>JALJEV010000550.1:0-1200000 GCA_026586105.1 Hylodesmum podocarpum
GTGCATATTAACTATTTATGTTATAATTTGATTAGACAGAAAATGTAATTCAAAAATAATTTATCATTGGGTAGCAATATTATTACGTAATTTGAGAAAATTATGATTACATTTCTAAATAAAAATGTAATAGAAAAATAAATTTGTTGTTTGACATTTTTATTACTATTTGATGTTTCAAATATTATTTTACATTTCGAATTACCTGAAAATTTATTGTTTTAATTATATTATTATTAAGAAATCTTATTTTATATTTGATTTGAGAAATATTTTAAGAATTAAAAAAAAAAAATTAAAATAACCAACTAAGCTACTACATTTGTTTGATACTTTTATAAAATATAAGATATATATTAAGTACTAGTTTATTGTTTAAAAAATTTTAAAATTAAAATATCACACGCAGACTCTAACCTCGCAACCTTCGTGTTAGTAGCAAAATGCTTTAACCAACTAAGTTAATAGGTTCATTTGATATTTTTATAAAAATATAATGTATATAATGAGTAATGCAGAGAAAATGTGAAAACTTAAAAAATTAGAAAAATTATGACAAGTGCAATATGTAAGTGAGTGATGGAAGGATGCATCAAATTATGGTGTACAAGACCAACTGACATGAGGCACTAAAAAGAAAAAGAATTTAATTAAATTTTATGGTAAAACCACTAAGTATATTAAATTTTACCACTAATAATATTTTAAATTTTATTTCATCTATAAATAGAAACCATTTGAGAACACTTCGGCCATGAACTTTCATTGCACCCAGCTTACAAATCTTCAGGTTTTCGGAGCACTTACATACATAAGCTTATTTTGCTACAAAATTCAAAATTTTCTAAATTCACGAAAACTGTTCATTTAACTTTGAGAGTAGAATCTAATATTGTCTTTTCAGCCGAAAAGTTTTCACGAAGTCTCCAAAAGAGTAGCGAAAGAAATCAAGGTGAGGAAGTTTCTAAATTATTTTAATTTTTCAATTTAATTAAGTTTTCAATTTTCTAAAAATTCTAGAATAATCTCAAAATATTTGTGTTCTAAAATTTATGAACTTATAATTATTATTGAAGTTTTAAAGTAATAAAGAATTGTAAGAGAAGTTGCAATTTACTTAAATTTTCAAATATAAAAATAAAATATATATATATATATATAACTAAAAATGAAGTGAGCATGATTTGAACCCAAGACCTTGGTGTTTCCAATCATGTCTTAACCAACCGAGCTAGTCCAGATTTCGTTTGTAATACTCAGTATATTTATATCTTTATATTTAAATATTTCCAGCTTTCATTTGTTTATATTTCATATGATAATTGTGATTTTTAAAATTATGAGATCTAGCCCAAATTTCTGCCTTTCTTGATTTCATAATTTTAAGTTAACCTATAATATTTAATTTTATGAAATGATAATTTGAGATCTTAAAATTATGAGATCTAACTAGGAGGCTCTGCCACCCTGCTAGGTTTCATAACTTTATTTATATAAGCCAATCTTATGGAGATTTTTAACAATTTTAAAAGATAATTGGAAAATTTGATTTGAATGTGAATGACTTTGGATGTATATTTGTATAATGACTTGGATTGTATGTTTAGCTTTCTTTGAATTTGGTTGATGATTGAAATTGTGATTAATTACCTATGTTATACACGTTGAAAGTTGTGATGAAAACTATGACTATTATACTATAAATTATTAACAATAATATAAAATATAATGATGGAATGGATTTATAAATATCAGAATTGGTCTTGTTTTAAATGAGATTTTAGAAAGGGAGATAAGTTTTCATTCATTCATGCATGCCTCAGAAAGAGGTGGCCTCGGTTAGAGGTCGAGATAATAACTTAATCCGTGCGTCTAGGTGGGATGCGGACTTGGAGGATTTTATAGTGAGAATTCATTTAATTCATGATGATCACATGATTGTTTATGAGATTACATTGCACTTGTAAATCCCAAGCTAGTCCGGTAAGTTTTACGATGATGATGTGTATTATCGAGATGGTACCACATTACATATTTTTAGAGTTAAAGATTTGGAGCATGCATCATGTAGAAATTTCATTTAAGTCATAATTCATTCTTTATTTATTTGATTATGATATGTATCATATTGATATTTTTATATGATATGTATTGTATTGATATTTTTATATGATAAGTATTTTTTAAAGATATTGGAACTTACCCTTAACGTGTTTGTCTTCGTGGTTTTATTTGTGATGATCTGAATTTTATTCGGAGGAGCGAGTTGACGAGGTAGATTCAGTAATCATGTGTGGAGATGCTTAAGGAATATTAGGTAACATGAAATTTCTTGGAAATATATGCACATATTATAATTGTCACAATATTATGTATCTATGTAGCGTTTTGTAAATAACTTTTGAGGTATGATTATGATGTGATCTATGTGATGTATTTTATTTTTATGGTGACGTTTTTTTTTAGGAAGGAAATTATTTTAAGATTTTATTTAAAGAAATCTAAATGAGAGGGAAACATTTTCAAATAATAATAATAAATAGATAAAATGGAAAATATTTTAGTAATGAAATATAGCGGGCGTTACACATCGCGTCCTTTGCCAATTCACCATGTTCGGTGGCTACGTGTTTCTTCCCATTTGGGAGCTGTATAGGGACTTTGTTGGAGGTCGGTCGGGTAATCAACTAAGCAAGCATTCAAGTATAACAGCGCGGAATAAGTTAAAGGAAGAGGAGTAGAGCAATGATAATAAAACAGGTGGTAAAGTGAAGATAGATGACATAAAGGTAAAAAGCAAACATTGTGCGAAATCATGGTTACAACCCAAGACCGTCCCTTAAAAGCCGGCGGTGAAATAATACAAATACAAAGAATAGCTCGGTCGACCCGATCCACCCATTGCCGTCCGACATCCTTGACATAGTCAAAGGACTCGGGGTCCAAGGTCGGGGCCATGAAGCATGCTTAGCGAACCCCGCAAAGTCGAAGCCCGAGCGAAGCCGGATACACCTTCTTCTATTTGTTCCATCTTGGCCCTCGACCGAGATGATCTGCTCGGCGCGGACTAGGCTCGGTGGTCCCTGCTTCGCCTCGGCGTCCGGCTCGATCGTGGTGCGAGTTCATCCGACCTGGAGCTCTCTCCTCGCTCGCCTTTGAGCGGCGAGTTCCTTGTACCCCTCCCGATCTTTCGAGAGTTCCTCTTGGTCGGCCTTGGCCCTGCAAGCTCCGTTCAAGGTCCTCCTGACGGCTCTGGACTTCGTTACTTCCATCTCCCGGAGACGGCGCTCGGGCAGCGCCTCCTGCTCGCGCGGCGAAGCCGCCTGGCCTCGCTATCCTCGCCAGCAGCGTCTTGGGCTATGTCCCGTGCCCGCGGCTGTGGGCGGAGCTTCAAGCCCGTCAGTTATCGTCGAGTCCGTTACATCCCCCCTCCCAGGAAGCCGCCTCGAGTCTTGCTACCTCGGCAGGTGCATAGGGAAGGGGAGGGCCGCGACCCGTCTACTCTCGGCCTCTTGGGGGTCCCCGTCCCCACGGGAGAGCTCTAGAATGTCGACCCTTAGCCTTTTGGGGCTAGGAGTAGCTTGTGGGGAGAGAGTCGGGCAGGGCCGAGCACTAGGAGGAAACGCTCACGCGACCTCGGGGCGGGTGACTGCGGGCCTTGAGGGCCTTGGCAATTGGTAAATTCTCCGCCATAGAATCTGCAAAGAGAGTACAAGAAAATGTTAGTCAATGATTCACGAACCGGACGAGAAGACATTAAAGAATGAGGGGCGAGGGAACACTATGGATGATTGCAGAAGTGTTGGAAGGGGTCTCCTCCGGGCAGAGGTGTATCGAGCTCATTTAACTTGGGCAAGGGAGAACCGTGCGGGACTTGTATTATATTTTTGTCACCGAGAGTCGTTAAGTCCTCGGGAAGCGGGTATATTCTGAGGGCGGCACCAATGTAAGGGAATTGGGCGTCAGTCGTCCTTCAAAAGAGACCTTGTGACCACATTTGTTGACAGGGATAGCTTAGTAAACGTTCCTTGAATCTCACATACGATTGGGCATAAGGGATGAGGAAGCCCCCTAGTCGACCTTTACTCAAACCACGACCCATAGTAGGGTCGTGCTTAAGTTGATAGTGGTAAGGAAAAGCGGAGAGCTCGGTCGGACAGAAAGCGTCTTGCGTCAGAATCTGGAAGGCTCGAAAGTTGTTGGGGTGGAGTTGACTAGGGCGACGTTGAGGAAGGATAAGACCTCATCCTCCTGAGCTCAAAGGGAAAAACTAGGCCATACTCTAAACATATATTCGTACACGGGGATGGCATATACAGGACACGGAGAGTCAGTATATGATGCAGTGTGTTTGCAAGTTGAGATCGAACCCTTCCTCGAACCTACTCTAAGGATATCATAATTGTCTAGGACGACTTGGACACTTTCTGGGTTGTCAAAGGGGAGAGGACACTGTTCAAATCCTTCCTCAGGGGAGCCATGAGAAGTCCAGGCGCTCTGATGGGAGATAGGGATGCATAGGTTGGCACCTCTCGACCTCCACACGATCTCACCGGCGATGCAGGGAGCGTTGCCCCCCGCCCGAACACCTCGAGTGCCCCGGCCTCACCTGCCGCGGCCTCGGCGGGGACCTCGCGACTACGATGTAAGTCTCCCATGGAAGACTCACCGAATTTGCCCTATCTTCTGCGACAAGCACCAACTTCACGGTTCTCTTTGGAGGGTGGCGGAAACGATTGTCAAAGAAAGAAGAAAGGTATAAAGCGGAATGAGATTTAGAAGATGAAAACCGTGCAAAAACAATAAACTAAGGAGAATCGCCACAAGGACCATGGATCCTTGATAAGGTTGAAGAACCACAAGGGTAATAGTTTCCACTAATAAGATTCAAGGTTCACGAAAGAAACCTTGAAAATCCCACTCTCAAAAATTAGCACTTGCTAAATTCAATTTCATTAAAAATTAAATCAAAGATCCTTTACAATTCACAATGATATTCTATTTATACTAATTATTAAAGGATAGCTTGTACTCCCTTATTTACGTTTGTAAGAAACAACAAAGAAAGCCAAAAAACTAAAGATCGCAAGTGTGTAATTATTCATTAAATCGACTAGGTAGGTAATGTCATTTGGGTCTTGGGCGAACGATTCAGATGAAATTAGTCCGGACGAAAGGTTGCTTAATGAGTATCGTCTGTCCGAGCGTACCTGACGGAATCATTCATTGAAGGTGTCTTGAATGACATTGATAAATGACCGTCCTCGGATAAACCGGGCGGGATGTCGACCGGGCAGAGATTATTGAATAAGCCGAATTGCCGACTTACTGTTTCACATATTCCGCATGTTACCGCGTCACACTCAAGCGAGGGTTAGATGTTTAAAATTACGTAGTTGGTTATATGAAGTCGTTGGTGGTGTTTGTTAATAGGTTGTATCATCATCAGCAAAGTATAAAATCATCTGAGTATATAAATCTGTCTGTAGTGAGAGTCTATCCATCTGGGTTTCATCGTCCTTGGTACCGTCTCTCCAATGAGTATTGTCTGTCCATGGGTATAAATGCGCCACTTCGGTATAGATGCATCGTGGGTTTCGTTTGTCCGTTAGTATCGTGTTTGTCCATGGGTTTAAATGCAATCGTAAACTGTGACTCGAGACGAAAGACGAACATTCATCGAGGCCATAAAAGTGCACACCCGGCGTCGGACGAAGCTTTGTTTCCATCACCCCTTAGCATATAAGCCTTTACTTTCGGCCTTGTTTGATCTTCGATTTATTAGAGAGTAATGTTGAAGGTTTGTTGAGCTTTTGGAGATGGTCACTCCATCGGACTCCTAACGGGAGGAACCTCGGCCCCGAGCGGGCGGGGACCTCGGTAGGCCGGGGGCGCGTTCGGAAATCGGCGGCGGCCTCGCCATGGACATTTCAACGGAGGAAGAAGCCTCAGGTGATTCGGAGGCTCGAGAACAGGAGACAAAAGAGGAATCAAACTACTTATGCTATGAGTAGCGGAAGAGTGTGAAGAAGACATACCTGGGGCGGGAGACGGAAAAGGGGACGAGCAACGGGGAAAGGAGGCAAGAGATGACGAACTCAAGACAGAACAAACGCTCGAACCAGAAAACGAGTAGGGCAACGTGAGCGTGGGAGGAGCAAAAAGAAACTAGTACGAGCGCAAACCCTAGAACGGAAACGAGTGCAAGAAGATGAAAGTGCGAATGAAATGGGGGAGAATGGAAAATGAAGTGCAGGCGTACTTAAAGAAGCCAAAAGTCGTTACCGACAAAAGGTAACGGTTAGGCCATTGGATGCTTGACAACAGCGAGGCCCAACGAAAAATAATAATAACAATAAAAGTAATTATCAAATTTAAATTTAAATGGAGAATAACAACCACGCTAACGTTTCCCCGCTATTATATCTTCGGATGGCCAACCTCGTGACTTAACTTTCGCCAATCAATCGCTTGAGTGAGCTCGGGATGATGTACCGGCGGGGATGAGGTGCTTATCCGTGGACCGGGACTCACCCAGTGGCCAGGGTGACTCAACATAAACGGAACAAATCGGACAAATATGGTTGCTGCTCTTTCCACGTTCTCAAGTTCTTGGGCCTGAAGCTATCTTCCCCCTGAGAAATCCTGAGTATGGAACCCTAATTACGATCCCTATAAATACTAATAGAGAGTTGACAATGACACACTAAATAAAACCTAAATCACTCACACATCAACGGGGTTCCAACCCTCGCCGCCGGATTTGGGGTCGAGGCTCAGCTCGACCCCTCAAATCCAGCGAGAACACGTTGTATTAAGTTTCAAACAAAATTGTGCTAAGATGCTTAAAAAAGCTCTATGAATGGGACCATGTGCAACTTTTTAGATTGAAACTTGTCCATGTAGATCCAGATCCACTTCCAACCAACATACATCAACGCATGCTGCACCACTGGCTTTAGCAGCTTCCACACACGTCTTGAGACTACTCGAACTTGTTAATTTATTAGTGTGGTTCTACTTGTTCTTTCACTCTTCCTAATTATGAAGCAATGAAGAAATAAGCTTATACTATCTTACGCGCATAATTAGACAGTTGAAATTTATTAACACTCAAGCGCCCTCGTTAAATTTGTGCCGGACGCTAAAGTTGTAAAAGAAAAATAAATTTGAAAATATTTAATTTCTAATAATAAGTTTTAAAAAATAAATAAATATTCAATAAATAATGTATTTATTAAAAAAGTATAAACAACTTTACAGAAAATTAATTTTAACTTAAAATAAATAAATAAATCATCTCAATATCTTATTTATTTTACTAATTTTTATTAATATTTAATTTTTTTTATTAGTTTCGTGAGAAAATGAATAACAACCCATACGAGTTAGAGTAACTTATATACTAAAAGAATAATACATGTGAATAATTGGAATACGGATTAATTAGTCACCGTATTTTAACATATATTTACTTTTAAATTTTATTTTATTTTTTGTTTTAAAAATTAAAAAAAAAAAATACGGTGAGGGATATCGTATCCTAATTATTCACGAATATTGTTGTACTTACTTCGAAGAGCACAAAAAGAACCTCAATTTCCACCCATTAATTGAAGTCAAGTCCAGTGTTACATTAAGTTATCATATGGGGAAGTTATGGTTCTTAGAGATATGTTATGTCCTGTTTTTAGTTCGTATAAATTCAATACAGGTGTCAGAGAATATTAATGACAATTCAATCAATTGGACTAGAGCATGTTGATGCTTGATTACATGCGTGCTATCTGATCTTTATCATTATTTTAATTTATAATCTGAGTGTAAGGAAATTTTCCACGAAAGAGTAAATCAAAACTTTATTCCACTCAATTTTTTAGTTCCATTTTGTTTAAAAAAAAAAAAAAGAAGTTTACTCTGAGTGATGATAATCCCTTAGATTATCTAATTTTTCTATTAATTTTAATGGATTTTGAGCCACTTATTATTAATTTTAACTCTTTTGTACTTAAATGAATGGATTTTAGGTGAGCATGTCATCTATTTTATTTTTCTTTTATTTTTTAGAGAAAAATTACATCAATTCTCCATGAGATTTTCCTTTTTGTTTTTTTACCGTTTAAAATGATTTTCTTAGAAAAAAAAGAGTTACACGATATAATACTTTTTAAATAATTAAAAAGTTAATGTAATATATAAGGAAGTATTCATTTCATATTTTTTAAACAATGAAACTAACAGAGTAGGATAAAAAATGGGGATATCAACGAGAATTCAAAAAACACCAAGTTAATGTACTAAAAAAGCTCCAATAGATAAAGGAAGGAGGGGAAATAAAAAGGCTTTAATAGTAAAGTTGTCCAGCTCAACAACAAACAATAGCAAAGAGGAAACGCCGGAAAGGAAAGGATTCGCCTTTGGTCTTTCCTCTCGTTTTCCAATTAGGAAGGCTGCCGTATTAGATTTTTTAAAAGATATTTGATACACAATAAACATATATGATAATTAATTAAAAAATATATAATATATATAAATATATTTTTATATATAAATATATTTTTAGATAAATAAATTAGTTAATTAATTATGTATTACAATTGAGTGATAAGATCGAAACTTTTTTACCAACCTTAATGCATACAATAGTTAATGACATATAATAGTTAATGACATATAATAGTTAATGACATATGATGGTTAGGTGACTTCTCTTTTAATAAGGTCATCTTTCTTCTAATACAACTTTCAATGACTTTCTTCTAATACAACTTTCAACAGATACAATCAGTTAAGGTTGAAGCATGCTCTTCCAAAATTTTATCTTTCCTCCTTTCCTCCTCTCTTATTCCTTTGGGAAACTTCTTTTTCAGGGGTTAGGTAGTTTTCTATATAACTACTACCGTTTAACTTCTAAATCATTTTTTAAATCCTAATAAAATTTAAATATAGAAATTGATTTGTAATGAAACCAAAATAGAACTAATCTCATATTTCTTAGACAACTAAATGGAGTAAATACTCTTAAAAGTATAAAAATCATACAATCTAGCTCCTTAATGATAAATAATGACAATAACATAGTTTTAAATTAAAAAAATAATTTTTATTTTTTAAACAAATTTTAAAATTAATTTTTAGTTTAAAACTAATTTTATATCTTAATTCAGTATTTGAATAATGTTTAAATCAAAAAAATATTTATTTAAAAATTACTTTAAAAATTAATTTGCAACTTTATGCTTTCTAATTACGAAACAATTTTAAAACTAATATATGATTTATTTTTTATTATTTTTCTTAACAGAAATATTCATTTGAATGTTTTGACCAAAATATTTTATTTACTTTGAATAATTTTGAGATTATATACTATTTTTAATTTATGAATTTAGAAAAGTAAAAAAATTTATATTAATTAAAAATATGATCTTTATTCTTTTATTAAATTTGAACTAATCTCTTTAATAATTAAATGTTTAATATTTTCTTTTAGCTTTGAAGATAAGTCACATTTTTTCTTTTACAGTAATTTTATCAAGTAGAAGGTAAATATTAAAATGATTTTATGCTTTAAAATTTTATTTGATAAGAAAATATAAAAAATTAGTAATGAGCGAATGTAAAGGAAAAAAATTAAAAAGGTGAAAAAATATTTAACAGAGATGAGAATATTTTTTCCTTAAAAGAAATTTTTTTAGATATGAATATTTATTTAATTCAATAAAGTAATATTATATATCAAATAACTTATTTCTAGATATTATTAATAACTAAATATAATTTTTTAGTTTAAATCTGACATAGAATTATTTTTTTAACCAGAAAAAACTATATTATATTATTTAAAGAAAGAGAATTTAAATATAATTCATGGTTATTTAAAAATAAATAAATAAACAATACGGATGCGACGAAAAAGTTGAATTTAGAATACGTTATTTCAATCATTTTATGGAATTGAATATCCATTTTTCAAAGATTTCAAAATGAAGTTTTATATCCAAATTAAATATAAAAATATGAATTTAGACATAAATTGATTTTATTAAAATGAATTTAAACAAAAACAATTCTACATAGTTATGGATCAGTCTGGATAAATAAATTTGTTGGCTACTTGTAAAATACAAATATATAACAATGAGGTTAAAATGTGTTTATTAATTAAAACTTTTCGAGGATACAAATTGCGTTTGTTATAAACAATTTAATGGAAAAAGAGAGTTTCTCTTGTAAAGATTGTTTTTAATGAATGAATTCGTTTAAGTTATTATCCCCGTTAGTAGATGAGATAAAAATAATCAAAACAATAATATTTTTAAAGCTGGTTCGTCTATGTAAGACTCGTCTAGTTACCTAGTAACTTTGTCGGGTTCCACTAAGTATTCTTTTAACATTTAGCATCCTCAGGCTAAAAAACAAGTATTCTTTTGGACCTCGACCTCCTCAAAGCTAAACATAAAAGGTATTCTTTAAATAATTAACCTCATAGAAGCTACAAATTACCACAACGGTGGTTTACAACAATTAAGCACAAAGAATTTATCCTCTAGAGAGAATTTTACAATGTAATTTATTCTATGTTCAGTATGCGGTGAACTTTTATATTGAGATTGGCGAGAGTTGAATATGATCTTAATCGAGTAGTTCATCAACTTCAACTCATTGTGATGAAGTCCTTTTATAGGCAACTTCTTGAAAATATCCGTTAAATGAAGATTTGAACGTTAGTCCTTTGTCTTGGTACTTCATCATTTGGCGAGGTGAAAATCAGAACATTTAATGCAAAAAGTCAGCGGATGTCAGGCGTGAGTTTGGACTTTGACTGATTTTGCTTTAGATTTGTAAACATGCAACGCTTTTTGTGTTGAGGTTTATTTTAAAATCTTTTTCCATCTTTAGAAGCTTCTAAGTAACGACTTGATTTGAAACGGTGGCACGTGTTACTCAGCATATAAACTTCATTAAACTTGATAGGCGAATGAAAAATTAGATGAGTTTGTGTTGAATTCATTCGTTTGTCTTCTTTCTTCGTCTTCAACTTTAGCCTTCATATCTTTACTTTTGAGCACTTGACATAAAGTTGAGGAGAACTCTCGATCTACATCTTTGAAGATTCTTCATTTGATGAGGTTGCTTTGAAGCATGATGACTTGAATTCTTCATCATTTCGTCTTACATATGAGGTGCATTTTTCTATCTATCGATAATGATCCGTCTGATCATTCTTCCCTTTGCATCTATTGATACTGTTTGTCTTGTAATTATCAAAAGTAAGATCTTTGAGTCATTTTGACTTAACACTAGTGTTAGCTAAAATAGCCAACAACATGTTCTTTTATCTTTATAAGAATGAAATAAAAATAAAAAAATAAAATGAATTTGTTTAGTTTGTTAGTTTAATCATTTAGCTCCATGCAAAAGAAAATACCCATCTATAAAATTAATTAATCCAGTTTATTAATCTTTTATTCATTGGTTCAATGTAGACTCAATCTATTTCACTACTCAACTAAAAGTATTGAATACATTTATCAGTTGTTTAAAGATACTTTCATTTTAAATATTAAATTTATCAATTATTATTATTGTAATATGTAATTTATAAACTAAATTGTTACAAGATATTGGGAAATAGTTGAATAGGAAGATCAATGTAAATAAATTCAGTAAAAAATATAATGATTTTGTTTTATATTTATTAAGTCAAAATGACTTATCATCTTAATTTTGATAATTACAGAGGATAAAAAAAATGAGTCATTAGACGTAGTAGATGGAAGTATGATCAACAAATCATTTATGAGCATAGATGAAAGATGCACCCTCAAACATAGACACACAAGTACAAGAAGAAGTATTCAAGTCATCAAACTTCAAAGCATCAAGATCAAATGAAGAACCTTCAAAGATTAAGACGTTGGCTACATCAACTTTAAGTCAGTGAGTTTCAAGTATGAAGATATGAAGAGTGAAGTTGAAGATAAAGAAGATAGACAAATGATTGATTATAAAGTTCAGTCTTAAACTCATTTGTCTAGTGAGGCTTAATGAAGTTGAGACATAGACACGTGTCTTCATTCAAATCAAGTCATTACTCAAAAGCTTCTAAATGTAGAAAGAGATTTGAAAGGAAACCTCCGCAACACAAAACAGATTGTACGCTTTGATGAAATCTCTCATTGTGTAGGAGAATAATTCTTATTGTAAAATCCCTCTTTGTAGAGAGAATAATTCTTTATTTTTTAAAAGCTCAGTAAATCATTGTTGTGGTGTTTGTAGCTTAAGGAGGCTAAGTGTTTAAAGAATATCTTGAGTTTTAATTTGAGGAGGCCGAGGTCCAAAGAATATCAATTTTAGTCCGAGGAGGGTAAGTGTTTAAAGAATACCTTGAGTTTTTAGGTGAGGAGGCTGAGGTCCAAAGAATACATGTTTTAGCCCGAGGAGGCTAAGTGTTGAAAGAATACCTTTTGTTTAGCTTACGATTTGGATCCAAAAGAATATCAGGTTTGAGCGATAAGGCCGTGGTCAAAGAATATATGTGTTATTAGCGGGGAATGACTAGGTTCAAAGAATACTCTCAAGTGAAAACTTAGTAAGTTGCTAAGTAACTAGCGTAGTCTTGAATAGACAAATCAAGATATAAAAATATCATTGCTTTACTTGATCATTGTTGACTAACTAGGGGATAATTAACTTAAACAAAACCTTTGTTAAAATCAATCTTTCATTAGAAAAACAATTTTCGTGCGCTTGAAAGTTTCATCTTACAAATGCAAACGCATCATGTGAAAAAGATTTTATTAATTAACACAATTCAACCCTTTCTTAATGTGTTTATATTTTACGGTTTGGTATCGAGCTCGGCCTCTAAGGGTTGAGCATCCGACAATTTACTTTAAGAGGAAAAGATTCGGGATGGCAAACTCCCAGATAATGCTCATTCTGAAGGCTCCTCCATGAACAAGCCTCCGGCTTTCTCTAGAGATGATTATCCATACTAGGCACACGAGGATGGTGATGTACATCACGTCTACCCAATATAGACTCTGGAGGATCATCATTGAAGGAGACATTCCCTTGAACAAACAAATCGAGAATGGGCAAATAAAGAATATTCTATCATGGAGTTCAACAACAAAGCTCGTTATGCTATAACGTGTGCTCTTTTAAAGGTAATACAATAGATCCTGTGCCTAAAAACAAAAAGAACTGTGGGGACGCGTTAAAGATGCATCATGAAGGAACCGAGGATGTCGACTCGAAAGACCTACCCTTCGTAGAGAATATGAAATGTTCTCCATGCAAAAAAGAGAATCTATAGATGGAAGATTCTAAACGATTCTAAACAGGTTAACTGCTTTGGGAACCACTTTCACGAATGCCCAAAATAATATGAAGATCCTAAATAGTCTTAGGCTCCATGGAAATTCATGTCTACCTGCAATATCGGTTAGAAGAAACATAAAAACCTTAACTCTTGATGAACTCATTGGTGCGCTAAGAGTGCATGAAGTTCATTTGAGCAAAATGGACAAGGTTAAAGTGAAAGAGCCTATTGCTCTACCATCGTTGATGAAGGATCAAAAGAAGAGTCCAGAAGAAAGCCTAAAAGAAAAACAAAGTTCTTAAAGTGACTCAACTGAATCGATGACTTAGAAGAATCATCGATACGAAGTCTCGTTAATAGCAAGGAGATTTAGAAAAATGATGATGAAGAAAGGTAGAGGCTAGAAATTCTTCAAGAAAATGATAGAAGGTTTCTGAGAAACCTTATAACAAAGACGAAGTATCGAAGCTATTTGCTTTGAGTGTAGAAAACCTGGGCATATGAGATCTGAATGCCCAAAGCTAAGAAAGAGATGAAACTCAAAAGGACAATACAAATAAACAAGGAGGTTACAATTACGAAGGTTGGTTCCAACGTACTTGAAACAAGCGATTATTCGGATCCATTATCGACCTTCTCCACGAGCGGGTTTACTCTGGATCGGTAAAATTGACTACATGGCTATTTAAAAATTTAATTTTTTTTATAATTTTGATTTAATTATTATTTTTTGAATTATTGAATGAATTTAGTTAAATTTAAGTTAGATAGTTAAATTGTTAGTTAGGGATGATTAGTTAGGTGGTTAAATAGTAAGGTAGTTAGATAGTTAGATAATTTTTTATTAGTAGCTTAAATTTTAATTGTTAGATATTACTTAAATTTTTTTGTTACATTTAGATTATTAATTAGGTGGTTAAAATTGTAGGTTAAGTTGATACTTTTCTATTGTTAGTAAAATTTTTAATTGTTTGTTATTAGTTAATTTTTTATTTAGATTGTTAGTTAACTAATTAATTTTTTTTGTTTGATTTAATTTTTATTATTAGTGATGTAGGGAATAATTTTTGTACTAGATTTAATTTAAATTGTTTCATAGGTAGTTAATTTTTTTTATTTAGTTCAAATTTGAAGTTACGTATATACTTTTTTATTGTTAGTAAAATTTTTAATTGTTAGTTATTAGTTAATTTTTTTTTAGATTTAGATTGTTAGTAGGTAATTAATTTTTTAATTTGGTTTTATTTAATTTAAATTATTTGATAGTTTGTTAGATTTACATTTTTTTTACTTAGTTTAAATTGTAAGTTACGTAGATACTTTTTTTATTTGTTAGATTTAATTTTAATTGTTAGATATTAGATAAAATATTTTGTTAGATTTAAATTTTTATATAAGTGGTTAATTTATTTTTATTTGTTTGATTTAACTTTGATTGTTATCTACATGCATAACATAATTTTATTGTTAGATTTAGTTTATTAAATTATTTCTAAAATTTGCTTTTACTTAAGTACACCAGGATCTCTTAATGCATTTATAGACCCGAGATAAATACACTCCACATGCCTGTTTGAGTGTACCCGAATGTGGGGATGTTGCTTGGTTTATCAATTGATTTTGGTTAGTTGCGGAGATACGGGCATATTAGGTTGATCTATGTGAGGCTATTGGCGAGAACTATTAAAGAAGTTCAAGATGGATAGTGTCAAACCTATGAAAATTCTCATGCATTCATCTAGAGCCAATTTAAGTAAAGATAAGTCTGTTAAGTCTATTGATCAGACTGTATACCGAGGTATGGTTGAATCTCTACTTTACTTAACCGCAAAGGCATCAGGACATTATGTTTAGCGTCCTCTTTGTGCAAGATTTGATCGACCCAAAAGAATCTCATCTATAAGTTGTAAAGCGTATATTAAGATATCTTGTTGTAACTATTAACCTCTCTTTGTTTTACAAGAAAAATATCAATTTTAGTTTGAGTGGATTTTGTGATATTGATTTGGTGACAAAGTGGAGAGGATAAACACAAGTGGAGGATGTCGGTTTTGGGCACTTCACTTATTTCTTGATCAAGCAAGAAGCCAAACTCCATAGCACTATCTACAACAAGCGAGAATAATGTCTGCCGGGTGTTGTTCACAATTATTTTGGGTAAAATATCAACTGGAAGATTTCTTGAGTTTGAAAATCATATACCGTACATTGTGACAATACTAGTGCAATCCACTTTAAGCAAGAATCCAATTCAACATTCAAATGCTAACCATATTGAAATCAAATTTCATTTCATTATAGATTACGTTAAAAATGTATCTTTGATATACAATTTATTTAACCGATTTTCAAAAGCTTTAGACGAAACCATATTTAACTTTATTAAAGAAAATTTAGGCATTATTACTTTATCAATTAAATATTTTGCTCGCTTAATTTTTAAATCTGCTTATTCATTCATCTGATTATTTCATGTTAAGGCGAAACACTACGATCGATTAAAAGTTGAAATAGTCGACTCTTCAACATACGCAACATTATGTTATCTTTCAACATATTTTGATTGAGAGTACACGATTAAAGCATTTAATGTTGCACTTGCTTAAATGTCTTGGTATTTATGGCAAAAATTCTTGAACGAATAAGACATGCGCGCAGGTTGCATAGACAAATCAATCATTAGAAGGACAATGATGGAAAAGTCAAATCAGGGACGAGTTACTTTTCTTTCGTCTACTTTTTGACCTAAAACCATTTCATTCCCATATAAATACAAAAGTTAATTGACTCTACTCTTTCTGCTTTTCAAATTCTTAATTTATAAGAAGAATTCTCACATTTATGCGCATTTTTTCTCTGTTTTTTGAAATACAAAAAATGGCTGCTAAGAAACAAAGAAATCTTTGAGACGGAAGAAACCTTCTTCGTTGAAGAAATGTTTCTTCCCGGCAAGTTTATAGAAAGAAAGACTCTTGAGAAGCTCTTTGGAGGTAATTTGAAAACTCTTATTAAAAACTGGTTGGATGAAGTTTGTAGAGTGGAAAGTAGCAGCTCCGGAAGCTTATGTTGAGCTATGGAGTAATGCTAGGATAATCAAATCGAAAAATATTTGTGGTTTGATATCGGATAAAAGAATATCGATAAACTTGGAATCATCGATGTCGCTACTACATGTAAAGATGAGGGAGTAAAGATCTCTAATGAAGGAAGTGATGATGTCGGACTCGGAAAAAACTGCTTGCCTTTTAGAAGAGAATATAGCAGGGAAATGTTCTTTGCAAAAGGAAGTCTATAGATAAAATGTTTGGAAGATTTCAAATGATTCTAAACGAGTTAACCTTTGGGAACCACATTCACAAAGGCCCAAAATAATATGAAGATCCTAGATAGTCTTCAATCCTTGGGAAGCCATGTCTACTCAATATCGAGTTGGAGACATGAGAACCTAACTCGTGATGAACTCGTTGGTGAGAGCTGAGAGGTGCATGAAGTTCATTTGAAACAAAAGAGACGAGGTTAAAGTGCAGAGAATGTGCTCACACCATCGGTTGATGAAGGATTAAAATAGTCAACAAAGAAAGACAAAAGAAAAAAAGTTCTTAAAGCTAACTCAATTGAATGATGACTCAAAAAGAATCATACGATTAAGAAGTCTCTTTTAATGTGAGGAGAATTAGGAAAATGATGATGAAGATAAGTGAGAGGCTAAGAAATTCTTAAAAAAAAAAAAGGATAAGAAGGTTTCTGCAAAGAAACCTTATAACAAAAACGAAGGATCTGAAGCTATTTGCTTTGAGTCGCAGCTTGAGCATATGAGATCTGAATGACCAAAGTTAGAAAAGAGATTGAACTCAAGGACAACATGAAGAAACAAGGAGGTTACATTTATGAAGGTGGATTCAATGTACACAGGATAGTTGATTATTCGATCTCATTGTGACCTTTTCACGACGTGGGTTTTTACGAAAGTATGAATTTGGCTACATGAAGCTATTTAAAAATTTAAATTTTTTTATAATTTTTGATTTAATAATTTTTGAATTATTGAATGAATTTAGTTAAATTTAAGTTAGAAAGTCAAATTGTTACTTAGGGATGATTAATTAAGTGGTTAGATAGTAAAGTGGTTAGATAGTTAGATAATTTGTTATTAGTAGATTAAATTTTAAACGTTAGATATTACTTTATTTTTTTTGTTAGATTTAGATTGTTAGTTAAGTGGTTAATTATTATTTTTTCGATTTAATTTGGATTGATAGTTACCGACATAATACATTTTAATTTTTATTGTTTGATATTTATTAGTAAATTTTTTATTTTTTATATTTAATTTAAAATATAAGTTACATTGTTAGTTTTAATTTAAATTTAATTTATTTTTATTTGTTTGATTTAAATTTTGATTGTTATCTACACGCATAATATAATTTTATTGTAAGATTTAGTTTATTAAATTTTTGCTTCCTAAATGCATTTGGAGACTCGAGATACATACATTACATATGCACTATGGAGAGTGCACCATTAGTCTTTAGGATGTGAGGATGTTGCTTGATTTATCAGTTGATGATAAACCTTTGATTGAGGAGACACATGCACGCGGGTAAGGTTACTCCACAACACTCCTTTTATATATATATATATATATATATATATATAAATTTATTATTATATATATATATATATATATATATATATATATATTAGTAATAAATTTAATATTAATATTAATATATATATATATATATATATATATATATTAGTAATAAATTTAATATTAATATGTATATATCCATATATATATATATATATATATATATATATATCAATAATAAATTTATATATATATATATATACTAATAATAAATTTTAATCTCTCCCAAATTTATTTTAGTCTCCGATGAAAAGAAAAATTATTGTGTGATTAGTAGGCTTGCATCTAATCATTTTTGCAAAAAATAAAATTAAAAAAAAAAATTCGCTCCTCCCATCCTTGTTTTCGGCTTAAGCCTATGTTAGGTTGTGTTGGGTGTTAGACCCACACCAAATGTAGTTAAAGGGTCGACGGTGAAGTTGACATGGCTAGCTGAAAATTTTGGTGATATTAAACCGTTCTTATGGGATCCGAGGTGTTAAGTAGTTATGCACAAGCATAGATATTACAGTTTATCGGTGGTGTCATGTTCATGGATAGAAGTGGATCCGAGTCTCCCTTAAGTGGTTACAATTTGCTGATTGATTTTAGAGAGATCAACACATATGCTTCGGGTAGTGCCCTTTTGGGCAATCTATATAGAGACGTGTAATGTGTAATGCTATTAATTTTGAGAACGTGGGCATAGGTGGTATGACCGTGTTGATGCGATTGTGGGCATGGGAGAGATTTTTATGCATCGTGCCACGGGTCATAGCACCTCGACTTGTGTAGACATTTATTGGTCATAGGTAATTGAATTCCTTGATTTAAATTAAATTGTTTTTTTCTTTAATGCCACTTTTGACTTAATTAATTTTTTGTTTTGTAGGTTGTTACATGTTATGCATAATATTCATTATGACCATGGTGTTGATCTAATTTGAGTCAAATTAGATCTGTTGACCAATGACCAAGTAATTTATCTTGTTTAACAATAATTGTTAGATTTGTTTTTAATCACTAGTGTGTAAGTTTATTTACTTATTATTTATTTTTTTTATTGTAGGTTGTATGGGAACCATATATTGGTCCCTTTATGTAGCATTTACCGATATTTGTATTCTGGCTACACTATCGTAAGCAAACGGATGGTCACCTAAGAGGGGATGAATTAGGTTCACACGCTTTTCAATTAAAGCGACATTTCTGTATTTTAAAGTTCTTCCCCAAATATTAAACCAGATTAAAAAAAAAAAAAAATAAAGCTACGGAATTGTAAAAGTGAAGGGATAGAGAAAACCACACAACGGTTTTTATACTGGTTCACCTTCCACCACCGAAGGCTACGTCCAGTCCTTCGACCACCGTCAGAGATTCTCTTCACAATCAATCAATGTAGAGTTACAAACTCCTTATCGAACACTATGTTAATCAAATAACCTTTCGCCGAACACTTCGGTGAAAAACAATTTTTCATCGAACAATACGGTGAATTCACAACAACAAATGTTCAATAATAGAGAACGATGTACAATCGACATTTCAAAGTAGGTTGAATCCTACAAGAAAGACTTTCTTATGATATGACAATTAAGACTCAAAAGCTTTTCTTAGTTTTTAACCAAAATGAGAGAAAAAGGTTTATTCTCAATTGATAGAGGAAAGAATATGAAAGTTCAGAATTCAGTTTTTCACAATTGAAGATTGAACTTATATAGGGAAGTTAAAAAGCTTTCAAAAATATAGTTGTTAGGAATAATTCAATCGATTACACAATGATGGTAATCGATTCTTCAAGAATAACGTTGTCGGATTTGAATTTTGAAAGCATGTAATCAATTACTAAATTGTGTAATCGATTCTGAAGAGCGTTTTGCAACATTCGAAAACTATTTTTGAAAATCTGTGAACCGTAATCGATTCTTGTTAAGTCAAGATGATTTAGCATCTTAGTTTTGATAATTACGAATAGTTCAGTTGTTACGTAGACGGAAGAGTAGACTCGGGATCAAGAGCACTGTTGAAGGAACGATAGAAAGCATCGACTAAAGAGACATCGGATGCAAACGAGCGATCGAACAGTTGGAAAGCGAAGAGTCATCGATGCAAACGAGAAAGAATGATTAGACGAATCATTAATGAGCATAGTTAAGATGCAATTCTCAAGCACAAACGCACAAGATGAAGTGTTCAAGTCATCAAGCCTCAAAGCTACATCGATGAGAGAACCTTCATTGTTCAAGGACAAAGCTCATCTCAACTTCAAGTCAAGTGCTCAAGAAGGAAGACTTTGAAGATGAAGGAAGGAGACAAACGAATGAATTCAACACACAACTCATTTATTTATTCATTAAAAGGTCTACCTCGTTTAATGAAGTTCGAATAAGTAACTCGTGCCTCAATTCAAATCTAACCATTACTCATAGAAGCTTCCAAAGACAGAATAGAGATCTGTACAAAACCCCTGCAACACAAAAAACAACCATGCTTTTTGTTGATGTCTCTGATCAAGTCAGAAAAAGCCTGTGCAAACATTAATTATTTTGATTGATCTCTGTCACACGTTTGAAGACCACGAGACAAAGGACTAACGTTCAAATCTTGATCTAACGGATACTTCAAAGAATCTCTCTAAAAAGGACTTCATTACTTCAAGAAAAGGTGGCGAACTACATAACAAAGAAATTATATTCAAGCTTACAAGCTCTTGAGCAAAGTTCACTCGCCTGAACTTAGAATAGAACTGATTGTAAAACCCTTCTTTTGCGTAGAGGATAAACTTATTCTTTTATCTTCCTAAATTCACTGTTGTGGTGCTCTTGCTTTGTGGAGGTTGTGTTCAAAGAATACCTTGTTTAGTCTATGGAAAGGTGTGTTCAAAGAATACTTGTTTAGCCTTGTGGAGGCTGGGTTCAAAGAATACTTGTTTAGTCGGTAGAAGGTTGTGCCCAAATAATATTTATGTTTAGCCAGGAGTGGTGGGTTCAAAGAATACTCATAGTGGAACCTTAGCGCGTTCTTTGGGAAATTAGATGTAGTCTTGATCAGACGAACCAATATAAAAATATTGTTGTCTTCTTTATTGATTTATTCGTTAACTAACGAGGGGATAATAACTTGAACGATCGATAATAAAATCAATCTTAAGAAGAAAACAATCTTGCGCCTAATCAAGCTTTAAAAATAGCGAGATGAACGATCGTCTTAGAGAAATTTTTTTAAACGATCTACACAATTCAACCCCCTTTTTGTGTGTTTTTGTACTTTACGGTTTGATATCGAGCTCGGCCTCTAAGGGTTGAGCGCTTAACAAACTGCTAGAGGAAAAGATCCGGGATGGCGAGCTCCCAGACGATGCTTATTGTAGAAGGCTCCTCCATGAACACTCCTCCAAACTTTCTCTCGGGAAATGATTACCCTTACCGGGTAGATCGGATGGAGATGTACATCAAGTCTACAAAAGATAGACTTTGGAAGATCATAATAGAAGGAGACATTTCACCAAGCTTGAATCGAATGGGAAATGAAGAATATATAATGTGAGAGCTAAACAATAAGACACGTTATGCCATAACGTGTGCTCTTTCTAGGACGAATATAACGGATTCGTGCCTACAAAACAACCAAAGAGCTTTGGGATGCGTTGAAGATCTCTTATGAAGGAGCGAAGATGTCGGACTTAGGAAAGCCGCCACCCTTCAAAGAGAATACGAAATGTTCTCTATAGAGAGAAGAATCTATAGACGGAATGTTTGGAAGATTCCAAACTATTTGAATGGGCTAGCTGTATTGGAAATTACTTTTCAAGAGCCCAAAACAATATGAAGATTTTGGACAGCTTACCTGCACCGTGGGAAGCTATGTCAACTGCCATATCTGTTGGAAAAAATATGAAGACCCTTACTCTAGATGAACTCGTTGGTGTCTTTGAGAGTGCATGAAGTTCATTTGTGTAAAAGGGGGAAGCTGAAAATTCAAGAGCTTATTGCTCTATCCAACATTGATGAGCTTGATGGAGAAGAGTCAAGTATGAAGAAAGCGAGATCAATGACTCGGAAGATTCCTTTGAAGAAGAAATTTCCTTGATGGCAAGAAGATTCAAAAGATTGATGAAGAAGAAGGATCAAAAAACATTAGAAGAAAGAAGAAACAAACCTCTTGGGATGATCTCGATGATGAAAGCTCGGACGAATCATCGAAGAAAAGAATGCAAATATCTGTCTCATGGTAAAAGACATTCTATCATCTGAGGTAAATCTTTTAAATATATCTAGTTCATCCTCTTCTTCTTTAGATTCAGATTCAGATTCAGACTATGAGGACATGTCATATGATGTTCTTCTTGCTAACTCACATTTTATAGCTCAAGAATATATAAATTGCAAATCTAAGCTCAACAAGGCTTTAGAAGAAATTGAAAATCTGAAACTTATAAATGTCCAGGTATCTGAGAAAAACATATTAGATAAATCATCCTTTTCGTCTGATACTGAAAAGAGTCATCTTCTTCTTAGACTTGAAAATTTAAAAGAAGAAAATGAACTCTTAAAGAAAGATCTAAACAAGTTCACCCTGAGTTCTTCCAAGCTAAAAAATACTTTAAAATATGGAAGATCTCCTCTTAACAAGAGTGAACTTGGTTATAATCATGTAACAGATGAAAGAAAATCACAAATTAATTCGTCTATATGTAGAAGCATTCATATTTTTCATTTGAGGTCTCCGAAACAGTCTGAAGGTCATGTAAAAACCTATGACAGATGGAACCTTACAACTAACAAAATTGGACCCAAGAAAATTTGGGTACCAAGATCAAAAATAATTTTTGTTGCAGATAGAAAGAGAGAATGTATGAAGATGGTACGATCTGAACAATGGATACATGCAATATGTGATCATCAACATGTCCTTGTTCCAAAACAACAGATCATGTAAGAGATCTACCATCTATGGGTCTTGAGAAGACATACTCTCCAATTCAGACGGAAGAAGCAAAATTTTCAAAGAATGCAAACAGGTCGAATTTTAGAGACCTTTCTGAACGTGCTTTGGTCTCAAGAAAAATTGAACCAAGTGCATTGAAGAAGTGAATTCAAACATCAATTGAATGGAGCTTGAAATAATGTTTTAAGCAAGGTGAGTTGCCCATGTGTACATCCAACAAAAAAAAAAGGGATCTTTGATATTAATTTATTTAAAATGCTTTTTAATAAGTCAATACTCTCTTACAAAGAATTTAAACAAATCTTTTTTGAAAACTTAGAAATAATTGTTTCATCTGAATAAGTTTTCTCATTTGTTTAAATTTCTATCGTCCTATCCTTATCGTCTATAGACAAAACGCTGCGTCTGATCTTTAGTTGAAATCGTCTATCTGACTCTTCAACAGACGCAACATCATCTTATCTTCTAACATCTTTGTTGAGTGTACAGGACAAAACTCTTTAATGCATTACATATGTCTAGCTTTTTTAAAGCAAAAGAGGCACGCTATTCTTAGATAATCGCATCAAACCGAAGAAGGTAATGAGAGATAAGAAGGCCTTGGAATCCTCAGTGGAAAACCCGGAGGATGCAAAAGATTTAAGAAAAGATGTTTTTGATGATTGCGGCCAAAGGGGACAGAAATGAGAAATAAGGATGAAAGAGAAATAAGAATGGAAGAGAAAAGGATTAAAGAAATAAAAAAAAATGTGTACAACCCAAGGGAGGAGAAAAAGAAAGATGCAAAAGCGAGGGGAGCAAAATAAAAAAAATGAAAAGAAAAGATTAGAAGAGATCAGGCTGAGGGGGAGCATAATACAAATGCTCGATCGAAAAAGGAAGTTCGGATGCGAAAGAAGAAATAGGATGAAGAACAAGTTGAGGGGGAGCTTAATATCTCTTTAAATTATTATTCTTCATTATTTTTTTCTTTTTCTTATTATGTTAAGAAATGTTGTGCTCGATCAATTTTATATCACATTGATGTAATAAATTCAATGAAAAGAGAATTTCAAAGAACATCATCTCAATGTGATTAAAATGTATGATCCGATAAATGCGTGTTATTGAACTAACATGTTTTATGCAGATTTTGATCGGTTACTCTTTCAAGTTGATCGATAAAGATCATCTATCTAGCTTTGATACATCATTTTGCTCTGTCTCAAGTAAAAGATCAAGGATTTGCTAATGACATTGTAATCATCAAAAAGGGGACATTGTTAATTGAAGATGATTTAGCATCTTAGTTTTGATAATTACAAAACGATCTGTTGTACGTAGGCGGAAGAGTAGACTCAGATGAAGGAAGACTAAAAGAGCACGGACTAAAGGAACGATCAAGCATTAGACTAAAGAGACATCCAGATGCAAACAGAAGATGAATAATTGGAAAAGGCGAGTCATCGGATGCAAGCGAGAAGAATGATTAGACGAATCATTAATGAGCATAGTCAAGATGCACCCTCGAAGCACAGACGCACAAGATGAAGTGTTCAAATCATCAAGCTCAAAGCTACATCGAGACGAAGAACCTTTATTGTTCAAGATGAGTTCATCTCAACTTCCAAGTCAAATGCTCAAGAAGGAAGACTTTGAAGACTAAAGTTGAAGACGAAGGAAGGAGACGGTACCTAATGAATTCAACACACAACTCATTTATTTATTCATCCGTCTACCTCGTTTAATGAAGTCCGATTTTAATAACTTCGCCTCAATTCAAATCTTACCGTTACTCATGGGAAGCTTCCAAAGACAGAATAGAGATCTGCATGCAAAACCTGCAACACAAAAGGCAACCATGCTTTTTGTGATGTCTCTGATCAAGTCGAGAAAAAGTGTGCAAACATTAATTATTCTGATTGATCTACCTACACGTTTGAAGACCCCAAAGACAAAGGACTAACGTTCAAATCTTCGATCCAACGGATACTTCAAAGAAGATCTCTATAAAAGGACTCCGTTTACTTCAAAGAAGGTCACTTAACCGCATAACAAAGAAATTATATTCAAGCTTCAAGATCTCAAGCAAAGTTCACTCGCTTACTGAACTTAGAATAGAACTGATTGTAAAACCCCTCTCTCGTAGAGGATAAACTTATTTTCATCTTCCTAAACCCACTATTGTCAGGTGCTTTTAGCTTTTGTGGAGCATGTGTTCAAAGAATACCTTGTTTAGCCTGTGGAGGCCGTGTTCAAAGAATACCCGTTTGCCCTTTGTGGAGGTGGGTTCAAAGAATACATATTTGCTGAGAAGAGGAATGTGCCAAAATAATATTTGTTTTTTAGCAGGAGTGGCTGGGTTCAAAGAATACTCATAGTGGAACCTTAGCGTGTTGTTGGGAAATTGGATGTAGTCTTGATCTATTTTAACCAATATTAAAATATTGTTGTCTTCTTTATTGATTTATCTGTTAACTAACAAGGGATAATAACTTGAACAGTCTGATAATAAAATCAATCTTAAGAAGAAAACAATCTTGCGTCTGATCAAGCTTTAAAAATAGCAGATGCAAACGCATCGTCTTAGAGAAAAAAGTTTTTAAACAGTCTACACAATTCAACCCCTTCTTGTGTGTTTTTGTACTTTACAATTACGTAATCGACATCGACTCTTTTTCGTGTCGATTAACACTTTTCGTAATGTCGATTCTCGGACTTGAGGAAAAATGTTTCTAAGTTAATGTTTTTACTTGTTTTACTTCTTGAACCAGATTTTACTTAACTTGATTGTATACTTAAGAGCCTTTGATTATCATATCATAGAGAACACTTACTTTTTCTATGTGAAGACTTAAACCTTTAAAACTTAAGCTTTGTCTTGATCAATTATTAGTTCTTTGATGTTCTTCACTTTTTCTTTCTTTTTGTTGATGTCCTTTTGTCTTCATCAAAACCCTGCCATGAAGTCAGAGAGAGATTTTCTCCACAATCTGGAGAGTTGTGGTGCCTCTGTTATGTGTTCAGATTCTTTCGAGTGGCCCTAAGGGCTCGCTCATAAAATTTTTGAGATTCATGTCAAATATATATGCTTATAAGGAGTATACCCTACAAAAAAATGATCATAACGTTATTTTAATATTCAACATAATTGAAAATATAGCGAAATGATGATAAAATAATTATTACCTAATTTAACCATCTTGCTTTTTAGTTTTTTGGTTCTTGAATCTGTGATTAAAATTGGCCTTAATGTGTCTAATGCAATACACATGGTATGCATATGGTCGACTCCAACCATTTTGTTCATGATCAATGGCCGAATTTATGATTCTATGCCTATCGAGAGATTAAGCAAATGCCTAATTTGTCGGTCACGTGTTCACGTAACAGCCTCAAAAACCACGACCAAGCTGGTTGTGTTTCACCTTCAACAACAGCAAACACAAGCGGTGAGACACTACCATTTCCGTCATGTGTGGTTGCTATTAACAGCGTTCCCTAATATCTCTCATACAAGTGTGTCTCATGTACTTGTATAATAGGCTTACAAAATTGAAATGCATCAAGTATATTGCTTGTACGTCCGAACACGCGTTCAAATTTTCTAAATTCATTATTGCGAGTGTTACCAACATAATAATCATCATCACAAATTTCATAATATGAACCTGGAGAGTACATTTTCATGTATTCAAACCATACGGGAAGTTTTACATATGACTCGACCTAGTCATTGTACACCATGGTCATTGCTTTTTGCTTCCCTAACCATGCCTTCTGGCGTATGAAATTTTATAAGCGAAAATACTAGACACTCTTTCTTGTACCAATTTGACTTTAATTAATGGATCTTCCCTTATCATTCCTATGTATATTGAAACCAAATTTTATTAATTAATAAGATGTTAAACCATAAATCAACAATGACACATTTCTTACTTAATATGCATGTACTAATCAAATCGAATCCAAATTTGTCAGTGGTCTTGGCTCAACTAGGATTTAAACATGTATGTGGTCCTCCCCATTACGTGGTTTTCCATCTTTGAGTCCTTTTAGATTGAATAGCCCGCATATAAAAAAGACATGACACATCCGTACTACCTTCATGGCATCGAACAAAATAAGTATTTGGTAGGATTCGACCCTTATTGGAGTTTGATGTACATTCATCAAATACCGTTTAAGACCCTTTTGTACACTCCTTTTATCTTCAAATTCCAAACCAACAAATAATTCTTGACCATCCTCCCAGTTTGAAAGGGCACTTAAATCCACAAATCTTGTTTATCGGGTAATCCCAATTTATATTAGTATAATGTGGTGAATTATGTCAAAACGGTTGTTGACTTCCACCAATAATGATTGTCGGTTAAATATATGTTTTTAATTAGTTAATTCCAATAAATGGAAAATAAAATAATTTAATTTCTAACCTATTTGGATTGAGCCTACGTAATTGGTTGCATGTTCAAATTTAAACTGTTATTATCGGTGTTTAATTCATCATCATCATATAGGTAAATTACCTTTGAAATTTTTGAAATCGGGAAGATGAATCAACGTATTTAATCGGACACGTATTGGTTTCATCATCATCACTAGAATTTAATCCTACTTAACCTTCATCGTACGACTACTTAACATCTGTCTCAAAAAGTACAGCCTTCATTATATGAAGGCGCACTACCTTCAACAACTATTTTTACACATAATTCTATATGACACATACAGGTTGTTCAAAATGTTTTATCATCAGATTCACATCATCATCATCATCAACTATTTGAAATGTTGCATATTTTTTATCTATATAATATCTAGTTGTAATAGATGTTATAACTTGATTTCCTTGTAACATAAATTTATGACGTATTATTGTTTGTAACCGTCAAAGTTAATATTTCTTTCAATTTGTATAACCTTCTAGATCCTTGGAACTTTATTCCTTCTTGACATTGATGATTCTACCATTAATGTATACAACAATAACAATTGTAGGCGCCATATCTTTCAATTTATCTAGAAAAATAACAATCAATTATTATAAATGCACAACATAAATCAATTATAAAAAACATGAAACAAAAAAAAATTATAACTGTTGGAAAAAAAATTTATGAACTATCTCATACTTGAAATGTAAGGAGAATTAAGCGAAATTCAAAGGAGTTTATGAAGCGGAGGGAGAGGTAGATATATAACGTTACGAGTTGCAAACTATAGCGCCTAGAAGAGTAGGGATTGGCTGTGGAAAGGGACTCGCATTAAGGGTTGTGACTAGAGTAAGGTCACAAATCCGTATGCAAGCGGGTTAGAGCGCGACATTTGGCCCAACCACAAAGTGACACGTGTCACGTTCCCATGAAGTCGCAACAAAGGCTGCGGCCGTGCCACGTGTCACCGCTTGCGATCGGCAAGCAAACCCAATCATGTACCACGCCAACCCTGGTGTGTCACTTGTCACGTTGTGGTGAAGTCGCAAGATCCTCTACAGCCAGGGTCCACGTCAGCTTGCCTTGTGTGCAAAAAATGTCATGTGTCAACTCCTGATTGGATCACAAAGATTGTTGCGACTTTATGGTCGCAATCCTGTTTGCGATTTTAAAAAACAACATCATTTATATAATATGTTTGTAACTACTACTAGTTCAGTAATTAGTTTCTGTAATTACACACCATTTGAGTCAATTACCCGTCACACTTAAGACCATCTGGGAGGGTAATAAAAGATTTTGGTCGTAAAAATATAAAGTATTGTCATTTTAGTAGTTAGAAATAACAAAAATTTATAAAATGTCCATGAAAGTTAATTAACTTTTCATTCTAGTCAGGTGTTGATTGTCATTTTGGTGCGTGAATATGACTACACAATATCATTTTAATCTTTGAAATTGCTTATTCACTGTTAAGGACTAAATGATAAATGATAGAAGATATTTTCAATGAGCGATTTCAAAGTCAAGAACTTTTTTGAATTTTTGTTACTTTCAATTAAATTGATAGTACTTTACACTTTCTCCTTCAAGAAATAAAATGGTTGTTTACCCCTAAAATGAAAGACTAAAGGAACATTTTTAGTCCCTAATTTTTTTGGAGGGCGGTGTTATTTTAGTTTCGATATATTTTTGTGTTTTACTTTAAAAGATGAACAAATAAATCTTTGACATTCTCAATTGTTATTCAATCTAATTCTTAAGTTAATTTAGATAACATTTTATATCTGAATCTAATTCTTAAATTAGTTTAGATAACTTTCTTTGACATTCTTAATTGTTATTCAATCTAGTTCTTAAGTTAATTTAGATAACATTTTATATCTGAATCTAATTCTTAAGTTAGTTTAGATAAAATTTTATAATTGTTAATGAGTCCTACCCAAACCACCTAAACCATTTTGAGTCCAAATTGAATTACAAGTGTAAAAGTCGGACTTTTCTAAGGGTATTCGGACATTTTGGTCATGAAAATATAAAATTTTATCATTTTAGTTGTTATTAGAGATAACAAAAATTCAAAAATATCCCTAAAAGTACAATTAATTTTTTATTTTAGTCCCGAAAAGTGTTGATTATCATTGTGGTTCTTGAATATGACTATTAAATATTATTTTAGTCTTTGAAAGTACTTACATACTGACAGGAACTAAAATGATATTAAGTAGTAACTTTGAAAGATCAAAATGATATAAGACACATTTAAAAACTAAAATGAAAAATTAATTACACTTACAAAAATCTTTTTAATTTTTGTTTTGCTTTCGACTAAATTGACAGTACTTTAGACTTTCACTTTCAGGTAGTAAAATGACTATTTACCTTAAAATCAAAAACTAAAGTACCATTTTTAGTCCCTAGTTTTTTTTTTAGGGCAGTGTTATTTTAATTTTGATATCATTTTAGTGCTTAATTTTAAAAAAATGACCAAATAAATCCTTGCTTTTCACATTTGTTATTCAATCTAATTCCTAAGTCGCTGCTAATATTCTAAACCATTTTGAAATTAAATTGAATAACAAAAGTGAAAATCAGATATTTATTTGATATTTTTAAAAATCAGGAATTAAAATGACACCGCTTACAAAAAAAAATTAAAGGATTAAAATGGTACTTTACTCTAAAATGATATATGAGTGCTGGGAACTTAAGTGTATGGCACACCAATGATACAGTATAGTATCTCCGAAATACAAGGCGAAGAAAAGGAAAAAAACGACAAAATGCGCTCTAAGGAAATCCGAGGAAATTGTTCAAAAGTTAAGTTGAAGGGAAAGAAAGACATATTAATATTCCCTTCCTCTGTTGTTTATTATCAGGCAAAAGATTCGTGCGACATAAAGAAGTGAAATCATACATTTGGTGGTGGCCAAATTTTCCCAAATAACTCTTCCACCCGCTTTGCTTGATCAGCATGCCCATCCAACCCAGCAGCCAGAAGCTGCTGTGCTGCAGGTCCCATGGCTTTTGTGAGGCTATCTTGGTCCCATTTAACAAGCTGAATAGAATAAACGGAAACTTAATTAGTAGTAAAATTATCTGGCTGTGCACACACTGGAACAAGAATGATATTTTATAAAATTATCTGGCTGATGATGGAGGTAGCAAAGAAAACTTAACAAACGCAAATGTGGCATAACCAGTTATCATTAAGTGACGACTTAGGGTTGGCTGATTTCGATTTCCTGGGCCTCCTCACCTAATTGGTTCTTGATTTTCCATTTATGAGACAGAAAGGGTCAATGGACAATGGACATGCCATTATGTTTTGCTATTTTTAGATAACTAAGAAATTCCTACATTATAAAGGGGAATGACACACTATCGTAAGAGACTGAAATCATACCTCTTCATCACTAAACACGAACTTGGCAGCAGACTGAGGGGATAACCTCCCAACAAAAGAGTCCTTCTCATCAGGAGAAGCAACAGATTCTTTGAGAGATTGCAATACCTTTAGAGGAGCAATGATATAGTCAACCCTAGACATGAAGGAAAAAGCAAATAAATTGATAGAATATCGTACAAATAAAACTTAAATCAGGCATTAAATCGGATATGACTGAAGGGGGGTATTTGAATACCCGAGAAGACTAAATAGATCCTGCTTGTTGCGAACTGCTGCTGCCATCAACTTTGACCTATGCCCATACTTGTGAATATAATTGTATGCTTTTGTCACCTGAAATAATAACAATGATTTCAGGTATAGGCTTTGTTTGTGATTATCATAACGTTTTTTAGCAAAGATCTGATACATTAGGAACCAACTGTTTTCCACGAGTCATACAAATATTGCTGACTTAAACTGGGATCAAAGAAATGTATTAACTCTATTTCTACAATTAGACCAAGAGTGCTATAAGCTAATTTTAACAAAATAAATTTAAATTTCAATTGAGCAAGAGCATGAACAAAAATGTAATATTGAAGAACAGACCAATGCCAACCCAGGATCATCTCCTCTTAGCTGGGCAGATTCTATCTCTGCATCACCAGAATGATTGCGTGCCCAATCCTGAAAAATTAGAGTTTAAATAAGATACCCTAGAACCTGTAGTTAAACACTTTTATGACACAAAATAAAAATAAAAATTACCCTTATGCGCCCAACAAAAATTTGAATAACAGAAGCACCAGCTTGTGCTGCAGCAGCAGCTTGAGCAAAACTGAAGAGATAGAACCACCAAAAGATTAAGAATGAACAAAATATAAATTGCTTAGATCAAATGGAAAAGCAATTGGGTACATTTTCACATCAGCATATAACAAAAAGCAGGACATTTCACAAACTTTTTAATTACAGAGCATGATGTCATGCTTCATAGCATTTGTTACCAGGCATTTAGACTGGTGATAAAAAAATGTCCAAAAAATGTAATGATTGTACTTGTAACATCTAGATAAAATCAGAAGCAGACTTGCTAATGTTTTAAGCAATTCAAATTTAACTTCTAGAAATTTGTAGTAATACAATTTCTGTCTTGCGTATGCCTTTTTATTTTTATATCCATGGAAATATGAGTAGAAGTTCTGTTATAGGACTGCTTTTCATTTAGTACTGATTAGGATTTATGTATACTTCCAAATTCCAAATTAATACAAAAAGCCTCAACCAATTACAAACTAGTTGCCGCCCAAAAAAATAATTTCAAACTAGTTAAGTATTACCATAGCTATGAAATATAGATACAACATAGGAGATTCTGCTGAACAAAAGAAACATCAGGACATCCAAGCTCAGATGACACACTTTTGGTATTAATAGAAACAAGTAGCTACCAAAAAGTAATGTGTTAAATAATTTTTCTTATGATGAAACAAACAAAAAATATATATATATACCATAATATGATTCCTGAGGTTTAGAGATAACATTTGCACTGTATAACAAACATTTAAGACAAAATTTTATGTGTGACATACAATGACAGATCCATGCCTTTAAGCAGTAAAATCAAATGACATCCTACAAGTATTAACCTCGAGTTTTCTGCAAAATATTCAACAAAACTACCTGTAGACAAAGGTCAAATGTGTCTGTATGCCTTCAGATTCCAGCAACCTAGCAGCCTCTATTCCCTAAATTAAAAACAAGCAAGCCGTCAGTTCATTAAATAAAGCATCAGTATTTCCAAATTCAGCTGGCACTACAACTATATTTTTCCAGAATACCCACTTGCCAAGTTGAAGGAATCTTAAACAGCAGTCTTTCAGGAGGTACATTACTATCATTGTACAACTTTAACAGGTCATGCACCTGTAAAATTTGATAAGAATAAGCATCAGATTTCTCTTACAATCTTTGCATTCTGTAATAACAGATGTTATGACTGCGCTGAGCATTAAAGATTCACAAAATGTGAAGCTAGATTCTAAACAGATCAGTATATATTATAACTACTGTTTTCCTACACCACAAATTACTTAGAACTTTACAAATCTGAAAAAGCTAGAAAGCTTAAGATTTGGCACCACTGAGATAGAATGCAGCGAAACTAAAAATGTATTAAACATCACAATCTCGCATTCAAGATGCATAGCAATAGAATTTAACATTACAACTGTTCATGAAAGGGGACTAAATACCTTCCTGATAATGGCGTGTGTGTCATAAGCAAGACGGGAATCCACTTCCGTCGAAACACGGCCAGGGACAAGCTTTGCCAAATCACTTCCAACATTGGCGAAGGCCTATAATTCCATGATCAAATCAATCCACAAAAACAACCACGTTTAGAAATAGGCTTCACAAGTTACCTTAAATCAAAATTAAAAATAAAATAGAAATCCAGAAATATCTACCTTGTTGACAAAACAAGACAATCGTGCATTAGGATTTTCAAGTCCATAACACTCAGAATCAGCCAAGGCCATTTCCACAGCATTCTGGAAAACAACAAAATAATTTTAACAGCATTAACTCATTGAGTCAGACTCGAACCAAAACGGACGAGTTAGGCTTTCCATGGACTGAAGAGCTGACCCTAAAAATAGTGTCTGGAAGGCCACATATTCCCAGGAGAAGCGATGAACTGACAGTAGCAGCAGTTGGAGGAAACCTGCAGTAGCAGCGTAGGTTCATTGCTTTAACTATCAAACATTAATTCAAATTCGACAAAGAATGAAGAAGAAAACGACGTCACCTTTCAAAATCATCGAAAATGACGGTGTCGGGAACGATCTCGCTGAAGGCGGATACAGCATCAAGTTCAGTGGTCGCAGCTGCAGCGAATAACGGAAATTGAAAAAATGAGAGAGAGAGAATGCGAAAGTGCGAAATGAATTAACGAATTGAGAGAGTAGAAGATGCGGTGTTTGATAAAATGACCAGTGCTGAGGGAGGAAGCGGAAACGCGGTTTTGAGGAAGGGACTTGAGGGAATTGAAATGTAGAGTGGTTGGGGAAGGTGTTGAAGGAAGGGAGAAAGAGAAAGTGGATCTGGTTGTTCTGTGAAATGAAGAAGGTGCTACAGAGGAGAGAGTTGCAGAAGGCGGAGATTGCAAGGAGATTGACATTTTCGGATTAGAGATCAAGACGCCAACTTCAGTGACACGCACGCACTCGCTTCCGGTTTCTCAATTAGTAACACTGATGTAGTTGTCCCAATTTTCCACACGTGGACTTAGACACCAACGATGTAAGATATTTTAAAATTAAAATTATATAGAATTATTTTACAAATAAATTATCTCACAATTTTTTCTAGGTTTTTCAAACACTTAAAAAAGTTAAAATGATTCGTTTGATACAAGCCAGGGAGTCCTTTTCAATTTTGACCTCGTGATGTCCGCAGGGCAACTCTGCATTAGTCGTTCGGAGTGGATTCCTGATCACATCCAAATTAAATCAATTCCAATGAAAATTTAAGAAAAATTGAAAATGGCATAGGTGGATTTGAGTTGAATTTCTACTGAATCTTGCGATTTAGTTTGGTATTCAGTTTGAGATCTTAAAATTAAACTAAATTTAATCAATCCCAAAATATGTATATAATATTAATATATTTTTTTATCACATGATAACAAGTTAATAATTTTGTATTCTATGTATTTCTCTTTGATCAATATTTATTTATTTCATTTTTTAATTATATAATATCTAAAAATAGACATTATTCCTTTTAATTTTTATTTTTAAATTAGTATTTATCTATAACTAACAAATGACTTATTAAATTTTTTTTTTAGTGTTAGAGGACCATCTCCATTAATTCTCTCTAAGTAGATGCTGTAAAAGGAGGTAAATTAAAGAATTGTTCAAATCAAAGTTAAAATTAAAGGAGTAAGAGTCAAAGTAAAAAATTAAGACTTCACTCCTATTTTTAACTTTGTAATTTTATTATAAATTATAATTTTAAGACTTTTGTGAGTACATGGTAGCTCAATTGGGAACATTTTTTTATTAATTTTTTAAACTTTTTATTATTATTATTAAAAGATATTAAGGAGATGGGTGAATCTTAATCATAAGATTAGATGATAATCTAGGAGTTAAGAGTGCATTTTAATTCATTAAACCAAGAGTAAATCAAGACCCTTTATTCTCAACATAATTAAAGGGATGAGATGCATTCTTGTTTAAGTGAATTATCTTAATCTTGATTGTTCATACTTGTTTGGTCATCCTTGGATGAATTCACACTCTCATCTAATTTACTTATATGCTTTGAAATATATTGAAAATGTGTTTTTCCATTAAAACTTTGCTCTCCTGTAGTTTCTTGATTAAACCTCAAATCTTATCAAAGATTCTTCATTTGTGGCGATTCCCTTTGGCTTATTGATCCCGATCATGACGCCTTCCCCCTTCCTCATCTAATTCCATTTTATATTTTTTTTCCTTTTTTTTTTTTTATTTTTGTTTGACCTAAATACAAGATTCCCAAAACCCTATGGGCAACAATTCCAAGTTTGCGTGAAGCAAGCTTGTATCAAGTGGTATCAAGAACTAGTTTCTTCTTCATAGGTATTCTCTTAGCACGTCTAGTATTTGATAAAATGTGTCTCAATTGTTTCTTTTAAATTTTCTCATCCATTACATGTTTACTGTCATGTTATAGTCATCATAATCCTTACAATTGTTGAGTTTTCATATCTCCATGAATGTTGCTAGATTTATAGTGCAGGTCCAGTGGTTTGTTTTGGTAATTCTTGAGTTTAAATTGATGTCTTGTTAATTCCTTGAGTTGTCATATCATTTCTTTAATGTTTTCCTTTTTTGTGCTCGTTTGTGTGTGTTTCTTGCTAAATTTGTGCCAAAAAAGTGTGTTGATTTTGTGCCTTGCATCCAAATTTCAAAATCATGTCACACCTTGTGTTTTGATGTTTACATGTGCACAACTTGAGTATTACACAATTACATGCTAGTAGGATACTCAATTCAAGTCCAAATTACCACTTATTTGATGTTTCTGATGTTGTTAGCACTAGAACTTTGAGTGCTTTGGTTTGGAATTATTTTTAAGTATTCTCATTCAGCAAAAAAAAAGAAAAGAAAAGAAAAACAATTGAAACGAAGTATACAAAAGAAAAAAAAAGAGAAAAGTGAAAAAAAATCAAAAGAAAAAAAAATGACCATAAATTCCTCCTTGGTGGGTGTTGATTTCATCTTTGTGTGTGTCTTATATTGTGTGTCACTTGTTTCTGTTTAGTTTTGAAATTATCCCATCAGTTTTACATCAATTAGTTACTGTAATTTTGGTTTAGCCTTTGTCACAAATACTTCTCCAAATTTGAGTAGTCATTCCTTCAAATTTTAGCTTTTGTTGCTTGTCTTTTTGGTCTCTTTGAGTTTTGTCTTGAGTTTTGTTTTCCTTGGACTTCTTGAGCTTAAATGTGGAATTGTTCCTCTTTCATAAAGGAAAATAGACCTGGATAATTGATTTAAGAGGTTTTATTAAGAAGTCTAAAGTGAGAATTGAGAGGAAAAAAGGCTAGAGAGAAACAGTGGAGAAAAAACTCCAAAGTGTGAAATACAAGAGTGTGGGAGTAAACACTTAGAGAGTGTTGTGAGGAATTTCTTCTATATTATATCTCTTGTATTCTAACACTTTTCTTGCAGCCATGAAAAATTCAACAAGTGAAGAGTATCAATTCTCACCTAGAAGCATAAAGATAATGGAGTTTATGAGTAGAGAAATTGACAAAATGTGTGATAGGTGGAGAAAAGAGTTTAGAAAATAAAATAGAGATGATGAAAGAGGAATTTTAAAGGAAAGTAAAAGACATGACTGTGACATTGATAGAAGAGGAAGAGAAAAGAGAAAAGAATGTAAAAAAAAAGAGCGTTAGGAAAGAAAGTGAAGAAAGGGCTAGAGATGAAAAAGAAAGAAAAGATAGAATGATAAAAGAAGAAAATGTGAGAAGAAACAAAATGATAGGAAGAGAAAATGAGAGGGAACTTAGAGAAAATGTTGAGCAAAGAGAAAGACATAAGAGGTACTCTCATTCATATCAAGCAAGTGATAGAGATTATTACAATTCTAAGATGGAATGTAGAGAGAGAAAAGATTTAAAAAAAAGAAAGAGTGGGAAGAACAAGAGTTGAAAGAAAGAATTTTGAGAGATAAACAAAAGAAGCAAACATGTGTTGTTTTAATTGTTGATACTAATCCTTCTATTGTTTATATAGATTCTTATTTGAAGTGTGATGTAAGAACAACTCCAAAGGAAGAATGTACAATACAAGATGACAACTTCTTGTGTGAGGATATACAAAAGAAAGAACTCAAAACTCATGTTGAATTTGCTTGTAACCTTCCTTATAAAAATTCTTTTACCTTGGTACCTAATGGAAAATTATGTATAAAGTTTCCATGGAACACACACCATGAAGAAAATGAAGTATCTTTGAAATTGGAGTAATCACTAGAGAAGATTTCCATATCACTCAACACTCTTTGTACTTACACTTGGAATAACATTACATGTTCAACACTAGACTCTTACGACATTAGGCCTTGGAGGATAATTGAATTTGCTAATTTGGAACTCTTAATTGTGCCTAATGATTTTTATTCTCATGGTGTTGATTGTCCTTCTAGGTTGTTAGAAGTGTGTTGGTCCCTATATGAATCTAGAGGGGGGTGAATAGATTCTTGTTCCCTATATCAACTTTTAACTTTTCTCACTTTCTTTCCCGATTCAATTTTATCTTAGTTACAAGTAACGTATCAGAGATATACAGCGGATAACAGCGAGAAAAACAATGAATTATAAGAGATAAGATAAAGAAAAGAGTTTAGACAGAGATTTATCCTGGTTCGGCTTTCGACCTACATCTAGTCCCAACCCAACAATCTGTTGCGATCGGTTTTCCACTATAACGATTCTTTGTGTCTAATACAATCACGCTGCACAAACACAAAACAAATCAAAATACTCAAAACATATGTTCTTCACCTAAAAACATATCAACCTGATTCTTGATCCCTTCAAGAACCAACCTTGAGAGTATCTCTCTCAAAAACTCTTCAACTCTTCTAGAGAACTCCTTTCTCTTTAGAGTCTTATACCAAAAACGAATACAAAAGATAAAGATCAGATAAGAGTACACCTGTTGTGTATGCACTGATCAAGATAGCATCCAATGAATTCAATCAATCACACAGCCTTCATCTTAAGAGAAAATCTTTAAAAACTTTGAAGAGAATTCTTATGTAAAACTGGTTTTTGCTCTTCTTTTCTTCCAAAAAAAAAAACTCCAAAAGATCTCTCTTCTTTTCTTCTTTATTATTTTTATATATATGAAACAATTCAAAAAAGGTTTCTATTTAAAGCAGTTTCAAAAGCTATTTGAGATGAATTCTAGTGTGGTAATCGATTACAGGATGGAGGTAATCGATTACTCCAGAGAAATTTGCCTTCTCTGTTTCTTTAAGCACGAAGTAATCGATTACTATGGAGTGATAATCGATTAATCCAGAGCAATTTGGGTTCCCCTGTTTTCTGAGTCTGTTGGTAATCGATTACAGCTATATGGTAATCGATTACTTCAGCTTAAAACCTTTTTAAACCAATGTTTTTGACTTTTCCAAAACAAAATGGGGTTCCAAAACTTCTCTAGCTCAAAATCATAAGAGTAGATTCAAATTCTCTATGAAAAAGATTGAATTAAAACCACACTCAAAGCCTATTCTAAAACAATCAATACAATTAAGCTCCTATATACAATCTATCATAAAGATCAAAATTACAAGTATATCAAAACTAAAACAAGAGGCGACTTCTTCAGCTTCAAGTCCAACAAAGTGTCAAAGAAGGAGGGCATATCACAAACTCCTACACCTAGTGGAATAATGTTGATTAAGAGTTTAGGCTATGAGACTTCAACATTTTGTGATGTATCAATTTCTACACAAATTTGGAAAGAAGTAGAGACTCTTAAGAGTCTTGGTTTTTCCATATTGAATCATCTAAATTTTTCCTTTCATGCTTTAAATGTTGTTAATGATATTAGTAAGCAAAACAAATTGTTGTTATATGATTGGAAAGTAAGTAAGATAAGTAAATTTTGCAAAATAAATAGAAGGTGGATTAGAAAGTCTCAATTACTTTTACTTCTTTTACTTCTTGGCACTTATTGTGGAATAAAAATTTACCTATACTTCACATTATATACATCAAATTGTATAAGGAATGACATTTTTTATGATGCTTGTTTGATATTTGATTCAGGTGGGCTTATGCTTGCGGGTCAAGATCAAGACAATTTGGGGACAAGATTGTCACAAGAATGAGGGTTTGGTGGAGGATCATCTTCATTAGTTCAATAAATCTGTCCAAGTAGATGCTATAAAAGGAGGTTAATTGAAGAATTGCAAGTCAAAACTAAAGGAACAAGAGTCAAAGTCAAAAATTAAGACCTCACTCCTACTTTTAACCTTGTAATTTTCTTATAAATTATAATTTTAAGACTTGTTGGCCAATTTTGTGTGAGCACATGGTAGCTCACGGTCATTGGGAACCTTTTTTGTATTAACTCTTTGAACTTAGCCTTTCTTTTTCTTTTTTTTTATTAAAAGACATTAGGGAGATGAGTGAATCTTAACCACAAGATTAGATGACAATCCAAGGACTAAGAGTGCATTTTAATTTATTAAACCAAGAGTAAATCAAGATCCTTTATTTTAAACATGATCCAAGGGATGAGATGCACTCTTCTTTAAGTGAATTATCTTAACCCTTGATTGTTCATGCTTGTTTGGTCACCCTTGGATGGATTCACACTCTCTCATTTAGTTTACTTATATGTTTTGGCTGAACACTAATAGTCAGATTTGAAATATATTGAAATTGAGTTTTTCCATTGAGACTTTGCTCTTCTAGGGTTTCTTGATTGAACCTCAAATCTTATTAAAGGATCCTTCCTTTATGGTGATTCCCCTTGGCTTATTGATTCCGATCATGGCGCCTTTCCCCTTTCTCATCTAATTCTATTTTATATTTTTCTTTCTTTTTTTTTTATTTATTTTAGTTTGACCTAAATACAAAATTCCCAAAACCCTGTGAAAAATTAAAGACTGGGCAACAATTCCAAGTTTGCATGAGACAAGCTTGTATCATTTAGGGTGACATTACTATTCCCTATTCTACGTGGCATCATCGAACGGGTAGTTGGCACACACTATAGGTGACTAGCTTGATCTTGCAAAAAGGATGATAGTTCTTTATTGTTAGGTTGAGTGTATCACAGAGCCGCCACCCATGTACCACTTGTCGGCGAGAGATTTCGATGATCCACAAATTCTTACTAATAGTTGAGGCGCGTGGTCTAACACGCTACTGCCCGATTGTGGACCCCAAGTCTAATATACTTCCTCTGACGACACAGAGGGGAGTTATGATGTACTATCCACCCAGTGAATTAACATAGTTTCCATCTTAGATGTCTCCTATTTATAGTTATCCAAACAGTGTAAGTCCACCATCTCAACACCTCCAGCACACTCATGGGTCCACCGTGAAGTATTCCTAATTGTTAAGTCAAAATGACTTAGCTTCTTAATTTTGATAATTACAAGATAGGCGGAAACATGTACAGATGCAGAGGGAATAATGATCAGACGGATCATTACTCGCATTAGACGAAAGATGCACCCTCAAAACATTAAAAGTTCCAGACACAAAGTTCAAGTCGTCATTCTCCAAGATTTTGTTATCAAGGGAAGAACTTTGAAGATCAGACGGAGAACGCGTCTCAACTTCAAGTCATGAGCTCAAGTATGAAGATTTGAAGACTAAAGTTGAAGACGAAGGATGAAGACTGTAACACCCTCAAAATTAATTTTCATAAATAATTTCGTAGTTAAAACATTTACTAAAAAATTCTATAAAAATGTGCATATTAACTGTTTACTGTTATAATTTGATTAGACAGAAAATGTAATTCAAAAATAATTTATCATTGGGTAGCAATATTATTACGTAATTTGAGAAAATTATGATTACATTTCTAAATAAAAATGTGATAGAAAAATAAATTTGTTGTTTGACATTTTTATTATTATTTGATATTTCGAACATTATTTTAAATTTCTGAATTACTGTAGATTCATTGTTTTAATTATATTATTATTAAGAAATCTTATTTTATATTTGATTTGAGAAACATTTTAAGAATTAAAAAAAAATAAATAAAAAAAAATAAAATAAAATAAAATAAACTTAGAATGGCCCATGCAGGTTATTAAGCCATCACTCTAACCAACTAAGCTACTAGGTCTGTTTGATGTTTTTTTTTAAAATAAATATAATGTATATAATAAGTACGAAAAAAATATGTAAAAAAAAATAGGGAAAAATATTTTTTAGACTCATTATAATATAATATTAATTATAGAATAATCATATATGATATTTGAATAATGGAATTAAAATGATAAAGTATTAAAAAAATAAATAAATAATAATAATAATAATAATAAAATAATAAAATAATAATAAAATAATAATAAAATAAATAAATAAATAAAAGTTGAAAAATTCTAAACAAGTGCAATATGTCATGAGTGATGGAAAAATGCACTAAGTTAGTGGTGTTAACATCAATTTGTTTAGTGGAGCATTAAAAACAAAAAGAATTATAATTTATTGTTTATGGTAAAACCACTAAGTATATTAAATTTACCACTAATAATATTTTAAATTTTATTTCATCTACAAATAGAAACCAATTGAGAACACTTCAGCCATGAATTCATTTGCACCAAAACACCAAAATTTTAGTTTTTCCAATTTACCAAAACCATAAGCCTATTTTGCTAAAATTCCAAATTTTTCTAAATTTACCAAAACCACTTCACTTAATTTTGTGTGGGAAGTAGGATCAACCTTCTTTCAACCATTAGAAGATCTTTCAAAGCATTTCCAAGAAGGAGAAAAATTAAGGTGAGGGAAGTTTCTAAATTATTTTAATTTTTCAATTTAATTAAGTTTTCAATTTTCTAAAAATTTTAGAATAATCTCAAAATATTTGTGTTCTAAAATTTATGAACTTATAATTATTATTGAAGTTTTAAAGTAATAAAGAATTGTAAGAGAAGTTGCAATTTACTTAAATTTTCAAATATAAAAAAAAAAAAAAAAAATATATATATATATATATATATATAACTAAAAAAAAAAAAAGTGAGCATGACTTAAACCCAAGACCATGGTGTTTCCAGTCATGTCTTAACCAACTGAGCTAGTCCAGATTTCGTTTATAATACCGCATATTTATATCTTTATATTTAAATATTTCCGCTTTCATTTGTTTATATTTCATATGATAATTTGTGATTTTAAAATTATGAGATCTAACTAGGAGGCTCTGCCACCTTTACTGATTTCATAATTTTAAGTTATTTATATAATATTTAATTTTCTGAAATGATAATTTGAGATCTTAAAATTATGAGATCTAACTAGGAGGCTCTGCCATCTTTACTGATTTCATAATTTTATGTTATTTATATAATACTTAATCTTATGGAGATGTTTAACAATTTTAAAGAGTAATTGGAAAATTTGATTTGAATGTGAATGACTTTGGATGTATATTTGTATAGTGATTTGGATTGTGTATGTTTACCTTTTTCTTGAATTTGGTTGATGATTGAGACTGTGATTAATTACCTATGCTATGCACGTTGAAGATTGTGATGAAAACTATGATTATTATACTATAAATTATTAACCCATAATATAAAATATAATGATAGAATGGACTTGTAATATCAACAAGATTGGTGTTGTTTTAAATGAGATTTTTAGAAAGGGAGATAAGTTTTCATTCATTCATGCATGCCTCAAAAGAGGTGGCCTCGGTTAGAGGTGTAGATAATAACTTAATCCGTGCGTCTAGGTGGGATGCCAGACTTGGGGGATTTTTATAGTGAGAATTCATTTAATTCATGATGATCACATGATTGTTTATGAGATTATGTGCACCACTGTGAAATCCCAACTGGTCGGTAAGTTTTACGATGATGATGTCGTATTATCTGAGATGGTACCACATTGCATATTTTTGGAGTTGAGGTTAGAGCATGCATCATATAGAAATTTCATTTAGTCATAATTCATTCTTTATTTATGTGAGTATGATATGTATCATATTAATATTTTTATATGATATGTATTATTATTGATATTTTTATATGCTATGTATTATTATTTAAATTTTGAAACTTACCCTTGCGTGTTTGTATCTGTGGTTTGACACCTGTGATGATCCTAAATTTTATTTGGGGGAGCAGATTAACAGGATAATTCTATTTGGAGATGTGAAGGAAGGATAGCTAACATGAGGATTTTTGTGAATAATGTGTATTTTATAATTATCACAATATTACGTACTTATGTGACGTTTTGTAAATAACTTTTGATGTATGGTTACGATATGATCTATGTGATGTGTTTTATTTTGGTGACGTTTTTGTTAGCAAGGAAAATTATTTTAAGATTTTATTTAAAGAAATCTAAATGAAGGGAAACATTTTCATACAATAATAATAAATAGATAAAAAGGAAAATATTTTAGCAATGAAAAATAGCGGGGCGTTACAGTTGGTATCAGAGCAGTATGTTTTCTTGGACTTGTGATTAAATGATTGGTAGAAGTTATAAGGTGGAGTATATGATTGTTTGTTTATGTGCTCTATATTCTTGTGTGATTGTTAGTTGATGTGCTTTGTGATTTTATTTTCTGTAATAATAATAGATGGCTGGGGGAAATGATAAGGCAATTGCTGAGGCACTCGAAAAACTTGCCCAAGCAATTGGAAGTCAAAATAGGAACAACAACGAACATAATGAATATCGTGGCCTGGAGCGTTTTTGATAAGTGCTAAATTATACATGTTTTCCAAGGTGTTTTCAGTCCATTTCCATCTATTTTCAGTATGTTTAGTCATAGTTTAGACAAGAAAGCAGTAAAAATATCATATTTATCTAATGTTAGTCTTTGATTTAGTGTTTTGTTAGTTTTATAGAATTTTCGTGTATTTTTAAGTCATTTTATCCATTTTCTTGTTAATTGTAGATTGATTGAAGAGAAGATAGAAGCTTGGAAGGAAAGCCCACGAACATGAGACGAACAAATCCCATTGAAGCAAGAAAGTCCGTCCAATTTGTGCAAAGTCCCTCAAGGCTTGCATTAAATGAAGTGCAAGTGGTAATCATATGTATCGTCTGTGGAGGAATCGTTTGTAAGAATCATCCAGGGGAATCGTCTGTCTCATCTGAGAAAGACACCCGTGAGTATCATCTCGACGCGACAATGCACGAAACAAGCATCAAGCCTCGGACGCGAACCGCATCGACCAAGAGAGTAGAGCAAACCAAACCTCAAGTTGAGCATCCAAAGTCGTTAAAATGATATCGTCTCGTCAAGACGCGCCAGGGCGCACTCATGGGACGCTTCATGCTCGCTTGCGGCAAAAATACGCGAGGCGCACTCGGGCGCGCTCATGCCACTCTCAATTAGTCAAGCGCGCTCAGGGACGCGTCTCGTGCCTTATGGAAGCTCAAATGAAGGGATTAAGACGCAAGAACTCTTGTTCCGTCTGATGGGTTGTTCCGTCTATACTTGATTCATCTGAGTTGTTCATCTATGCTTATTTCATCTGAAGAGCTACTCCGTCTATGCGTGCTTCTTAGGGAGTTACTTCGTCTGTACTAGTAGTTTCCAAGTTACTTCGTCTGTACTAGTAGTCTCCAAGTTACTTCGTCTGTACCAGTATTATCCGAGTTATTTCGTCTGTGCTTAATTCGTCTGAGAGTGTTTCATCTATGCTTACTTCATCTGAGTTCATATAGACGAAGCCAAGACAGACGATACAAAGTTCACTACAGACGATACCAAAACCAAGACAGACGAAGTAAAGACAGACGATACCAAGACAAAGACAGACGAAGCCAAGACAGACGGTACGAAGCCTCGACAGACGAAAGATCTCACAGACGGAAGAACACTTAGAATGCAAGATTACTCAATTTGTGCACTTCTCGAGACTTGCAGCAAAGTAAATAAAAGTCGTGGTCATCTCGTATCGCCGAGGGAATTAATCAAGTATTTTCTCGAAGGAATCAATTGAAGGTTTCATCGAGACGGAAGCAATAATTTGCGCTGGTTGCTACATTTGTCGAGAATCAAGCAAGTCAATGTATTCAAACTGTCACAATGCACCTGGACGTAATTCTAGTAAATGGGAGCACACTTCCTCATCTATAAAAGGATATCTTGGGCGCGAAAATGAGGGGGATTCGAATTGTAGATCCATAACTAACATTTTTCAGTTACTCTGGTTTTTCCTTCTCTTGCGAGTTTCTCTCGTTTTTCTCTTCTCCACTTTCATTCTCCTTCTCTCTCAATCAACCTTGAGATTCCTGAGTTTGTGAGTTGCGAAAGCATAATCAAGCAATTATGGAACTTCTCCGGTGTTTGATTTTGTTTTGTTTCTTTCTTTTCTCATTTCCATGTTAGGCTAAATTCTGCAGTTAGGAATGGGGATGTTGATTTCAGAATTCTTGTAATGAATCTCTTCTGTTAATCCAAGTATAATTCCACCGAATTGATTGATCTCTTCCCTGCTTAATGCTTATTCTTGAGATTTAATTCATGAAACTCAAATAGAGATAGAGATATTAATGTTTGATTGAATTGAACTCTGTCTTGAGAATTTGTATCTCGTGTCAACTATGAGATCGAGAGATGAATAGTTGAAGAAGGAGAGGAAATGTATCACTATAGTAGTGCATGAGTCTAGAGATAGAACTTGCATATTATGAGATGTTGTAACGAATTCATCTGTTCGCTTCTTGAATGAATCTCTGTTTTCACCTAAGAGATTAGGGATGATAGTAGGCATTCAAAGGGACTAAGACCTAGAGATAGGATTAGTCTACGGTATCACGAATTCTAGTCTCCAATTGAGTGAGATTTGCTAGATTAACATAGAAAGTAGTTACTTGAGGAAGGAATCAACCGAACCAATTCCCTAACCGTATTTCATCATCTTTGAAACTTAAACATTTACTTGCTTCTTTACTTTACAGTATTGCTTTATTTTACACAATAGCTTAGTTTTACATACATCATTCATTCCCTGATTCGTCCTAATAGCAAAGCATGTTGAGCATTTGGTAATTCACAATCAGTCTCTGTGGTTCGACAACCTTTTCTCACTATTTCTAAACTTGTGACGACCGGTACACTTGCCGAAAGATTGACACATACATACTTTTAAATAGTCAACAAGTTTATGGCGCCGTTGGGGACTGTTGATGAATATCGATAGTCTTAACGAGCTTGCTACTTAGGACACTTTCTTTTACCTTCTTTTGTTTTCATAGATTTGTTTTCTTTATTTTTAGTTTTCTTTGTTTTCTTTATCTTCTTGGTTCTAATTGCTTTTCTTTTGATTTCTTTGATTTCTTTGATTTCTTCGCTTTTATTTGTTCATATTGTTTTTCAGTGCATTTGTTTCGTCTGTGATTTGTTTCTGCTTTCGTTTCTATAGGTGTTTCGTTCTGTTTTCAGTAATTTCTTTTATTCTTTGAATCTGTTTTATTTTGTTTTGTTTTGTTTTTATTCTTTGAATCGGTTTTGATTTTTACTTAGAATAAGTGTCTTTTCTTTTCTTTGCTGTTAATAATTGTTTCGTCTGTCCATTTGAGCTTTCGTCTGTTAATATTGTTTCGTCTGTGGCAGACTTGTTTCGTTTTGTTTTCTATATTTGTTTTGTTTTGTTTTCTAGAGTCGTTCTGTTTCTTATTGATTTCTTTATGTTCTTACTTGTTGCGTCTGATCATACTATAGCTTACTTGTTTCGTCTATACCTAATTCCTTTTATACCCTTTTTGTTTAAATCGTAACAAAATTTTGTTGTTTAAATCATCGTCATTGAATTCCTATTTTTTTCTTTGTTATCATTGATCTCTTTGTTTTGTTTCTACTTTTGTTTTGTTTTTCTATAGTCTTTGGTATTCATAATTAGTTTGTTCATAGTTGTTTTGTCTCAGTAGTATAGTGTCCGTCTATGAAAACCGGTATTATCTCATTCATTTTGTTTCGTCTGTTCATTGTGTTTTGTTGTTTTTTACATAGTTGTTTGTTTTGTCTTGTTTTCATTAATTTCTTTCATTCTTTGAATTTGTTTTCAGTATCCTCGTCTCCTTTTGATTTGTGGTTTATGCGAAGAGCTAAGGAAACTGATCTCTTGTTTGAACCAGAAATTGAGAGAGTTTGCAGGGAAAAATCGAAAAGCAAATAAAGAAAATAAAGAGCTGTTCCAGAGACTATACTAGAAAATATGGATAACAACACAAGGTGCATGACATTGGAGGAGTTGTATACTCCTAATGCAATGGGTGTGGATCCGAGATTGCACCACCAAATGTCACACCAACAATTTTGAAATAAAACCTGCTCTGACACAATTAATAAGGCAAGAGCAGTTTGGAGGTTTAGAGGAGGAAGACCCAAATCAGCATATTCATAACTTCCTACAGATTTGTGGTACTATCAGGATGAATGGAGTGCCAGACGATGCAATTCGTCTGAGACTGTTTGAATTTTCCTTAAAGGAGAAGCTAAAATGTGGTTACGAGTTTTCCTTATGGCTATTTCACTTGTTTGGGAGGACTTGGTGAACACTTTCTTAGCTCAATACTTTCCACCAGAGAAATACAACTATTTCGAAAGTAGAGATCTCTTGTTTCAAGCGAGAAAGATGGAGAGTCCATCGGTGAGGCATGGAGAAGATTCAAATCTTTTGAGAAAATGCCCTCACCATGGATTCCCGATCTTGACAAGTTCATATTTTCTATAATGGACTACGGACGCATACAAGACTTCTAGTGGATGCATCTGCTGGAGGCTCATTAAGGAAGAAGGATGCTCAAGAAGCAAGAGTGATCATTGAAACCATGGCGTCAAATCGCTATGATGCTCCCAGTGATTTCTACGGTGAGAGAAGAGGAATGATCGAGCTTGGAGCTAATGATGCTTTGTTAGCTCAAAACAAGCTGATGAATCAGAAGATGGACCAAATAATGAAGCAACTTCAAGTGGTCCAGTTGAATGCAGTTCAAACGCATCCTATCGTCTGTGATTACTGTGGGGGAAGACATGAAATGGAATTTTGTGAAAGCTTAGGGACCAACACCGAGGAACAAGCTCAAGTGAATTATATGGGAAATCCTCAAGGTAACCCCTATGCCAACACAAACAATTATAATCCTCACAATAGAAACCATCCAAATCTGTCATATAGGAATAACAATTATTTGCAACCCACTTCTTCCTCTTATGACCAGAATCATAAACAAACCTTCAACTCTAGACCACCTTTCAATCCAAACATGCCATACAACCAAAACTTCAACCAGCATCAAAATCAAAATCAAACATCTTCATCTAACCAGTATTACAATCAAAGCCAGCCACCAAATTTACCTTTCAACCAGACCCAACCTAAATTCCCAACCAACCAGCCAAGAAATGCTCCATCAAGCTCTAACATGAATCCTGCCCCGAAAGAAGGTTCATCCAATCTAGAGAACATGTTCATGTCTTTTATGCAAAGGACTGAATCTATGTTCACAAATCAAGAAGCTTCTATAAGGAACTTAGAATCACAGATTGGTCAGCTCTCCCAGCAACTCTCTGAAAGAACTCATGGAAAGCTACCAAGTGACACTGTGATAAATCCAAAGGAGCAGTGTAAATCCATTACCACAAGGAGTGGCAAGGTACTGGGAAAGGAAGTTGAAGAAGAACAGAAAGGAGATATGGTGGAAGAAGAAGACAATACTGCGAAAAATGATAGGCAATCGTCTGTGCCTATAACTCTCAATGAAATGAAAGAATCACCTAGAAAAACAAAGAGACAGATCCTAACAGAAGCTGGTCAGACGGAACATATTTCACCATACTGCAAACTCCCCTATCCGCAAAGGTTAAAGAAGGCCAATGATGACAAGCAGTTTGCTAAGTTCTTCGACATCTTGAAGAGCTTGAGAATTAACATTCCATTTTCTGAAGCACTGCAAAAGATGCCCTCTTATGCTAAATTCATGAAGGAGATTCTGTCCAATAAGAGGATGCTGCTGGATGATGAGATGATAGCCATGGAGAGGAGTGTAGTGCCATCATCCAGAGGAAGCTACCTCAAAAATTGAGAGACAGAGGCCCCTTCACCATTCCTTGCTCCATAGGAGAAGTTTCAGTAGGTAAAGCTTTAATAGATCTAGGAGCCAGTATAAATTTAATGCCTCTTTCTGTCTTTGCTACAGCAATTGAATATACAGGACATGGACATCCAACCCACCATGATGACGCTGCAATTGGCAGACCGCTCCACCAAACGTCCATATGGAGTAGTGGAGGACCTTTTGGTAAAAGTGGACAAGTTCGTGTTCCCTGCTGACTTTGTAGTGCTAGACATGGAAGCTGACAAGGAAGTTCCAATCATCTTGGGAAGACCATTCTTAGCAACTGGCAGAGTCTTGATAGATGTAGCACAAGGTGAACTCATCTTGAGAGTAGATGAAGAAAAGGTCTCTTTTAACATATTTGATGCCATGAAATTTCCGTCTGATAAGTCACAGTGTATGAGTGTTGATGCGTTGGAACCAATAATAGAAAATGTTGAGATTTTTAACTTCGCAACAGAGGAGGAAAATTTTGATTCCTCCAGTTTTGAAAATGAAAACCAAGAAGTTGAGAATTTCATAGCTGCACTAGAGACCAACACATCAACACCATCATGCGTTGAGCCATCAGACGAAACATCAGACGGAACATCTACTATGGCAGACGAAACAGAAACTGAACCCAAGAGTGAGCTTAAGCAACTTCCTTCTCATCTTAGGTATGCTTTTCTTGAAAAGAATGACACCTTCCCGGTGATCATTAGCAATTCTCTGAATAAAAAGGAAGAGGATAAGTTGCTTAAAGTTTACGAAAGAATATAAGTCCGCTATTGGGTGGCGATTTCTGATTTGAAAGGTATAAGTCCCTCATTTTGCATGCACAAAATCCTGCTTGAGGACAATTTCAAACCTGTGATACAACCTCAAAGGCGTCTAAATCCTATCATGACGGAGGTTGTACACAAAGAAGTCCTCAAACTACTTGATGCTGGAATTATTTATCCTATTTCGGATAGCTCATGGGTGAGTCCAGTGCAAGTAGTTCCCAAGAAAGGAGGCATGACCGTAATTACAAATGAGAGGAATGAGCTAATCCCCTTTGAACAGTGGTGGACGGGTGGAGGATGTGTATAGATTACAGACGGTTGAATGAATCAACAAGGAAAGATCATTTCCCTTTACCTTTTATGGACCAAATGCTTGAAAGACTAGCTGGTCATGCTTATTACTGTTTTCTAGATGGCTACTCTGGTTATAACCAGATTGTAGTAGACCCTAAGGACCAAGAAAAAACTGCTTTCACTTGTCCTTATGGGATCTTTGCCTACAGACGAATGCCATTCGGACTGTGTAATGCACCAGCTACCTTTCAAAGATGCATGATGGCCATATTTGGGGATATGGTTGAAAAGTTTATTGAAATTTTTATGGATGATTTTTCAGTCTTTGGGTCCACTTTCGAAAACTGTTTAGAAAATCTGACTTGTGTACTCAGACGATGCCAAGAAACTAATCTTGTTTTGAACTGGGAAAAATGCCATTTCATGGTGAAAGAAGGTATCGTCTTAGGACACAAAATATCTGTTAAAGGTATAGAAGTGGACAAAGCAAAAATCGAAGTGATAGAGAAGCTGCCTCCTCCAGTGAATGTGAAAGGAGTGAGAAGTTTCTTGGGTCACGTTGGTTTTTACAGACGATTCATCCAGGATTTTTCAAAAATCTCGAAACCATTGTGTGACCTGTTGGTGAAGGAAGTGAGCTTCAATTTTGATGAAAACTGTCTAAGAGCCTTTGAGACTTTAAAAGAAAAGTTGATAACAGCTCCTATCATCACTGCTCCAGATTGGAGTTTACCTTTTGAAATTATGTGTGATGCCAGCGATTATGCAATAGGAGCTGTACTAGGACAGAGGAAGGAAAAACTTGTAAGAGTGATATACTATGCTAGCAGAGTGCTGGACAGTGCTCAAGTTAATTACTCAACTACAGAAAAAGAACTGTTAGCCATAGTATTTGCTCTGAACAAGTTCCGTCCGTACCTCATTGGCTCAAAAATAATAATAGTGTACACGAGACCATGCGGCCTTGAAGTACCTTCGATGAAGCATGAGAGTAAACCAAGACTAATTATTTGGGTTCTCCTCCTACAAGAGTTTGACATTGAAATCGAGAGATAAAAAGGGAAGAGAGAACCTAGTTGCGGATCACCTTTCAAGGTTAAATCATGCTACAATAGAAGGTAACGAAATCCCTATTTCGAAAACTTCCAGATGAATCACTCTTTGCTATATCGACGCTCCTTGGTTCAGCGATGTCGCGAACTTTAAGGTCTCCAATTATATTCCACCTGGCTTGTCGCATCAACAAAGAAAGAAACTGTTTTCTGATGCAAAATATTATGTTTGGGATGAGCCATTTCTGTTCAAGTGGGGTATAGATGGACTCCTTAGGAGATGTATCCCTGAGGAAGAGGTTAACTCTGTTCTTTGGCACTGTCACAATTCCCCGAGTGGAGGTCATTTCAATGGGGAAAGGACAGCCAAAAAGGTTTTGCAAAGTGGTTTGTATTGGCCATCCATTTTTAAAGATGCAAAAGCCTTTGTACAAAGTCGTGATGACGGATGTCAAAGAACTGGAAATATTTCTAGAAGAGACGAAGGACCCTTGAACAACATTTTAGAGATAGAGGTCTTCGATGTGTGGGGAATGGATTTCATGGGACCATTCCCTCCATCATTTTCTCACACATACATCCTAGTAGCTGTTGATTATGTGTCTAAGTGGGTGGAAGCTATTTCTGCTCAGACGAATGACTCTAGGATAGTAGACGCTTTCATCCATAGGAACATTTTTTCCAGGTTTGGGGTCCCTAGAGCTTTCATTACTGATGGTGGAAGCCATTTCTGCAATAAACACTTAGAGAGAGTCCTTAAGAGGTTAGGGGTGAAGCATAAAATTGCAACACCATATCACCCCCAAACCAGTGGGCAAGCAGAGCTAGTAAATAGGGAGATTAAAAAGATTTTAGAAAGAACTGTAAGTCTGTCCCGAAAAGATTGGTCAAAAAGACTAAATGATGCTCTTTGGGCATATAGGACAGCTTATAAGACTCCCATTGGCATGACACCATTTCAAATGGTCTATGGAAAGGCATGCCACTTGCCTGTGGAACAAGAGCATAAGGCATACTGGGCCTTAAAATACCTCAATTCTGACTCTCATGCAGGCAGTGAGAACAGACGATACCAACTCCATGAGTTGGAAGAGCTTAGGCTTCAAGCATACGAAAATGCCAAGATTTACAAAGAGAGAACAAAGTTATGGCATGATCGTAAGCTTAGACAAAGAGAGTTTTACCCTGGACAACTAGTTTTACTTTATAACTCTAGATTAAGGTTGTTTCCGGGAAAACTTAAGTCTAGATGGTCTGGTCCATTTGCTGTAAAAGAAGTATTTCCACATGGTGCAATTACTTTAAAAAACCTCGAGGATTCCAGTGAATTCAAGGTGAACTGCCAGAGAGTTAAACCATATCTAGGAGATAACTGTGAAAAGGACAAGGTCTCTGTGGAACTTCAAGACCCTCTGTGACAAGGTCAAGACATATGTCAAGCTAATGACATTAAAGAAGCGCTTGGTGGGAGGCAACCTACCCAATTCAGAGAAGTTTGCTGTAACTTCTCATTGTGATATACTTGTGAATAGTTTAAAAGTTAGAAAAGCAAAAACAAAATAGAATTTGAATATTAGATTAGAAATGTAAATACATAATACAGTATAATAAATTTGATTTTTGAGTTGTTAATAAACAGTAGTTATAGGAATAAACACTTGAAATTACAGTGTTCTTTAGTTGATAAGAAATAAGAGAAGAGGTGAGGTGTTATACCGTTAGTGGGAGATTTTGAGGTTTCGTCTGATACCCTGTTCACAGACGATACTAAGGTTGCGTCTGATGGCTATTGTGTTCACAATAGTGGCACAGACGATACTGAGGTTTCGTCTGATGCTTGCTCACAGACGGAAGCCTAATACTTGTACATTCTAAAGAGAGCAATCCCACTTTCTATCAATTCCCACCTTCACCACCTCACATTGCAAGTAATTTTGAGTTGATCTCTCCATTTCCTTCAATTTTGTTTCACTTGATATTTCTTGTTTTAGTTCATTTTGACCATTGTTGATATTTTTAGCATCGACTTGTTGGAAAGAACATGGAAAGATAGCACTTGCTGCAAATTCTGTGAATATCGTGGCTAGTCTTCAACAGGGAGTGTTCCTATACTCTATCGTTTTAAATGTTGATTGATGATTATTTAGAGTACACTCCTCCTTTATACACCACAGTACGGAGGTTGATTTCATTGGTATAATATTGACTCTGTAGTTCAGTAGAATAAATTATGCATATTTTGGCACTTAGGATCAACTTAAGGATCTGTGACAAAGTTGCATGTTCTCAATTATTCGAAGAGATACTGTATGAGAATTCTAGCTTGACAATTTTCGAGATTGACATGATTGATGAATTTAGCAATGTTAAAGCAATTATTAATCCTGGATAAGAATTTGAGCCTCCAACATGATTCTATTCTTGAGTGTCATACCAACTGAAGTGTTTTGTTCTAGAACTTGCTTTAGCTCTTGGTCAAAAATTGCATACAATTAGAATTGGACACAAATGATAAAGGCAATTTTCCTTCTTGTAGCTTCGAGCCAAATAAGCCTTAACCTTCACATTATCCATTGCTAGCCCCTTTGAGCCTGACTTAACCCTTTCTTTCTTGGATACTTAAGCTCGTTACAAGCCTAAACAAGTGAAAAACCAATGGTCCCATCACTGGAACTTAAAGAGTATTGGTTTTTTTTGCTTAGATAATAGGTTTCAAGATTAAGTTTGGGGTCAAATTCTGGGGTGCATGTGTTGTTGACTTGAGGACAAGTCAAATTTCTAAGTTTGGGGTTGAATGTATCATCTGCTATGACTACAGACGGAAGCATTGTTTGGTTTAGATATTGGTGAAATCTTTGTGACTAACATATAGTTGTAGTATAATTGCATTCTCTGACTTTTCATGTATACCATACAAAAAGTTTATTTTTCGTCTTGTGCTGGCAATTAGTGATACCACTCAAGAAAAATAAAGAGAAAAACAAGAAAAATTGAAAAGAAAGAAAAAGAAAGAAAAAGAAACAAAGGAAGAAAAGAGAACATAATGTTCTCATTGGTCTTTGTAAGTATCGTCTGTGGATATCGTCTGTAAGCCTACAGACGAAATCATCAGACTAAAGGCTCAGACGATACTGGCACAGATGGGATATAGTGAAAAATAAGGAAAAACAAAAGAAAGGAAGAAAAGGAAACAGAAGAAAATGCAGTTAAAGAACAAAAGAAATAAAGGAAGAAAAGAAAACAGAGTGGTTTCATGAGTTGTTAGTCTTGCGTCTGTCCATTATTTTTGTTTTTTCATCCAGTGTTAGCTCATACATATCATGTAGGTTCTAACTTGTACTCTTTAAGTTCCTCCGATTTTTAACTAGTACCTTTTCTTTTAACCCACCTTTACCTAAGCCCCATTACAACCCCGAAAAGACCTTTTGATTGTCCAACCTCTACTTCAAGCGCAGTGGAGATTTTGAGAGTCATTGCAAGCTTATGGTAACTAACCTTCTGATTGGTAATATTGAGAGAAACACAAGCCTAAACACTTGAGAGATTGAGGGCAAACACTTAACTGGAGAGGGATTGTTTGATGTTGACTAAATCACATATTTTCATGCCAATCTACGGTTGATTGCTTATGTGTGATGAACTGTACAATTCTTGAGGATGTTGAGTTCATGTTCAACTTTCATAGATAAATTGAGATGACTTAGGGAGTCAAGAATTGCGTAATGAATTTTCGGTGGTCGTTGAGTTCGGTGTTATACTATGCTTATTAACCCTCGTAATGATGGAATCTATGCTTGCTTGAGGACAAGCAAAGCTTTAAGTTTGGGGTTGTGATAAGTGCTAAATTATACATGTTTTCCAAGGTGTTTTCAGTCCATTTCCATCTATTTTCAAGATGTTTAGTCATAGTTTAGACAAGAAAGCAAGTAAAAATATCATATTTGTCTAATGTTAGTCTTTGATTTAGTGTTTTGTTAGTTTTATAGAATTTTCGTGTAATTTTAAGTCATTTTATCCATTTTCTTGTTAATTGTAGATTGATTGAAGAGAAGATAGAAGCTTGGAAGGAAAGCCCACGAACATGAGACGAACAAATCCCATTGAAGCAAGAAAGTCCGTCCAATTTGTGCAAAGTCCCTCAAGGCTTGCATTAAATGAAGTGCAAGTGGTAATCATATGTATCGTCTGTGGAGGAATCGTCTGTAAGAATCATCCAGGGGAATCGTCTGTCTCATCTGAGAAAGACACCCGTGAGTATCATCTGCTGCGACAACAGACGAAACAAGCATCAAGCCTCGGACGCAACTGCATCAGACCAAGAGAATAGAGCAAACCAAACCTCAAGTTGAGCATCCAAAGTGTTAAAATGATATCGTCGTCCAAGACGCGCAGGGCGCACTCATGGGACGCTTCATGCTCTGCTTGCGGCAAAAATACGCGAGGGCGCACTCAGGGGCGCGCTCATGCCACTCTCAATTAGTCAAGCGCGCTCAGGGACGCGTCTCGTGCCTTATGGAAGCTCAAATGAAGGGATTAAGACGCAAGAACTCTTGTTCCGTCTGATGGGTTGTTCCGTCTATACTTGATTCATCTGAGTTGTTCATCTATGCTTATTTCATCTGAAGAGCTACTCCGTCTATGCGTGCTTCTTAGGGAGTTACTTCGTCTGTACTAGTAGTCTCCAAGTTACTTCGTCTGTACTAGTAGTCTCCAAGTTACTTCGTCTGTACCAGTATTATCCGAGTTATTTCGTCTGTGCTTAATTCGTCTGAGAGTGTTTCGTCTATGCTTACTTCATCTGAGTTCATATAGACGAAGCCAAGACAGACGATACAAAGTTCACTACAGACGATACCAAAACCAAGACAGACGATACCAAGACAAAGACAGACGAAGCCAAGACAGACGGTACGAAGCCTCGACAGACGAAAGATCTCACAGACGGAAGAACACTTAGAATGCAAGATTACTCAATTTGTACACTTCTCGAGACTTACGAAAGTAAATAAAAGTCGTGGTCATCAGTATCGTCGAGGGAATTAATCAAGTATTTTCTCAAGGAATCAATTGAAGGTTTCATCGAGACGGAAGCAATAATTTGCGATTGCGCGGTTGCCTTATTTTAATCAAGCAAGTCAATGTATTCAAACTGTCACAATGCACCTGGACGTAATTCTAGTAAATGGGAGCACACTTCCTCATCTATAAAAGGATATCTTGGGCGCGAAAATGAGGGGGATTCGAATTGTAGATCCATAACTAACATTTTTCAGTTACTCTGTTTTTTCCTTCTCTTGCGAGTTTCTCTCGTTTTTCTCTTCTCCACTTTCATTCTCCTTCTCTCTCAATCAACCTTGAGATTCCTGAGTTTGTGAGTTGCGAAAGCATAATCAAGCAATTATGGAACTTCTCTGGTGTTTGATTTCTGTTTTGTTTCTTTCTTTTCTCATTTCCATGTTAGGCTAAATTCTGCAGTTAGGAATGGGGATGTTGATTTTAATTCTTGTAATGAATCTCTTCGTTAATCCAAGTATAATTCCACCGAATTGATTGATCTCTTCCTCGCTTAATGCTTATTCTTGAGATTTAATTCATGAAACTCAAATAGAGATAGAGATATTAATGTTTGATTGAATTGAACTCTGTCTTGAGAATTTGTATCTCGTGTCAACTATGAGATCGAGAGATGAATAGTTGAAGAAGGAGAGGAAATGTATCACTATAGTAGTGCATGAGTCTAGAGATAGAACTTGCATATTATGAGATGTTGTAACGAATTCATCTGTTCGCTTCTTGAATGAATCTCTGTTTTCACCTAAGAGATTAGGGATGATAGTAGGCATTCAAAGGGACTAAGACCTAGAGATAGGATTAGTCTACGGTATCACGAATTCTAGTCTCCAATTGAGTGAGATTTGCTAGATTAACATAGAAAGTAGTTACTTGAGGAAGGAATCAACTGAACCAATTCCCTAACTGTATTTCATCATCTCTGAAACTTAAACATTTACTTGCTTCTTTACTTTACAGTATTGCTTTATTTTACACAATAGCTTAGTTTTACATACATCAGTCATTCCCTGATTCGTCCTAATAGCAAAGCATGTTGAGCATTTGGTAATTCACAATCAGTCTCTGTGGTTCGACAACCTTTTCTCACTATTTCTAAACTTGTGACGACCGGTACACTTGCCGAAAGATTGACACATACATACTTTTAAATAGTCAACAGTTTTCAGAGGAATAATCCGCCTACTTTTGGAGGTGGATATGACCCTGAAGGTGCTCAACGATGGGTAAGGGAAATTGAGAAAATCTTTCGGGTAATGGGATGTTCTGAGGATAAAAAGGTAATTTTCGCAACTCATATGTTGGTGGATGAGGCAGAATATTGGTGGGAAAATGCTTACCAGTATGAAGCGAAGGAAGGAGAAACAATAAAATGGGGAGAATTTAAGGAATTGTTTTTAGAAAAATATTTTCCTGAAGATATAAGGAATAAAAAAGAAATGGAGTTTTTGGAATTAAAACAAGGGAACTTAACAGTAGTTGAGTATGCGGTTAGGTTTGAGGATCTAGTCAGATATTCTACACACTACCATGGAAAAGATGGTGAAAGGTCAAAATGTGTTAAATTTTTAAATGGCCTGCGTCCTGAAATAAAATAGGCTATAAATTATCAAAGTATTCACCAATTTCCAGTGCTTGTAAATATGTGTAGAATATATGATGAGGATTCTTGTGCTAGAGCTGTATATTATAAAAATAAAAATATTGGTGGACCCATTAAAAATAAAAGATTTGGGTTCGAAAATAAAGGGAAACCATACCAAGCTTCTCAAGGATTTAAGGAACGTTCGGCTGGGAATTTTTCTAAAGCTCCTATGAGAAATCGTGAATCTAATCCTGTTAATGTCAAGTGTTTTAAGTATGGAGAATTTGGACACTATGTTTCATCGTGCAACTGGTGCTACAAATGTAACACAAAGGGACATCTAGCAAAAGATTGTCGAGGAAAAGGAAGCATGTCCGAAAATCCGTCTGAAAAACCGAAGGCTCAAGGAAGAATTTTTCTCTTAATGGAAGCGAGACTTTAACCTTTGATTCGAGGTAAATGCTTCATAAATGAAATTCCTTTAACCGTGTTATTTGACTCGGTGCTACTCATTCTTTTGTGTCATATTCTTGTGTACAAAAATTGAAACTCCCTGTGTCTTCATTAAACTTTAAATTAGAAGTAAATACTCCAACTGGGACTTCAGTTTTAACCTCAGATATCTGTCTAGACTGTAAAATAAAAGTTGGTGATAAAACTTTCTGTGTCAATTTGATTTGTTTACCCCTTCAACAAATTGAAGTTGTTTTAGGTATGGATTGGTTGTCCACTAATCATGTTTTGTTGAATTGTTTTGACAAAACAATTATTTTTCGAGACTCGGAGGTGAGTAGGGATATTGAAATTGTTTCCATAAATAAAGTCTTAAAATCTTTAAAGGAAAACAATACCCAAGTATACATGATCACCGCTAATGAAACTAAATCTGAAAATGAGGTGAGTAGTGTGCCAATAGTAAAAGATTTTACAGAGATATTTCAAGAAGTGGATCAATTACCTCCTGAAAGAGAAATAGAGTTTTCCATTGATTTAGTTCCAGGAACAGGACCAATTTCCATAGCACCATATAGAATGTCTCGTAGAATTAGGAAAGTCAAGAAACAAATTGAAGAATTGTTAAGTAAACAGTTTGTAAGGCCTAGTGTATCACCCTGGGGAGCTCGGTTTTTGTTAGTTAAGAAAAAGGATGGAACCATGAGAATGTGCATAGATTATAGACAATTGAATAGAGTAACCATTAAGAATAAATATCCACGCCTAGGATTGATGATCTTATGGATCAATTAAAAGGAGCATGTATTTTTAGTAAGATTGATTTAAGATCAGGATATCATCGATTAGGGTAAAATCCGAGGATATTCCAAAAATCGCGCAAGATCTCGTTATGGGCACTATGAGTATTTAGTTATGCCTTTTGGAGTGACTAATGCTCCAACAAGTATTTATGGATTACATGAACCGAATTTTTCACCCTTATCTTGACCATTTTGTAATTGTATTCATTGATGACATATTAGTGTATAGTAAAACTAGGGAGGATCATGCCAAACACTTAAATATAGTATTACAGATTTTAAAGGACAGAAAACTTTTTGCTAAATTATCTAAGTGTGAATTTTGGATGGAGAAAATGAAATTTTTAGGTCATGTGATATGTCGAGGAGAGGAATATCTCAGAGATCCATGTAAGGTACAATCTGCTTTGGAATGGGAGAGACCTAAAAGTGTAACGAGAGATTAGGAGTTTTCTAGGATTAGCAGGATATTATAGGAGATTTATTAAAGATTTTTCCAAAATAGCTTTGCCTTTGACTACCTTGACTAAAAAGAATCGGGCATTTATTTGGACAACTCAATGTGAGGATAGTTTTCAAACTCTAAAGGAAAGATTGACCACTACTCCAAAAGATTAACTCTACCTGATCCCAAAGAACCTTTTGTAGTGTATTGTGATGCATCTAAAATGGGTTTAGGAGGAGTATTGATGCAAGATGGTAAAGTGGTAGCATATGCTTCTAGACAACTTAAGATTCATGAGAAAAATTATCCAACCCATGATCTAGAATTAGCGGCTGTAGTATTCACACTTAAGATGTGGAGACACTATTTGTATGGAACTAGATTTGAAGTATTTAGCGATCACAAAAGCCTTAAATATTTATTTAGTCAAAAAGAATTAAACATGAGGCAAAGAAGATGGATGGAATTTTTAAAGGATTATGATTTTGAACTTAATTACCATCCGGAAAGGCTAATGTGGTAGCAGATGCTTTAAGTAGGAAGTCTTTGATTATGTCTTCACCGATGATTGATTAGAGAAATGGATTTATTAGAACAATTTCGAGATCTTAGTTTAGTGTGTGAAACTACTAATACGAGTATTAGATTAGGAGCTTTACAAATTTCTAACACATTTTTGGAAGAAATTAGACAGAAGCAAGGATTTGATCCTTTTCTGAAAACTCAAATGGAAATTTTGAATCAAGGAAAAAGTAGTGAGTTTAAGATTGGAATGGATGGTATTTTGAGGTTTCAAGATAGAATTTGTATTCCTAATATAATAGAAGTTAGAAAAACAATTTTTGGAGGAAGCACATAAAAGCAAATTAAGTATTCATCCTGGTGCCACTAAGATGTACAAAGATTTGAAAACCATGTTTTGGTGGCCTCGAATGAAGAAAGAAATTTGTGAATATGTGTATTCTTGTTTAATTTGTCAAAAGGCTAAAATTGAACATCGAAAACCCTCGGGTTTATTGCAACCTTTAGAAATACCACAATGGAAATGGGATAGCATATCTATGGATTTTGTGGTAGCTTTGCCAAGAAGCCCTAGGGGATTTGATTCAATTTGGGTTATAGTAGATCGTTTAACTAAGTTTGCACATTTTATTCCTATTAATATTAGGTATTCTTTAGAGAAATTAACTAATTTGTACATAGGTGAGATTGTAAGATTACATGGTGTACCATCTAGTATTGTATCAGACAGAGACCCTAGATTTACTTCAAGATTTTGGGAGAGTTTACATAAAGCTTTAGGCACCAAATTAAAATTAAGTTCAGTCTATCATCCCCAAACTGATGGACAAACTGAAAGAACAATCCAATCTTTAGAGGATTTATTGAGAGCTTGTGTTTTAGAACATAAGGGTTGTTGGGTAGACTTTTTGCCTTTGATAGATTTACTTACAATAATAGTTTTCATTCTTCCATTGGTATGGCACCTTTTGAAGCTTTATATGGAAGAAAATGTAGAACCTTTGTGTTGGATGAATCGGGAGAAAGTTTAATTTTAGGACCTGATATTGTACAACAAACATCAGAAAAGATTAAGTTAATTCAGGGAAAAATGAGAACGGCACAAAGTAGACAGAAAAGTTATCATGACAAAAGAAGAAAAGATTTGGAATTTGATGTTGGTGATCACGTATTCTTAAGGGTAAATCCATGGACTGGTATTGGAAGAGTTTTAAAATCCCGAAAACTTTCACCGCGTTTCATTGGTCCCTTCCAAATAATAAAAAGAGTAGGCCCTGTGGCTTACCAAATTGCTTTACCCCCAATTCTTTCTAATCTTCATAATGTCTTTCATGTTTCACAACTTCGTAAATACATTCCTGATTCATCACATGTAATTGAGTTAGATGGCATACAAATAAAGGATAATCTAACCTATGAAGCATTACCAATAAGAATTGAGGATAGAAGAATCAAAACCTTAAGGGGAAAAGATATTCCTTTAGTAAAGGTTATCTGGAGAACGGATGATGCAACATGGGAATCGGAAAGTGAGATGCAGAAAAGCTATCCTACATTATTTCAATGAGGTAAATTTCGAGGACGAAATTTCTTTTTAGGGGGGGAGAGTTGTAATTTGATTAGTGAAAATGTAATTCAAAAATAATTTATCATTGGGTAGCAATATATAAAATAAAATAAACTTAGAATGGCCCATGCAGGATTCGAAGCCATCACTCTAACCAACTAAGCTACTAGATCTGTTTGATTTTTTTTTAAAATAAATATAATGTATATAATAAGTACGAGAAAAATATGTAAAAAAAAATAGGGAAAAATATTTTTTAGACTCATTATAATATAATATTAATTATAGAATAATCATATATGATATTTGAATAATGGAATTAAAATAATAAAGTATTAAAAAAAAATAAATAAATAATAATAATAATAATAATAATAAAATAATAAAATAATAATAAAATAATAATAAAATAAATAAATAAATAAATAAATAAAAGTTGAAAAATTCTGAACAAGTGCAATATGTCATAAGTGATGGAAAAATGCACTAAGTTAGTGGTGTTAACATCAATTTGTTTAGTGGAGCATTAAAAACAAAAAGAATTATAATTTATTGTTTATGGTAAAACCACTAAGTATATTAAATTTACCACTAATAATAATTTAAATTTTATTTCATCTATAAATAGAAACCAATTGAGAACACTTCAGCCATGAATTCATTTGTACCAAAACACCAAAATTTTAGTTTTTCCAATTTACCAAAACCATAAGCCTATTTTGCTAAAATTCCAAATTTTTCTAAATTTACCAAAACCACTTCACTTAATTTTGTGTGGGAAGTAGGATCAACCTTCTTTCAACCATTAGAAGATCTTTCAAAGCATTTCCAAGAAGGAGAAAAATTAAGGTGAGGGAAGTTTCTAAATTATTTTAATTTTTCAATTTAATTAAGTTTTCAATTTTCTAAAAATTTTAGAATAATCTCAAAATATTTGTGTTCTAAAATTTATGAACTTATAATTATTATTGAAGTTTTAAAGTAATAAAGAATTGTAAGAGAAGTTGCAATTTACTTAAATTTTCAAATATAAAAATAAATATATATATATATATAACTAAAAAAAAAAGAAAAAAGAAGTGAGCATGACTTAAACCCAAGACCTTGGTGTTTCCAGTCATGTCTTAACCAATTGAGCTAATCCAGATTTCGTTTATAATACCGCATATTTATATCTTTATATTTAAATATTTCCGCTTTCATTTGTTTATATTTCATATGATAATTTGTGATTTTAAAATTATGAGATCTAACTAGGAGGCTTTGCCACCTTTTTATCGATTTCATAATTTTAAGTTATTTATATAATATTTAATTTTCTGAAATGATAATTTGAGATCTTAAAATTATGAGATCTAACTAGGAGGCTCGCCACCTTTACTCGATTTCATAATTTTATGTTATTTATATAATACTTAATCTTATGGAGATGTTTAACAATTTTAAAGAGTAATTGGAAAATTTGATTTGAATGTGAATGACTTTGGATGTATATTTGTATAATGATTTGGATTGTGTATGTTTACCTTTTTCTTGAATTTGGTTGATGATTGAGACTGTGATTAATTACCTATGCTATGCACGTTGAAGATTGTGATGAAAACTATGATTATTATACTACAAATTATTAACCCATAATATAAAATATAATGATGGAATGGACTTGTAATATCAACAAGATTGGTGTTGTTTTAAATGAGATTTTTAGAAATGGAGATAAGTTTTCATTCATTCATGCATGCACGAAAAAGAGGTGGCCTCGGTTAGAGGTGCGGATAATAACTTAATCCGTGCGTCTAGGTGGGATGCGGACTTGGGGGATTTTTATAGTGAGAATTCATTTAATTCATGATGATCACATGATTGTTTATGAGATTCGTGCACCACCTGTGAAATCCCAACTGGTCGGTAAGTTTTACGATGATGATGTCGTATTATCTAAGATGGTACCACATTGCATATTTTTGGAGTTGAGGTTGGAGCATGCATCATATAGAAATTTCATTTAGTCATAATTCATTATTTATTTATGTGAGTATGATATGTATCATATTAATATTTTTATATGATATGTATTATTATTGATATTTTTATATACTATGTATTATTATTTAAATTTTGAAACTTACCCTTGCGTGTTTGTGTCTGTGGTTTGACACCTGTGATGATCCTAAATTTTATTTGGGGGAGCAGATTAACAGGATAATTCTATTTGGAGATGTGACGGAAGGATAGCTAACATAAGGATTTTTGTGAATAATGTGTATTTTATAATTATCACAATATTACGTACTTATGTGACGTTTTGTAAATAACTTTTGATGTATGGTTACGATATGATCTATGTGATGTGTTTTATTTTAATGACGTTTTTGTTAGCAAGGAAAATTATTTTAAGATTTTATTTAAAGAAATCTAAATGAAGGGAAACATTTTCATACAATAATAATAAATAGATAAAAAGGAAAATATTTTAGCAATGAAAAATAGCGGGGCGTTACAAAGACAGACGAATGAATTCAACATTCAACACATTATAATTATTCATTTGTCTACTCCTTTTGAAGTCCAAGACTCTGAGTAACACATGCATACATCTTTATTCAACCGTTACTCAGAATGTTTTAAAGGTGGAAAGAGATTTCAAAATAAACCTCTGCAACACGAAAAGCAGTTGTACGTTTTGGTGAAATCTCTGAGCGAATCAAGTCAAAGGCAGATCTCACGCCGACAACCGCTGACTTTCCATTAAATGTTCTGATTGCTCACTCTGGTAGATGTGAAAGTACCCAAGATAAAGACTAACGTTAACTTCTACAGTCTAACAGTTACTTCACACAACCACCTATAAAAGTAGTTCATCTCTACAAGTTCAAGTTGGCGAACTACTCTGATCAAAGATATATTCATACTCGCTCAAGCTCTCAAGAAAACAAGTTTGCTCGCCACAAATTTAGAATAGAATTCACATTGTAAAATCACTCTCTGCATAGAGGATACTTTCCTGTGGAAGCTAAGAGTTGAAAGAATACCTTGGTTAGCTTATGGAGGCTGTGTTCAAAGAATACTTGGGTTTAGCCTTGTGGAGGTGGGGACAAAGAATACCACTATAGCCTGAGAAAGTTGTGTTCAAAGAATATATGTATTGTTAGTCAGGAGTGGCTGAGTTCAAAGAATACTCTTAATGGAATTTCAGCAAGTTGTTGGGTAACTGGATATAGTCTTTCATAAGACGAACTAGTATAAAAATATTATTGCTCTGATTATTTCTTTAACTGCCTACTAACTGGGGATAATAACTTGAACTACAGATTTGATTAAAAGCAATCTTTGAAGAATAATTTTAAGTTTGCTTCTGATCAAAATTGTTTTATATAGACGCAAAAACGCATCGTCTGAGAGAATTTTAATTGAAAAACACAATTCAAATCCCTTTCTTGTGTATTTGTATTTTACACTAATGATATCTCATACATGGACGATTTACTTGGTGTTGATCTCCGACCACAATTTGATGTAGAGGCAACCAATACCTTCACGTGTTGAATAACATGGTGTTAGGAGGTATATATAGCAAATTTGAGGTGCCTAAGCCTGAACTGCCTAGGCCAAGAGGGCTCAACTTGTACATGAAATTGGCCAAAAGTTGGGCGCATAATGAAAATGCCTCAACCTATAAGACGTGCCCTTTCCTACAATGCCTTTTATTAGTGGAAGGCAACTACCTAGATGCGCCTTCATCTTGAATGCCACTTATTACCCTTTACACCTTCGCTTTGGGAACCTTTGTTAAAGTAGACCCAAGGCTATATTAAGTTTTCAACCAAATTCATAATGGCAAATACTTTTCATAATTGACCCAATTATGTCATTTATCCCTACTTTATTTACCCTAGAGTTCATAAATGGATTGCAAGAATGAAAGGTTGAAATGTAATTCATTTACAACAATGGCAAATTTTTCTTTTGCAATATTCGCAAATAATTATCCTTAGACTTTCAACAATTTTTACTTCATCAAAATCTTTACAAACAAATATCTTCAACTGTTTCCTTTTAATCACCACATCATTAGTTGTGTATTAGTTTAATTAAAAATTGTAGGGTTGACTGTAATGTTTTTATTACTCTCGTGACCTTAAAACATAACATAATCATGACTATATACATGAATTCAAGTTTAAAATAATTAAAATTAGTATAGTACAATAATTCTTGCTAACAAAATAAGTAGAAAAATATATACATAACTACACAAGTCTACATAAGTATAAGTAACCAATTTATGCAAACAAAAAATAAAACTAGAGACAAATAAATTATTCCTAAAGAGATATTTATATAGATATTTTATTAAGGAAAATGAAATATAATAATATATATTAAAAACAAGTTTTGTAATCGTAAAGATAAAAACACAATACGAAGATTGAATTGTGTTAATAAAAATTTTTGTAAGCCTTTTGAACAAACAAATGTTGTGTCTGATCGATCAAATACAATTTTCAAAAACTAATTTACAAAAGATTTTCACAAAGTCTTTTATTATAAAACAATATGTCAATATATGCATTAAAAAGATAGTAGAGAAAGAAAACTTAAGTATGTTGATACTGATTTGTCTTAATTCAAGACAATGTCCAATTTCTTATAAATCATTAAAGTTTCACTGTATCACTTAAGGATACAAGTATTATTTGACCTTGACCTCTTCAAGTTAAACAAGTATCCTTTGAGGTCAATCTTTTCATGTTAATCACAACAATTATTATTTGAAACCTTGACTTTTTATGCTAACACCTAACCACTAAGGTTTAAGGATTTTGAAAAGATTTGTATCCAACTTTAAATAAATCTCTACACAAAGAGGGATTTACAATAAGGTAAGCACGAAAAACTCCTACTGTTATTCAATCTTAAAGCAAAATCCTATGATATGATAGAGTCCATGACGACTAAAACACTAGGATAAAAACATAAACTGATACCATGAAATGTAGTTCAATTGAAAAGACAAATATACAAAATGAGGCAAAATACTTAACTGGTTCATTTTGGGATAAAAATTACAAGAATGAGACTAATTTGAAACTATTTACAGTTGGTAGGTTTGTTTTAATGGAGGCACCGACGCCCATGACACCTCCACGGTGAAGTTAAAGGAAGGTGTTGGTGCACACGACACTTCTAAAGAAGAAACGCGCTAGCACCTCCAAAGAAGGAAAGTGTTAATGCCTTTAGCAAAAAGTAAAGAAAAAAAATAATAATAAATTCATACTTTAATGTGTAGTAAATTTTGAAAAAACAATAAATGTGTAGTTTAATGTAGAGCAGATTTTGGAAAATCTAGCTAATTAAATATGATTTGATTGATTATTTGTTTCTCAAATTAAAATAAGAAAAGTTTTGACAAATTTAGCTAATTAAATATGATTTCATTGACCATTTGTTTCTCTAATTAAAATAAGACAAGATTTTGAAAAAATGTGGCCAACTAAATGTGATGTGATTGATCATTTGTTTCTCTAATTATAATAAGACACGATTTTGAAAAATCTGGTTAATTAAATGTGATTTGATTGACTGTTTGTTTCTCTAATTAAAATAAGTCACGATTTTGAAAAAATCTGGCCAACTAAATATATTTTGATTGATCGATTGTTTCTCCGATTAAAATAAGACACGATTTTGAAAGATCTGGCAAACTAAATATGATTTGATTGACCATTTGTTTCCCCAATTAAAATAAGACACAATTTTGAAAAATCTTGCTAACTTAATGTGATTTGATTGACATTTTGTTTTTCCAAATTTAAATAAGACACGACTTTGAAAAATCTTGCTAATTAATTATGATTTGATTGGCTGTTTGTTTTTCCAATTAAAATAGGAAAAAATCTTAAATAGACGAATTGAACCAACATTTTACCTAAATGGTGCTGGTTGCAAACTATTTATCAAAATTGTGCTATTTGGTCAAAGTCACAAACCCTGTTGCAACTCTGAAATCACAGAAATATATGCGACTTCCTGTGGACTTGACACGTGGCAAGTGTTGCATGGGTGACACACTAACATGAAATGAAGTCGCATAAATATTTACAACTTCACGGAGGCTTGACACGTGGCAAGGGCTGATAGGGGTTCATGTTGACGTGGCTTGAGTCACAAACCTATGTTGCGACTTTGTTTCTGGCGTGGTTGAAGTCGCAACAGAGGTTGCGACTTCATTGAGAGATCGACACTTGACAATTTCTGATTTGCTAATGCTGACGTGGAAGAAGTTGCAGCCTCTGCTGTGACTTCAGGGGGTCGTAGGCCTTTCCGATCCAATGGTTATCGACTCCAAAATATTACAAATACCCCCACACCTTTCCAGTTTCAACACACTGCGAAAATCTTATACGAAGTTTCTTTTTTTGGTTTTTTAATTTTGTTTCAATTCCGAAATTTTAATTTAAATGTTATTCCAAATTTTGATAATAATTGATTTATGTTGTATATTTTTGTTAAGTCTTTGTTATTTTTGTAGATAAACTGAAAAGATATGATGCCTACAATTGTTATTGTTGTATACATTTATAGTAGAATCATTAACGGTGAAGAAAGAATAAAATTCGAAGGATATAGAAGGGTTATGTTGGACTTAAAGGTTGAAGGTGCTTTGGTGTCTCTCTTGGTGTTTTGTTTTTAATGCTATATAATTTTGGTTTTCTTAGATGAAATGTAATTAGGAGTTTCCTATGTATTGATTGTTTAGTTTAGGCATGTATGTGGTTATTCTTTGTTTGAATGCCCTGGAGAGCTTGGCAATATTGTGTGATTTCTCATGTGTCAAATGTTTGATTTCCCTCTCTAAAATATTTTGAAAATGTCTTTGGTAACCAACTGAGGTAATAGATTACCAACAGAAGGTAGTTAACTACCAACAACAGGTAATCAACTACCAACAGTAGGTAACAAAGTGTGGGAATGCATTTGCCACTGGAGTAATCGATTACCCCCTCGGGTTAATCGATTACCATGGGCCAAAATCACCGAGGAAATCCTTGCTCACTGGTTTAATCGATTACCAGCTTCTGGCAGTCGATTACCCCTATCAAAAAGTCATTAAGTTGCCTAAATTGAGTTTTTAAATGAACCTATAAATACTCTTATTTCGAAAATCAATAACACTTCTTGGAATACAAGTTTTAGAAAAGTTCATACACTTTCATATTCTCTCTAAACTGAGTTCATCATCTTCTCCAAGAAACCCATAAAGAACTTCAAGAGTTCATCAACAAGTTTTCATAAAAAGGTAAACTTGATTCTTATTTCTGATTGGGTGGCATTCATAGAGTTGTTATTTTGTGATCAGATCTACACTCCAGATGTTCTCTAAACTGATCTTTCTGTGTACCCATTTTGATTTTTGGGTTATTACTCTAGGAGAGAGGTCTCTCTGGATAGAGTAAGGATATTTGAGAAGTGTTTTCTCAAAGGTTTGATCTTGGGTGTGCCAAGGTCAGGGAAGAACTGTTCCTTGGGTCAAAGGACAGGTTTTTTGGGTGTTTTGATTTCGTTTTTGTGTTGCTTGTTGCAGAGTGAATGTAAAAGAACACAAAAGGGATCATTTGATAGTGGAAGATCGATCGCAACAGTTGTTGGGTTGGGACTGGATGCAGGTAGTGGGCCGAACCAGTATAAATCACTGTGCACTCTTCTTCTTCCTTATACTCTTTACCGTTTACCTTACATTGCTGTTATCACTGTTTAATTTCTGCAATTTGTTTGGTAATTAACTCGATAGTTGACTCGGTAATCAACTAAAACTGGAACAGTTAGATGCTGACATTGATTACGCTGTATATTGATTACTAACGTGTTTCTGATTATTCCTTTTGGTATTTCCGTTGTGTGTCTTTGATATTTCCTGTTTATCTGTCTCATCTATTGATAGGTAATCAAGAATAGTTTTGTTTGAATTAAAAGGAATTAGAAACTTGCGAAATTGGGCTATAGTGGAACTAGAATCTATTCACCCCCCTCTAGATTCACCCGTAGGGACCATCAGGTTATACAAGTTTAACAAAATATTAACTTTAAACGGTTAAAAACAACAATACGTTATAAATTCAAGTTACAAGCAAATTAAGTTGTAGGATCTATTACAACTAGGTATTTTATAGGTAATCAATATGCGACATTTCAAATAGTTGATGATGGTGATGTGAATCTTATGATCACACATTTGAAACAACCAGGTATGAGTCATATAAAATTTTTTGTAGAAGTAGTTGTTGCAGGTAATGTGTCGTCATATAATGATAGTCGTGCATTTGAGTCATATGTTTGTAGTTCGTACGAAGGAGATGGTACGAGATTACAATCTACTTTGAGCCAAGACCACATAAATTTGGATTCAGATTTGATCAATACATGCATATTGGGTAAGATATCATTTGTTATTGATTTAAATATCACTTATTTTATTATATATTTATTAATTTTGGGTTTAATTTGTGAAATATAAACATGAATGATAAGGGAAGATCCATCAATAGAAATTAGATTGGTTCAAGAAAGAGTTGCAAGTAATTTCAATTATAAAATTTCTTACAGGAAGGCATGGTTAGGAAACAAAAAGCAATGATCATGGTGTATGGTGATTGGGCTGAGTCATACGCTGAACTTCTTGTGTGGCTTGAATATATGAGAATGCACTCTCCAAGTTCATATTATGAAATTTGTGATGAGAATTATTTTGTTGTTAACACTCACAGTAATGAAATCAGACGATTTGAACGGGTATTCTGAACGTACAAGCAATGTGTAAATGCATTTCAATTTTGTAAGCCTATTATACAAGTAGATGGGACACACTTGTACGGGAGAAATCACAAAACTTTCTTAATAGCAACAACACAAGATGGAAATGATAGTGTCTTACCTCTTGCGTATTTTCTTAATCTCTGATAGGCATTGAAGCATAACGTCGGTCATTGATAATGAAGAAAATGGTTGGAGTCGACCTTATGCATACCATGTCTACTGCATTAGACACGTTGCCTCCAATTTTTCTCACAAATTCAAGAACCAAAAACAAAAAAGCATACTGGTAAAATTAGGTAATAATTTCTTTATCTTCATTCCATTATATATCCAATCATGTTGGTTATTCTAATCATGTGACGATCCCTTTGTAGGGTATACTCCTTGTAAACATATTTTTGATAGATATCTCGAAAAATTTTGTGAGGCAAGCCCTGAGTTTTCTACTTAGATCCAAGGAATTTTGGAGGAAAATTTGAGTATAGTCTATGAGGAAGAATGACGTCGATACGAGCATATGATCACAAATCTTTCTGAATATGTGAATAAGGTTTTCAAAGGTTACAGAAATCTACCAATCACAGCTCTTGTTAAGGCCACGTACAGTAGGTGTCGGGAGTATTGTGTCGAAAGGGATCGTCAAACCCAACAAGAATTAATAGACGATCAAGTATATTGTACGAAAGTGATGCAAGTCATTGAAAGGTATCAAGATGAAGCAATGACACACATTGTTCGCGTATATAACATTCAACAAACAAGGTTTGAAGTTGAGGAGACATTCAATCTTCAGACATAATGTGAGGGACAAAAATAGAGAGTGATTCTTAACGATCGATATTGCCAATGTGACCGTTTTAAGGCTTTCCATTATCCATGTTCACATGTTATACTCTTTGTGGATATGTTTCTATCGACTTCTATCAATATGTTGACAATGTCTTCAAAATGAATATATTTTGAAGGCATATTCGAGTGAATAGTGACCTTTGGAAAATGAGGATGTTATGGGACAGATTGAGCAACCTTGGAAACTAATTCCTAATCTAGCAACAATCTGAGGCAAGGGAAGACCAAAATCAACAAAAATAAAGAATGAAAAGGATCAGGCTGAACCTTCACAGAGGTGACAAAGATGTAGGAGATGTGGTAAGGAAGGTCATAATAGAAGAAAACGATTGAGATCCTGATTTCACCACTAATTCCTCTTAATATTCTCCTCTCCGTTTTTCAAATTATAATCTATGGTTGGATCGAATTCCTACCTTCGTAACTGTCCCTCTTAGGATCACCTACGCCGCCTAGATTAACCCGATTAATTAATCTCTTCAATTAAACTATGTAGGGTTTTAGATTTGTGAATCCGATGATAATTGTTAGGTTATGTCCACACTATCGTCTACACCTATCTCTAGGACTCTATCTCAGTAATGGTTTATTTATCCAACACCACCTAAGTTTCATTTCTCAAAGTTCCCCTAGGTTTACTATCAATTCATTACTGGATCGTTAACGAATAACATTAAGCATAGAAAAAACAAACGCACAAATCATATACTGAATAACATCGAGAATTATATTAAGGAATAAATTAGGGTTACATCATTCTCCCAATCAGAGGGGGAGTTAGTTCATGCTTGAAAGGAAAACAACACAAGAATAAATTGAAAGAAAAAACATAGATAAACGATTCCTAAGGAAGTTGGATGATCCTTGGGTCTCCTTCAGTTTGGCATTAGGTTGATATCTCTATCTTGCGTGATCCGACACAATTAGGTCAAAGGACGACTGCCTAAAAGTCTGACAAAAAGTCTCATTGACCAAAAGTCTCTACTAAAAGTGATTTGATGTGTATTTATAGCCTTCATGTAGTGGACTTGGGCCTTTCGCGAGCCTAACTCACGTGAGTTAAGGTTCTAGAGAGAAAACATGTTTTGCAAGTCAAATCAACTCACGCGAATTGTATAGCAAGTCACGCGAGTTAAGGTTATAAAGAGCATTTATTCTGCATTAGCACTCCAATTCGCGCGAGTTAAGTTCCAACTCGCGAGAGATGTATTCCATAGCACACTTTCTCTTGTTTTTGACTACTTTTAACCCTTGAAACACTTAAACAAATCATCAACAAGTCCTGACACAAAATATTATGAATTAGAGCATTTAATGGTTGTTTTAGCTTGCTTAAAAGTGTTTAATGGACAGTTTATGCACTGAAAAGGGATAAAAATAACTCACTTTTGTGAGTTATCAATTACATCTATCTGACTACTAGCTGTAACATCAAATTGTGGCCACAAATCACCAGATAGTAAATCATCCATGTAAGGAAAATCAACTAGGATGTCAAATGGTGGTCCTGATGGTGAAATCAGAGTCCGCAAATCAATTGCATTAGTACCCATCGGTGATGTCTTGAAAATATGTTGCACAGCCAAATCTGTGTCATCACCATGATGCTCCAATGGTGGTGATGGATGATAAGAAGCACTGCGTGCATGCGCAAGTGATAGTTGATACGACCCAGGATAGCTATACATGGGAGGCAACTGGGTCAGAGACTAGGTGAATGATGCACACGTCGAGCGCGTGCAATGTTTTAAGTCGCAGCCTAATGTGCTTGACTATGGCAAGTATACCACTGTCATCAAGTAATAAGTATTTATAGACAAGGGTTGTCGTACCCACGAGGATAAGCAATTTGGAACTATATTTTTATTTAATGATTCTATTTTCCCAAAGAGCATGAAAAAGGTTGAAAGAGCACTTATTGTAGAAGAATAAAGTATTAATAATTTTAGAAAAGAAATAAAATGAAGATGAGAAGCGATTGGGATCCCGATTTCACCACTAATTCCCCCTTATATTCCCCTCTTTTGTGATTCATGTATAATCATGGTTTGATCGAATTCCTACCTTTGTGATCGTCCCTCTCAGGATCACCCACGCCACCTAATTAATTAGATCATGTCCAACATCTCAAATCATTACCTAAGTTAATTAGGGAATTAAATCTGTGAGTCCAGGGGAAAACTTAGGTGCAGTCCACACCTATCTCTAGGACTCTAGCATCATAATGGTTTAATTCTTTAGTACTACTTAGGCATACTTTGTTAGAGTTACCCTAGATTTACCTATCAATTTATTAGTCGTCAATTAACAAATAACATTAAGCGCAAAGAATAAACACTCAAACATATACTGAATAACATCGAGAATCATAAAGGGATAAATTAAGGTTATATCGTTCTCTCAATCAAAGAGGGAATCAGTTCATAGAGGAAAAGGAAACAACACAAAAGTAAATTGAAAGAGAATACACATGATGATATTTGTGAGAATAGAAAGTATAAAAATAACTCACTTTTGTGAGTTATCAATGAACTGACTCGGTGTGTAGTACATGCCATAACTCGTCTAAGGTATCAGGGGAATAATGTGTGGTTGTGACTCTAATATCATCCGCTTACGGATACGGTTGTCGTCTCTACACTACTAAAAGGAGTATGAACCTCATCAACCGAAATCCTCTCTACACCAAGAGGGGCGCTCGTGGCGGACTCCAATACCCAGGCAGGCTCGATAATCAGCATGGCCAGCCTCATACTTAGGTCTCTCATCAGATCCCCAGTAATAGTCCCCAATCCCTAAGGGGTGGACAAAGCCAATAGAATTTCTTAAATTTCATCCTGAAAAAACCACAACAGGGATAAACTATCTCATTCCAAATTGTCTCAACACTCTATCCGGCTGGTGTCACTTAGCAATCTAAAAACATGACAGTGACACCACAGCTCTCCAGATAGCATGTCCATCATGACATACCTCAGGTAAATGTTGCATAATGAAACTAGTATATGGTTCTCAAACAACCTGCAATAATAAAACATAAATTAATTAAAAAAAACCTACACATTAGTCATTAAAAACAAATCCAACAATTACTGTTAAATTGTAGAAATTACTCATCATTAGTTAACATATCCAATTTGTGTCGAAAACATCAACACCGTGGTCAAAAAGGTATATTATGATGTATTACTGGTAACCACCTACCAAAAAAATAAATAAATTCAATAAGTAAACATCAGTAGCATTTCAATTAATTAAGAAAATAATTTAAATAAAATAATTCAAATATATGTGACCAATCGGTCTTTGCTCTAGTCTAGGTTCTATGACGCGTGACACGATGCATAAAACCCTATCCCATGTCCATAACTGCACCAATATCGTCATACCACGTATACCCACGTTCTCAACGTTAGTGGCATTGCACAACTCTCTGTAAAGGTTGCCTAAAATGACACTGCCCCATGTACAAGTGCTGATCTCCCTAAAATCAATGAGGAACTGTATTCACTTCAAGTAAACTCGGGATCCGCTTTTATGCACGAACATAAGCTCATTGATATATTGTAAAATCCAAGCTCGTGCATATCGATGCAACGCCTCTAGATCCCCTGAGAAAGCTGTAATGTCACTAAAAGTATCAACCAACCAAGTAAGTTTGATCGTCTACCCATTGATTGTATTTGGTGTCGACCTAACACCCAATACCACCTCACATAAATCAATCCACTAACCATGTGTCTTACCAATCAAAGGTTTACCAGTAAACCAACCGACATAGCCACGTCCTGAAAAGTAATAAGGCATTCTGCACAACACATTTGGAATGTGTGTCTAGGATATCCATCTCTCAATAAAGACATTAAGTAGTCCTTGGTGTACCACAAATTTGAAAACATAATTAATAATGTACACATCAAACATATTACAATATTTAAATTAAATGTAAAATTAGATACGTAACTAATAATTTAAATAAAATTTAGAAAGTAAAATTAAGTAGGTAATTAACAATTTAAATTAAATTTAAAAAAACATATTAACTAGTAACTAACCATTTAAATTAATTCTAACAAAAAAAAAATATTAACTACCTAACTAATCGTTAAAATTAAATCTAACAAAATATTATCACGTAAATGACATTTTAAATTAAATCTAAAAAAAATTAACTATGTAACTAACAATTTCAATAAAGTCTAAAAAAATTAACTACATGACCAACCATTTAAATAAAATTTAACAAAAAAAAATATCAACTATATAAATAAAATTTTAAATTAAATATAAAAAAAGTTAACTAGGTAACTAAAAATTTAAATCAAATCTAACAAAAAAAAATTTAACTATCTAAATAACATTTTAAATTAAATCATATTAATTACGTAATTAACAATTAGATTAAATCTAACAAAAAATATTAATTACGTAGATAACGTTTTAAATTAAATCTAAAAAAATTAACTATGTAATTAAAAATTTAAATAAAATCTTTTAAAAAATTAACTCGTAACCAAAATTTAAATAAAATCTAACAAAAAAATATTAACTATGTAAATAACATTTTAAATTAAATTTTTAAAAATAACTAGATAACTAATAAGTTAAATTAAATCTAACAAAAAATATTAGCTATATAACTAACATTTTAAATTAAATCTAACAAAAAAAAATATTAACTATGTAAATAAAATTTTAAATTAAATCTAAAAGAAATTAATTAATTAACTAATCATTTAAATTAAATTTAACAAAAATTACTAACTAGATAACCAACCATTTAAATTAAATCTAATAAAAAAATATTAATTACGTAAATAAAATATTAATTGAATCTAACAAATATTAACTACGTAACTTGTAATTTAAACAAAAACTAAAAATAAATTTAACTACCTAACTAATCATTTAAATTAAATCTAAAAAAAATTAACTACGTAACTAGTAATTTAATTTAGATCTAACAACAAATATTAATTATGTCACTAATTATTTCAAAATAATATAAAAAATTAAATTAATTACGTCAACTAACAATTTAAATTCCATCTAACAAATATAAGCGTATCACTAGGCCAACAACCCATATATCATACCATGGAATTATGCTTCGACTGAAACTCGAAGTTTTAATTTTCTCATATTGTTGACTATTTCAATTTCACTTACAATAGTATAAATTGCCCACTTTTTGTAAGATTGATATATTTTATTTGTAAGCTTATATTTTTTTTTAAGTGTGACAAAACTTGTTTTTAATATATATTGTTATATTTCCATTTCGTCAATAAATATCTATATAAATATCTTTATAGTAATAAGTTGTTTGTCTCTGTTTTTATTTTTTTGTTTATGTAAACTGGTAACTTGTATTTACGTAGACACGTGTAAATATGTTTATATTGTTTTTACTCCTCTTGTTAGCAAGGATTATTGTATTGTATTCATTTTATTTATTTGAAACTTAAATTCATGTATATACTCGTAATTATGTTATGTTTTAAGTTCAGACAACTGAATTTGTGAACAATGAAAGCATTGTGGTCATCCCTCTACTGCTAATCAAGCCAATACACAACTAGGGTAACAAAATTAAGCAAATCAAAATATGGTGATTAAGAGAAAAAGGCAGAAAACATATGTGGTTTGAAAAGATTTTGATGAAGTTAAAATTGCTGGAGGTGCAAGGAAATTTTTTTGCAAATATTGAAAGAAAAATTTGGAATTGGTGGCAAAGGAGCTGGCATTAGCCATTTAAAAAGACATTTTGAGAGGAAAGAAGCAATATAATAGTGAGCAGATGAGAAAAATAATTTCTATTTAGGCATGTAACTTCAAAGGATGTTTTGAGTTTCGTGAAGGTTTATGTTCTTAGACGTGGAATTGATGTGGCTGATCAATTTTTAAATATCTGAAGGCTTTGGGAATTGAAAAAAAACGTTTTCTCAAATTGTTAATAATGCTTCCTGCAACTATTCATGCTTAAGAAGTTTAAAGGAGAACTTATCATTGAGTACCAAGTTGTTTTTTGATGGGACTTTACGTACTAAATTTTCTAGTACAAGATAGACTTGGTAAGATTATGGATGTTCTTTAAATAGATTTGATTGGATGTACTACCAAATGTATTGCTTTGACTAATTTTTTCATGAGATTTAGGTATAATGGAAATTTATATCATAGGGTTACAAATAGAAAATTATTTTCTTATTATAATTTTACATAGAATATTTTATGTGAATTTTCAACTGTGTTAATATAAAACAAACTTTTAAATGGGCTCAAAATCAAGTTAGACTTACTTCATAGACTAATAAATCAGACCAAATCTTAATTTCATAAAATAAATGATTTATTTTCATAAAACAAACTTACCTATTCTCATCCCTAATTGACAACATATTTAAGATTTATATTTAAATATCTTAATTATCTTTTTATATAAATTAATTTACTCAATTTAAACGTTAAATTGATTGATAATTCTTACGTGAATGACTACCAATCCAACTTTAGCAAAATCGTAAATAATTGAAAAGATTAAAAAAGCGATACTATGATGGTTGGCGATACTACGATGGTAGGTATATAGAATAATAACATAAAATCCACAAAATCCAGTATAGAGCTTCCATTCATAATAACTTAATACAAATGAAGCCGGAGGAGAAATAATCAATTCTAGAAAATCTATGTAATTGATATGAAATAAAATGGCATCAATATTATAATCTTTGGCGTTTACTTCTTCCCATGCTTTCATTGTCTCTTCCAATTCACCAAGAGTTGGAGAAATTTCATGACCTGCACGAAATGTATAGTGACAATCTTAGTTCTGACCAAGAATAATCAGACAAAATAATTGCATAACCAAAAATGCATATCAATTATGCTGGGATTCAAACCTCATTGGGGTCTCGGAGAGAGTAGAAGGCATTGCTTTCTTTCCTAACCGACGAAACCAAAATCCCATAACCTCGATTGCTCTCTCGCAGCACCTTATATTTAATATACGTTAAAATTAAATGCATTAATCGTCAAAGTTTGTAGCATAATAATATGTTTGATTAAAAGAAGAAAAAAAAAAAAAAAGGAAAATGATATTCTATTCTATAAGACTTAAATTCAATACCTCGAATGCATCTTCATCAGTTTTGTCATCTCCAATGTATATAGGAAGCACATCATTGCTATCAGTTAACCCTGCATAAATCCATTTTTGCGCGTTCAATAATATCACGAAACACCTATTAACCATACTTGGTATGTAATATATAAATGGATAAGATGTATAGACACCCTATGCTATTTAGCCCTTGAGGGTGAAGAAGTATATGCATCACAGGTGATATGATATGATGTGATATAAGAAAAAAAAAAATGAGCGGCATTAAATGTGTTTGCAATAAAAAAGTGTCCATACATTATTGTCGTGAATAAATTAATAACCAGAGGCAAAAGAGAGGTTCTTACCTAGAGATTCAAGTAAAAATTCAACAGCTTTTCCTTTATTCCAATCGATCACAGGACGAACTTCTAAAACCTATCACACCAAAATACAGGGAAGAGGCTTCTAATGTAGCAAATTGAATTACACGAAGTAGTGCATGAACTAACTTGAGTGGCAAGTTACTAATCTTAAAATGTTTAAAAATTGATTATGCAAAGAACAGTGTGCCAATTTTCCAATTAAGCACACTCGTAATACAAATACAATACCTTCCGTCCATGAGTTGAGCGTAAACGGGGGTAATTTTTCAAGACATCATGGACACGTTGTCCAATCGCACTCCAATTCTGCAGTCCATTTATGTAAATAAAGGGGGAAAAAAAAAGAAAATAAGATTATGAAATGATCGACATTGAAAAAATATATCGACTCAATGAACTCGTCATGGTTGGTGCAAACAATACTCACACTCTCTTCTACGTTACGGTAATGTACAGAAGCGCAAAATTTGTGATTTTCAACTTTTGCGCCTTGTATATCTTCGGTAATCTCGACGAGGGTTTTAAAAACCTGCATAAAATCACCCCATCATTAGTTTCTTTTCAATTCATGAAAAAGTGAACGTTTCTCGCTGAATATTAGAGAGGGGATTGTCACCTCGTCAATCATAGGAAGGAATTCTCTTGCAGGTTGAAAGAGAGTTATTTCCTTTCCCTAGACACATTCAAATGCAGAGACATAGTGAACTTCTAAATTCTTTGACATATTTATCAATAATGCATAGAACGGTGAAAACCATCCATGATTGCTTCATTATTATTACACACCTGAGGGTTAGTAGATTTGACACAATCTGGGTGATTTTCCGACAAAGTCTCACTAGCAGGGCCAATTATGTCCATTCCATGACTACCAGCATAGTAGAGTTCTGTTAGTTTAACTAAATCAAAAACCTGAAAAATCAAGAATCAATGCCTTCATGGCTTAGTAAATTTGATCATAAAAAATTATGAATATCTAACTGGACAAATTGTAAAACTAATGATCATTCTGGATACCTTGTCACAGCTTCTTCCGCTGATGATTGCTGTGGGAAAATGCTTTGCCACACTTCTCACAGTTGTACGCATCTAGACATAGAAAAAAAAAAAAGGATAATTTAAATTAAGAACTAAAAAGAAGAATTGAACTCATTGTATTTGATGTAGTATGATAATTCGTATGTTTTACTTACAGATTCGGACATAAAGGCACAATCTGGATCATCTACTATTGGTGAAAGTGTACCATCATAATCTAGAAACATTGCAATCTTCTTATCCTTTGCAAGGTCAATGATTTTCTCAAAAGAGTCCAGTGCTGAAGGATATTCATTCTGGTCAAAAGAAAAGAATAAATGTCAATCTAGAAAGAAAAAGTAAAAAGTTCTATAAGGTAGTTAAACGCAAGATTTTAAAAAACAGTCTGCAACCACCGACTGGCTGACCACCGACCGCATTTTCGGCTGATATGTTAAGGATTTTGGGGTGTTTGCAACCGCAACTGCGGTGGCATTTGTCTGGGATACCAAGGAATGTGATGTGAAAACAAATAAACCAACCAAACAAATGAATGATGAAACTAAGTGCATATTTTGGACTGCAGTTGAAAATGCTATGCAATTGTTACCATGTAAACTCAATGGATGAAAATAAAATGAACGCAAAAACAAGGGTCCTAATCTGTTGTTAAAAATATTTTGCTTCAAATACAGTTTGGAACGGTAACCCAAACATAGCAGTAAGCTTACCATCCATGAATAATAGTCTTCAATATCATAATCAATTGAAGCAACCTGAGCACTAGACCCTTTGAGTAGTTTCTTCCTTGGAGGGGAAGAAGCCTTCATGGCATCCAACCAACCATTGGACCTTACATCATCAACACTCCCTGTACTTTTCCTTGAATTGCTCCTTGAGTACTTCCCAGGAGAGAGTGGTGAATCTTGTTGGGAATAGCCTAGTAAACTAGAATGCATTCCAAGCCTTGATTTGTTGACAGGAATAGGGTCAGTGAGAACAGGAGAAACGTGAGAGGACTTCAAATCCATAGAAGAGAGCTATTGAACCAGAGTTATGTTATTTGAAGGGTACAGGCGTATCAAGGCAATAAATGATTTGATTTTATGAGTGTGACTTTGTCACAAACAGAGTTTGTTTGTATGTGCTGCCTATTAGACTTTTTATTTTCGCTCAACCAACTCTTTTGTCTATGAAAAACCACCGCTTTAATGTTTTCTTGTCACTGCTACTATGTGAGCAGTCCATCAAGCACGAATTTCCCTGAAAGTTTAGTTTAGAGATTAAGCAAAATGGGGTTTTGATTTTTCATGAAATGCAAGTAAAAAGGTTAGGAAGATGAAACAAAACAACAAAACCAATAAAGAACAAAATACCTTCTCATATATAGCATTGCATTTGTAACAGGGGATAGTATTGATTGTCTTGGTCTTCCTAATAGAAAGTGATTGATGCAGAATCTGCAACCTGGAAACTCATTAACTAGTTATTGTCTAAACACGATAAAAGAAGACAAATCTACATCTGTCTTTAATTTATTTCTATGCTGGTGAGTGCACATGATGAAAGGTCAATTAACGTAAGATTAAATGAATGTTGAATAACTTAAATAAGAATCTGCAACGAAAAACAGATTACTAAACGTGATATGAAATATGATTGTAAAAAATGAAACACATCAAACAGGTATTAGAAAACATTGTTGTCCAAAAAAGCAAACAGTGAAAGTGATGTTACATTAATTGCACTAGGAGTGGGTCAATAATAATTCAGTGACTGAAGGAATTTCCAGTTCTACTGAGAGTTGACACAATTACTCACAAGAGCATCTGATTCCACTGTTTTCCAAATCATCAGCATTCATATACCATATGTTAATCAAATAGAAAAATGATATTTCTATTTAGAATTTAACAATTATTTTCGAGAACAAGTCAGTTTCTATGAACTCATTGTGAAATGGTATTTATATAAAACAGACTCACATCAAGTCAGTTTCTATGAACTCATTGTGAAATGGTATTTATATAAAACAGACTCACATTTATAGCCCCGTTCTACTTTTGACTCAAAAAGTTTTGTCCAAAAGAAAGAATATATAAAAAGAACAAGAATGGAATCTTATTCACTACTAACATAATTTATTTTATTTTTATAAATGTATTAACTTTCAATGATTAAGAACATTAATACTTGTCAAGTGAATGCTTATGACTAATTCAAAGTATATACAAAACCAGCAAACACCAAAGTAAAAAAAAACAACTTTTACCAGACAAGACTTTCAAAGCCATAGAGAAAAACTTACGGATTATACATACATATTTTCCGCAATGTTAAAATTTTTAAGAAATTTTGGGTACAATAAATAAATAGATAAGAAGGAACATAATACAAGAAAAAAATATAACAAGTTCAAAACAAACATAGATCTAATGTTCCGGATAAAAGACATGGACTGGATCATTTTCTGTTAGTGAGTTGTTTAGAAAATCCAAATGATGAAGGCATTATACTGTACTTTAACCATGTCACTATGTCAGTTATTTGAGTTTATATACAAGTGACAAAGAATTTATTTTTTAAAGTAAAATGATAGATTAGAAGAGGATAAAAGGTAAAGGAGTACTCAACTCTTATCAATAGAGATCTATCACCTTTTTAATATTTAAATATAATAATTCTCTTCTATTTTATTAAAATTAATGTGTACATATGTGCACATGTATATTGCCTTCTCTTTACCTGAAAGAATACTATTCTCTACTCAATAATATAAACAACTTTTATATTATTAATTTTCCTTGCTTAGGATCAAATATACTAATTAATGAAGACTATATTAATGTTTTTATTGTCTATAGAAACATTTGGTAAAAAAAACAAAATAAAATATTAACACTTGATAGAGAGATGTGTGGCGTGGTGCACTGTGTGAGTCATATGTATACAGTTATGTCTGTGCCAAACTTGAAACATTGGTAATGGACCTACCCAAGCTTAAAATGGAGGAAAAAAAAAAAAAGAAAAGAAGTAGTTGTCAGTCTGTCACTTGTAGCTGTAGATCCAATGCACGACCTCCACATTCTAATATATATAAATCATAAACAAATATTCATGATCATAAAAAATTTCCTTCATTGACTTGACACTTCAACTGCCAACTTGAACATGAGTTAAGGGCATAACCAAACTCCAATCACTCTCCTACCACTAAAGGACAATAAAATGGGTAAAAATTAAAAATAAAAAACAAAGAGAAAGAAATAGATAAATTACCAATAAAAAAAAATCAACTTTACTACACTAACAACTATAAAACGCAACCAACCAGTCAACTCTCTCATAGAATATCTGAGTATTTCTCTCTCATAGAATATCTGAGAATTTCTCTCTCATAGAATATCTGAGAATTTCTCTCTCATAGAATATCTGAGAATTTCTCTCTCATAGAATATCTGAGAATTTCTCTCTCATAGAATATCTGAGAATTTCTCTCTCATAGAATATCTGAGAATTTCTCTCTCATAGAATATCTGAGAATTTCTCTCTTCTCACATTTTATAACTGGTTGTCTATTTATTGTAATTGTCTACCAAATATTTTTTTAAAAAATAAATAGTTAGGCCTCCATCAAATTTGGTTTCTACTTTTCAGAATATGTAAATATGCTACTACATATGTATCTGGCAGCCATCTGGCCTAGGTTAAAGGTCAATGTTGACAAACTTTTTGGGGTGACTAAAAATATTACCCTACAAAAAAACTTTAACCTATATCTGGCATGGAGACCCCATTAATCGTCTACTGCATTTCCCTTCTTTATTTTAGTAAACCAAACACATGTTTCCGAAAACTCAACATCTTCTATGACAACAAAAAAAGAAAAAAAAATTCAACAATTTCTTTCCTGCTTTTCTTAATTGAATTGCTAATGGTAGATGAAAAACACTTCCCTCTTGACACATGGGTTGTCAAATCATTGCCCAATTACTATACAGTACCACCACATCAATATGGTTAACATCTTTAAATAATTTACGTCTATGTGTGGTGTGAAAAATGTCAACAATACTAAAATATTTAGAAAAAAATTGAAAAATCAATGGCCTACAGTAGCAATAGAGAACAAATCAAAACAAGGTAAAATGCAGCTATTTTGGGATGAATTTTTTCATGAACTTTGGCCCCAAAAGCCCCACTTTTTTATTTCAACCAGACATTTTGTACTCATCAGGCAAATGCAAAGTAAAAGAATGATATATATATAAAAAATATATAAAAAATGATAAAAGCACATTGAACTAGAGACGGAATGAAAAGGAAAAAAATTGATCATACTTTGATCAATGATTCATTGGCATAAGGCCATTATAAGAATAAATCAGGTTAAATTGATTCTGCACATGATTTTGAAATATGCCTCGTTTGTGTCATCATAGTTTAGAATCCGTTTCACAATAGGCAAAGATCCAGAAAATACCTGATTTATCAATTACCGAGCTCGCAGATTATCAGGCCTGAAACAAATCCAAACCAATTGAACAAAACAAGAAAAATGTGAAAGAGGATAAAAATAATTGGCACAAGCCATATTGAGAGGACAATGAGGTTAGAAATTGCAAAATAAAATATTAACCTGAATGAAACCAGAAAAACAAAGAAGATGCAGAGATGGGAGAGAGAGGCAAAGGAAAAGAAACAAAGGGAGGCTCTAGCTATTTATATGTTGGAGGGTATAAGGAGACTTGCCTATCAAGTTAGTTTTGTTCATGTTATGTTGTTACCATTATTCTCGGCTTTCATACTATTTAATTCCTAATTTACTTTCCAAATATCCCTATTTTGTTGCGAATTTATTTTTTAAAGTGTATTTTTTAATTAAAAAAATCAATTTATAACACATAATCATTTTATTTATATATTTATAAATTATCATTTACAATGTCCATATTTTCATTTTTTCTTATTATCTTTTTATTATACGGAGTGATGAATTACATCCTTATCTATTATGATATTTTTAGAGAAAACTTTTTAATTTTTATTTTAATTATATTATTCAATTAATTTTTATTTCATAAAAATAAGTTTTTTTTAAAATATTATTTTATAAATAAAACATACAATTTTATACAATATTTTTAAATTTTCAAAAAATATTTTTAACACATAAATTTTATTTATTTTAATTATATAATTATATAATAGAGTTAGAACTTGTATAAGTTATAATCAACCGTATCAATTAAAAAATAATAATTTCTGTATATAAAAAATATGACCAACTGTCTAGAAAACAATAATAATGGTTTTCTTAATAAGAAAATAAAACCAATCAATATGCACTAAAATAATAAGACGATTTCATCAAACACCTAATTAATTTCAAATAAATTAATACTATACCAAAATGAGAAGGCAATATAATAAAAACATATTATTTTAACGTTAATTATTACATGACACGTGGAAATCATAATACAAATTGGGAATATGATTAAAGATGAATGGTGATGATTAAATAAGAAAAATTTATGTGTTTTAAAGGAGTATCATAGATTAAAAGCCAATTAAGTTGTTTTTTCATTCCTTCAAGGGAGTTGTGACTTCCTTGCAAAGATGCAATGGTAATGAAGTTCCTTGGGAAGAAGATTGGATTCTTCACTATGACGGACCACTTAAAAATAACTTTTTTTTAAAAAAAAAAAAAAAACAATTCTTACCAATATCTAGTGGTTCGTCTATGAACTACAGATTTTACAACTATAGAGACAAAAATCAATACCACATTAATCTAGATAAGATTTAAATTCTTGGTACGGAATACTAAGACGAGAACAAGAGAACGTGATGTTGCTTTTCATGTCAATTGTTTGGAAAGCTAACGAAAAGTGAACATTACATTGATGGATGCATAGGGCAAGTTCCCAAAGTTTAGTTATGTACATGGTAGTACTGTGGACTGGTTATTTCCTTAAAATACTTTTGCAAAGTAGGGTAATCGCTATTTTAAACCATTAACAAATTTACTCACTTGATGTATATAATATACATATATGCTTTATAATAATAATAATAAGAAAATGTTCTTTTAATTAAATTTCAACTTTCAATATCAAAAGTTCTAAAATATAAAATAGTTAATCACAAGATTCAAAAGGAAAAAAATTGGACTGCCAAACTTCATGCCCAAAACTAAAAGAGTAAAAATCTCCCCATGTAAGCTTTAACTTAAGGTGCTAAATTGTAAATTGACTATAATGTTATATTTCATTGTCGTCTTGGCTATTATTTTCATTATTATAGATTTATTCTACTTCCATTTCACGTCGTCACTTTTCTCATTTGACCTTAATTTCTTTTTCTCGGTAAGTTTGAAAGTAGAAGTTTCAACTCAACTATAATTGCATTCATTATTCTTGTAAGCTTCCTATTGTATTTAATATGCTCCACAGTCCTAGCTATAATTGCCAAGTATCCCCAAATTAAATCATCAAACATTAATTTATTATTTTGGACAACTATTTCATCTTTATTAGTGAAAAATAATTCATTATTTTCATTAACCACATTAGAACACAATAGGATTCAAGGTATCATGACAATTAAAATGCTATTTAAGTAATTGATGTATTTTATATAAATCAAATCATGTAATCTTAATACGGAAGATTATTCCTCTTTTTAGAATGAACCTATTTTAATTAAAATAATAATAATAAAGATAAGTTTTAATTCTTTCATGAAATTTTATAAACCATTTAAAATGAAGTAACTGGATAAATTACTTACATGCTAAAAAATACTTCAATTCCTTTCATATTCTAATAAACTACATCTAAATCTTAACACTTTGATGACAATCTTTTGTAAATATAGAGTATATGGTCCATAATTTCTCCACCATTCCAATCCAATTCATTAATATATTATTAGCATTGATTTACTTAAATGATCATTTAAAATTATAAAAAAGATCTCTTATTTAGTAGGAACTAACATAACCTTTGGTCTTATTGTTATTTTTATACCAAATAGCTTTCTAACTCTTTTATAAATTAAAGACTCATTGTTTGCTTTATTTTCCTCCATTTCCATTGTTTGCCTTTTAATACATGTATACAACCCATCTATCACTTCTAAATATTTTCAAGACTTAGATTGCTATAAAAGTACTTAAGATTAAAATAATGAAATGTTATATGTAATTGCTATGAAAGTATTTAAGATTAAAATAATGACATGTTATATGTAATGGATGGTGGAGTTGTCTTCTTATATTTTGTCAAATTATAGCAAACATTTCCCTGTACATCTCTTATTTTCTTTTAAATACATTTTGGATAGCTTTTCTCGTAGTTCTTCTTATTATCAACTAGCCCAGAATCTGTACAAGCAATCCCATAACCTTGATGGTGTAAATCATGTCAACCTACTGCAAGCACTATGTCAATTGCTTTTTTCCCTCTAGTTTCCTCACCTACCTTTGACTTCAATCAAGCAAACACTTTTCTAAGGTTATATTCTTTTTATCATGCAACCTTTGTATGGTAAAGAAGGTTGTGGTAAACCTTACCACTCTATATCTAACTAATTTTGTTTTGTTGATAAACCTCTGCATTGTATTCAATGCTAAAAATTAATTGGTTATTGTTCCGATACGGTGTATAGCTAATGACGACATAGTCCAAATCAAAGCATTTACTAGATGTAACCTAACCTCTCTAGTAAAAAGAGAATCACTTAGAACATACCTTGACATTTATGCAAATATTAAGATCAGGTAGAGAGAAATTTGGGATTGTGACTATATTTTTCTTGTCCTTTTGAAGGATGACACATCATGCGGTTGGGATGTGGGTGAGCTGACCCCTCCAAGGTGATTTGGCTTGAGCCAGACAGAACACGATAAGGCGAATGAGACAAGTTGATCTTCCTTACGAGAAGACATCAGTCTTAGGCCCACTAGGGGGCACAACCCTATAGTCTTAAGCCTTTCAGTAAAAAGACTAAGGTACAGTGGGATGCATCGATCCTCAAGCTTCGAGGGGACATAGCCTCATAGTTTAGAGCCTCTCACTGAAGGAATTATGATATGAATCTAACCTAAAATTAAGAAAATATTTGAGATTCGGGAATTAGGGTTTGAAGTTGAATGAGAATTGGGGATTTTTATATAATAAAATGCATAACAATAAAAAATAAAATAAATATGAAAAAGAAGGCGCCACAAACAAGTTTGTTTGATAAGGCAGGGATGATCATCGCACAAGAATCATAGAATCTTGATAAGATTGATGATGTAAAGAAGAATCTTACCAGAACTTAAACTCATCGAATATTAGACTGAATAATGCTTGACTCTTTTCTCAATTCCAAAAGGTTTAATACAAATTAGGTTTACCTCATTTAGAAGTAAATAAAAATAAATAAAAATGTCCATTTCACAAGAAATGCTAAATTGTCTAAATGGTTAAGTGAGGCATTTTAAGCTTATGGTTGTAGCTTCAAATCCTACTTCTACCTAATTATTTATATTTTATTTTTGACGTCTTTTACAAAATAAATAGGTATATTGACTCTCTAAGCAAGCTATAATTGTTATCGGTCTACTTCTTTATTTGTTCAGTCTCCAACACATGGGCCACCTTGGGTTGTAATGCCTCTTGGGTCTTTCTAAGCCTCTTTATTTGTTCAGTCTCCAACACATGGGCCACCTTGGGTTGTAATGCCTCTTGGGTCTTTCTAAGCCTGCCCCTAGTTATGGGTCTACCCACCTTAAGGATTAAGTCTTGATTTTGATTCTTCTCATCATGGGCCTCGTACTCTTGTTGTCCTCTCCAGCACATGGGCCACCTTAGGTTGTAATGCCTCTTGGGCCTTTCTAAGCCTACCCATAGTCATAGGTCTACCCACCTCAAGGATTGAGTATTGATTTTGATTCTTCTCATCATGAGCCTCATACTTTTGAGTCTTGATGTCTTCATCAAATTAAGATGCAGACATGTTGGTCCTCGACATGAAGGGGACACAAACCTACAATTTCGAGTCTCTCAACTAAGAGACTAATATTTGGTGGGACACATTAGTCCTCGTACAAGAAAATTACACACACAACATGCTAGGCGAGTAGCGTGACCACGAGAGGCATCCATTTATGCTCTAGCTTCCTTCTAGGCTTTACTTGAGAAAGCTCGAGCTTTAAAAATTTGCAATAATGGCATGTGCCACATGTTGTGTGTAATGGTTGGCTAACCTTTGTGTGCCTTTGGGTCTTCTGCATGTGTGCCCCACGTGGCCATCAATTGCTTCATCGTTGAAGCTTGATCCACTTATACATTCCATTGTCTCTTCAGAGCGACATCATGCAATCATGTAAAATACAAATACACAAGAAGGTGGTGGAATTGTGTTTATTAATTAAAACTTTTTCAGACGATGTGTTTTGTGTCAATGTTGGAAAGGTTTGATCAGATGCAAACTTAAATTTCTCTTTTAAAGATTGATTTTAATTAAATATTCAGTTTAAGTTATTAGCCATGATTAGTAACAAGATAAAAATAATCAAAACAATAATATTTTTATATTGGTTCGTCTATTCAAGACTACGTCTAGTTACCTAGCAACTTGCTAAGGTTCCACTAAGATTATTCTTTGAACCAAACTACTCCTGACTAATTACATATATTCTTTGAACATAATCTTCTCAAGCTAAACCGGTATTCTTAGACCCCAGCCTCTATAGGCTAAACCCAGGTATTCTTTGAACCCAACCTTCTCAAGCTAACCAAAGGTATTCTTTCAACACTTAGCCTCCTCATGCTAAAATAGACATTCTTTTGGACCTTAGCCTCCTCAGACTAAAACTCAAGGTATTGTTTAAACAATTAGCCTTCTTAGGCTACAGATACCACAACAGTGGTTTACAATTAAAACCAAATAAAAATTATACTCTACGTAGAGAGGGATTTTACAATGAGTTCTATTCTAAGTTCAGGGCGGGTGAACTTTAACTTGAGAGCTTGAGAGCGAGATTTGAATATGATCTTTATCAGAGTAATTCGCCAACTTCAACTCGCTGTAATGAAGTCCTTTTATAGATGTCTTCTTGAAGTATCTGTTAGACTGAAGATTTGAACGTTAGTCCTTTTTCTTTGGTACTTCCGCATATGGCAGAGTGAGCAATCAGAACATTTATTGCAAAGTCAGTGGATGTCAGTGTGAGATCGGACTTTGATTGATTTGCTCAGAGATTTCACGGAAAGGTGCAACTGTTTTCCGTGTTGCAGAGGTTTTCTTCAAAATCTCTTTCCACCTTTAGAAGCTTCTGAGTAACGGCTTGATTTGAACGAAGACACGTGTTACTCATCGTCTGAACTTCATTAACTTGATAGATGAATGAACAAATAGATGAGTTTGTGTGTTGAATTCATTCATCTGTCTTCTTTCTTCGTCTTCAACTTCAGTCTTCATATCTTCACTCTTGAGCGCATGATTGGAAGTTGAGATAAACTCTCCGTCTTGATCTTTGAAGGTTTTTCATCTGATGAGGTTGCCTTGAAGCATGATGACTTGAACACTTCCTCTTTTGTGTCTTCTTGTTTAAGGGTGCATCTTTCGCCTATGCTGATAATGATTCGTCTGATCATTCTTCCCTCTGCGTCTATTGATACATTCGCCTGTCTTATAATTATCAAAATTAAGATTCTAAGTCATTTTGACTTAACAAATTGTATTTACTAAACCTTTTAGGAAATCAGAAAGCTATATCACTAGCCTCGTGATGTGGGCTAAAGGGTTTCAGCATGGGCTATCATTAATGATGGCATAATCTAAGCTAGAGCATAACTAGATGTAACCTAACCTCTCTAGCTAGAAAAGAATCCTTTTTTAGTCCGTTGGATCTCACCGTGAAGTTTCCACATATATCGATATTAGAGAGAATCCAGATCAGATTTCTCTTGTCCATTTGAAGGATCACCAATCATGCAATTAGGATTTTGACGAGCCAACCCTTTTCATGTGATCTAGCTCGAGCTAGACAAGACAACGACATGATGAATGAAACAAGTAATTTTTTCCTCACACGAAGAAATCAACCATCAACCTACAAATGGACAACAATAAATGTAACTTACTAGGCTAATCCCCTTTTGAATAATTTTCTTAATTTACTCTAACTATCTTCTAATATCAAATTAAAAGAAGAAACTATAAATATAACAATATAATGAAAATAATAATCATAATTGTTAAGTCAAGATGATTTAGCATCTTAGTTTTGATAATTACAGAACAGTCTGTTGTGCCTGTAGACGGAAGAAAGAGCACAGACTAAAAGATCAGACTGAAGAGCCTCAGACTAAAGCATCGATCAAGAGCCTCGGATCGAAGCATCGATCAAGAGCATCGGATCAAGAGCCTCGGGATCGAAAAGCCTCGATCAAGCATCGAGATGGAAGAGCACTGAGACTAAAGCCTCGATCAAGCATCGATGGAAGAGCCTGATCAAGCCTCAGATCAAGCATTAGATTTAAGAGCACAGTGAAAGAATAGATCAAGAGCCTCGATCAAGCATCAGATCAAGAGCACAGATCAAGCATCGATCAAGAGCACAGATCAAGCATCGATCAAGAGCACAGACCGAAGGAATAGACGGAAGGAGACAGACGAATGAATTCAACACACAACTCATTTATTTATTCATTCGTCTACCTCGTTTAATGAGGTTCAGACGGAGTAACTCGCGCCCCAATTCAAATCTAATCGTTACTCGTAGAAGCTTCCAAAGATAGAATAGAGATATGTGCAAAACCCCTGCAAAACAAAAAGCAACTATGCTTTTTGTTGATATCTCTGATCAAGTCAGAAAAAGCCTGTGCAAACATTAATTATTTTGATTGATCTCTGTCACACGTTTGAAGACCCCAAGACAAAGGACTAACGTTCAAATCTTCAGTCTAACGGATACTTCAAGGAGCTCTCTATAAAAGGACTTCATTACTTCAAGAAAGGAATCGTAAGAACAAAGAAATCATATTCAAACTTCAAGCTCTCAAGCAAAGTTCACTCGCCCTGAACTTAGAATAGATGTCATTGTAAAACCCCTCTCTACGTAGAGGATAAACTTATTCTTTCATCTTCCTAAATCCACTGTTGTGGTGCTCTTAGCCTGAGGAGGCTATGTTTCAAAGAATACCTCTGTTTTAGCCTGTGGAGGCTGTGTTCAAAGAATACCCTGTTTAGCCTGTGGAGGCTGGGTTCAAAGAATACCTGTTTAGCTTGGGAAGGCTATGCCCAAATAATATCTGTATTTAGCCAGGAGTGACTGGGTTTAAAGAATACTCATAGTGGAACCTTAGCGTGTTGCTGGGAACTGGATGTAGTCTGATGGGAACTGGATGTAGTCTTGATCAGACGAACCAGTATAAAAATACTGTTGTCTTCTCTATTGTTTTATCTGTTAACTAACAGGGGATAATAACTTGAATAATTTGATAATAAAATCAATCTTAAAGAAGAAAACAATCTTGCGTCTGATCAAGCTTTGAAAACAACAGACGCAAACGCATCGTCTTAAAGAAAAAAGTTTTAAAACAGTCTACACAATTCAACCCTCCTTCTTGTGTGTTTTTGTACTTTACAATAATGATAACAATGATGATGAATAGGGATGAGAGATGAATATATAAAATTTATTAATACAATTCTTCCCCTAAAATAAAAAATACACATCAAGTCCTTACATAGAAGTACATCAAATATTTAGTTATAATATAATAAAATGATTATCCTTATCCTATTTTATTATATCCATATACCCTAAAAATAAATGATAGGTAAGAATAATCTTAATCCTTTGATTTTTTTCTCTTAATATAAAATATTACTGGATAAAAAAAATAATTATTTATTATTTTTTAAACCATCATTTTAACTTTAAAGAAATTTAGATAAAATTTTAAAATTAGAACTTGATCTTTTACTGGCAAAAAGTAGCCCTTATTAAAAATTTTAAAATATGCTTACATCAATATTTTTAAAAAATTGCTTTATCTTTTAAATAAAATATTTTTTAAAACATAAACTATTTTTAAATTATATTTTTAATATTGACTTTTTAAATCAAATTAACTAAAGCAGAAGAAACACTTAGTTAAATTGACCCAAATTTAAATAAAAGTTTATATCTCATACGTTATAAGTCAATTAATTAAAAATCATCTTATTGTATATAACGATTTCAATTTTTCATAATTGAACTTTAAAAGTATTTTTAGAATAACGTATCTTCTCATTCTTACTTCACATATTAATCCACACATATATTTTCTGGTGAAACAACAAATACACTATACTCAGTTCTGCGGCCCCTCCTGAACGATGAATCATTCAGGTACTACATTTTTTTATTATTATTTAATGTCACTAAAATTATAACATTTGTATGCCATAGATATTAGATAATAAAATTTCTACAGTTCAGTCTAATACTCCTTTAGAAGAATTTCATATCTTTGAAAGTCTGAACTCTCTATAAATACCCGTCTCGATAGAGTTCTCCTGTTACCACTTTGCCTTCGTACTCAACTCGATTCTAGTTTTATAGAGAGAAAGTAACCACTCCTTTCTTTCAATTGCCATCTCTCTGTCACCAATCGTACATAAAATGTCGGCTTACGAAGACGTGGATCCCCATCTTCGTGACATCAAAACTAAGATTCGTGTTGTCCCTAATTTCCCCAAACCTGGTTTGTTACAGTGTTTTTCTTTTTCCCTCATCTTCATCGCAACTCTTTGGTCTGATTTATGAGGTTCTTAACTAGTTAAATTTAAGAAAGGTAGTTAGAGTAAAATACCCTTTTTGTTAGTTTAGAATTTAGATTACACAGGCTGGTTTGAACTTGGAAGTTGGCACACCATGGGAATGGGATACTACTCAATTTTTTATTTTTGCCATTCTATGGTTTATTTTTTCCTCTGTTTTTTTTTTTTTTTGTTGAAGTAAGGAGCGTATAGAGCTTTGAATATTTATTTATTTATTTATTGAGTTTTTTCGTTTGATAAATTTCTCTACTTTATTGTCTACTAGGAAGAGGGGGCATATCTATTTTTAGATTTATTCAGTGTTTTTTTTTTTTTTTTCTGAGTTTGCTTGCGATGCTAACTGTTTTGTTGCAATGGCAGGTATTATGTTCCAAGACATTACTACTCTGTTGCTCGATCCCAAAGCCTTTAAGGACACGATAGATTTGTTCATTGAGCGATACAAAGGCAAAAATATTTCTGTTGTTGCAGGTAAAAAGGAGACAAATGGTGAAACCTAAATAGTAAATATGAACACTTGATATTTGAAGGTTTTTTTAAGTCCGGGAGAAGAATGTCCTTGATGTTAAAATGAGAAGGAAGAGAAAAAAATCACGAGGTTTTTTTACAAAAATACTTAATAATTAATATTTATTAATAAGAAAATTATAATTACTGTCTGAGTTGTGGGGTCACTCTTATTATTATGAGAAGGATTATCAAAATATGAAGGAACCTCTATATTGCTTTAGTTTCTGGCTGCCTTTTTTAACGCATTTAAGAGACATTGTGGAATGGAAGTAGCTGTTGGTTTGGAGTGATGTTTAGTTTGACTATGAGTTTTGTTGAGTGGGAGTGTCATTGATTACTTTCTGAAATTCTTGAGTCCCCTTGTCCTCATGAGCATGTGCTTGGATCCAATTTGTATGGATGACGATTGGTGACATTTCCAACTTGAGTAAAGTTGGCCCACACGATGCTAATTTCGATTGGGCTATTTTTGTTCGGCTCTATTATATTTGTGGGTGGGTTTTCTGTGTCTCTGCTGGATGACTTGGATCTCTAATTCCTCTTTCGTTTTATCTCTTGTCTTTTTCTTTTGCTCCAAATTTTTCTGGTTTTGGTCAACTTATGTGCCAAATTCTCAAATCTTGATAAAATTCGGGTGTCACTAACACCTGAAAGTGACGAACTATTAGTACTATTACAGTGTGCCTTTTTAAAAGAAAACAAATTCGTTTATTTATAATTTTATTAGAGCTTTTATTTTATTTTTGGTCCAACATGGGTTGATGTGCTCGAAATTTGTATTTTATGTTCCGGAAGATATGTCATGGGAGTCTTAGGAAGCTTTCCCTTTTTCACATTTTTTATAGTGTAAAAATTAATCAAATTCATCCATCCCTACTTGCAAATTATGAGTTTCTTAGTTTCTTTCAAATGAGAAATGCTAATTTGCACATAAAAGATTTCGTCAAATTCACACAAACGTGTATTCCATCAAATATTATATTTTTCTAAAATAAATATAAATATTTACTTAAAAGAGGACAGCCGTCCGTTTAAGAATTCGTATGTTTCGTTCTAAATATTTTATTTTTTTATACATGTTATTTTACCAAATTTATGTGTTTTAAAAATTATATTTAGTGTATTCTTACCTTCAATTTTTTAAGATTGTCATGCAGTTTTAAAGGAGAGGTTCCACCTAAACTGTTGGTATGGTCTTGATTTCCACTATTTCTCGTGAGCGTCCCACTTTGTTACCAGTTGTGTCATTCTACAATAACATGGTCAACAGAACATTCTATGATGTAATTATTAAAAAAAAATAATCATCGGATCCTTTTGGTCATATGTTTAAGTGATGTATAGTCACCTGCAATAGCACATAATATTTGTGTACAATCTTGTGTTCAGCAAAAAGAAAAAATAAAATGAATTCCTTTCGTGTTTTGTAGGTATTGAAGCTCGGGGTTTCATTTTTGGTTCTCCCATTGCACTGGCAATAGGAGCAAAGTTTGTACCATTGAGGAAACCGAAAAAATTGCCTGGTGTCTTTTAGGCTCATAACTATGTTGACTTTGTCCTATCATTCTCAATTTTTGTTAACAAAAGATTGCTTTGGTGCCAGGCAAAGTTATTTCTCAAGAGTATATTCTGGAATATGGAAGAGACTGTCTTGAGATGCATGTTGGAGGCGTTGAACCTGGTGAGCGTGCTTTAGTGGTTGATGATTTGATTGCCACTGGTGGAACACTTTGTGCAGCTATCAACTTGCTAGGTTAGTACTTGTACAAATTTTAATATAATTTGAGAATATTGGTTATGTTAAGATCAACTAGTGATATGCAAAGTACTCCTTTTAAGACTTTAGCAACTTCCCCCTTTTATAGGTTGAATTAGGCTCAATTCATTTTATTAAGTTGTATCACAATATGCCATCGTTCTGCTTCTCTGATATTGTTACTGAATAGTTCTCTATTCACGGTTGTATCTAATTCCACAGCTTGACGTGAAAAATAGTAAACCTATGGACTTCTATGCTAGCAAGTCAGTGTTTAAGATCCTTTGACATGGATTAAGAGTGGAGACTAATAGTAATTTACAAATGTCCTCCCTCATTAACCCAGCAAAACATTTTTAAGGATAAACTTGTGAGACTCAGGCAAATGTCAAAACTGATAATATCTTGGATGGGTAACCCCAATGATACGCAGACACGCGGGCAGAACATTGGCGCTCAAAGAAGGATGTGGACCACACAGATAGACCAAAAGACCCTCTACCCCTTTAGCCTCAATTAGGAAATAATTGTTCTGATATACCTTCAAAATCTCACATCGATTGGGAGTGAAGACTAAAGATAGTTTATCCCACATTAATTCGAGATGCCTTTTAAGGCAAACTTATATCAGTCTCATGCCAAAACCTAAGTAGATAATATTCACATATATGACCTTAACGATGTAGAGATACGAGTGCCATAATAGTTACATTTAATTGTGCATAGGACTCATGAATTAGTTCATATATTAATGATTAAACTAATACATGTTTCTCATTTCCTTATCTATTATCATTCAGGTAAAATGCATTTTGCCAATTCTAACCAAACATAAAGAAACATAGTTTTCATAAATTAGTAAAAAGTAGTGATGTTTTTGTTGGGATTTAAAGCCTCCAATCCCCTATGCGGAACCCACACCGGAATGGCTGTAGTAAAAGAAAATATTATTACCGGCGGTAAAATTTGTAGCACCGGTAAATGGTAAATTACAGTTACCACAAAAAGAACCAAAATCACCAGAATAGTAACCACGGTAAAACTGTGAATAGTAACTACAGTAAAACCGTAAAAACCAGATAAATTAAATGACACCAGAATTTACGTGGAAAACCCTCTAAAATGTTTAGAGAGAAAAACCACAGACAGAGTCGGAAAATTTCCACTAAGTGTAAGAAGAAAATTTACAAGCACTCAGAAAAATATACTACACTCAGAGATATTTTTCTCCTCACTAATTTTCTCTCACACTACTCACACTCTCTTTTTTTTCTTCTCTCGGTTTTTCTCTTCACTGCTGATGTTTCCTTCTGGTGTGCCTTTCTTCTCTGCTGGTTCCTCTCAATTTATAGGCAAATGCTTTGCCTATGTAACACTATTCATGCAATAATGATGCACCGAAAGTATTTTTGTTTTTGGCTGCACCGAAAGACTTCCCTTTTGCACCGAAAGCCTTCCCTTTTGGACAACACCACATTTATAGGCTGGACCCCACAATTCTCCCCCTCCAGCCTCAACTGTCACATACTGGAGGAAGTCTTCAACCGACTCTCAGTAAGAGCCCATCCCAGCAAGTCCGACACACAACTCGAACTTCTCCTTGGGGACAACCTTCGTCAACTTATCAGCAGCATTTTTATCTGTATGAATCTTCTTCAACTGGAATGCCTTCTCTTCAATAGCAAGTCTGAGCCAATGATACCTTACATCAATGTGTTTTGTCCGTGCATGATACATAGTGTTCTTGCTCAAGTCTATAGCACTTTGACTGTCGCAATAAACTACGTATTCTTCCTGTTGCACTCCCAATTCCTGAAGGAATCGTTTCAACCAAAGCATTTCCTTCCCTGCTTCTGTAGCTGCAACGTACTCTGCTTCGGTAGTTGATAATGAAACACATTTTTGTAACCTTGACTGCCATGAAATAGCTCCCCCTGAGAATGTAAATAAGTAACCTGATGTCGACTTCCTTTCATCAAGGTCACCTGCCATGTCTGCATTTGTATAGCCTATCAGCGCAGGTTTCTCCCCTCCAAAAGTTAAGGATAACTTTGAGGTCCCTCTCAGGTATCTGAAGATCCACTTCATTGCTTCCCAATGCATCTTTCCGGGATTTGACAGAAAACGGCTCACTACACCAACTGCATGAGCAATATCTGGTCTCGTACACACCATGGCGTACATCAAACTTCCGACCGCTGAAGAATATGGAACTTTAGACATGTCTTCTCTTTCCTCTACTTTTGACGGGCAGAGTTTCTTGTTCAATTTGAAGTGAGCGGCAAGTGGAGTGCTAACGGGCTTAGCATTCTTCATATTGAACCTCTGTAGAACTCGTTCAATATATTTCTCCTGTGATAACCACAACTTACAGTTTTTCCGGTCTCGGATAATTTCCATTCCGAGAATTCGCTTTGCCGATCCCAAATCCTTCATGTCAAATGCCTTTGACAAATCGCCCTTTAACTTGCTAATCATATCTGCATCTGGTCCAACGATTAGCATATCATCAACATATAAGAGAAGAATGATAAATTTACCGTCAGGGTATCTTCGGACATATACACAAGGATCTGCCTCCGTCCTTGTAAAGTCTTGATTCTCCATGAAGGAATCAAACTTCTTATACCATTGTCGCGGAGCTTGTTTCAACCCATACAAGCTCTTCCTCAAGCGACAAACCATGTCCTCCTTTCCCTTGACCTTGAAACCTTCTGGTTGTTCCATATAGATTTCTTCATCTAAATCCCCATGCAAGAATGCGGTCTTTACATCGAGCTGCTCCAACTCAAGGTTTAAGCTGGCTACAAGACCTAGCACAACTCGAATAGAACTCATTTTCACAACCGGTGAAAAAATCTCGTCAAAATCAATACCTTTCTTTTGAGTAAAACCTTTGATGACCAATCGAGCTTTGTATCTGACTAGGTTACCATCATCTTTCTTCAGCTTGTACACCCATTTGTTCTTGAGTGCTCTCTTCCCTTTTGGAAGTTTCACCAGCTCGTACGTGTCATTCTTCTTTAAAGAATTCATCTCTTCTCGCATGGCCTTCGTCCAACAATCTCTATCTTTGCAAGATTGTACATCCTGGAAGCTCTCTTGCTCCCCCTCATCTGTAATTAAAATATAATCAGAACTAGGGTACCTCGTAGATGGTTGATGCATTCTAGATGACCTTCTCAATGGAGGTCCAACTACTTCTTCTGGTGGAACGGGGTTCTCTGGCTCCCCCTGCTCGACAACTTCCTCACCATCTACGGTTGACTCTTGATCCCCCACGACTGGCTCTTCTTCTTCTTCCTGTTCTGATTCTGGCATTCCTCCTCCTGTGGCACCATCTGATGGAATGCTTACTGGTGTAAAATCAACACCATCTCTTGTGGAACTTGCACCATCCACAGTTGTATTCCCCACGATCTCATTCTCGTGGAACACCACGTCTCGACTTCGGACAACTTTCTTCTTCACTGGATCCCATAACCTGTAGCCGAACTCTTCGTCTCCGTAACCAATAAATATACAAGGCATTGACTTATCATCAAGCTTTGTCCGCTGCTCCTTCGGAACATGCATGAACGCCTTGCAGCCAAATACTCTTAGATGAGAGTATGAGATGTCCCTACCTGTCCAGACCTTTTCCGGAACGTTAAAGTCCAAAGGTACTGAAGGTAGTCGGTTGATTAGGTAGACAGCAGTACCGACAGCTTCTCCCCAGAATGACTTTGGTAAATTAGCCATCCTGAGCATGGATCTGACTCTCTCCATAATGGTGCGATTCATCCGCTCAGCAACGCCATTGTGCTGAGGCGTACCAGGAACTGTCTTCTCATGCATGATACCATGCTTACTGCAATAATCTCTAAAATCCCTAGAGATATATTCGCCACCATTATCTGTGCGCATACACTTCAACGGCATCCCAGTCTCCCTTTCCACCATTGCATGGAATTTCTGAAACTGCTGGAATACCTGATCCTTTGTGCGCAGCAAGTATATCCATGTCTTTCGTGAGAAGTCATCAATGAAGGTAAGAAAGTATTTATTACCTCCAAGTGATTCCACCTCCATGGGACCACAAACGTCAGAGTGAACCAACTCCAACTTGTTGTCTCTCCTTCTTGAGCTCTTTTGAAATGAAACACGATGTTGCTTCCCAAATAAACAATAATCACAAGGGTTGATCTTACCTTTGGCTAATGGTATGAGGGACTTCTTAGCCAACACATTTAACCCTTTTTCACCAACATGCGCTGATCGCTTGTGCCACAAATTTGGTGAAGCATCATCCTCAATCGCATTCGTTGACCGCACGTAACATCGCGTGCGTCTTGTACAACGAGCAACATAATCTTCCTCTCGCCACCACCAAAGATCCATTGGTGAGTTTCCAGTTTCCATCACCCATATGATGGTGATATCCTTCCTTGTCCAGTATGCTTGCGGAAATCAGGTTCAACCGCAGATCGGGAACATGCCGCACATTGTTAAGTTTCAATGTGCTCCCAATACTGGTCTTCACACAGATGTCACCGATCCCCACTATTTGCGAGACACTATGATTGCCCATTCTAATAGTGCCATAATTTCCTGTTTTATAAGTGGAGAAGTATTCCCTTTTGGGAACACAGTGATATGACGCTCCAGAGTCTATTATCCACTCGGTATCTACATCTGAAACATGACAACAATCTACATCGTGAGAAATACACGTTACCTCACCATCTTCCGCCAAGGTCGTAGAGATATGTCATCATTCTCAACCTTCTTCCCCTTCTCCCCGCTCGAGAAGGTAACAATTCTTTTTGAGATGGCCTTCCTTACCGCAATGGTAACACCGTCTCTTCTCCCTGGACTTGGATCTATCCCTGAACTGTACATGTCCTCGACCTCTACTCTTACTCCGACCCCTATTCTCCGTGACAAGGGCTTGTGTGTTGGTGCTGGCAACATTCCTCCTTCTGAGTTCTTCATTGTCCATACTTTTCTTTACAGTATCCATCGTCACCACACCATCTGGAGCTGAGTTACTCAAAGATACAACAAGAGTATCCCAACTATCCGGTAGAGATCCTAACAGTAGACATGCTTGCATTTCGTCATCTAAGGACATACCCGAATCGCTAACTCGTTACTAGTCCTTCAAATCGTTCGTGTCTTTGTGAAACTGATCGTCCTCGACACGACTTCAAGTTCATAATTTTTCGAATGAGAAAAACCTTTCCTTGAGCATTCTTTTTCTCGTACATTGATTCTAGCTTCTTCCAGAGAACATGGGGATCTGTTTCCTTTTTCACATGATTGTATATGCTAGAATCTACCCATTGACGTATCGTACCCAATGTCTTTTTCTTCAACTTGTCCCACTGCTTTTGGGGCAATTCCTCTGGTTTTGATTCATCACCTTCTATTGGATCAAACAGATCCTTACAATAAAGGTAATCTTCCATTCTGGATTTCCACATGGAGTAATTCGACTCCGTCAATTTGATCATTGCTCCTTCGTCAGCCATTCCGAGCTCCCGGATTAAACCAAGAAGCTTTGATACCAGTTGTTGGGATTTAAAGCCTCCAATCCCCTATGCGGAACCCACACCGGAATGGCTGTAGTAAAAGAAAATATTATTACCGGCGGTAAAATTTGTAGCACCGGTAAATGGTAAATTACAGTTACCACAAAAAGAACCAAAATCACCAGAATAGTAACCACGGTAAAACTGTGAATAGTAACTACAGTAAAACCGTAAAAACCAGATAAAATAAATGACACCAGAATTTACGTGGAAAACCCTCTAAAATGTTTAGAGAGAAAAAACCACGACAGAATCGAAAATTTCCACTAAGTGTAAGAAGAAAATTTACAAGCACTCAGAAAAATATACTACACTCAGAGATATTTTTCTCCTCACTAATTTTCTCTCACACTACTCACACTCTCTTTTTTTTCTTCTCTCGGTTTTTCTCTTCACTGCTGATGTTTCCTTCTGGTGTGCCTTTCTTCTCTGCTGGTTCCTCTCAATTTATAGGCAAATGCTTTGCCTATGTAACACTATTCATGCAATAATGATGCACCGAAAGTATTTTTGTTTTTGGCTGCACCGAAAGACTTCCCTTTTGCACCGAAAGCCTTCCCTTTTGGACAACACCACATTTATAGGCTGGACCCCACAGTTTTATTTATTGAATATGATTTATGAATCAATTTGCTTAAGGGGTTCTCCTGCCCCACAATAAAATGTCTCTACATCAAACCAATAAATACATTTTTCCCTTTATATGCGTCTTTAGTTTTTTGCAAGTCAACTAACATTCCTTTGTTTTGATATCTTGTTTTTTTGTCTGTTAATGCCGTATTGCGATTTTGTTATGTTGATGTTTTTTGTTGCCTTTCAGAGCGAGTGGGAGCAGAAGTGGTGGAGTGCGCATGTGTAATTGAATTGCCAGAATTAAAGGTAAGTATAGTCTAGATTTTTTTTTTAAAAATATGTAGAGTATTTTTCTATTACTCTACTGATCAAATTGTTCTATCACGAGAGAAGCTCCATTTTTTTATATTTTCATTTGCGTTTAATGAGGACCCTTCAAATAATAATTTTATTTACTGGTTTTGTATGTACAGGGCCGTGAACAGTTGAAAGGAAAGCCCTTATTTGTGTTAGTGGAATGTTTTGAGAACTCTCACTAGATGAAGATGTACATTCGGGGATGTGTCATCACCAAATGGGTGCTTTCCTATATGGAATCCCACCATAATCATCTTCCTCCTTTTTTTTAAACCATCATTGAATTACAAAAGCTGCCCTACCCAATGCTTTGTCCCAAGATTTTGATATGTGTATAATTTGGTAACAAAAAATTCATGTATAAATAACAACCCTTTTGCCACGTATTGGTTATTGTAATACCAAAAAATATCCTTTGCGCCATCCGTTCATCTTCTTCTTCCTCTTCTTCATTTGGTTCGCCATTTGGAGCATGATGTTGGGGTTGATTTGGTGGAGGTTGTGCTAGAGATCAGAGTGATGTGTTGATCAACTCGCAAGGGGTAGTTTTTTTTTTTTTTTTTTACATGTACGAGTTTGAGTGGATTGTAATCCGTAAGTTAAAAATAATGGGTAATTTAGATATTTTAGAATTTGACAGAAGTTGATAAAGAATCAGAGACGACGAACACAAATTAAGTGGATAGAAAACTTAAATTAACGGAAAAGACGAACAGAAGTAGAAGAAGAATCAAACGACAATAGGCAATGTGGGGTGCAAACAGGACGGTGGGATAACAATGCTTCTCGAGAATAAAAAAAAGAATAGGAAATGGGTGGGAGGGGAAGGGGCATTCACTTTGATTTTTTAATTGAGATGGTGTATTAGGAAAATTACAAGGTGGAGGAAAGGAAAACCCTAACTAACATTACTACTTCGGTAAAAGTCAGGGCTAATTAGTTAGTGTAATTAAAATTAAATTTATTATTAGATGGTGTTGTTATTTGAAGTCGTAATAGTCATTTAGTTGATATGTGACACTTTTTACACAAATAACATGTTGATATGGATTTGGTAATAGAGAATTTTGCAACCACCACAGCGTGACACGTGACACATCCGTGGTACGGATGTAGCCTCTGCTGTGACTTCATGAGAGACGTGTCATGTGTCACTTTCTCGATGTGTCACTTTCTCGTTGGGCCAAATGTCTCGTTCTGACCCAGTTGCATACGGATCTGCGACCCTTGGTCGGAGCACTACTTACTCTAAAAAAAATTTCCGCCTCTTCCTTTTCGGTTCCACTATGAAAGGGGGAGGAAGTAAAAATTCCTCGATTTTCTCTCCTCCTTTTGTATTTGACTGCCCTCATTTTGTCTGTTTTCCTTAAAAAATGATTTCTTCCTCTTGCAAAATGGTCCAATTGAGGATGACGTTTTGTGACTTCAAAAATAGCATATTTCACAGCACTTGTGGAATATTGGAGAAATAAAGAGGTTAATTTGTTCCAACTTACTTGAGACAACTTATTAGTCCGGATTACATTGTCGACCGTTTCCCTTTCTCTAAGAGGCTAATTTTTTTCTGTAAAATTGGTTACACGAAGGTATTTAAAAATTAATTTTTTTATAATTTCGATTTAATTATTTTTTCGAAAACTAATTTAGTTAAATTTAAGTGAGATAGTTATATTTTAATTAGGAAGTTAGATGATTATTTAGGTAGTTAGATAGTTAGATAATTTTTTATTAGTAGATTAAATTTTAATTGTTAGATATTACTTAATTTCTTTTGGATATAGATTATTAGTTAGGTGGTTAATTATTTTTATTTTTTTGATTTAATTTTGATTGATAGTTATAGTCGTAATAAATTTTTTTAATAGATTTAATTTATATTGTTTGATATTTAGTAAGTTAATTTTTTATTGTTTTATATTTAGTGTAAAATGTAAGTTACGTAGATACTCTTTTATTGTTAGTTATTAGTTAATTTTGTTTTGTTAGATTTAGATGGTTAGGTAGGTGGTTAATTTTTATTATTTGTTTGATTTAATTTTTATTGTTAGTTGCGGAGGCAATAATTTTTTTGTTAGGTCTAATTTAAATTGTTTGATAGGTAGTTAATTTTTTTTATTTAGATAAAATTTTAAGTTACGTAGATACTTTTTTATTGTTAGTAAAATTTTGAATTGTTAGTTATTAGTTAATTTATTTTTCATATTTAGATTGTTTGTTAGTTAATTAAATTTTTTTTGTTTGATTTAATTTTTATTGTTAGCTGCGAATTTTTTTTTGTTAGATTTAATTTAAATTGTTTGACAGGTAGTTAATTTTTTTTATGTTAAAATTTTAAGTTACGTAGATACTTTTTATTTGTTAGTAAAATTTTGAATTGTTAGTTATTAGTTAATTTATTTTTCATATTTAGATTGTTTGTTAGTTAATTAAATTTTTTTTGTTTGATTTAATTTTTATTGTTAGCTGCGAATTTTTTTTTGTTAGATTTAATTTAAATTGTTTGACAGGTAGTTAATTTTTTTTATGTTAAAATTTTAAGTTACGTAGATACTTTTTATTTGTTAGTAAAATTTGTAATGGTTAGTTATTAGTTAAATTTTTTATTTTAGATTTTGATTGTTAGTTTGGTAATTAATTTTTTATTTTGTTTGATTTAATTTAAATTATTTGATAGTTATTAAAATTTACATTTTTTTATTTAATTTAAATTGTAAGTTACTTAGATATTTTTTATTTGTTAGATTTAATTTTTCATTGTTAGAGTTAATTTTAATGGTTAGATATTAGATAAAATATTTTGTTAGATTTAAATTTTATATAAGTGGTTAATTTATATATATTTGTTTGATTTAATTTTGATTATTATTTACGCGCTTAATATAATTTTATTGTTAAATTTAATTTATTAAATTATTTTTAAACTTTGCTTTTATGAAAGTACATCAGGACCTCCTGAATGCATTTATCGAGATATGGAGACTTGAGACACATACATTTCATATGCGTTGTGGAGAGTGCACCATTACTCTCCAAGATATGGGGATGTTGCTTGGTTTACCACTTGATGGTAAACCTTTGATTGCAGAGACAATGCATAGTGGCTTGATCTATGAGGCGGTGTTGGGTGTTAGACCGACACCAGATGCAGTGAAAGGGTCAACGGTGAAGCTGACATGGTTAGCTGAAAATTTTGGTGATATTACACCATTTTTAGGGGATGTAGAGGCGTTACGTAGATATGCACAAACATGGATATTACGATTTATCGGTGGCGTTATGTTCGTGGATAGAAGCGGATCACGAGTCTCTCTTAAGTGCTTACAGTTCCTGATTGATTTCAGAGAGATAAACACATATGCTTGGGGTAATGCCCTTTTGGGCAATCTATATAGAGAGTTGTGTAATGCCACTAATTTTGAGAACGTGGGCATGTGGTATGACAATGTTGGTGCAATTGTGGGCATGTGAGAGATTTCTACGCATTTTGCCATAAGTCATAGCACCTCGACTCGAGCAGACATCGATTGGTCATAGGTAATTGAAAATTCGTTGATTTAAATTAAACTATTTTTTTTTAATGTCACTTAACGACTTACTTTTTTTTAGATGGTTTACTTGTGATGCATAATATTCATTATGACCATGGTGTTGGTCTAATTCAAGTCCAATTAGATTTGTTGACGAGTGAGCAGGTAATTTATACTGATGTTGGATTTGTTTTTAATCACTAGTATGTAAGTTTATTAGCTTATTATTTATTTCTTTATTGTAGGTTGTATAGGAACCATATACTGGTCCCTTTATGTTGCATTTACCTGATATTTGTATTGTTGGCCACACTATCTAGAGAGTTGTGGTGCCTTTGTTATGTTTTCAGATTGCTAAGTGGCACCAGCCAGATAGAGTCCTGAGACAGTTTCGCATGAGATAGTTTGGCATGAGACAGTTTATACCTGCTGGGCTTTCTCAGCTTGAAGGTCTCCACCAACTGACTTTAAGAGGGAAAAAGGACCGACATTGGACGACGTTACTTCAGACTGTAGTGCAGATATGGAAAAATCGTCTGCATTACGTTGTTGATAGTATTCTGGATTCTCGTCCGCTCAGTTATAATGATGATTATGTGGTTTGGTACAGGAAGAAAACCATGATGTTCCTTGACGCAAAGCACGCACAGGCTGCAACATTGGTAAGTATCTTATTTATAACTATAACAATTGTGTTTGTTGTTTATGCAGAGTGAAATTTCAGACAATCTTGCTTTTTTGTCCACATTTGTACTACCTTCATGGCATCGAACAAGATAAGTATTTGATCTAGATTCAACCACTATCATAGTTTGATATACATTCATCAAATACCGTTTTAGTCCCCTTTGCACACTCCTTTTATCTTCAAATTTCAAACCAACAAATAATTCTTGATTATCCTCCCAGTTTGAAGGGACACTTAGATCCCACAAATCTTGTTCATAAGGGTAATCCCAATTAATGTTAGTATAATGTGGTGTATTATGCCAAAACGGTTGTTGGCTTCCACCTGCAACAACAACTGCCAGTTAAATATATGTTTTTAATTAGTTAAATCAAATAAATGGAAAATAAAATATTTTAATTTCTAACCTGTTTGTGACTGAGCTACCGCAATTGGTTGCACATTCAAACTTAAACCGTTATTATCAACGTTTAATTCATTATCATCCGATTCAGGTAAATTACCTTCAACATCTTCCGAATCAGAAGTTGAATCAACGTACGAATCTGACACCATATAGGTTTCACCAAAACGGTTGTTGGCTTCCACCTGCAACAACAACTGCCAGTTAAATATATGTTTTTAATTAGTTAAATCAAATAAATGGAAAATAAAATATTTTAATTTCTAACCTGTTTGTGACTGAGCTACCGTAATTGGTTGCACATTCAAACTTAAAATGTTATTATCAACATTTAATTCATTATCATCCGATTTAAGTAAATTACCTTCAACATCTTCTGAATCAGAAGTTGAATCAATGTACGAATCTGACATCATATAGGTTTCATCATCATCACTAGAATTTAATCTTGTACAACCTCCATCGTACGACCTACGAACATCAGCCTCAAAAGCACGACCTTCATTATATGAAGGCGCACTACCTGCAACAACTATTTCTACATATAATTCTATATGATTCAAACCCAGTTATTCAAAATGTGTTACGTCAAATTCACATCATCATCATCAACTATTTGAAATGCTACATATTTATTATCTATATAATATCTAATTGTAATAGACCCTATAACTTGATTTCCTTGTAACTTAAATTTATGATGTATTGTTATTTGTAACCGTTCAAAGTTAATATTTCTTTCAATTTGTATAACCCTTCTAGATCCTTCGAACTTTATTCCTTCTTGACCGTCAATGATTTTACCATTAATGTATACAACAATAATAATTGTAGGTGTTATATCTTTCCAATTTATCTACAAAAATAACAATAAATTATTAAAAAAACACAACATAAATCAATTATTAAGAACGTTAAACAAAAAAAAAATAACTGATGGAAAAATTAAAAAATTATTAACTATTGCATACCTGAAATGTTAGAAAATTAGTTGTGAGTTGTTAGATCAAGATGATTAACATATTTAAAGTTTTGATTATTACAAGACAGACAGAACTTTCCTAGACGGAACATCAGCAAGCAAGTCAGACGAAACGGGTACAGGCGGAAGATGACCCCTCAAAGTTGAAGTTATTCGTCTGTCTCAAGTCAAGTCATCAGATGATAGGATAAGACAAAATCTCTTAGACTGAAGAAGTTTGTCGTTTGCCCAAGAAGTGAAGCAAAGTATGAGTCACTCGCGCTAAGATTTCAAATCTTAAGAAGTACTCATTTGAAGCATCCAAGATCAGTATGGAGATTTGCGCTTACACATGCAACTCGAAAAGGTCTTCACCTTTTTTGTCAAAGTCTCTGTACATGTCAGAAAAAGTACTGCGCACGCTATCTAAATCCGCTGCACACGACATCAATCACTAAAGTACTATCTGACACCTTTTGGAAACTCTCGAGGAAAATGTTCAAAGGCATTCTTCTGTGTCTAATGGATATCTGAAGACGTTGCCTATTTAAAGACTTCGCTTCTTCAAAGTTCAGTTGGCGAACACGCTTCTAGTATTCAATCTACTGTGATTTCACTCACTGTATCTTTTATACTTTATTGTAAAACCCTCTCTGCGAAGAGGAAACTTTCTTTTCAAATAACTCTTTCAAATCCACCTGAGTGGTGTTTTAGCCTGAGGAGGTTGGTTGTTCAAAGAATACCCAAGTTGATTAGCCTGCAAAGGCTGTGTTCAAAGAATATCGTGTAATAGCCAGAAGTGGCTGGGCCCAAATAATACTTGTAACCATTTCATGGTTTGTAGTGAAAACTCAGTGGTTGCTGGGTAACTAGACGTAGTCTTGTATAGACGAACCAGTATAAAAATACTTATGTATTTATCTTCTTAAGTGTTTGACTAACGGGGATAATCAAACTATAATGTCTGTTCATTAAAATCAATCTTTGAAAGATTAAGATTGTTTCGTCTGAACCCCTTTAAACACACAAATGAAAGGAACAATTTTTTTAAAGTAACACAATTCAAACCCCCTTCTTGTGTTCTATCTTTTACAGTTTGGTATTAGAGCTCAGCTTCTAAGGGTTGAGCACTTTATAGCTGCTAGAGGAAAAGATCCTGAATGGAGTCACAAGGACCTTCGTTCTTGTCTGGAGGGTCATCCATGAACAAGTCACCGACGTTCTCTGGTGATGACTATCCTTATTGGGTTGATCGGATGGAGATATACATCAAATCCACCCAGTACAGACTATGGAATATCATAACTCAACGAGACATCCCTATTGTCAAACCCGAGGTCGAATGGAGAAATGAAGAATACTCATTTATGGAACTCAACAATAAAACCAGATATGCTATCATGTGTGCTTTATCAAGGACAAAATACAACAGATTCTGTGCCTACAAAACTGCTAAAGAGCTTTGGGATGCCCTCAAAATTTCGTATGAAGGAACTGAGGATGTGCGTATGAGGAAAGTTGTCACTCTTCAAAGAGAATATGAGATGTTCTCAATGAAGAAAGGAGAATCCATTGACATGATGTTTGGAAGATTCCAAACAATATTGAATGGACTCACTGCACTGGACATTACATTCACCAAGGCCCAAAACAACATGAAGATATTGGACAATCTTCCTCCTCCATGGGAAGCTATGTCCACTGCCATCTCAGTTGGGCGTGATATGAAGACATTAACTCTTGACGAGTTAATAGTAGCCTTGAGAGTACATGAGGTACTTCTGTGTAAGAGAGACAAGATCAAAGTTCAAGAACCCATAGCTCTTCCGTCTGTTAACAACATGACAAATGAGGAAACTCCTAAGAAAGAAAGAAAGAAGAAGCACAAAGTTCTGAAAGCTGACACCACTGAATCTGATTCGTCCGACGGATCGTCTGATGATGAAATTTCTCTCATGGCCAGACGCTTTAAGAAGATGATGATGAAAAGGGGGGGAGGTCAACGCTTCTTTAAGAAGAAGGAAAGGAAGCTCCCGGAAAAATCTTCAAACAAGGAGGAGAGCTCAGAAGTTATCTGTTATGAATGCAACTTACCAAAAACTTTAGCTTCATTTACACAAAAAAAAAATAAAAAATAAAATAAGACTCTGCATGGAGAAATTAGAGTAATTAGAGAAAGAAGAAATGTTCTTCGAAAAAGTAGAGTCAAGAATTATCTTGAGATATAACTTGAATGCAATTCTATAAATATGTTATTTAATCAATATTAAAATTTCAATTTAACAAAATACATAACAAATATCTATGTTGGATGATTATATAAATTATCAAAATGAAACTCTAGTTTTAATTAAAATATTAAATAACTAGCATTTTAAAAAAATAAAATTAAGTTTTATCAATTATGTTTAGCATAACTGAAACATTCTTCAGTTTGCTTTCTTTTGCCGCACTGAATGTTCGCTTAACTCTTTTCCTTACCACGACAAGGTGTGTGTTTCTATTAAATCCATTAGAGTGGGCAGTTGAAATGGTTACAGAGTCAAAACCTTCACTGCTATTGGCACTACAAAAAAAAACTAAATTTACAGACGAAATTTTTTGTCTCTAAAGGAGTGAATTTTTGTCTCTAATCGTTTAGAGGCGGAATTAGAAACGGGCCTATATCCATGTCTAATATGGGCGTGTTTAAATTTAAAGGCGAAATTCCGTGTCTAAATCAAATATGGAAACCATTCCGTGTCAAATTAGAAACGGAAAATCTATCCCGAAATCCGTCTCTAATTTTTCGTGTCTAATTCCTTCTCTAATTGCAAATAGACTATTCTGCATCAAATTTCCGTGTCTAATTAGGCATGAACTGTCACTTTCTTAATTTTGTCTTTAATTTTTGAGTAAATAATTCAATTAGAGACAATTACTTCTATATGTAATTCCGTCTCTAAATTAATTATCAGTATGCAACTCTTGTCTGTAATTGTCTAAAAGTCACAATTCACAACTTGTTTAGATTCACAAATATAAATTGATCATGTCATTTATCATTCATTCATTTATACAATAAATCAAAATATACTAAATATGTCAATATCAAAAAATATATCATCATAGTATTTTAAACATTAAAATATAATGTTCATTACAAGTATCAAATATAACAATAATTTTAAATTAGTTTTTAAATCATTTATATGTTTTCCGCACGCGTGCCTAGTGGACCAATATTTGATGTCAAGTATTAAAAGTTTTCGAAAATTAATGTTATAATATAATTCTATTTGAGTTAAAAATTTTGCACAACATATAAATATAATAATTACTTTCTCGTTCGATACTAAAAATATCAGTCCCATAAACTTAAGTAATCTAAATTTAAAGCAAAATACCTTCAGTTTTTAAATATTATTGTATAAATCTTACACATTTTCAACTTCAAAACTAGTAATCTGAGCCACAATTGAAACTAAACAAATTTAAGAAACTAAAAGAACTAAAATTTAAAACAAAATTAAAAAGTTGAAAGAACTGAAACGAACAATAGTAAATTAATAACACGATTCATAGTGACAAATTTATAGTGGAAAATGTTGAAAAGCCTTAGGAAACACCAACATGAAAATATATTAAAAAGAACTTGAGAAGTCGAGAATATACTGAAAAGAATATCAAAAAAAGCAATTTCATATCCAAACATGAAAACATCATTAAATGAATTAAACATACCCAACTTGTCTATAAGCTAAAATATTTAAGGTATTTAAGTGCCTCTATTTCATAAAAAGGAAGCAAAGGGAGTGATGTCATCCCCAAAAAGCATTTTAACAAAAGTGAATACAGGAAGGTAAACAAAAAAGACATCAATGAAATATTTTGAATCCCAAACATATTTATGCTCATAAGATGAATCATGTTATTAAAGAAAAAAATCATCACAATATTTTCTATGATATTGCATTCCTTAATAACTATTAAAATCATTTCCATTTCATTTTGTATAATCTAGATTGATAATTGATAGTGGTGTAAAATTTGACACCTATTTCCTGAAAGTTAAGAGTCTACTCAAGAAGGAAGCACTCTGCCCATTGGAAAAATCTACAGGATGTATCTACCTTCTAGATAAAAAATATAAGAAAATATAGTGCTAACAAAACAGACCACACTAAACCCATTCTAATGAATCTCCCTCTAAAACAAACAATTATCATGTACACTTGCAGTTTTAAGGTTGAAATAGATGTTCTAAAATTTTTACTAAATTCTAAAAGGATAGTTTGATTAATAATTACTCATCGTTATCCAATTTTTTTATTTTTTTTTACTGAAGTTTCATTAAAATAATATCATATAAGATTAAAATGGGCATTACTATTTATTATATAAACTTCCTTTATTTAGCCAAACACAAAGGTCTAAAACAAAAACTTTATTTAAAATCAAACAATTGTGAGAAAAAAAAAAGAAAAGAAAAGATATAGAGTAAAAAAAAAAAGTCTTGTAAAGAAAATGATATTCTAAAAGTTTCACGTTAATCTATAATTACACATTTCTTGTTTTGGTGTACAATGACCAACAACAAGATTCAAGCTTAAGACCTTGTATATATTACCTCGATTCACCAACACCCTCACCCCCAAACTAGGAGAGCTGTAGTGGTTCAATTACACATTTCTTTGTACCTATAGTTAAGATAGCACTTAGTTAAATCTCACGACACATTAGTTTCAACTATGCCCTTCACCAATTGTGTTATTTTCTCCTTATTATAATCACAGTTGATTCAAACATTGATACATAAAAAAGTCACATAAAAAGGTTATGTGTATATAAATTTAATAAAACCAATGCCATTAAGAAAATTCTCTATAATTCATCATTGTTGTCTTAAACCATAAAAGGGAAACCAAGAGGCAAAAGATTAGTGAAAAGCTAAAGTAATTAGCATGACAGTATATGGAGGCATATGTGCATTATTTAACATAAAACATAAGGAATAGAATCATTTGTCTACCTCACTCGATAGAAAAATTAAAACATGCAAAAGAAAAGCAATCAAACTGGTAGGTGGGTGTCTTTAATCAATGATTTAGACTCTAATAATTCTAATCAACAACTCAACTTCATCCAAAACAAGACATCATATGTCAAAGATAAAATGTTTCTCCACCTCAAACAAGGCATCACGAGTAAATTGTTCTTATTAATTACTTGTTATTCTATTTTTCTCTACCTATACCAAAGGAACCGCAACAACAATATAAAATGTGTCTACATGTATCAATAGCTATCACTGGAACTTTTGAAAATCAGTCCACAGCCTCAAATGCAGTCATAAATTCAAGGTTCACATGATCTTCACATCAGCATCACAACCATAATTACAGCCATATCAGCATCACCAAACAATCAATAAACCATTTTATTTTTTTTATAATGTAATCTAAAGTAAATCACTAGCATGGAAACCTCTGTTTTAATATTTATCAAGAATAGATGAAATCATTCAATTTTAACCAAGTTATACATTACTCTTCACTCTTCAAACCAATTTAACAAAAACAATTTTACTAACAGGAAAATAATATGTAGCTTCAGCAAGCCAACAACAACAGAAAAAGATAAAACAACAATCGGAGGAATAAAAAAACATCTACAATCGGAGAAGAAAAAGAGAACAACAAGAACAAGAGAAGAGAACAACGAATCTCGAGTCCCCAACGATTGCATGAACACGGTGAAAGGGGACGGAAATCAACAAACAAGAATAATACACGGAATTCGCAATCAAAGTTTGCGAGGCACAAACCTTACAACAAAACCTAGGTGAAGAATAAAATACTCCTTTATCGTGAATTGAAAAATTAGACCGTAAATGTAGTATATTATTATTATATACAATATAATATAATATTAGTATAATTTTAATGTATAATATAAAATTAATAATAAAATATATAATATTTTATATATAATATTAAATATAGAAAAACTAGAAAAGTAAAAATCATAAGAGAAAAATAAAATTTAAAACTTTTACGAGATTTAATTACACTATAAATCCAAATTATAATTGATTATATATATATATATATATATATTGAAAAAATGATAAATTAAATGTAATATATTATTAATATATAATATAATATAATTAATATTGAATAATAATATTTTTTAGTTTCCTACAAAAATCAACTATTAAAAATTTATTAATAAATATTTAAAAATTCTATTTATAATTTTTTATTTTTAATCAAATCTATTTAATTTAATAAATTTATTATTTATACATAATTAATATTTTAAAAAATAAAATAAAATTTTTATTATTATTGTATATAATGTAATATAATATATAATATAATTAATATTGAATTATAATATTTTTTAGTTTCCTATAATAATCATCTATTATAATTTTATTGAGAAATATTTAAAAGTTCTATTTAAATTATTTATGATTATCAAATCTATTTAATTTAATAAATAATTTATTTATACATAATTAAAATTTTAAAATTTTTAAAAATTATGATTATTATTATATAAAATATAATATAATTAATATTGAATTATATTATTTTTTTAATTTCTTGTGATAATCTTCTATTATAAATTTATTTAGTACTATTTAAAAGTTCTATTTATAATTATTTATGATTATCAAATCTATTTAATTTAACAAACATTATATTTATCCATAATTGACATTTTCAAAATATAAAAAATTTATGATTATAATTATATTAAATATAATATACTAATATTGATTTAAAATATTTTTTTAGTTTCCTAAAATAATCATCTATTATAAATTTATTTAATTTAATAAATATTTTTTATACATAATTAACAATTTAAAATTTTAAAAAATTTATGATTATTATTATATAAAATATAATATAATTAATATTTAATTATAATATTTTTTTTAGTTTCCTAAAACAATCATCTATTATGATCTTATTGAGAAATATTTAAAAGTTCTATTTATAGTAATTTATGATTTAATTGTAAGAGTAAAATACAAAAAATTAATTACACTTTGTAATTTTAATTCAAAAAAGGTGACATTAATAATTTGAGAATATTGCTGGTCTACAAAGTGCAAAATGCTATGGAAAAAAAAGGAAAAGTAAAGAAATGGTAAAGTCGGTTAGAAACTAAACTTATTATCATAATGGTGTCTGTTAGAAATTATTTAATAAAATCATGTTATTTAGGTAAAGTCACAAATCCTTCTATGACTTTAGTAATAATGAAATCACAAATTCTTTTGCGATTTCATAGAGAGTAACACGTGCTATAAAATGATTGTCCTTGGTATACCACATATAAAATAATGATTGATTGTATTATTTTAAAGTAATAAAAATTAAATATAATATAATTATGAAGAAAATAAGAACATGAGGGACTGCATAGCTTAGTGGGTTAGTCGTCTGACTTGCATTATTTTAGAGCAGTAAAAAATTAAGTATAATATAATTATGAAGAGAATAAAAACATGAAAAATATTGATATTCCACTTCTACATAGGTTCACTTAATGTTTTACTATGCCGTGAACAAGTCAACTTTAAAAATGGGTACTAATACAATTGGGAAGGCGTAAACAATAAACAAAAGTTATAAGAGTAAAAAATTTTTTTAAAAAAATTAACAAGATTTAATTACACTTTGTAACCCCCAAACTTTCAGTATATTTATGTTTGAAAATGAGTAGATGCACAATGAGAAATAATAATTTCTAATTTTTTTAATTACTTAAAAATGTTTGTTTCACTATATAATAAATAAGTTTTGAATAATCTATGACCTAATCTTCACATTGAACAACTCATTTTTAAGAAAAGATTCCAAATATTGACACGGAGAAATCTGTGTTTAATTTCATCTCTAAATTGTTGAAAAAGAATTAGAGTAAGCACCAGAAAAATATTTTTCACATGGATTAGACATGAAATTTCTAATTAATTTAGACAAAAAGCATATTTTGTGTCTAAATTCGTCTCTAACTTGGTGTAAAAAAATTTTAAGCGCTAAAAATATTAGTTTTTATACGGTTTAGACATAAATTTTTTTGTTAATTTAGACACGGAAATAATTCCGTCTCTAACATTTTCAGAAAAAAAAAATATTACTTTTACATACGGATTGGACAAAAAATGCAACAGACTAGGATGAACATTTTTTCGTCTCCAAGTTTTTATTTTGTCGTACCGAACTATGATGAATTCACTTTTCCAAGAGATGGTTCCTTCGCACTACCTGCCTTGGCAGCTGCCATTCCTAGGATCTTAGAGAGAATGAACTTTGGGTTTGAGACTAGTTGTTGCAAATCTTCAAGTTGTAAAGTCCAAATCAGTCTTATCTTCATCAGCTTCTGTCAAGTCTTCAACATTACTATCCTCGGCATCTTCTTCCTGGTTGTTCTCAATGGACCATGTTTCATATTTTAAAAAAAAAAAAACCAGAACTAATAATGAGAAACAAATTGAATTGTAGGCTACAAATTTTGTGGGAATTGAGTCATGAATTTATCCCCAAAAATGATTAATATAATGCATTTCATCTACACTAATGCTTGTATGCTAGCCCTTATATGAGCATTAATTTAACAAATGTATCTACTAAATTTCTTAGCATGTAGGTAAATTTCATATTAAAATTCATTGTGGTTCTTAGCATGCAGTTGCACATAAATTGACAACAACTTACCAATTAAGAAATTTATACAGAATTAGAGAATGCAAGACATTAATATGTTAAACAATACCAATAAATAGTGTGCAGACTTCGTATTCGGTGTCAATCCATACACATTATGCTTCAACGAAGCCTTCTTTCCTGTATATACATTTATCCACATAACGTCAATATCTTTTAAGTTTCACATATGAAAAAACACAAGTGCAGGCACCAGTAAAGTGTAGATACCAAAATCAAGAGATAAGGAATAGAAACTAAACTTGTGCAAAGCATGCAAAAATTGAAAGCTTAAAGGACATTCCTTTTGTAAAAGACAAAAACACAAGAAGGAGTTGAATTGTGTTAATAAAAAAATTTTGTCCTTTCGTCTGTTGTTTTCAAAGCAGTCAGATGAAATTTTAAGTTCTTTAACTGTTGATTTTAATTATAAGACGTTTTAATAGTTATCCCCTTTAGTGAATAAAACAGTTAAAGACAAAGGTATTTTTATACTGGTTCGTCTATTCAAGACTACGTCCAGTTACTCAGCAACTTGCTAAGTTTTTACTACAAACCGTGAAATGGTTACAAGTATTCTTTGCACCCAGCCACTTCTGGCTATATACATATTCTTTGCTCACAACCTTCTCAGGCTAAACAACTAGGTATTCTTTGGAACATAGCCTCCCTAGGCTAATACAAAGGTATTCTTTGGAATGCAGCCTCCTTAGACTAAAGGGCATCACAAAAGTGGATTTGAAATGTTTCTAAGAAACGGAAGTCCTCTTCACAAAGGGTTTTACAATAAGAGCATAGCTTAAGATTCAAGAGAACGAATCTTTCAGTAAATAGCTTTTCAAGCGTAAGTTCGCCAACTTGAACTTGTGCTGGTGAAGTCCTTTATATAGGCAACGACTTGATAGATCCGTTAGACTCATAAATCTATTTGTTGTCCTTTCCTTCTTGAATTCTTCAACTTGTGTTAGAGAAGAATCATAGATTTAACAATTTGCACAGCAGAGTCATAACCTTTTTCTAACTTGTTCAGAGATATCAACAAAAAGTAGATTTATTTTTCGTGTTGTAGAGGTTAGCGTGAATCTTTATTCTGACATTGGAAACTTCTTGAGTAACGACTAGATTTGAAATCTTAGTGCTAGTTATTACATCTGATAGCTTTGGACTTCACTTGACTTGATAGACAATGAGTCTCTTCATTGTCTTGTGTATCACTGGCAGACGAAGACTTTAAGATGCAAACTTTGTTATTCCGTCTGTTCTGTAATTAATCAAAACTTGAAACGTTAATCATCTTGATCTAACACCCTTCTCAAAAGCCAAAGTCTAGACAAATTTCTAAACACGGATGATATTTTAACAAAAAATTTTACTAAGTATCAAAAGTATACAGCACATAAGACATAAAGTATACAATACAAGTAACAAAAGTATATAACAAAACTCACTCTAACTATGAAACTATCTCATCAAATGCATAAACACAGAACAACACACAAAACTTCAGAAACCGTAAACCCTACTTCCTAAACATGAGACCTAAAATCCTTTATAGTATACATCAAAGGGGAACCATCACACACTTGAAGGAGAAAACTTGAGAGAACAAAACCGAGAGGTAGACCATCAAACACCAGAAGATTGACTGAGGAAGCAAGCATCTCCGTCAGAGAAGGAGGCATAATCGACGAATGGCGGTTTTTTTATGGAGAATGAAGACTAACGACGGCTAAGTATGGAAAACACTAGGAGGCATCTACAGCGAACGAGGAGTTTTACGGTTAGGGAACCACAGTCAAAAACACTGTGACCACAGTTGGGTAACGGGAATGAATGGTAAGTCACAATAGGGTAACCGAGAACAAGTACGAGAGATCGAAAAGCTTAACAGAGAGAAATAGAGAAATTGCATTCTTGATTAAGGAAATTGCTTTTTCAGTTTTCAAATTTTTCCTGGCGCTTTGATCTGTCGTGTTTTTCTTATTATTATTATTTATTTTATTGATGATACGACATCCTTGCGTGCATTTTGATTGTTTTTGCTTCCCTTGATATTTTTATTTTTTGCCTCGTATCTTGATTTCTTTTTTTTATTTCAAGAATATGCTTTGGAATACCCTGGTTAATCCCGGATCCTATTATTTATATAACATTATTCAACAAGTAAAAATTAAGATTTGATTCTGAACTTATTACGTGACTTACCCACACTTCATTGTTAAACTCCAGCATGAAAGAGAGATTTTTTTATCCTGATCAGTTTTAAATCCTATCTTTAATCTTTAATGATACTTGGATGCCATTTTTTACTAAACCGAAAAGGTAAACTCTTTTATCTTGGACAAAATTTAATGTTAAATAACATTACCTATTGTACATCATATATGGGTTAGTATGGTTGAAGTATAAATGTGGATTTCACGTGATGATGGGAAATTCTAAATTAAGAAAAACTAAATATTAAATAACATAATAATGATATCATTAAAAATAAAAAATAGTTTTGCCTTGTATTATATATATAGTAAAATTTATATAAAATTGATAATAAATAAAAATAAAAAATATAATTTTTTTATCATAACTTGAGACCGAACTAACCTAATTTTTAATCGGATTGGTTTGATTTAGTATAAGTTGGTTGCAAGAAAAATTTAAAACTCTGAAATCAAAACTAATGCAATTAATCGCAATCAGTTCTGAATTTGGTCTTACCATTAATTTAAACCAATCTAACCTATGAACGTACATGACATTGCATGCTTTCAACATAGATCATTGTTTCTACTCTCATATGATAATATAGAGAAGTGTGTGATTTTGTTACGCTAAGAAAATATGGATCTCAAGGATTGGCTGTTTAAAAGAAAAAAAAAAAAAAAATTGGCTCTACAACCCTCGTTGGAATTTATCTATCCAAATAGTATACTGCGGGAAGTCATAAATGATGAATGATATACCGTCAAATATACTCACAACTTAGCCATACAAGAGTTAATTAGCAACAATTCTTACCCATTGTGCAGTTTAGAGTAAAGATAGTCCTTGGAGGAAGATGCTTTAAGCCGAAAATTTGTCCAACTAAGATACAATTATGACTAATTAGCCTCAATCCAAGTCCTTAATGGCTCATTAGAGCAACCGTCCACCACATAGACCTAATCATTAATAATAATAAAGTATACATCTCTGGAATCTCATGATAGTTATCAACGGATAATAAGCTTGGCTCTACTGACAGTACAAATAATTCACATATCACTAATAATAAGGTCAAAGATACTATAAATACCTCATACAAATCTACATAACCTTAGCCGGTAGTCGTCCTAAGATAATGTCCATCTCAAACAACCACGTTTCTTCCTAGCCAGTGAAAAATTGAGTTTTACTTCAATCTTACACCCTCCCGAAATTAGAAAAGGAAAAAGGCAATTGGAAGTTGCCTTAACTAGTTAAACGACCCTACCCTATGTATAGTGTCTCCACAACGTGATGTATAAATATAATAGAAGCCTTTGCCTATGAGAAGACATGACATTATATTCACCATGCAAAAAAAACAAAGGATGAAACACTTGTTACCTAATACTCTAAATAGCAGTTGATACCAAGACAAAGGACTTGAAGAACCCTGAATCCTTGACCTTCTTAGGTTGGCCTAGCACAATCCTATAGGGGTATTTGATAATTGTGAAAAATAAACAAAGGGATTTGCCACCCACTTTAAATTTACATTCATCACGCGTGAAGCATGGACTTTGTTACTTGAGCATCCTGAAACGCACAACAACAGAGAATAAAAAAAAGGTAAGATATTAATTACCTCTTACATTTGATAGGTTGGTATCCGGGACTTAAAAAATAAAAAAACAAAAACAAAAACCCAAATTGGATATAATAGACAAAACATTAGATATCAACAAATTAGCATCTCAAATTAACATATAGGCAATTAACTGGGGGCGATTGTTTTACACTCCAGTTAATGTTCTTAATTGCCTATTAGGCTAGTCCACTCACCGGTAAAGCCCTATCACTAATGATAAAGTGGACATGACTGATAAAGCTTCTTAAGATATTAAAGTTTTAATTTGACTTATATAATTTATAACTTAATAATGTTTACCTAAATACAAAATTTCCTTAAATTATTATTTAATTCGATTAATGTAGCATTTCATAAACATTTAAATACTAGATAAGTCTATAAATATTCATACTTTATTTTGGTGATTAAGGATTGTTTACCCTATGCCTAAATTACATTGATATAAAGATCAAAGATTTTATTTTGAAATAAGGTATAAAGTATAATAACAATTTCGAACACTATAGAGTTGGAGTATCTAATGGTAGAAAGTGAAAATAAGATGTCCAAAATTTTAAAGAGAATTGATTCTACCATTGAACATTAAATAATAAAAATTAACATTCTTAAAACACAATTCATAAGCCATCTGGATTCACACCCAATATCATTATCCCCTCTCAAGATGGAGGAAAACCTTGCAAACAAATGAAACGATAGAATTCTGTGCGAGCATTTATCAACCCAATTTCCTCATAATTACAGAAAAGAGGTTTAAGTATTAAAACCAAAAACAGAAAAAATTGGGTTGATAAATGCCTGCTGATCCTGCAACTCTATGATCTCAACACTCAAAATGGATACATACATCTCCAATTTTTTTTTTTTTTAAAAAACAAATAAGGTAAATAATTTTTCTCTTCATTCTTTACAACCTGTAAATAATAAGAAAGCAAGGCAATACTGCACGCGAGTCAAACACTAACAACTCGCCGTTATCCCCACTCACCGAGTCGAACCCAACTCGCTTGTCCAACAACGAGTCCAAATACCCGACTTGCTTTGAGATCCGACCCGCTACGACCCGACAAACCAACATAGCCCTTCTCCCCCTCCCTCCGCCGGCTGTCTCATGCGCGCCGCCGCTGCCCGAAAAAGTGCAGATCGCAGACCCCTTCCGCTCGGGGAAGGACCATGCAATGCCACCGTCATGGGGCCCACCGTCATCGGCGGGACCCAAGCAATGAAACCGCATGACCTCGTTCCCGTCGGCGATGCACCGTGCGTTCTCTTCTCCGTCGTTCCCATGGACCAGCCCCGCGGCGGCGCGTGTCTTGACCGCCTCGCGAAACTCCTCGAACCGCGACACGGTTTTGGGGCAGTTTTGGATTTTGAATATGACCTCGACCCGGCCCGGAAAGGGCTTGGGCCCCCAGCTTGTGTGGAAGATAATCTCGACCACGTTGCGTGAAGGATGACCCTCGTGAAGTTCAATGATGCCATGACACGAGGTTGTCGCTGTCGTGGTGGTGGTCGTGGTCGTGCTGCTCCGCGAACGAGTCATGGTGGTAGTTCGTGTTTCGTATTCTGATTTTGTGGTTGATGGGTATTTTGAGCTTGGATGTTTTTTCAAAGGTGGCTTAGGTTTGGGCTTGTTGGACTTGGATTTGGGTTTGGGTTTGGGCTTGGGTATATCGACCATTTCTTTGATGCTTTCAACACTTCTTCGACAACTGGCGCTTAGGATTTTTGGGTGTGGGTGGTACACGTCTTCGAAAGCTCTTGACTTGCACTGCCATGACTTCACCCATGCACTCGCCATTGCATGTAAAATGAAAATGTTTTGTGGTTTTGTTTGCTCAGAATATGGTTTGCTTTTTGTTGTTATCTGAGAACCAGAACAAGAGAGACAGTGGTTGGAGAGACATTGTAATGGCGCGATAATAAATGGGTTCCTTTTATATATAAATATATATATAAATTAAGAACTCCGTATGCGTTACGAAATCATGGTTCTGTTCTGCCATTCTGAAGATTTCCGAATGCCCACGTGGAACCTGTCTCATGCTTTCACGGTTCTGGTGAAAAACAAAATTTATTAAATTGGAAAGCAAAAACTCATGAAGCAGGACAAATTCAATTTGGTCCGCACGATTGGGATTATTATTTTAACTCGTTTTAAATTCTTATCTGTAATTAATGGGTTTAAATATTGTGTCAGTTTTAACGCTCTTAAGTGGTTTCTTTAGCATTTTAAAATATTCAATGTGGAGTTAGCAACTGCATCCTGGCGTTGGGACTTCGGAGGAAACTCCAATGCGGTTTCAAATTGATTTGTCCATCCATCACTATCGTAAGATTTGAAAAAATTTCAAAAAGAAAAAGAGCGTTGTTGTTTTGTTATTGGTTGAAATTAAATTTAGATGTTACAAATTAATGACTTGGTAACTCACAGAGTGAGACATGTGAAACCTTTGTCCACGTTGAGAGGGCGTGGTCAACATTATTTTTATTGGCCAGTGTGTGACAAAAAAATACACACCGGCGTGGGTAACATTAATTCCTCATTTCTTGATTCTTTATGTATTTGTGTTTGTAGTAATAAGTAGAATTTGCCGTCCTGGTTGAAATTATAATTATCCTTTGACGAAATTGGAATTTTTTTGAGTAATATCTACTTCTCAGGGCCAAGATTATGGTTCCCCCACCCCCTAAAGTGATTTTATGAGATATCATTATAAACTCTCGTATGCTAACAAGTGCTTTAATTACAAGTTGGGACGATGTATATGATTGCATTTCAGTAATTTTGTTGCTATATGAGTACTAGTTTTTTCAGGTTTAAACTTCATAAATGTGATGACACGAGGACGTCAAACATTACGCCATGCCTTAGTATAGTGTCAATGCATTTTTTTTTTTTTTTTAAGTTCAAATAAATAAATAGTAAAGGGGTATTTGATTGCACTTTTGTTTTAAAAAAGATTTGCTATTTTTTAAAGAACCAACACAAGTTCAGTTGGTGAGTTGCTAATCACGTCAAGTCATTTTCTAATAAAGGCTTTAGCTCTGCCATCTAACTATGAATGCTTGGTGGCATTGTCTCTCCTTGAAATCAAAGCAACCATTACTAAGCTGCAGGATTGCCTCGTCAGGATGAAGTTTCAATGAAACAGTAAACGAAGGGGCCCTCGAACTGTAAGCGCTACTATTTTTCAACGCAAAGGAAGAAATGCAAGACAAAACCTTACTTTGTTTACATGTTTGTCATTTCAAATTAATTTCGTATGTCGCTATTCAATTGTCAATTTTTGCCCCAGGGTACTTTCGTCAATGAATCTTGCCTTATGAACAAAATTCGTAGTGTTGCAAGGGGTAATTAATAAGTGGATAAAATTTTTAAATTTAATTTGTTTGTCATAAAAATTAATTTAAATTAATTAATCATTCGTTTTTTAAAAGGTCTCTACACTTAAAAATTATTAAAATATTTCAGTTTCTATAAAATCATTTTTAATGTCAATAATAATATTTTGAATAAAGTATCAATTTTGTTCTTAAAGATGTGCCGATGGATTATTTAATCCCAAAAGTGTAATATTTTAATCTCTCATTTAAGATACTAAAATAAAATAAAGGTAACTGATTAATTTTCAAGAATAGAACAATAATAAATAATAAAATTCATGAATTAAAATGATAATAAATATCTTTTAAGATTATTTTATTATTTTTAATTTTTTGGGTACTAAATTATCCCAACCTTGTATTTCTATGACTCAAAATGATGATTTACTTCTAATACTCAAGTTTTATTTTAATCTCTATTATTTTTATTGATGGGATAAAATAGAATTAGAATTGATTATAAGGATTAGAGTAAACTAACTTTCTAAAATGTAAAGACTAAAAAAATGAAGTTTATACAATTATAAAAATTAAATAAATAACTACACCTTTATTACTTTACACCGGTGTTTATCCGTCAACCAAAAATTAAAGAGAAAACATATTGCAGAATACAAGAACAGAAACACAAACGAAAGTTAGGAAATGGCATGGTCTATGGATAATGCATGAATACAAAAAATGCACTGAAATTTAAAATTATAAAGTGACAGGTTTTTTTCCACTTTGGTTTGTCTTTTACTACATTTACCAAACGAATAGTTGAGAGAACTTCAAGGGATGATATAGGAAAGGTAAAATTTCTAAAAGGAATCTATCATGGGAGTTTGAAGTGGAACGGCACGAGGTGAGGAATAGAAGAATGGAAACTGGCTCAGACTAGGGATAATACATATGAAAAAAGCACTGAAATTCAAAATAGTAAAACGACAAGTTTTCTTCCACTTTGGTTATCTTTTTCTTATTTTATAGTAATTTGCAGTGTATGTAACGCCTTCTTGGTATTGTTTATATATACTTGAAACACTTACTCTAGGTACACTGGCGCCGTTCATAAAGTTTGGGACTCTTATTGGGACAATGGCCTCTAGTTCAATTAAAGGCAGACAATCACATTGATATAATAAAAGCTTATCTATAATGTTATGGGCTCAATTATAGCTTGTATCAATTATTCAATTATCAAACCATCTTATGGTCCAAACCTAGGATTTGCACCCACTAAGGCTAAATTAAGTAGTAGCCAAAGTACGCAAATATTTCAAATTGCATAACATCAAACATCGACACATGTGGCGTGGTGTGTGAGTGATATAACATTTCTTTTTTGCAAAGAGGTATATGTTGGAAGAGAAGGTGGGAAAATTTGGTCAGTCTTTTGATCTCACACCTGTAGAATCTAGTCGAGATGAGTACTCCTCCACCCACCCCAATGTGTACCTGTTGTGTAGACGTGGTTCCAAGTCAATATTCTTACATTCAACATCAAAAAACACCTGCAGGTTCTTCCTGGTTTATTAACTTTGTTTCAAGTGTTTCACAAATAATTAAGAATTGTCTAATTAGCACGGCTCACCTACCTCAAGATTAGAGCTCATAGATGTGTGTACATGTACAACTTGGCATTTAAATTGGAGTCACAATTATAATGAAACTACAATCGCGATCCTTTATAATACAGAAAAGTGTAACAATGTTTTTACATTTATAATTAATTATGATCACAATGAGTCTAAAAATCTTCATCATGTAGCTGAAATTGTGACTTTATTCTTTCTTTTTTTTTTAAAAAAAGCTTTTATTTGCCTCATTTTTCCTTTGAGATATTTTTTTCTGTTCTACCAAAAAGATTTGTTTTTTAAAAATTGTCTAAATTAATGAATGAATGATGTAATTAATAACTGATAAAGAAAAGAAAAAGTTTGACAAAGAATGTTATAATAGAAGGGAGAATGGAGTTTAGTTTTTTTTTATTTTCAAAGGTTTTGCAGTAATAATTTTTTATATATCTAAGAATGGTAAGAATTAATGACTCTTGGCAGAATGTATCCATTTTATTTTTAAATATGTTAATTTGTTTCTGGTTTTTATCGTTATTAGCTGTTTCATTCTATATTTGAAAGTGAAATCTATTCACATTACACAATGTTCGAGTCAGTTTTCAGTTAGTTTTAATGGACTTAATGTACTGGCATATAAAAGAGGCACTAAACTATTCAATAAAACAATCAAAGCCGTTCTTTTATTTCATTTCTAAAGTGGCATAACCAGCAAGATTTATTTCATCAGTAAGGAAATTATATATTAATTATTGTATGATATATATGTTGCAGTTAGACGAAAATATTAAACATATGACTAGATCTTAGTTCATTACATTAATATAAATAGGGATATAAAATATTTTAAGAGATTTGTAGGGATTATATAATTATTTTGTTTCTCTAATTATTATATATATTTTTATTATAAATAAGATTATTGTGTGTATGTTAAACAATGCAATTTCTTGTACTTTTATATTTTTGCATCAACAAATGGTAAGTGAATGATCATTCATGCAACCGATAATTTCTTATTTTGATGGTCAATACAACTATTGATTATTGAAGCATGTTGATGAAGAACTTTTAAAAAAAATTATTGGAAAGTGATTGAATATGTTGTGCCTTTAGATAGTGTGGTGGTATTGATGAACAAAACAAGGAATAGGTGGCAATGAAATTGAAAATTTGAAAGCCAAAAACAATTTGTTTTAAGTCATTAATGGCCTATCATGAACACCATTGTCAACAAATAAATTTCTAAGGATATTTGTGATCCAATGAAGATGAAATGTAAGGAGTGTATATAAAAGCGAGGAGGCAACCACTTAAGTTCTTTGGGCTGAGTTTGAAATGATTCAAATAAGGTCTAAAGAATAAATTGTTGATTACTTCTCTAGTGTATGGTCATTGTCAACAACATGCATATTTTTGGAGGCAAACTTGAAAGAATTATAATTGTCAGAAAGATACTTTGTTCTTCAACACTAAAATTTAACTATGTTGTATGTGCTATAAGAGTCTAAAGATATCAATAAACTCTCATTTCATGAATTAGAAAGTTTGTTGTTAGTGTAAGACCAAAAGCTTAAACACCTGAAATTGAAGAACAAGCATTGGAGGCTTCTATCAATGCCTATTCCAACAATTTTAGAGGAAATGATAGAGGTAGAGATAAAGGAAAAATGAGTTATGGAGCTAGAGAGCTAGAGATTTTAGTATAAATTTAAAAAGTAAAAATAATAAATTTTAAGATAGAGGTGGATGATAGGAGCATGTCAAAACTAAAGTAAAATGTCTTAAATGTCACAACATGGTCATTATGCCTCCAAAACAAGGGTGATCATGGATTGGATTTTTAAAAATTCAATCCAAATCTAGTCTAGATCCAAATTAATAGATTGGATTTAAAATCTAAATTTATATTTTAAAAAAAAATAATTTAAAATTTTCTAAAATCAATTTTAAATATGGTTTTTAGTTTCAAACCAATTTTTGTTTTAAAATCAGTTTTAAAAAAAGTTTTTAGTTTAAAACTAATTTCAAACCAAAAATTAATATAACCAATTAATTGAGTTATGACACTAAACCAGTTTAAAACCAATTTTATATTATGAATTTTCATTTAAATTAAAAAATATTTTTTAAAGACAATTTTTATATAACATAAAAAGGTTTTTTAATTTTTTTTTGTATTCAAATAAAAAGATTTTTTTTTCCGTTGAACATTAGTTTTAAACAAGATTGAGCAAAATAACTAGTTCTTACTAAATTATCCTTAATTTTAAAACCTATTTTTATTTCTAAAACTAAGAACTAATAATTAGTTATTGTAATATTAGTTTAATAAAAATAAATATTCTTTATATTAAATTTCTTTACGAAACTAACTCACTAACAAATTCTTCTCTTTTCTAATTTTATTATAAGTATTTATACGTGTAAAATGTTGAAAAAGAAAATTTTAAATCAACTTTTTTCCTTCTTTAGACAAGTTTTAAAACATTTTATTTCCAAAATTAGTTTTAAAATATTAGTTTCATTGAAGATATCTTGGTGTTTAATATAATAATCTATTTTCAATAAAATTAATTTTATAAATAAAATTGATAAAGATTTAATTCTTAAAATAATTTTATAATATAATATTTATCATTCAATTATTCGAGAAACAGCTTAACTAATACAGATTTATTTTAAATTAAAAATAGAAAAAGCTAAAGCTTTAGTCCTTGATTGGACTCACTCACAAGTGCCTATCATGTATCAGGAGAGAAATGGATTTTGGTTTTAATCTGAAATCCAGAGCAAAAAGCAAAACGGGCACTGTATTGTAAGATGGATTTACAATTTGAATCTTGTCAAAATTAGTTATTTTAAAAACAGATAAAAAATAGAACGAGTGTTCGTGTTTAGAGCAAAAGAAAACCTAGTGTAGATTACTTTAAAATCTGTGGTTGTATTGCTTATGCTCACATATCATATAGAAAAAGGAAAAAACTCAATAAAAAGTTGAAAAATGTATGTTCCCTAGTGTAAGTGATATATCATAAACTTATAAATTATTTAATCCATTGACAAAGAGAATTGTGACTAACATAGATGTTATTTTTTTTTATGAATAAAGTACTTGTTAAGTCAAATTTATTAAAGACAGATTATATTTCAAAATTTTTGATAATTATAGTTTAATATAATAAAAGTATGAACTCATAAGATGGATAAATCTTTTAAACTTTTTAGACGAAGTTAGACTCAGATAAAATGAAGTCAATGTGTCACCAGACGAAGATAACTAACAAATGATCCAGCACAGAATAATAAAATGATAGACGCATGACAAACTAAAAGATAAATATCAGTTTTATCTTTCTTCTGTTACACATAGACACTAACTCATTATTTTTTGTATGCCGAGTCTAAGTGTTCAACAATGTAAAAAAACGTTTAAGTCAACAAAAATCTCTTTTCCAAAAGTTATGCCCAACAAGTCAAAGAGGGTGTTCTTTAACACAAGAGATTTACAATAGAAAGATATTCACTTTACAAAAGCTCTGAACCTTGTAACACCCTCAAAATTAATTTTTGTAAATAATTACGTATACTAAAAACGTAGTTAAAATGTTTACTAAAATTTCGTAAAAACTTGCATATTGACTGTTTACTATTATACTTTGATTAGGTGAAAAACGTATTTCAAAACAATTTGCCGTCTTGTAGCAATACTGTTACGTAATTTGAGAAAATTACAGTTACATTTCTAAACAAAAACGTAGTTAAAAAATAACTTTGTTGTTTGACGTTTCGAACGTTATTTGATGTTTACGATTTATTGTAAATGTATTGTTTGAATTATATTATTGCCCGTAGACAATTATGTGTCTGTATTTAGTATAAAAAATCTATTAAGAGTTAACACGTAAAAATTATATATTGTTACACAGAGAAATTTATTGACTCTCAAAGTATACGTTTTTCTAAAAAATTTAATTATATTCTGGATTGCGTTTGTATACACAGTATAAACTGAAAAGTTAAAATAATAACGAAATCAATGGAATATGATCCACAATATACATAATTAGGAGTAGGATAAATAAATACACAAGTTGGAATAAAATGTTGTATAACAAATTTTTTGTAAATTAAATACAAAAAACATCTTAAAAATTTACCTAGAACAATCTATGAACCGTAAAACTAGGGAAAAATAACTTTTAGAATCCTTATAACTTTTTCATAATTATGGCATGATCATAAATGATATTTGAAGGTTGGAAATAAAATCATAAATTTAGAAGATAAATGAGGGTTTTAATTCATTATAAAACCTTAAAATTAAGTAACTTCTAAATTGAAATTGTGTAAATTTATGCACAATTTGTTATCCTTGATTATAAAACAATTAACTAAGTATGAAAAGGATGAAAGTAAGATGTAAAGGTGGGCTTAGAAGGGAAGCCACGATAACTTTGCAAATTTTGCAAACAAATATCAACATTAGAAAATTTAGTAATTTTTATCAAACTTTGGTAAATTGTGAAATTTTTCACGAGAAAACCTTCGAGCTATCATACCTCACGACATGCCATGTGCAATGAATTTAGAAAAAGAAAAATGGAACGAAGATAAGAAGCATTAATAGCAAATTCAAAGTAAAGTAAAAAATAACTTAGTTTTAATGGTAAATAAAACTAACTAAATGGTTCTTGTAATTAAACTAGCTTAATCATTTAGTTGCTAGCTTTATTTTATTATTTTTTCTCATCTATAAATAGGACTATAAATGACTCATTTCAGCACCCATGCATAGTAAGATATTTGTACAAAATCCACCAAATGCCTTTAATTTCCAGACCTTGAGTTACCTTTACAATATTTCCAAAATTTCAAAATTTTCTAAGTTGTCTAAAGCCTACTTCACGTATACTTTGGTAGGGTGTAGAACCAACCTTATTTCAACCTTCAAAAATCTTTTCAAAGGATTTCAAAGAGTAAACAAGAGAAATTAAGGTAAAGGAAGTTTTCAAATTCCTTAAGTTTTCAAGTTTCTAAAGATTATAAAATACTAAACTTTATCAAGTTTTGTGTTCTAAAGTTTCTAAACTTTCTGTTGTCTTAATTTTTATATGATCTTAAATTCTAGAAATTTATAAGTCTTATACTATTTTTAAAATACTCCAAATTTATAAAGATTTCTAATGGTTTTCAAGTGTAATTGAAAATTTGTTGATAAAAGATGGTTAATATTGTTTCAAGGTGTTTTGATACTTAAAACAATTAAGCCAAGGTATATTAAACCACTAAAACGAAATGAGCAGCAACAAAAAGTAATTAAAGAATGACGTGTGCTTTGAACTTGAATGATGATTTGGATTGTGTTTGATTACCTTTACTTTAAACTTGGATGACCTATTCTATGGACTTGGATGATGATTGAGATTGTGATTAATTACCTATGCTATGCACTTTGATGACTTGTGTTATGAGCTTTGACGGTTTCAACTATAAATTATTAATCCATAACGTAAAATAAAATTTATGGATTGGACTTGTAATACCAATGAGTTATTGTTGTTTTAATTGATATTTTTGAGAAAAGGAGATAAGATTTCATTCATTCATGCATTGTCTCAAAAGAGGTAGCCTTGATTAGAGGTGTAGATAATAAACTTAATTTGTGTTTCTAGGCGTGATGCTAGACTTAGGGGATCTTAAAACAGTGAGAGTACATTTAATTCATGATGATCACATGTTTGTTTATGATATTAGGTGCACCAATGTGGGATCCCAACTGGTCGACAAGTTTTACAATGATGATGTCGTATTACCTGAGATGGTACCACATGACATTAATGAAGTTGAGGATGGAACATGCATCATATAATAAATTTTCATTTATTCATAATTTAATTATTTATTTATTTGATTATGGTATATATTCTTATTGAGATTTTTATCTGGAACTTACCCTTGCATGTTTGTGTCTGTGGTTTGACACTTGTAATGATCCTAAATTTTGTTTGGGGAGCATATTAATAGGTAAATTCAATAATTCTATTTGGAGGTGTGGCGAAAGAATAAAGGAAATGATTAGATAACATAAGAATATTTGTGAATAATATGCATATTTATAATTTTCACAACATTACATATTTTTATGACACTTTGTAAATAAACTTTGATGTGTTGTGATCTTATGACTTATGTGATGTGTTTTAATTTTAAAAAATATGGTGACGTTTTCTACAAGATAAATGATTCTGAATTTTTTTCAAAAGAAGGAAATGTTTTCAATCAATAAAAATTAAAATAAAGAAAGTGGAAAATATTTTAGTAACGACAAGGCGAGTCATTACAAACCTTGTACTAGAATAAATTTTTATAGTGATGTTGACAAGCCTAATTATCATAAAATGTTGAAGAACGTTGAGTTGTTGTTGTCACTTTGAAGTGAATAATTTAAAGATGTTGAGTCTAATAGCTACTTCGAATCTACATCTATAAAATGGCTGATGTTTGAAGATTTAATATAGCGATAACACTACAACTCTGAAGGTCTTTGAACTCTATCCATCTTACTTTTGTTGGACTTAAAGCTTGAAGATGCTTTGGTGTCTCTCTTGGTGTTTTGCTTTTGATGATATGTAATTTTGGTTTTCTTAGATGAAATGTAATTAGGAGTTTCCTATGTATTGATTGTTTAGTTTAGGCATGTATGTGGTTGTTTTCTGTTTGAATGCCCTGGAGAGCTTGGCAATCTTGTGTGATTTCTCATGTGTCAAATGTTTGTTTTCCCTCTCTAAAATGTTTCGAAAATATCTTTGGTAACCAACTGAGGTAATAGATTACCAACAAAAGGTAGTTAACTACCAACAGCAGGTAATCAACTACCAACAGTAGGTAACAGAGTGTGGGAATTCATTTGTCACTAGAGTAATCGATTACCCCCTCGGGTTAATCGATTACCATGAGCCAAAATCACCCTGGAAACCATTGCTCACTGGTTTAATCGATTACCAGCTTCTGACAGTCGATTACCCTTATCAGAAAATCATTGAGTTGCCTAAATTGAGTTTTTAATTGAACATATAAATACTCTTTTCACAAAAATTAACATAAGATCTTGGAACATAAGTTTTAGAAAAGTTCATACACTTTCATATTCTCTAAAAATTGAGTTCATCATCTTTTCCAAGAAACCCATAAAGAACTTCAAGAGTTCATCAAGTTTTCATAAAGAAAAGGCAATCTTAATCTTTTCTCTGACTGGGTGGCATTCATAGTGTTTTCTTTTGTGATCAGATCTACACTCTAGGTGTTTTCTAAACTGATCTTTTGTTTACCTTTTTGGTCTCTGGGTTATTACTCTAGGAGAGAGGTCTCTCTGGATAGAGTAAAGGTCTTTGAGAAGTGTGTTCTCAAAGGTTTAATCTTGGGTGTTCCAAGGTCAAGGGAAGAACTGTTCTTTGGGTTAAAGGACAGGTTTTGGGTGTTTTGATTTCGTTTTTGTGTTGCTTGTTGCAGAGTGAATGTAAAAGAACACAAAAGGGACCATTTGATAGTGGAAGACCTGATCGCAACAGATTGTTGGGTTGGGATTTGGATGTAGGCGATGGGCCGAACAGTATAAATCATTGTGCACTCTTCTTCTTCCTTATTCTCTTTACCGTTTACCTTACATTCTTTGTTATCACGATTTATCTTCGCAATTTGTTTGGTAACTGACTCGTAATTGACTCGTAATCAACTAAAAGCGGAACAGTTAGATCGATATTGATTACGACGCATATTGATTACTAACGTTTTTCTGAGTATTCCTTTTGGTATTTCCGCTGTGTATCTTTGATATTTCCTGTTTATCTGTCTCATCTATTGATAGGTAATCAAAAATAGTGTTGTTTGAATTAAAAGGAATTAGAAACTCGCAAAATTGGGCTATAGTGGAACTAGAATCTATTCACCCCCCCTCTAGATTCACACATAGGGACCATCAATTGGTATCAAAGCTTTATCTAGTAGGTTGCTCTAGATTTTGATCCATAGTTCCTTAGAATGGCCGGTAATCAATTACCATTCGCTGAAGGTGCCTCTATTAACAGACCTCCTCTGTTTTGTGGTGATAACTATCCTTTTTGGAAAGTGAGGATGAAAATCTTTATGGAGTCTGTACATAGAAGCATTTGGCAAGCGGTTGTGACTGATTTCAAGGTCCCCACATACATAGAAAATGGGAATGAGATTGAAAAATCATTTGAGAGATGAGAACAAGAGGAAATTAGGAGAGCTGAAAATGATGCAAAAGCTTTAAATATTATACATTCTGCTTTGAATTCAGATGAATTTTTCAGAATTTCAGCTTGCAACACAACCAAAGAAGCTTGGGATCTAATAAGGGTCACACACGAAGGAACCGCTGAAGTACGAAGGGCAAGGAAGAATGCCTTGATCCAAGAGTACGAAACATTCAGAATGACACAAGGTGAGTCCGTGATGGATATGCAGAAACGTTTCACACACATTGTGAATCATCCGAAAGGACTTGGTAAGATCTTTGTTGAGGAAGAAGTCAATGTGAAAGTGCTGAAATCATTGAGCAGAAAATGGCAACCAACTGTCACAACAATCACTGAATCAAAGAACCTAGCCTTGATGACAAGTGAAGAGTTATTTGGTAAGTTGAGGGAATATGAAATGGACCTGTGACGTATTGCTGATGAGGAACAAAAAGATAAGAAAGCCAATGGTCTAGCACTCAAGATGGAAGACACAGCTAGTGAAAGCAATGCATCAAGCTGTGGTAGTGAATCTGAACAGGAAAATATGAATCTCATGGTAAGGAAATTCAAAAAGTTCATGAAGAGGAATAACGATAAAAGAAGATTCAACAATTCCAGAAAAGGCTTCAAGAGGTATGAGAGTTCATCTTCAAAGGTCACTTGTTATGAGTGTGGAAAGGTGGGTCACTACAAATCGGAGTGCCCCAACATGAAGAAAAGTAACAGCAGTGAGCCTAGAAGAGTAGAACATGAGGAACGACCCAAGAAGGACAGATTTCGCAAGAAGAAGACATACATAGCTTGGGAAGAGAATGATTCATCAACCTCTAGTGGGAGTGATAATGAAGAAGCAAATTTGTGTCTCATGGCTAATCCAAGATCCGATGATGAGGTAAGTGATTCCGATTCATCTACTTTTGACTATGATGAGCTGCAAACTGCTTTTTGTGATCTTTACAAGGAAGCTGAAAAACTAGGCAAGTTGAATAAGGTTTTGAAAAACAAAATTACTGATTTGGAAAATGAGATTTCTGTTTTGAAAACTGATGTTCAAAGTTTGAAAAAGGAAAATGATGCCTTGAAACTACCATGTTCAAAGTGTAAGTCTTTTGATGCCTCTTTGAAAAAGGATAACATGAAGTTCTTTGCATTTAAACAAACTAGCAAAAACAGAACTTTCTCATGTAGTTATTGTATGAAACCTGGACATAATTCTTATAATTGCATGATTAGGAAGGAAGGTATAACTAGTGGATTGTTTAAATGGATTAGGAAAGATAGTCACAACTCTAACACTAATGGACCCAACAAGACTTGGGTACCAAAAACAAAGTGATATCTTTTTCTGTGTAGGTATGCTTGAGAGCCAAACACTCAACTTGGTACTTGGATAGCGGCTGCTCAAGACATATGACTGGCGACAAGAGCAATTTTATCTCCTTTAAATCAAAAGAATCTGGTTCAGTAGTGTATGGAGATAACAACAAAGGAAAAATACTGGGTATAGGTGTTGTTGGAGACAAATCCAACACTGTGATTGAAGATGTACTGCTTGTGGAAGGTTTGAAATTCAATCCTCTGAGTATTAGTCAACTATGCGACAAAGGTTATCAAGTATCATTTGATAATGGTTGCTGCAAGATCAATAGTAGTGATTCGAGTGAGGTATTAATGGTCGGTAAGAGACATGGTAACATCTACATCCTTGAACTTGATCATTCATCATCATATCATGCATGCCTTACGTCAAACGATGATTTATCATGGCTTTAGCAAAGACGTATAGCTCATATTGATGTTCATCAGCTGAATAAGCTTTCATCTAAGAACCTAGTACAAGGGTTACTTGACTTGAGGTTCAAAAGAGAAGGCCTATGTGATGCATGCCAGAAGGGCAAGTAGTCTAGAAGCTCCTTTAAAACCAAAAATGTTGTTTCAACTTCTAGACCACTTGAACTACTGCACATGGATCTCTTTGGTCCATCTAGAACTACTAGTTTGGGTGGAAACCTATATGGACTGGTTTTAGTAGATGACTACTCTCGTTTTGCTTGGGTTGCATTTATACCAAATAAAGACAACACATTCAAAGTTTTTAAAATTCTTGCCAAAAGGATACAAAACGAAAAAGATTTGAAAATAAAGTCCCTTAGGAGTGATCATGGAGGTGAATTTGAAAATGAACCTTTTGAAAAGTTTTGTGAAAAATATGGAATCGATCACAACTTTTCCGCTCCAAGAACTCCGCAACAAAACGGGGTTGTTGAGAGGAAAAACAGATCTTTAATAGAACTAGCTAGAGCTATGTTAAGTGAGAGTGCACTGCCTAAACACTTTTGGGCTGATGCAGTTTCCACTGCTTGTTATGTTCTAAACAGAATTGTGATTCGTCCCTTTTTAAAGAAAACCCCCTATGAACTCTATAAGGACAAGAAGCCTAATATCTCTCATTTTAGGGTATTCGGGTGCAAGTGTTTTGTACTGAATAATGGCAAAGAGCCTCTTGGTAAGTTTGACGCCAAGGCGGATGAGGGTGTGTTTATTGGGTATTCATCAACAAGTAAAGTATACAGAGTTTTCAATAAAAGGAGAATGTGCATTGAGGAATTTGTGCATGTAAAGTTTGATGAATCTAACAATCCCCAAAAGGGAAGTGTTTTTGTTGTGATGATGAGAATACAGGTGAAGACAGCAACAGCAAACCACAATTACAACAAGATCCATCAACCACTTCTCATGATATGCCAAAAGAATGGAGGAAACCAAGAGATTTATCTCTTGACAACATCATTGGTGACATCCATAAGGGAGTATCCACTAGATCCTCCCATAATATATTCTGTGATGATTATGCGTTTGTATCACAATTTGAACCCTCTTGTGTTGATGATGCTATAAATGATGAATTTTGGATGAATGCTATGCATGAGGAGTTAAACCAATTTAAAAGGAATGAAGTCTGGGAGTTAGTACCTTTTAATAAAGATATGAATCTAATTGGAACAAAATGGGTGTTTAAGAATAAGCTAGGTGAGAATGGAGTTGTGGTTAGGAATAAGGCAAGATTAGTAGCTAAGGGATATAATCAACAAGAAGGAATAGACTTTGATGAAACATATGCCCCTGTTGCTAGATTAGAAGCTTTAAGAGTCTTACTTGTTTTTGCCTGCATTCATGATTTTAAGCTGTTTCAGATGGATGTTAAAAGTGCGTTCTTAAATGGCTATATCAACGAGGAAGTCTTTGTTTCACAACCTCCTGTTTCACTGACTTCAGTTACCCTGAGCATATGTACAAGCTAAAGAAAGCCCTCTATGGTCTGAAGCAAGCCCCCAGACAATGGTATGAAATGTTAAGTAATTTCTTTTTGTCAAAAGGGTTCAACAGAGGTAATGTTGACAAAACTCTTTTTATTAGGAGGAAGTCTAACAGTATGTTATTGGTCCAAGTGTATGTTGATGATATCATTTTTGGATCAACTAATCAATCTCTGTGTGAAGAATTTGTGGCTAGCATGCAGGGAGAGTTTGACATGTCTATGATGGGAGAACTCAAATTCTTCCTAGACCGCAAGTCAAGCAACCGAAAGAAGGAATCTTTATACATCAAGCTTAAGTACACTAAAGAATTCTTGAAGAAATTCGACATGGAAAGTTGTAAGATCTCTAATATACCTATGTCAACTAATCTCTCTTTAGATAATGATGCTACGGGACTAGGAGTAGACAAACAAAGTACGAGAGGATCATTGGATCACTCTTGTATCTCACAGCGAGCAGACTGGATATAATGCTCAGTGTTTGTGTTTATGCGCGATTTCAATCTGCACCAAAACAATCACACATGACTGCTGTAAAGAAAATTCTGAAGTACCTCAAAGGAACAACGAACTGTGGTTTGTGGTATCCCAAAGGTATGTCCCCTACTCTAGTCGGTTTTAGTGATTCAGATTTTGCAGGTTGCAAAACAGATAGAAAGAGCACGAGTGGTGTATGTCACTTGTTTGGAGGAAGCTTAGTCTCATGGTACAGCAAGAAACAAGCATGTGTTGCTTTATCATTAGCAGAAGCAGAGTATGTGGCTGCGGGCAGCTGTTGTGCTCAAACCATTTGGTTGAAGCAACAACTTGAGGATTTTGGACTAAAGCTTGATCACATTCCTATCAAGTGTGACAATACAAGTGCAATCAGTATCACGAAGAACCCGGTTTTGCACTCAAGAACGAAGCATATTGAGGTGCGTCATCATTTCATAAGGGATCATGTTGAGAAAGGTGACTGTGAAGTGGAGTTCATTGAAACGGAGAACCAACTCACAGATATCATCACAAAGCCCCTACCTAAGGACAAATTCTTCAAACTTAGAACCAACCTTGGTATACTAAGTGAGGAACATCTCTTATGATTTCTCTAAGTATGGTAAGTTGGATCATTCATGGTGCCCCAACAAGGTATGAGTTCATTACATTACATAGCCATGACCAATTCTCTTTCAAAACATGTAAACTCAAGTGTTTTCAATCTTTTTGATATAGATAATCGATTACCATTTCATTTCAATCGATTACCTAGCTTGATTTCAAAGTTTTTGGTGAATTACTCTCTGGAGTAATCGATTACCCCACTTGGTAATCGATTACCACGATTTCAAAAATGGGTTTTCCAGTTTGTGGGCCTCTGGAGTAATTGATTACCATGCCTGGTTAATCGATTACCATGTCCCCTGTTTTCAAAGTTTTTTGGTAACTCGCGGGAGTAATCGATTACCACGTAAGGGTAATCGATTACCTTCGTTGTTGGAAGTGTTTTTTATGGATTTGGGCCTAATCGATTACAATTTTTTAGAGTCCAATACTTTGTTCATTGAATCTAACCTCAATTGTGGAGTTTTTATAAGTGATTTTCAGGTTTTGGGTTTCATTCTACACATCTTACAAACCCTAAAAATCTCTTTCTCTCTCTAACCCTAAAACCCCCTTTTCATCTTCTTCATCTTCTCCACCACCACCATCAATGGAAGAGCAAGGACGAGGCAAGCGGGTTAAGCACGTGGGTCACAAACCTAAGCTAAGAGTTTCGCCCCGATCAAAGAAGGGTGAATCCTCCTCCAAGAGGAAGGAACCCACATCTCCGGGAGAGGCCGTGGCACGCACAATCAACCCGTGGTTCACCTCTATTGCACAAGAATTACGTTTCTATGGAGATTTTGCCAACAAGGAACTCGTTCCAGCAAAGATTTTGGACCTCCGATGGCTGGATGCACAACGGTTCACATTTCACTCTTTGCTCCGAGATCAGAACCTTGAGAAGTTTGTTGGTCTGAAGGGTTTCATATACCCCAATCTGGTGAGAGTTTTCTACTCCAGCCTCCGACCACACCAAGCCACCGGAACGGTAATCTCCGAGGTAAAAGGCCAACCTATGATTTTGACTCGTGATATATTCTTTCGTTTTGCTGGATTTAAGAATGAAGGTATACGTCCTACGATTGAGAACTTGCAAGCACAAGGAATCGAGCTTCACAAGGACTCTTTCTTCATGAGCCTGCTCAAAAATCCCAAAATGTGGGAAGCTGAAAAGGCTGCAAGGAAGGAGCGTGGGAAGAAGATAACCTACAACACCGGCGGGCTGAACGCCGATGATCGTGTTCTCCACTACACAATTTGCTAGATCCTAGGTGCAAGAGGAGCCAATCATGCTCAGATCAATGAGGAGGATATGGTGATGATGGCAGCGTTGAAAAATGGCATTCAAGTCGACTGGGCACATGTTGTGATGGACAACATGCTCAAGACAAGAAGGCTATTTGATAACAAATGCCCCTATTCTATGTTTATTTCACGTTTGCTTGAGCATTTTCAGGTTGATACTACAAATGAAAGCAGAGACTTGGTGAAGGACATTCACATCATTGGAGACAAAGCATTGAAAATGATGCGATTGACAAAGACTGATGCTGGATGGGTGCCAAGGGAAGAAGCACCACAACAATAACAAACAGAAGCTGCAACAAATCCACCTTCTGATGATGATGATTCAGCGGCTAGGGAGTACATCCCTAAATCCCGTTTTGAGTCAATTGTCATTGATTGGATGGATGAACTAGAAGCTACAACAGCCAAAAGGTTGGACGAGATGGAGGCTACGAACAATACCCGCTTCTTGGATCTCAAGGAGCTGCTGGAGTCCCTTCATACTCGCTTTGATGCACTCTAGTATTCCCTTCTTATCAATTCTCTCTCTTTTGCTTATTGATATACCAAATAGGGGGAGATGGTTATAGGTTATCCTAGATAGGGGGAGTAGAGTTGAGTAGCATTTTGGAGTTTTGAGTAGAGCTGAGTAGCATTTTGTTTTGTTTTGCGCTTTATGTTTGAACTATTGATTTCTCTTTAGCTCTGAACAATTTACCTTTTTGGATATTTGAACTTGAACAATTCGATATGGTTGTAATATTTTGTTTTGTTAATCACGTTATGTTTTATATTCCGATTCTTTTTTTTAAATTTTTTTTTCTAGTCTTGGTTTATGATTGTGAATTGAATCATGTCTTATATTTCTGAATGGATGATTTTAACTTGATGATTGATAGCATAATGCTCTGTTTAAGATAGTTTGTACAGTGAATCTGCAATACCTATACTGCGTATTTGGATATCTCTAACAATTGCAGGATTCTTAGAAGATCAACACACATCCTAAACCTCTAGGAAAACCTTGGTTGAAATTTGGTACATCAAAACCAAAAAGGGGGAGATTGTTGGACTTAAAGCTTGAAGATGCTTTGGTGTCTCTCTTGGTGTTTTGCTTTTGATGATATGTAATTTTGGTTTTCTTAGATGAAATGTAATTAGGAGTTTCCTATGTATTGATTGTTTAGTTTAGGCATGTATGTGGTTGTTCTTTGTTTGAATGCCCTGGAGAGCTTGGTAATCTTGTGTGATTTCTCATCTGTCAAATGTTTGTTTTCCCTCTCTAAAATGTTTTGAAAATATCTTTAGTAACCAACTGAGGTAATAGATTACCAACAGAAGGTAGTTAACTACCAGCAGCAGGTAATCAACTACCAACAATAGGTAAGAGTGTGGGAATTCATTTCTCACTGGAGTAATCGATTACCCCCTCGGGTTAATCGATTATCATGAGCCAAAATCATCCTAGAAACCATTGCTCACTGGTTTAATCGATTACCAGCTTCTGGCAGTCGATTACCCTTATCAGAAAATCATTGAGTTGCCTAAATTGAGTTTTTAATTGAACATATAAATACTCTTTTCTCAAAAATTAACATAAGATCTTGGAACATAAGTTTTAGAAAAGTTCATACACTTTCATATTCTCTAAAAACTGAGTTCATCATCTTTTCCAAGAAACCCATAAAGAACTTCAAGAGTTCATCAAGTTTTCATAAAGAAAAGGCAATCTTGATCTTTTCTCTGACTGGGTGGCATTCATAGTGTTTTCTTTTGTGATCAGATCTACACTCCAGGTGTTTCCTAAACTGATCTTTTGTTTACCTTTTTGGTCTCTGGGTTATTACTCTAGGAGAGAGGTCTCTCTGGATAGAGTAAAGGTCTTTGAGAAGTGTGTTCTCAAAGGTTTGATCTTGGGTGTTCCAAGGTCAAGGGAAAAACTGTTCTTTGGGTTAAAGGACAGGTTTTGGGTGTTTTGATTTCGTTTTTGTGTTGCTTGTTGCAGAGTGAATGTAAAAGAACACAAAAGGGATCATTTGATAGTGGAAGACCGATCGCAACATTTGTTGGGTTGGGACTGGATGTAGGCAGTGGGCCGAACCAGTATAAATCACTTTGCACTCTTCTTCTTCCTTATTCTCTTTACCGTTTACCTTACATTGCTGTTATCACGATTTATCTTCTGCAATTTGTTTGGTAACTGACTCGGTAATTGACTCGGTAATCAACTAAAACTGGAACAGTTAGATACTGATATTGATTACGACGCATATTGATTACTAACGTGTTTCTGAGTATTCCTTTTGGTATTTTCGCTGTGTATCTTTGATATTTCCTGTTTATCTGTCTCATCTATTGATAGGTAATCAAAAATAGTGTTGTTTGAATTAAAAGGAATTAGAAACTCGCAAAATTGGGCTATAGTGGAACTAGAATCTATTCACCCCCCCTCTAGATTCACACATAGGGACCATCAACTTTGTTATCTTATTTATTCTTCTATGAAGCCTTAGTCTGGATGTTAATTGTAAATCCTCTTTGCGTAGAGGTTGAACGTAAAATTTAGGCACCTTTTCAAATCCGCACTTGGTGGTACTTAGTCTGCAGAGGTTGTGCTCAAACAATATTGTTTTAGCCTAAAGAGGCTATGTTCCAAAAAATACCTGGGTTTTTGTTAGCTTGAAAAAACTATTTTCCAAAGAATACTTTGGTTAGCCACGAGTGGCTAAGGTCAAAGAATGCTATGGAGTTTTACTTATATATGGTGGAAACTTAGCATTTACGAAGAAATTAGACGTAGTCTTTCTAAGACAAGCCAGTATAAACACTATGTGTGCTATATTATTTATTTATTTACTTGACTAAATTAGGTTGCATTGTTCCTTTTTATCGTTTGTCTCAAATAACGTATTAATTGTCTTATAAAAAGAATTGTATTTAAAATCTATTAGACCTAGGTTTTGAAAATAAACAAATAACTTGCATTTATTTTTTTTGTAAAACACAATTCAACTCCCTTCTTGCGTTTTTCATCCTTTTAGTTTAGTATCAGAGCTCAACCTTTAAAGTTTGAGCGAATAACTATTGTTAGAGGAAAAGTTCTGCGATGGCTAGCTTCTCAACCATGTTAATAATAAAAGGATCATCCATGAATAAGCCACCAATTCTTTTTAGGGATATTTATCCATACTAGGATGATAGAATGGATATGTATTTCAAATCCACCTAGTACAATCTTTAGAGGATTATTACTGATGGAGACATTTCATTAACCAAGCTAGAATCAGAATGAGGGAATAAATAATATTTCATTACGGAGCTAAACAACAAAGTTTGTTATGCTATAACATGTGCTCTATATATAGAATAGAACACAATAGATTTTGCTCTTACAAAATTGTTAGAGTTATGGGATGCTCTTAAAATATCTCATGAAGGCACTAAGGTTGTTAAACTCAAACTAACAGCCATCCTTCAACAAGAATATGAGATGTTTTTCATGAAGAAGGGAAAATCTAAGATGGCATGTTTGGATGATTTCAAACAATCTTGAACGACCTCAATGTTTTGGAAATCACCTTCACTAAAACCCAGAACAACATTAAGATCTTAGACAGTCTTCCAGTTGCATGGGAAGCTATGGAAACTTCCATCTCTGTTGGCAGGGACATGAAAATTTTGACCCTTGATGAGCTTTGTTAAGTCAAAATCAATATATCTCTAAGAGTTTTAATGATCACGGTACAAGTTTCTATTAGACGAAATAAGTCTCAGACGAAGATAAATGAATAAGCCTCAGAAGTACAGACACATACATCAAGAAATGAGAATTTAAGTTATTGACGGAAACTTCAGAAGAAGAATTAATGGATTACAGACGCAAGTTTGAGTTGAAACATAAATAAGTCACAAATGCTATTGGTTACCCTATTTTACTCTATTGTTTTTGACTTGTGTTAAGTCCTTTTACACTACAGAGAATTTCATGCCAAGTCAACAAATATTGACGTTACTTAGAACTTCTAAAGATGGAAGTCTTTTTCTGATACAAGGTTCTGCAACACAAAAGATGGAAATCTTTTAAAGACTACATCTTGTTTCTCAAAAACTTGCCGAGATTTCACTATCACCAATGAAACACCCTTTTACAAGTATTCTTTGTACCTATCCACTTCTGGCTAAACAAATGTATTTTTTGAGCTCAACCTCCTCAAGCTACTATAAATTGTATTTTTTGAACACAACCTCTACAGGCTAATACAAGGTATTCTTTAAACACAACATCCACAGGCTAAACACCACAAGAGTGGATTTTAAAAAGGTTTTTAAAAGAATAAGGTTTATCCTCTTCGCAGAGAGGGTTTTACAATGAAGAACAGAGATGAAGAGCATAATGCTTTTTTAGAGCAAAACTTGTGATGATAGCTTTGATAGAGTAAGTTTCGCCAACTAAAATGTTGAAGATGAAGTCCTTTTATAGCTGAGCTTCTTGAAGTATCCGTTAGACTGAGAGGATTTGAACATTGTCCTTTTCCTTGATATTTTAGAGATGGCAGAGTAGAGCAATCAGAATAATTAATGTTTTCATAGCGGAAATCAGTGCGGATCAAGGCTTTGATCGATATGCTCAAAGATAACACAAAAAAGTACCTTTTACTTTTCGTGTTGCAGAGGTTTGAGACAGAAAGGATTTCCACCTTTAGAAGCTTCTGAGTAACAACTTGATTTTGATTTTAGCACGAGTTACTTTGTTGTTTAAAAGGACTTACTGAAAGTTTAGTAGACGAAAGACTTAAACTTATCTTCTCTGATAACTTCGTCTGTTCTTTCTTTCTTTAACTTTAACTTTGCATCTTAGCTTTAACTCTTCAAACTGAAGCTTGCATCTGTTCTTTATTTCTTGAAGTTGAGTATGAATTTCATTACTTCATTTTGAGTCTTTACTAAAGATTTTTCATCTGATTGTTTGTCTCATCTTGATGACTTGTAACTTCTCTTCATCTTGATATTCTTAGGCTTGTGCGTCTGTACAAGAAATGCTCATTCGTCTTAGACTATTTTTGTTTAATCCTTTGTCTGATTCTAGTTCTGTCTGTACTATAATCATCAAAATACTTAAATGATTAATCATCTTGAATTAACAATCTTCCCCTCTTTGATGATTATAGACCATACTTGTTAATACTTGATCCACATCAGATGATACTAGTTCTGCACTTGATTTCTTCAGACGAGATCATAACAAAATCTGCGTAAGACATTGTTAGAGAATAACATAATACATATAAGTCTTAGAATACATCAAGATGAAGTTTTTCTTTGAAGTACTTCTTTATTAGGATCATTACATCAAACTGATGTAATTGCATTGTACATATTATTACACCCAGAATAACACTTATAAAGAATTGCAAAAACAGAAATTACATTTAGAGAAAATTACACTAAAAAAATTGTAAGATTACACAAAATGAATAATAAAATTACAAAAAAAAAAAAAAAGAATTTATGTGCTCCCCTTAAACCAAGCAACTCCCCCTTAAACCGATCTCCCTTTTCTTCGTCTTCTGATTCTCCCCCTTAGTATATTCTCCCCATTATTCCACTATTTCTCCCCTGGGCTGCAATCATCAAAAGAAAGTGATTAAGACTTTGACGAACTTTGATCACCACTCTTGACCGATTCCCTTGCAAGAAGCTCCGTCACTAAAGACTCCACACGTTGAATCTTGGTCTTCATTGTCTCATGCTCACACTTCATCGTCTCATGCTCATTCTTTAAGTCTGAATACTTGCGTTTAAGAGAATGATATTCACGAGTAGTGGGAACTTCTTAACACTCTTAGAGATGCAAATAGATAAAGGGAAGAACTAACTCAACTGAAAAGGATTCCTCCCAGTACAAGTTGAAAACCCGGACAATAGAGGCAAGATGTAGATTCTGAAGAAAAGATGCATTAGTGTAGGAAAAGCCTGCACTAGGGAATATTCTTCGAACGATAGCAACATCCTTTATCCATAAGGAATCATCCTTCCAAGAGTAGTGTGCTTGGGTCTGTTGGTGGAGATGAAGCTTAGCAAATGGCTGATCATCAAAGGGACCCTTATCCCATAGATGTTGACTCCAACGAAGTCTACAGTGAAGAAGCACAAAAGATGTGGTTGTCATGTCTGCCCTGGAATCTACTAGCGCCAAGGAACATCAAAGGACTTGAAGGCATTACTTCCTATGATAGACGTTTAGTAAATAAATCTTTGGAGACTCTGGCTCTGGGATATAAACCTCATATTCCCAAGTTTGAAGCTCGTCTATTGGTTGCTCCCCAGAAGACTAACACTATAGTTATCCAGCATTCTATGTTTGAAGATGAAGTCTAGAATGTCAAGCTGCCTAACGAGTGCAAATAATAGCTCCTAGACGGGATTGACACTCATGATCCTATCATTTTTACCATCCCCTTGAATAAGGTTGAATATATTGCTCTTGGATGCACTCTTGGAGTAATTCTTTCCTGGTTCGTCCTCACTGCAAAGGTTTGCATTACTCTCAATGCATTCACCTTGATGAGTTTGAAACAGTTGAATATGCAGTGCACTCCTCACCAGTAGACTATGATATAACCTTCCATCACATAGCAAATGCCTATCGAAGAGAGATCAAGGAACAAGCAACGTCCTTTCATCACATTTGTTGTCTTGCTGCCAAGGATGGTTGATAACTTACAAAAATGAGCTATTTTTATACTCTTTTTATCTTATAAATTGTCCTTTTAACATTCTTAAGCAACCTAAAAATGACTCTAATTGCTTTTAATTCATAATAATTCGTGTTAAAGCTTGTTGATGGTGTGTTAAGTGTTTCAAGGTGAAAATAGCCAAAAACAGGAGAAAAACGTGCCCAGGAATGCATCTCTCGTGAGTTGGAACCCAACTCGCTCGAAGTAAAGCTCCAGTGAAGAACAAAAGCTCTCTGGAACCTCATCTCGCGCTCAGCTACCACATCTCGCGCGAAGAGACTTGACTTGCATTACACGTTTGCTCTCTGAAACACTTGCATCAAGCTTTTGGTATAGCTTCTATATTCCAAGACTCCTCTATGTGTCTGACTATCAAAGGCTAGGGGATGAAGGTCCTTTTGATGAGAAGACTGCCTCCAAGCTTCGTCTGCATCAGGAAGCTCAAGCTCATTGCTCTTGGAAGGATGATTCTTTAAGGGTGAAGGATGTTGCAATTATTGGACGTATCTTCCCTGGTGAAGGCTTTGCTTACACCAATGTATCTTCCCTTCAGAACCTATCTATTGTTTTTATCATCCGAGACTTCAACTGTTATTGGACTGAATCCTTTTCTATTGATGTGGTTCTTCCCTTTATCACTTTGCACTTTCTCGAGTATGAAGAAGTTCCAACTGCACGTGAGTATCACACGCTGAAGTGGAAATATCACGATCTAGAAGTTGAGCATGACTTGATATAGACCAAGCTTCAACATCCCGAGGTCGTGATGATGGAGTTGCTAGCTAAGGTCAAGCCAAAGGTGGTGACCAAGGAGCGTCAATGTCTTGATTCTTTTTGCTGCTTACAACCCAAGGGGGAGAAAATACACTAAAAGCGGGAGAACTAAAGGGTGACATATACAATAAAAAAGAAGAATAATAAGTTAAAGGGGAGTTAAAAAGAATAATAAGTTCAGGGGAGCAAAAAAAAAAGATTTTTTTTTCTTTTCAAATTTTATACATTTATTATGTAATTGGCTCTGATTGTAATTTATCTGAAATTCTTTGTAATTTTTTGCTCTGATTGTAATATTCTTTATAAATGAATTACATCAATTTGATGTAATGCACTCAATAAAGATGAATTTCAAAGAAAAACATCATCTTGATGTATTCTAAGGCATGTACTTATTATTGATAACTCACGAAAGTAAGCTATTTTTATACTTTTTTTATTATATAAATTATCCTTTAAACACTCTTAAGCAACCTAAACAATCACTAATTGCTCTTAATTCATAGTATTTTGTGTTAGGACTTGTTGATGGTTTGTTTAAGTGTTTCAGGGTTGAAAATAGCCAAAAACAGGAGAAAAACATTCTAAGGATTGCATTTCTCGTGAGTAGGAACTTATCTTGCGCGAATTGGAGCACCAGCGTAGAATCATTGCTCACTATAACCTTAACTTGCGCGACATTACACACAACTTGCACGAGTTATCTTGACTTGCACAACACGTTTGCTCTCTGTAACATGAACTTCCACAAGTTGGTTTTTACCTCGCGTGAGTTAGTCTTCCAACAGGCCCAAGTCCACTAAGAAAGGTTATATATACAGCACATCATTGTCAACAAATCATCATCTTTTGACCTAGAATTTTGGCAGGGATGACTATTGACCTAATTCAGCGGTCGTTCCCTAACCTCAAGCACACTGGTTCATGCAACAAGGATCCAATCCCAAGCCAAGCGACTGACACGCAAGGATCATCCGACTTCCTTAGGATATCTATGTATTCTCTTTCAATTACTTGTGTTGTTTCCTTCTTAAGCATGAACTAACTCCCCCATTTGCTTGGGAGAACGATGTAACCATAATTTATTCCTTAACATAATCATCAATGTTATCCAATATATGTTTTGGGTGTTTATTCTTCTATGCTTAATGCTATTCGTTAACTATCAACTAATGAATTGATAGTAAACCTAGAAGAGCTTTGAGAAAAGAAACTTAGGTGGTATTAGAGAAATAAACAATTATTATGCTAGAGTCCTAGAGATAGGAGTAGGTAATAGTGTGGACGTAACCTAAGCTTACCACTGGATTCACAGATCTAAATCCCTTATTGACTTAGTATTAAATTAAGAGATTAATTAATCTAGTTAGTCTAGGCGGTATGGGTGATCCTGAGAGGGACGGTAACGAGGGTAGGAATTTGATCCAACCATGATTATAATTTGAATAACAAAGAGGAGAATATTAGAGGGAATTAGTTTAGAAATCGGGATCCCAATCGCTCTAATTATCACTATTCTCTTTTATTAAACATTTCTTTCAAACAAACCTTTTTCTCTTTCTGAAAAATAAGATCTAAATAAAAATAATGTTCCTAACTGCTTATCCTCGTAGGATCAACAACTCCTATTACTTGACGATTATGGTATACTTGTCATAGCCAAGTGGTTGGTTGCGATTTAACCATCGCACGCCCACTGCCATCAATTATATTATGCTCTAACAATGTCTTATGCAGATTATGTTCGTTCTCGTCTGAAGAAATCAAGTGCAAAAGAAGTATGGTCTATAATCATCAAAAAAAAGGAGATTGTTAAGTCAAGATCATTATTTTTCTAAGTGTTTTGATGATCACAGTAACAAAGGAAACAGATCTCATACGAAGATTAGACGAAATAGTCTAAGACGAAGATGAACAAAAGAAGATCAGAAGTACAGATGCACAATCCTCAAAATATTAAAAGCACACATCAAGAAATCAGAAGAAGATGTGTTATAGACGAAAAGAAGTCATAAGAAAATGAGAAGCATAAGATGCACCCTATTAGAAGATAAGTGATAAACGAAGACTTTAGAAGAAGTAATGAAGAATAGACTCTGGCTAAAGTTGAAGTAATAAAGTATAGACGATGTCTTTAGAAGAAGATGAGTATTAGTTACTCATTTCTATCATCTTCAAGTTAAGTTAATTCCTTTCAAACTACAGAGCTTTTCGCGCCAAGTCCACAAAAAATAACGTTACTCCGAAGCTTCTAAAGGTGGAAACCTTTTCCTGACTCAAGTCTCTGCAACACAAAAGTAAACACCACTTTTTAACGTTTAATCTGAACAAGTCAGAAAAACCCTGACTCGCGCTGACCTCAACTCTGAAAATCATAAATTCTCTAGACTACAACCTCTGATTTATCAAGAAAAGGACAACCTACAAGTCCATTCTGTCTAATGGATACGTCAAGAGTTAAGCTATAAAAGGACTTCATCTTTAACATTTCAAGATTGACGAAACATACGCTAAAAAGGCTATCTATCCAAAGTTTTGCTTTGCAATCTTCTAATATCTTATTCTTCATTGTAATACCCTTCTCTGTAAAGAGAATATTCTTTAACTCTTTTAAAACTTCTTTTTCAAATCCACAAGTAGTTATGCTTAGCCTGTGGAGGCTATGTCCAAAGAATACCTTGCTTTAGCTTATGGAGGTTGTGTTCAAAGAATACCACTTATTGTAGCATGTAGAGGTTGGGTTCAAAGAATACCTGTGTTTAGCCAGAAGTGGCTGCAAGCAAAGAATACTTGTAGATGTTGTTTCATTGAGATAGTGAAATCTTAAAAATTTGCTAAGAAACTGGATGTAGTCTCTAAGATAAACTAGTATAAAAATATTGTGTCTTATTTGCTTACTTTTATCTGTCTAATAGGGGTGTTTGAAATATACTAAGTCATAGTTTTCAAAATCAATCTTTTAATTGAAATCCTTCCATCTGTGATCGTTTAAAACATCAGATGCAAACTCACACCGTCTATTCGGAAAGAATTTTTTTAAAAGAATTAACACAATTCAACTCCTCTTGTTGTGTTTTTTCTTTTACAAGGTTAGAATGCCCAAATATGAGGACGAGATGAAACCCCAAGAAAGACAAAGGAAAGAAGAGTCTAGTCACATAAGAAGATCTCAACAACGAAAGTTCAGACGAATCCTCTGAAGAAGAGACAACAAATATCTGTCTCATGGCAGGATAATCAAATGCGTCTGAGGTAAATATCCAAAACTTAGACAAAGTATTTTGTGTGTCTTCTTCCTTAGATTCAGACTCAGAAATTGAGAATATCTCTTATCACACTGATGCGAGGTGGGGGCGATGGTAAAGTCGCAACCCGCCCTCTTGCTATAACAAGTATACAACAGACGCCAAGTAATAAGTATTTATAAGATCAGGGTTGTCGATCCCACGAGGATAATAAATCAGATTTAGTCATTATTTTAATTCTATTATTTTTGAAGGTTTGTTGGGAATTTGTTGAGAACGTAATTATTAAAAAGAAGAAAATCAATAATTTTATAAGCGAATGAGATCCCAATTTCATCACTAATTACCCTAATATTTTCTTCTCTTTGTTATTCAAATTATAATTTATTGGTTGGATTGGATTCCTACCCTTGTGACCGTCCCTCTTAGGATCACACACGTCACCTAGATTAACTAGATTAATTAATTTCTTAATTTAATACTAAGTCAATTAGGTAATATCTCTTATCACACTAATGCGAGGTGGGGGCGATGGTAAAGTCACAACCCGCCTTCTTGCTATGGCAAGTATACCACATACGTCAAGTAATAAGTATTTATAAGATCAGGGTTGTCGATCCCATGAGGATAAGAAATCAAATTTAGTCTTTATTTTAATTCATTATTTTCGAAGGTTTATTGGGAATTTGTTGAGAACGCAATTATTAAAAAAAAAAGAAAATCAATAATTTTAGAAGCAATTGGGATCCCGATTTCACCACTAATTACACTAATATTCTCTTCTCTTTGTTATTCAAATTATAATATATTGGTTGGATTGGATTCCTACCCTCATGATCGTCCCTCTCAGAATCACACACGCTACCTAGATTAACTAGATTAATTAATTTCTTAATTTAATACTAAGTCAATTAGGGATTTAGATTTGTGAATTCAATGATAACAATTAGGTTATGTCCACACTATTACCTACTCTTATCTCTAGGACTCCAGTACCACCTAAGTTTCTTTTCTCAATGTTCCCCTAAGTTTACTATCAATTTACTAATGGTCAGTTAACAAATAACATTAAGCATAAAAGAAATAAACGTCCAATCATATACTGAATAACATTGACAATTATATTAAGGAATAAATTAGGGTTACATCGTTCTCTCAATCAAAGAGGGAGTTAGTTCATGCTAATAGGAAAACAACACAAGAATAATATGAAAGAGAATACATAGGTAATCGAATTCCCGGGAAGTCGAATGATCCTTGTGTCTCTTTCGCTTAGGCTTGAGGTTGAATACTAAATGTCATAAAAAAGACCACCTTTGCTGATAGTAATGCGTGAATATATAGTCTTTTTAGTGGACTTGGGCTTTTCGAAAACCCAACTCGCGCGAGACTATAAGCAATTCGCATGAGTTAAGGTTCTAGAGAGCAAACATGTTCTGCAAGTCAAGCCAACTCGCGCGAGTTAAGGTTACAGAGAGCATCGATTCTTCACTAATGCTCCAATTCGCGTGAATAAAGTCTCAACTCGCGAGAGATGTATTCCTTGGCACCTTTTCTCCTGTTTTTGACTATATTTATCCCTGAAACACTTAAACAAACCATCAACAAGTCCTAACACGAAATATTATGAATTAGAGAATTTAATGGTTGTTTTAGCCATCTTAAGAGTGTTCAATGGACAATTTATAAGTAAAAAGAGTATAAAAATAACTCACTTTTATGAGTTCTCAGACACTCTTCTTTCAAACTCTCATTTTATAGCCCAAGAATACAAAAATTGCAAAACTAAGTTGTAAAAGGCATTAGAAGAAATTTCAAACCTTAAGGCTATAAATGAAAATATGTCAGAGAAAAGCATGTCAAGTGAATCATCTTTTACATCTGAATCTGAGAGGAATCATCTTCTTCTAAAGATCAAAAAATTGGAAGAAGAAAATGAATCCTTAAGGAAAGATTTAACCAAGTTTACTTCGAGTTCTTCTTTGCTCAACACTACTCTGAATTATGGAAGATCTCCACATGATAAAAGTTGACTAGGTTATAATCACACAACATAAGAAAGAAAGTCATCAACTAATTCGTCTGAACGTAAATATGTCGATGCAAACTATCATAAGGTACAAATAATTTTGGAGTTCATTCAAAATCCCATGATGGACGAAAACCCAAAACTAACGAAGTAGGACCCAAAAAAGTATTAAGGCTCTCAAAGTAGAAACTGGACCAACTGCATCTGAAAGCTCAAATGAGTCTTCTGAGGACGAAGTCTCCTTGATGGCAAGGAGATTCAAGAAAATGATGATCAAGAAAGGAAAAGGTCAAATATTGTTTAAGAAAAAAGGATAAGAAGTTTCTTAAGAAGAAGTTTACTGAAGAAGAAGGCTCAAAGGCCATCTTTTCTGAGTTCAGAAAACTAGGACACCAGATCTGAGTGTCCTGAGGTTAAAATGAGATATGAATCTTTAGGAAAGATAAACAGAAGAAAATTCTGCTAACCTAAAAAGATCTAGATAATGACACCAATGAATCATCTGAAGAGGAAACTACTAATATATGTCTAATAGTATACGCACATGATACGTCTTAGGTAATCATCACTAACCCATACTTATGTTTATCTTCCTCTTATTCTTTCCTCCTTTTCTTCATTTGAATTAGATTCATATTTTGAAGAGATATCTTATGATAGCTTATTGACAAACTCTCATTTTATAGCCAACAAATACAAGGATTGCAAAATCAAGACAAAATTAACTTTAAATGATATTTCTAAACTAAGTCCTTAAATGAGATTTTGACAAAAATAGTATCATCTGATGAATTAGAATCTTTATCCGATTCTAAAGAACTCATGGTTTCTCTGAGATTGAGAAATTAAAAACTGAAAATTAGAACAGAACTGGATAGGAAAAAAGAGGGATTCTAGTTGTAAGATATCAAATATCTGGAGTTCCTTTTTGTATATTATATGAATGATCTGATCTGTAAGGACCATGATTGAGAATTTTTTGATCGTCTTTCTTTTTTAGCAAGGTGCGGAAATGTATCATCAAATATTCAATATGATTCAACGAGAGCTAATTTCATTCAAGTAACGGATTCTAGCCAATTGAAGGATATTCTGATCAATCCAAGGATCATTTTAATTCCATTAGGAATGAGGATTTGAAATATCACACTTTGATCAATCAAAGAGAGATTCAACAACTAAAAGAAAGATTGATGACTTGTCTTTGTTCTAAGACCTTATACTAAGTAGGGTTTATCTCTTATGGATCTAGGAAAGATAAAATTCCTTGCATTAGCATTGTTGGTAAGACATGTAAAAGATAGAACACAAGAAGGGGGGGTTGAATTGTGTTTTATATAAAAAAATCTCCCTTTCGTCAGTGAGTTTAAATATGTTTCAACGAAATAATTTTAATCTTCAAGGATTGTTTTTAAGGAAGAGACGTTATAGTTTAATTATCCCCGTTAGTTGAAAAACTTAGAGAAGTAAATACACAAGTATTTTTATACTGGTTCGTCTATATAAGACTAAGTCCAGTTACCCAATAACAACTGAGTTTTCACTACCAACCGTGAAAGGGTTACAAGTATTATTTGCGCTCAGCCACTTCTGGCTATAACACGATATTCTTTAAACACAGGCTTTCGCAGCTAAACAACAAAGGTATTCTTTGAACAACCAGCCTCCTCAGGCTAAAACACCACACAAGTGGATTTGAAATAGTTGTTTCAAATAAGAAAGATTCCTCTTCGCAGAAAGGGTTTTATAATGAAGTACAATAGTTATAGTGAGCGAAATCACAGAAGATTGAAATACTAGAAGCGTGTTCCTCAACTAAACTTTGAAGGAGATAAGTCTTTAAATAGGCAACGTCTTCAGATATCCGTTAGACATAGAAGAATGTCGTTGAGTATTTTCCTTGAGAGCTTCCAAAAGGTGTCAGATAGTACTTGAGTGATTGATGGCGTGTGCAGCGGATTTAGATAGCGTGCACAGTGGTGAAATGCAGGTGCATTGATTTCATGCTGAACCTTCCACTTGATGTTTTCTCTAAAGGAATGTGAGGTTCATAGCCAAGAGCTGGTCCTGCAATCACCGACTCAGCTAGATGATCCTTGTACATGTTTATCCCTTCTAAACCCTTGATATCTAAGGAGGCCAGTTTATCCCAAGGCAGACGCTTTAGCCATTCGCGTTGCTCTTTAGGAGTATAGATGAAATCTTCTTTGAAGTCCACTGGCTTTAGGGGTTTGTGATAGACGATGGGGTTGACAAATCTCTCAAGTTGAAATCCCTTTTTACCTCTGTACCGATAAGGATTCTTCAACTCAATGTATAAAGTGTCCTTTATAAAGCAGTCTTCATCGTCTGCCAAGTAACCATCTTTAGCAGACTCAAACGGTTCACCATCATTGGAGATATCTTCAAGTTTGTCTCCAAGAATCCAGTCAGGCTTGACTGGTCTTTCAGCATAAGAGCTTTCAACAAATCTTCTCATGACTAATTCGTTGAGGAACGAATAGTTAGTCTTGTGCTTGGGTAGAAGATCTTCTGGATTAATTACTTCAGCGTGAGATCTCACCCATGATGCATCCACCTTTATTATAGCAACATGTTCTTCATCAGACGAAGAACATATGTCCTCGATAATTATTACTTCAGACGGAATCTCCATCGTCTGTTGGTGGGATGCTTCTTCAGACGCAACAGGTATCGTCTGATCAAAGGCAGCGTTGAGAGGAGACGCAACAATAGGATTGGAAACACTCATCCTATGCTCGTCTTGGAGTGTTGATGTAGAAACCTCCATAGTTGAAGCTTCGCCATTTGGAAACACTCATCCTATGCTCGTCTTGGAGTGTTGATGCAGAAACCTCCATAGTTGAAGCTTCGCTATTAAGCATAGTCTCCAATTCCTCTACCAACTGAGCATTGTCCTTCTGGATCTAGGCAGTTTCTTCACTATTCATGTCGTCTGAAGTTGTTGGAGTAAACGCAGCTTCAGACGATCCAATGCCCTTAACGCTTTCAAGAAAAATTCTTTCTCTTTCAGCTTGAAGCAGCATAGAGAACCTCATAGCCTCTTTTAGTTGTTTTGCTTCGTCTGTTTCTCCAACAACCACAGGCGCGAGCTTCTGCTTCATTTTCTCTTTGCCTTTGGCAGCTTTTTGAAGAGCAACCTCTCTGGCTCTTGCTTTTTCTTCAGCTGTTTTCTTCTGTTTTTCTTCGTCTAAAAGAATTTTAACAGACGAAACACCTTTAGACGATATCATCACCCCTTCATCTTCATTTGGGGATATCGTCTTCTCTTGCGTCTTAGCCGCAATATGTTTTATTCTGATAGTCCTCTTCTTCTTTCTAAGAGGCTCTTCTTGAGCATCTTCGAAAGGGACTTCAGATATGGCCACGGGTAGAAGAGAAAGGGATGTTTGGGTTTGTGTTTGGTCTTGTGTTTGGGCTTGTGTTTGGGTTTGTGTTTGGGTTTTGGCGCGTTTGATGCGAGCTCTGTGAGGAGGATCTTTGGTGATGGGTGAAAGAGGAACTTGTTCTGCACTCGCATTGTGATGAAGAAAGCTAGGGTTCAGATGCATCTTGGAAAATGTGCTTCCTTTAACGTCCTTTCCTTCTTCATGCCAAACAACGCCAGTGGCATCAAAGCCTTGGTTGATAATGATTTTGGAGAAGAGAGTGGCGTAGGGGATACTACTCTTCCTACAAATGTTCCTGTTTTTCAATACATTTATCCAATGGTCAAGAATGATGTGAGGGAGACTCATCCTTGCTTTTCTCAGACAGTAGAAGATGCAAAACCTGTCACGAGTACTCACATTATCTCGTGAGCCTGTTCTGGGTGTGAAGATGTTGTAAAGAAGGTTGTGGATGACTCTTCTTGTGGGATATATATTCCCTGATCTCAGAAACTTGGGATCTTCGGGGTCGCGAAACTTTCCATAGAGAATCTTGTCTACGTGTTCCTCAGACTCTAACCTCATCCAGTCAGCGCTGTAAAAGTACCCTTCGGCTTTGCAATTCCCAACTTCAACAATGGAGTCTATTGTGATAATATACTTGTAAAAGATAAACACAAGAAGGGGGGGTTGAATTGTGTTAATTATAAAATTTTATCCCTTTCGTTTGTGGGTTTCCAAAGGGTTCAGACGAAACAACGTTTGTATTGAAAGATTGATTTTAATATGCAAACGTTAGAGTACGATTATCCCCAGTTAGTTAAACAGACGAAACAAATAAACACGAGTATTTTTATACTGGTTCGTCTATTCAAGACTACGTCCAGTTACCCAGCAACCATTGAGTTTTCACTACAAACCGTGAAAAGGTTTACAAGTATTGTTTGAACCCAGCCACTTCTGGCTATTACAGGATATTCTTTGCTCCCAGCCTTCTCAGGCTAAACCACCAAGGTATTCTTTAAACCCAGCCTCCACAGGCTAAAACAAAAGGTATTCTTTCAAACACACCTCCCTCAGGCTAAAGTATCACACAAGTGAATTTGAAAAGATATTTAAGAAACAAAGTTCTTCCTCTTCGCAGAGAGGGTTTTTTACAATATAGTTCTTAGTTGAATTGAGCGAATTCTCAGACGATTGAAGAGATAAGCGTATTCTCCAACTGATTCTTGATGTTGTGAAGTCCTTTTATAGGTATCTTCTTCAAATAGCCGTTAGACTCATTTGAATGTCGTTGAGAGTCTTTGAGAAATCTTCTAGAGAGATTTCTAAAAAAGGTTGTCAGTTGTACTTGATTGATTGATGTAGAGTCACAGCGGATATAGCGGACTAGGTTGTGCGCAGTACTATTTCTAACTTGTACAGAGATGTGACAAAAGGTGAAGACCTTTTTAACTTTGGTGTGTAAGCTCGAATCCCTATACTGATCTTGGATGCTTCTCATGAGTACTTCTTCAGATTTGAAATCTTGGCGCGAATGACTCAACTTGACTTCAGCTTTTGGATAGACGATATGTTTCTTCAGTCTTCAGTTGACGAAGGGCTTTAGCTTGAGTAGTCCTCTTTCGCCTGTGCATGTATCGTCTGATGGCTTGGCTTTTGGACAGACGCAGAATTTCATCTTTGAAGGGTCTCGTTCCGTCTGTGCTGGTTTCGTCTTAGCAAGTCTTGGGTAGCTTGGTTTCGTCTGTCTTGTAATTAATCAAAATCTTGAGACGTTAATCATCCTTGATCTAACAATCTCCCCCTTTTTGATGATTACTGAGACCATACCACTAAAAAAATCCGCACAAGACATGGTTACGAAATTTAAACAAACAGATCTTAAAAAGCCAGATTGACATCAAGATGATGTTTTCTGAATAATACTTCTTTATAAAGGATTGTTACATCAATGTGATGTAATCTTTGTACATTATTACATTGGTATAGACAGAAAACCAATAAAGAATAACCAATAAAGATTTACAATGTATTTTCTATACTAAAAGGAATAAAAAAAATAAAATAAAATACATTGATACAAGTATAATTGACTCCCCTTCAGACGATACTTTCTCTTCAGACGATGCTCCTTGCTCTTGCTTGCTCGCTCCCCCTCAAACGAAGCTTTAACTTGTTTGCTCCCCCTTAGACAATGCTTTCCCCTTGTACCATTCTTCTTTCCCTTGGGCTATCTTCTTTTTCTCCCCTCAATTTGTGAATCATCAAACATGTTTACGAAGAAGGTTTTGGCTTCTTGTTAAGCAGGGTCATCACAATGTCCTTTAGCTGCTGCACTTCAGACGATAGAGAAGCTTGATTTTCTTCAAGTTCCCGGTTCTTTGCTTTCAAGTGCCCGCAATCCTCTTCTAAGGCATCATACTTGCGCTTCAGAGTCTTATACTCCTCAACTTCTTGAATATCAGCCTCAGCAACCTCAACTTTGTCATCAACCTCCACCATATCATCAAAAAGTACCATTGGTGTTTGAGGTTCTTCCACGATAGGTGTAGTGTCATCAATGATGAGCACTGTTGGAGTCTTCTTCAGACACAATGTGAAAAGTGGAAGAATGAGGTAAGCCGTGAAGTTCCGTTCCCATTGCCATGAGTAGATGTTTGTTGGAACAGAGACTTCAAGATCTGGATGTTCCTCAGAAGGAAGTGTATAAGCGAAAGCTCCACCAGGAAACACCCTGCCACATATGGTAGAATCCTCATCAAATGAGGTTCCAGAGCAAAACTGTGAAGTGGCTTCATGATCTTCTATCATCCGTTGTATCTTTGGATTGATAGGGCTTGAGGCTTGAGCTTGTATTGCCTTGAGGTGCGCATAAGCAGCAGACAGAAGGAGTTTGGAGACGTGCCTTGCATATTTGAAGGTTCTGGGGACAGACGGTAGTTTCTTCTCTTTGCCCTTAGCCAAAAACTTGACCAAGCATGGTCGTTTTCGGTCTAAGACGATTGTGTACTTTGTTTCGTCTGACACCAGCGAAGAGAACTATGATCCCACCATGAAGGGACAGTATCTCTTATCCTTCTTAGCTTGATGATCAATATGATAGAAGGAAACCTCTCTTTCCTTGGCTACCCTTCTATAGGCACCAGCTAACAACTTGAAGGTCAAGTTGTAGTCTTCCGGTAGGGCGTGAGCGAACTCTTCAGGGTCTTCATATTCGTTGAGGAGGATGGAGTAACGAGGGTTGATCCCGGAGCAGTGGGGTCTCGTCCAAGGGAGCACAATTCCTAGATAATGTCCTAGACCGACATACTCTGTTTGGTTGAGTGGAATTGTGAAAGGCATTGGATCATGACGATCTATGACGTCAAAATGTCAATGTGTGCACTCTTTCGGCTCATAGATGGTAGATCGTGCGTCTCCATATCTACAGTGATGGAATACAGGCGCATTAATCTCATACCGAACCTTCCACTTGGTGTTTTCTCTGTGTGGGATGTGAGTTTCATAGCCAAGTGCTGGTCTTTCAATCACTGACGCAGCAATATGATCCTTGTATGCTTGTATATTTTCCAATCCCTTGATGTCTAGGTTGGCGCTGTATCCCAGGCGACGCCAAACCAATCGCGTTGCTCCTCCGGGGGTGTAGATAGTGTCTTCATTGAAGTCCACCGGCTTCAAGGATTTGTTGTGTAGAAAGGGATTTACAGATCTCCTTAGTTGAAAACCCTTCTTTCCTCTGTACAGATATGGGTTCTTCAACTCTATGTAAGGAGTATCCCTTATGTATAGGTCTTCATTGTCTGCCAAGATTTTTGTTGCAGACTCAGACGATTCAACTTCAGTGGAGAATTCTTCAATCTTCTCTCCAAAGATCCAATCTGGTTTGATTGGTCTTTCAGCACAGGTGATCTCAGCAAAGTTCCTCATGACCAATTCGTTTAGAAACGAATAGTCCACCTTGTGCTATGAGGGTAAATCTTCTGGATTAATCACCTCGGCATATGATCTCCCCCAAGTAGCATCCACCTTAATGATTTCAAGTTGTTCTTCATCAGACGAAGAATCAACTTCTTCAATAAGCACATAGTCTTCAGACGGAATCTCCTTCGTCTGGTGGTGGAATGCTTCCTCAGACGCAGCAGGTATCGTCTGTGCAAGGGATGCGTTCAGCGGAGGCGCAACAATAGGGGTATCCCTATGTTCGTCTTGGAGTGATGGAGAGACCTTCATTGTGGAGACTTCCTCAAACAATATTGTTTCCAACTCCTCCGCAACATGGGCATTGTCTTTCTGGATCTGGGCAGTTTCTTCACTATTCATGCCCTCTGAGGTTGCTGGAGCAGATGCAGCCTCAGATGATCCAATGTCGCGGACGCTATTGAGAAAGATTCTTTCTCTCTCAGCTTGAAGCAAAATTGAGACTCTCTTGGCCTCTTTCAGCATTCTTTCTTCGTCTGTCTCACCAACTACGACAGACACAAGTTTTTGCTTCATCTTCTCCTTGCCTTTAACAGCCTTTTCAAGCGCAAGCTTTCTAGCTCTTGCCTTTTCTTCTGCTGCTATCCTCTGCTTTTCTTCGTTTGTGAGTATCTTCACAGACTGAACAGGTTCAGACGATATGTTGACCCCTTCATCTTCACTAGGGGATATCGTTTGTCCTTTTGTCTTAGCACCAATGTGCTTGATTCTGATGGTCCTTTTCTTTTTCTTGAGGGGTTCTTCAAGAACGTCCTCAAAAGGAACCTCAGAGATGATCACAGGAGGAGGAGGTTGAGGTTGGTTTAGTGTTTGGGCTTGTGTTTGGGGTTCTGTTTGGGATGGTGTTTCGGCTTGTGTTTGGGGTTGTGTTTTGACTTGTGTTTCGGACGGTGTTTGGGCTTGTGTTTGTGGCTTAGCACGCTTGATGCGAGCTCTGTGTGGAGGGTCTTTGGTGATGGGTGAATGAGGTACATCCTCTTGTTGTGAATGAAGGAGGTAGCCTGGCGTCAGATGCATCTTCGCAAAGGTGCTAGCTCTCACTTCCTTTCCCTCTGGGTGATAGACTACTCCAGTCGTATCAAACCCTTGGTTGATGATGATCTTTGTGAAGAGGGTGGCGTAGGGAATGCTGCTCTTCCTACGGATGTTGCGGTTCTTCAACGCACTTATCCAGTGGTCAAGGATAATGTGCGGAAGGCTCATCCTAACTTTCCTCAGACAATAGAAGATCCAAAATCTGTCTCGAGAACTCACATTGTCCCTCGAACCAGACCTTGGTGTGAAGATATTGTAGAGGAGGTTGTGGATGACTCTAGCAGATGGACCGAGATTTCCAGATCTGTAGAACTCGGGGTCTTCAGTGTTGTGTTTCTTCATCTCGTAGATCATCTTGTCTACGAACTCCTCAGACTCATTCTTCATCCAGTTAGGGCTGTAGAAACGCCCCTCGGCCTTGCAGTTGCCAGCCTCAGCAATAGAGTCCACCGTGATGATGTACTCTTTGTTATCAATGGTACCCACAATACCATCGTCGAACTCCTTCGCGTCGCTCCAGAATTCGGCATAGGCCTCCATCAGCCATGGGCCTCTCATCTCAGCAAAATCCATCCATCCAGAGTGGTTTAAGACCTTCGTTACTCTTTCAGAGATGCCTTCAACAGTTTCCCTTGATATCCACTTACTCAGCAAGAACAAGTCTTGAGCGAAGAAAGTGGCTTCAGCAGCTTTGGTAGCTTTGGTGTTCTTGGCGGCCATTGTTGATATTTGAAAAAGAGAGAATAAGAACTTAGTGAGTATTTAGGTTTGGAAAGTTTAAAAGATTGCAAATTGCGGTAAAGAACAAAAGAGTGAACTTTCAAGAGTATTTATAGGCAAAGATAAAAACGGTTGTGATTCTTCAGACGAAAGAGATTTTGGAAACTGCCCCTGATTTGACGTGTTCACATCATTGCCTTTTTAATGATTGATTTGACCTCTGCAATTCACGGCGCGTGCCTATCAATGTCCTAGAATAGTGCAATAAATGACAGACACATTTATTGCTTCTTTTAATTTGTCCCTGCACACTTGAGATAAACTTGTTATACAGTAACAGTTGCGTCTGTTGAATTTTACCACAGTAACTATTCAACTTGATCAGACGCAATGTTTCGTCTTAACACGAAATAATGTACAGACGGAACAAATTTAACAAAACGCTCAGACGGAACAATTTTCAATCATTTAAAGAAATAATTCCAAGATTTTCCTTAATGAAAATGAAACGTGTTTCGTCTAATGCTTTAGTAAATATATCTGCCCATTGAAAATCTGTTTTCACAAACTGTATATTGAAAATACCTTTTTGTATATAGTCTCTTATAAAATGAAAACGAATTTCAATATGTTTAGCTTTTGAATGCTGAATAGGATTTTTACTAAGATTGATTGCACTAGTGTTATCACAAAATACTGGTATATGATTTTCAAACCTGGAGTAATCTTCAAGTTGATGTTTTATCCACAGTAATTGTGAGCAACACCCTGCCGCAGCAATATACTTTGCTTCAGTTGTTGAGAGTGCAATGGAGTTTTGTTTCTTGCTTGACCAAGATATTAGTGATGATCCAAAAAATTGACATCCACCACTTGTGCTTTTTCTCTCTATTTTGTCTCCAGCATAATCCGCATCACAAAAGCCTCTCAAACTAAAATCATTATTTTTGTTATAAAACAAAGAGAGATCAGTTGTTCCAACAAGATATCTAAGAATTCTCTTTATAGCTTGTAAGTGAGATTCTTTAGGGTCAGATTGAAATCTAGCACATAGACAGACACTAAACATAATGTCGAAGTCTGCTCGTTAGATTAAATAAAGGAGTGAGCCAATCATACCTCTATATATACCGATCGATCAACGAGACTTACGACTCATCCTTGTTAAGATTTGCTCCAGACGAATGCATTGGGGTCTTCATAGGCTTAGCATTCTCCATCTTGAACTTCTTAATAAGTTCCTTTGTGTATTTTTGTTGATGAATGTAGATTCCTTCTTTCGTCTGCTTGATTTGAAGTCCTAGAAAGAACTTCAATTCTCCCATCATGCTCATTTCAAACTCATCTTGCATTATCTTTGAAAAATCCTTGCACAGAGAATCATTAGTAGCTCCAAAGACTATATCGTCTACATAAATCTGGACTATAATAAAGTCTTTTGAAACGCTTTTCTTGAAGAGAGTTGTATCAACCTTTCCTCTTGCAAAACCATTTTTAAGAAGAAAAGTACTGAGTCTATCATACCAAGCTCTGGGAGCTTGTTTAAGACCATACAGTGCTTTCTTAAGTTTGAAAACATGATCAGGTTGAGATGAACTTTCAAAACCAGGAGGTTGTTTTACATAAACTTCTTCTTCAATGAAACCGTTTAGAAAAGCACTTTTTACATCCATTTGATATAGGACGATATTCTTGTGAGCAGCAAAAGCAAGTAATATTCTGATTGCTTCTAATCTAGCTACAGGTGCAAAAGTTTCTGTAAAATCAATACCTTCTTGTTAATTATACCCTTGTGCTACTAACCTTGCTTTGTTTCTTACCACTTTTCCAGCTTCATCAAGCTTGTTTCTGAACACCCATCTGGTTCCAATGATGCTTTTGTTCTTTAGTTTTCAACTAGGGTCCATACATCATTCCTTGTGAACTGATTAAGTTCTTCTTCCATAGCCAAGATCCAATCGTTATCTTGAAGATCATCTTCAACATTCTTTGGCTCTATGTTTGATACAAGAGCATATCCAGACGATTCCTTTAGCTACGATCTAGTTAGAACACCTTGATTCCTATCTCCAATGATAAGATCTTCAGTGTGGTTAGATGCAAACTTCCATGGTCTTGCAGGTGCTTGATCTCTTTGTTGATGAGTATCAGACGAAGAGGGTTCGTCTGTGCTCTTATCGTCTGCTCTTGTTTCGTCTGACCCTTGTTTATCATGTTGACCAGAAGGGTTAATCTGCAAATTATCAAACAAGTTTTCTAGGTCTGATATTTCTTTATCAGCCTTTGAGTTATCTTGGAACTTTACATGAATTGATTCCTCTACAACTTGTGTCTTAGAGTTAAAAACTTTATAGGCCTTAGATGTGTTGGAATATCCAAGAAAGATTCCTTTTACCACCTTTGAATCAAACTTGCCAAGTTGATCTTTGGTGTTTAAGATAAAACATTCACATCCAAAAGGATGGAAATAAGAGATGTTGGGTCTTCTTCCTTTTCATAGTTCATATGGAGTCTTATTCAGTATTAATCTTATCAATATTCTGTTTTGAATATAACAGGAAGTATTAACTGCTTCTGCCCAATAATATTTAGGGAAAGAGCTTTCATGCAACATAGTTCTAGCCATTTCTTGTAAAGAGCGATTTTTTCTTTCCACAACTCCATTTTGTTGGGGAGTTCTTGGAGATGAAAAATTGTGAAATATACCATTTTCAAAACAAAAGGCTTTGAACTCAGAATTTTCAAATTCTGTTCCATGATCACTCCTTACAGACGCAATACATATTCCTTTTTCTTTTTGAACACGTTTGCAGAATATTTCAAAAACCTTGAATGACTCATGTTTATGGGCTAGGAAGTATACCCATGTAAATCTAGTATAATCATCTACAATGACAAATCCATATCTCTTCCCTCCAAGACTTTCAGTCTGAGTGGGTCCAAAAAGATCAATGTGTAACAGTTCTAGCGGTCTTGTCATGGAAACAACATTTTTTTATTTGAAAGAAGCTTTGAGTTGTTTCCCATGCTGACAAGATTCACACAGACGATTGGTTTTCCAAGATATTTTTGACAAACCTTTTACGAGATCCTTTTTAGAAATTTTTGAAATATACTTGAGACTTAAATGTCCAAGCTTTTTGTGCCAAATATCTCGTTCATCATCTGCTGAAATCAAACATGTTACATTCTGATCACTCAGGTCAGAAAGGCAAACCTCATAAAGGTTATTATTCCTTTTCCCAATAAAAAGAATGGATTTATCTTTGTTTCTGACTATACACTCATCAGAGTTAAAAGCTACTTCATATCCACTGTCACAAAATTGACTTATGCTAAGTAGATTGAAGTTAAGGCCTTTAACATATGATACGTTCTGGATAAGTGTATTGGGTGTCTTACCAACAGTCCCAATGCCAAGAATTTTACCTTTTCCAGAACCGTAGGAGACAGACCCTTTACTTGGTCTGAGGTCTTGGAACATAGACAGGTCTCCCGTCATGTGTCGTGAGCAACCACTGTCCAGGTACCAGTTTGAAGTCTTGTCTCTTCCCATTAAGGATATCTGCAACAGGAACAATAAGTGACTTTGGTACCCAAATCTTTTTGGGTCCTTTCTTGTTAGTTACAAAAGACTTCTTTTTGTTTTTAGCCTTTTTGTAGTTATTAGGAACCTTGTTGTAATTCCTCTTCTTTTTATCAAACGAAACAGGTTTGTTTTTATTTTCGTCTGTCTCCTTAACATAACCAAGTCCACTTTTATCATTGGGTGACCTCTTATATTTTAAGATATTTTCAAGAATGAAGGATCCCTTTGTAAACTTGGTTAAATCATTGAGAAGAGACTCATTTTCTTTCTTTAATTTTTCGATTTCAAGAAAGAAAATGTCCTTTTCAGACTCAGACGAAACATCATTTGATACTTTCTTGTCTAGTAGCTCAATTTCAGATTTTAAAAAAGCATTTTCTTCCAAGACTTGTCTCAACTTGGTTTTGCAAGTTTTGTATTGCTGAGCAATAAAATGAGAGTGAGCTAGAAGTGTATCATATGATATTTCTTCTGATTCTGACTCAGACTCAGAAAAAGAGGATGAATAAGTTTCATTGACATTTACCTCTGTTGAGATGTGGTCTCCAGCCATAAGGCAGATGTTTGTTGTTTCTTCTCCTTCAGAGGACTCCTCTGAGCTTTCACTGTCAAGGTCTTCCCAAGTCAGTAAGCTCTTCTTTCTTTTGTCTTTTCTAGAGCTCCACCTCTTTTTCAATTTGGGACATTCTGACCTCATATATCCCAGTTTCCTGCATTCATAGCACACAACTTCTGTGCTTTCTTCTTTTGTTGATGACTTCTCAGGGAGCTTCTTCTCCTTTTTTCTTGAAAAAGCGTTGACCTCTGCCTTTCTTCATCATCATCCTTTTGAATCGTCTGGCCATGAGAGAGGCTTCGTCTTCAGAAGAATCATCAGACGATTCTGATTCAGTTGAATCGGCCTTCAAAATCTTTGTTTTCTTTTTACTGTCCTTCTTGATAGAATCTTCTTTAGGAGTGGTGTTTACAGACGGAAGAGCTATAGGCTCTTGAACTTTGATTTTGTCACTTTTACATAAGAGTACCTCATGTACCCTTAGAGCTCCAATTAACTCGTCTAGAGTTAATGTCTTCATATCTCTTCCAACAGAGATGGCTGTGGACATGGCTTCCCAAGGAGGTGGGAGACTGTCCAAGATCTTCATGTTGTTCTGGGCCTTTGTGAAGGTGATTCCCAGAGCCGTGAGTCCATTCAATATTGTTTGGAATCTTCCAAACATCATATCGATTGACTCTCCTTTCTTCATAGAGAACATTTCATATTCTCTTTGAAGAGTAGCGGCCTTCCTCATTCTGATATCTTCAGTGCCTTCATATGAGATTTTGAGAGCATCCCATAGTTCTTTAGCGGTTTTGTAGGCACAGAATCTGTTGTACTCAGTTCTGGAGAGAGCACACATAAGAGCATATCTAGCTTTGTTGTTCAGCTCCATCATAGAGTATTCTTCGTTTCCCATTCTCCTTCAGGCTTTACAATGGGGATATCTCCTGTGGTGATTATATTCCATAATCTGTATTGGGTTGACTTGATGTACATCTCTATCCTGTCAGCCCAGTAGGGATAATCATCTTCAGAGAACGCTGGAGGTTTGTTCATTGAAGCTCCTCCGAATAGAAAAGATGGTCCTTGTGAGTCCATGTTGGATCTTTTCCTCTAGCAGCTGTTAAGCGCTCAACCCTTAGAGGCTGAGCTCTGATACCAAACTGTAAAAGATAAACACAAGAAGGGGGGTTGAATTGTGTTAATTATAAAATTTTATCCCTTTCGTTTGTGGGTTTCCAAAGGGTTCAGACGAAACAACGTTTGTACTGAAAGATTGATTTTAATATGCAAACGTTAGAGTACGATTATCCCCAGTTAGTTAAACAGACGAAACAAATAAACACGAGTATTTTTATATTGGTTCGTCTATTTAAGACTACGTCCAGTTACCCAGCAACCACTGAGTTTTCACTACAAACCGTGAAAAGGTTTACAAGTATTGTTTGAACCCAGCCACTTCTGGCTATTACAGGATATTCTTTGCTCCCAGCCTTCTCAGGCTAAACCACCAAGGTATTCTTTGAACCCAGCCTCCACAGGCTAAAACAAAAGGTATTCTTTCAAACACAGCCTCCTCAGGCTAAAGTACCACACAAGTGGATTTGAAAAGATGTTTAAGAAACAAAGTTCTTCCTCTTCGCAGAGAGGGTTTTTTACAATATAGTTCTTAGTTGAATTAAGCGAATTCTCAGACGATTGAAGAGATAAGCATATTAGCCAACTGATTCTAGATGCTGTGAAGTCCTTTTATAGGCATCTTCTTCAAATAGCCGTTAGACTCATTTGAATGCCGTTGAGAGTCGTTGAGAAATCTTCTAGAGAGCTTTCCAAAAAGGTTGTCAGTTGTACTTGATTGATTGATGCAGAGTTGCAGCGGATATAGCGGACTAGGTTGTGCGCAGTACTATTTCTGACTTGTACAGAGATGTGACAAAAGGTGAAGACCTTTTTAACTTTGGTGTGTAAGCTCGAATCCCTATACTGATCTTGGATGCTTCTCATGAGTACTTCTTCAGATTTGAAATCTTGGCACGAATGACTCAACTTGACTTCAGCTTTTAGATAGACGATATGTTTCTTCAGTCTTCAGTTGTTGTTTCGTCTTATCCTATCATCTTAAGACTTCACTCTTTGGACAGACGAAGGGCTTTAGCTTGAGTAGTCCTCTTTCGTCTGTGCATGTATCGTCTGATGGCTTGGCTTTTGGACAGACGCAAAATTTCATCTTTGAAGGGTCTAGTTTCGTCTGTGCTGGTTTCGTCTTAGCAAGTCTTGGGTAGCTTGGTTTCGTCTGTCTTGTAAATAATCAAAATCTTGAGACGTTAATCATCCTTGATCTAACAATACTCCTTATTGTCAATGGTACCTACAGTACCATCATCAAATTCTTTTGCGTCACTCCAGAATTCTGCGTAGGCCTCCATCAGCCATGGCCTTCTCATCTCTGCGAAATCCATCCAGCCATTGTGTACCAGCATGTTTGCTAACCTGTCAGAGATGCTCTCAATAATGGCTCTTGAGATCCATTTACTCGGCAAGAAGAGATCTTGCGCAAAGAAGGTTGCTTCGGTTGCCTTGATATTCTTGGCGGCCATAGTTAAGTTTGAAAAGAGAGAGAAATTGTGTGAGTAGAGTATTCAGAGATAGTGTGAATGTAGTAAAGAATAAAAGTGTGAACTTTAAGGGTATTTATAGTCAAAGATAAAAACGATTGTGATTCATTAGATGAAAGAAGTTGAAACCGTCCCTGATTTGACGTGTCCCCATCATTGCCCTTTTAATGATTGATTTGACTTCTGCAATTCACAGCGCGTGCTCTTCAAAGTCTTAGAATAGTGCAATAAATGACAGACACATTTGTTGCTACTTTTAATTTGTCCCTGCACACTTAACTTTAAAATAATTAAATAATAACCTTGCGTCTGTTGAATTTTCTCAGACTGATTTAACTTGATCAGACGCAATGTTTCGTCTTAACACGAAAAGATATACGAAGGTACAGACGAAATGAAATGCTTCAGACGGAAAAACTTAATCAATTAAAGAGATAATTCCCAAATTTTCTTTAATGAAATTGAAGCGAGTTTCGTCTAAAGCTTTTGTAAAGATATCTGCCCATTGAAAATCAGTTTGAACAAACTGTATATCGAAAATACCTTTTTGAGCATAATCTCTTATAAAATGAAATTTGATTTCAATATGCTTGACTTTTGAATGTTGAATAGGATTTTTGCTGAGATTAATTGCACTTGTGTTATCACAAAATACTGGTATTTGAGTTTCAAACCTGGAGTAATTCTCAAGTTGATGTTTTACCCAAAGTAGTTGCGAGCAACACCCAGCCGCAGCAATATACTCTGCTTCCGTGGTTGAGAGTGCAATGGAGTTTTGCTTCTTGCTTGACCAAGAGATTAGTGATGAACCAACAAATTGACATCCACCACTTGTGCTTTTTCTCTCCACTTTATCTCCAGCATAATCAGCATCACAATAACCACTTAGATTGAAATCACTATTTTTCTTATAAAAGAGAGAGAGATTAGTGGTTCCAATAAGATATCTTAAAATGCGTTTAACAGCTTGTAAATGTGATTCTCTAGGATCAGATTGAAAACGTGCACATAGACAGACACTAAACATAATGTCAGGTCTACTAGCAGTGAGATAGAGAAGAGATCCAATCATACCTTTGTATATCGTCTAATCAACGGTCTTACCTAATTCGTCTTTGTTGAGGCTGGCTCCAGACGAATGCATGAGAGTTTTCATTGATTTGGCATTTTCCATTTTGAATTTCTTTAGAAGTTCCTTAGTATACTTCTGTTGATGAATGTATATACCTTGTTTCGGTCGTTTGATTTGAAGTCCTAGGAAAAACTTCAGTTCTCCCATCATGCTCATCTCGAACTCTTCCTGCATTAACTTAGAGAAATCCTTGCACAAGGATTCGTTAGTTGCTCCAAAGACTATATCATCTACATATATTTGAACAATAATAAAGTCTTTTGAAACACTTTTCTTGAAGAGAGTAGTATCAACCTTCCCTCTTGAAAAACCATTTTGAAGAAGAAAGGAACTCAATCTTTCATATCAAGCTCGAGGAGCTTGTTTAAGACCATATAGTGCTTTCTTTAGCTTAGAAACATGATCTGGTTGAGATGAACTTTTAAACCCAGGAGGTTGTTTTACATATACTTCCTCTTCAATAAAACCATTTAGAAAAGCACTTTTTACGTCCATTTGATATAGGATGATATTCTTATGAGCAGCAAAGGCAAGTAAAATTCTAATGGCTTCTAGTCTAGCTACAAGAGCGAAAGTTTCAGTGAAATCTATACCTTCTTGTTGATTATAGCCTTGAACTACTAATCTTGCTTTGTTTCTTACCACTTTCCCGTCTTCATCAAGTTTATTTCTGAACACCCATCTCGTTCCAATGATACTTTTGTTTCTTGGTTTCTCTACCAAAGTCCAAACATCATTTCTGGTAAACTGGTTTAGCTCTTCTTTCTTAGCTAAAATCCAGTCATTATCTTGTAGAGCTTCCTCAATATTCTTGGGCTCTATATTTGACATGAGAGCATATCCAGACGATTCTCTTAGTTTTGATCTGGTCTGAACACCTTGATGTTTATCTCCAATGATAAGATCTTCTGTGTGATTTGAGATAAACTTCCACGTTCTTATAGGAGTTTGATCATCATGTTGATGAGTATCAGATGAAGGGGGTTGGTCTGTACTTCTATCGTCTGCTCTTGTGTCTGTTCTTGCATCTGACCCAGGTTAACCATTTGAATTTGAACTTTGACCAGAAGGGTTAATCTGTAAATTATCAAATAAATTTTCTAGGTCTGATATTTCCTTATCAACCTTTGAGTTATCTTGGAATTTTACATGAATTGATTCCTCTACAACTTGCGTCTTAGAGTTAAATACTTTATAGGCCTTAGACGTATTGGAATATCCAAGTAAGAATCCCTTCACCACTTTTGAATCGAATTTGCCAAGTTGATCTTTAGTGTTTAAGATGAAACATTCACATCCAAAAGGATGGAAGTAAGAAATGTTGGATCTTCTTCCTTTCCATAGTTCATAAGGAGTCTTATTCAATATTGACCTTATCAATATTCTATTTTGAATATAACAGGAAGTATTAATTGCTTCTGCCCAATAATATTTTGGAAGAGAACTTTCATGCAACAAAGTTCTAGCCATTTCTTGTAAAGTACGATTTTTCCTTTCCACAACTTCATTTTGCTGAGGAGTTCTTGGAGATGAAAAATTGTGAAAGATACCATTTTCAAAACAAAAGGCATTGAACTCAGAATTTTCAAATTCTGTTCCATTATCGCTCCTGACAGACGCAATACATATTCCTTTTTCTTTTTGAATACGTTTGCAGAATATTTCAAAAACACTGAATGACTCGTGTTTATGTACTAGGAAGTATACCCATGTGAATCTAGTATAATCATCCACAATTACAAATCCATATCTCTTTCCTCCAAGACTTTCCGTCTGAGTAGGTCCAAAGAGATCAATATGTAATAGTTCTAGTGGTCTTATCGTGGAAACAACATTTTTTTATTTAAAAGAAGCTTTGAGTTGTTTCCCATGCTGACAAGATTCACACAGACGATTGGATTTCCAAGATATTTTTGGCAAACCTTTTACAAGATCCTTTTTAGAAATTTTCGAAATATACTTGAGACTTAAATGTCCAAGCTTTTTGTGCCAAATATCTCGTTCATCATCTGCTGAAATCAAACATGTCACATTCTGATCACTAAGGTCAGAAAGACAAACCTCGTAAAGGTTATTCCTACTTTTCCCAACAAATAGAATGGATTTGTCTTTATTTTTTACTATACATTCATTTGAGTTAAAAGCTACTTTATATCCACTGTCACAAAATTGACTTATGCTAAGTAGATTGAAGTTAAGACCTTTAGCATAAGACACATTTTGGATAAGAGGATTGGGTGTCTTACCAACAGTCCCAATGCCTAAGATTTTACCTTTCCCTGAACCATATGATACAGACCCTTTACTTGGTCTGAGATCTTGGAACATAGACAAGTCTCCCGTCATGTGTCGTGAGCACCCAGTGTCCAGGTACCAACTTGAAGTCCTCTCTTTTCCTATTAAGGATGTCTGCAACAGGAATAATGAGTGAATTTGGTACCCAAATCTTTTTGGGTCCTTCTTTGTTAATGAAAGAAGATTTCTTTTTGTTTAAGGTTCTTTTATCTTTTCTATAATTATTTGGAACCTTATTGTAATTTCTTATCTTCTTTTTATGAGCAGACGGAACAAAATTGTTTTTCTTTTTGTCTGACTCTTCAACATAACCAAGTCCACTCTTATCAGATGGGGATCTCCCATATTTTAAAATATTTTCTAGCACAGAGGATCCCTTAGTGAACTTTGTTAAGTCTTTGAGTAAGGATTCATTTTCTTTCTTCAATCTTTCAATTTCAGAAATAAAATTATCCTTTTCAGATTCAGATGATTTTTCATCTGATACTTCTTTTTGCAGTTACTCATTTTCAGTTCTCAAAGTAGCATTTTCTTCCAAGGTTTGTTTTAACTTGGCTTTGCATACTTTGTATTGCTTAGAAATAAAATGTGAGTTAGCCAAAAGTGTATCGTATGAAATTTCTTCTGATTCTGACTCAGACTCAGATGAAGAGGATGAACAAGTTTCATATTCAATTACCTCTGATGAGACCGTGTCTCCAGCCATGAGGCAGATATTTGCAGTTTCTTCTTCTTTAGTGGATTCCTCTGAGCTTTCGCTATCAAGGTCTTCCCAACTCACTAGACTCTTCCTACCCTTGTCTTTGCGAGGATTCCATCTTTTCTTTAATCTTGGACACTTTGATCTCATATGTCTAGGTTTTCTACACTCATAGCAGATAATTTCTGAGCTCTCCTCCTTGCTTGAAGATTTTTCCGGGAGCTTTATTTCCTTCTTCTTAAATAAGCGTTGACCTCTCCCATTTTTCATCATCATCTTCTTAAAGCGTCTTGCCATGAGAGAAATCTCATCATCGGACGATCCATCAGACGAATCAGATTCAGTGGTGTCAGCTTTCAGAACTTTGTGCTTCTTCTTTCTTTCTTTCTTAGGAGTTTCCTCCTTTGTCATGTTGTTGACAGACGGAAGAGCTATGGGTTCTTGAACTTTGATCTTGTCTCTCTTACACAGAAGTACCTCATTTACTCTCAAGGCTCTTATTAACTCGTCAAGAGTTAATGTCTTCATATCACGCCCGACTGAGATGGCAGTGGACATGGCTTCCCATGGAGGAGGAAGACTATCCAATATCTTCATGTTGTTTTGAGCCTTCGTGAATGTAATATCCAGCGCAGTAAGTCCATTCAATATCATTTGGAATCTTCCAAACATCATATCAATAGATTCTCCTTTCTTCATTGAAAACATCTCATATTCTCTTTGAAGAGTAGCAGCTTTCCTCAAACGCACATCCTCAGTTCCTTCATAGGAAATCTTGAGGGCATCCCAAAGCTCTTTAGCTATTTTGTAGGCACAGAATCTGCTGTATTCTGTCCTTGATAATGCACACATGATGGCATATCTGGCTTTGTTGTTGAGTTCCATAAGCGAGAATTCTTCATTTCCCCATTCAACCTCAAGTTTGACAATAGGGATGTTTCCTTGAGTTATGAAGTTTGATGTACATCTCCATCCGATCCGCCCAGTAAGGATAGTCATCACCAGAGAACATCGGTGGCTTGTTCATGGATGACCATCCAGACAAGAACGAAGGTCCTTGTGACTCCATGCAGGATCTTTCCCTCTAGCAGCTGTAAAGCGCTCAACCCTTAGAGGTTGAGCTATGATACCAAACTGTAAAAGATAGAACACAAGAAGGGGGGTTGAATTGTGTTTTATATAAAAAAATTTCCCTTTCGTCTATGAGTTTAAATATGTTCAGACGAAATAATTTTAATCTTCAAGGATTGTTTTTAAGGAAGAAACGCTATAGTTTAATTATCCCCGTTAGTTGAAAAACTTAGGGAAGTAAATACACAAGTATTTTTATACTAGTTCGTCTATATAAGACTACGTCCAGTTACCCAGTAACAACTGAGTTTTCACTACCAACCGTGAAAGGGTTACAAGTATTATTTGCGCCCAACCACTTCTGGCTATAACACGATATTCTTTGAACACAGCATTCGCAGGCTAAACAACAAAGGTATTCTTTGAACAACCAGCCTCCTCAGGCTAAAACACCACACAAGTGGATTTAAAATAGTTGTTTTAAACAAGAAAGATTCCTCTTCGCAGAGAGGGTTTTATAATGAAGTACAACAGTTATAGTGAGCGAAATCACAGAAGATTGAAATACTAGAAGCGTGTTCGCCAACTAAACTTTGAAAGAGTGAAGTCTTTAAATAGGCAACGTCTTCAGATATCCGTTAGACACAGAAAAATGCCGTTGAGTATTTTCCTTGAAAGCTTCCAAAAGGTGTCAGATAGTACTTGAGTGATTGATGGCGTGTGCAGCAGATTTAGATAGCGTGCGCAGTACTTTTTCTGACATGTACAAAGACTTTGACAAAAAGGTGAAGACCTTTTTGAGTTGCATGTGTAAGCGCGAATCCACATACTGATCTTGGATGCTTCTAAAGAGTACTTCTTAAGATTTGAAATCTTGGCACGAGTGACTCATACTTTGCTTCACTTCTTGGACAGACGATACATTTCTTCAGTCTAAGAGATTTCGTCTTATCCTATCGTCTGATGACTTTGACTTGAGACAGACGAATGATTTCAATTTTGAGGGGTCATCTTCTGTCTGAGCTTGTTTCGTCTGACTTGCTTGTTGATGTTCCGTCTGAGAAAGTTTTGTCTGTCTTGTAGAAATCAAAACTTTAAATATGTTAATCATCTTGATCTAACAAGACATTAATGTCTCTCATTCATAACGTCTCATATGTTAAAGGATTAAATTTCAATTCGCTTAACATAAGTCAATTTCGTAATAGTGGATATGAAATTTCCTTTAACTCAGATGAATGTATAGTTTGAGATAAGGGCAAATCCATTCTCTTTACCAGTAAATAAAAGAATAATCTGTATGAAGTTTGTCTTTTTGACTTTAGTAATCAAAATGTAACATGTCTTATGACAACAGATGATGAGATAGATTTTTGGCATAAGAAGCTAGGAAATTTAAGTCTCAAATATGTTTCAAAACTATCAAAGAAAGATCTTTTAAAAGGTTTACAAAAAATCTCATGAAAATCCAATCATCTATGTCAGTTTTGTGAGTATGGGAAACAACTTAAAGCTTCTTTCATATCTAAAATTGTTGTTTCTACCTCAAGACCACTAGAACTGTTACGTATTGATCTCTTTAGTCCTACTCAAACACAGAGTCTAAGAGGAAAGAGATAAGGTGATTATGGGAAATTATTCTACATTCACATGGGTTTACTTCCTAACCCACAAGCATGATTCTTTTCAGGTCTTTGAGATATTCTACAAGAGAGTTCAAAATGAAAAAGGTTTTTACATTGCGTATGTCAGAAGTGATAATGATTTCAAGTTTGAAAACTTAGAGTTTGAAGCCTTCTATTATGGAAATGAAATTTTTCACAACTTCTCTTTACTAAGAACTCCTCAACAAAATGGGTTAGTTGAAAGGAAGAACAGAACGTTATAAGAAATGGCTAGAACTTTGTTGTGCGAAAGCTCATTCCCAAAGTACTTTTAGGCAGAGGTAATCAACACCTCTTGTTATATTCAAAATAGATTATTAGTAAGACTTCTTATGAATTGACGAAAGGAAGAAAACCCAACATATACTTTCATCCATTTGGATGTAAGTGTTTCATTCTCAACACTAGAGATCAACTTGACAAGTTTAACTCAAAGGTTGGTGATGGAATTTGTCTTAGATATTCTGATACTTCCAAAGTTGATAGAGTATTCAATTCTACAACTTAGATCAGATGCAACAGTTAAGTCAAACGAAGGAGTCAATACAGATGCATCTAAAGGCCCAACATATGTTCCTCAACTTGATGCTCCTCATACTTCTTAGAGAAATTGGAAATTTGTGACCAATCATTCTCAAAATCTAATTACAGGAGATAAACATCAATGAGTAAATATCAAATCATCTTTGAAGTATGTAGCTAACTACATCGTGATTTCAAAAACTGAACCTAAGAACATTAGTGAAGAACTTTAAGATAATGATCGGATAATTGCTATGGAGGAGGAACAAAATCAATTCACCCGAAATGACGTATGGAGTTTGATTCCTAGACCAGAGAACAAAAGCATCATTGGAAATAGATAGGTTTTTATAAATAAATTAGAAGAAACATGTAAAGTGGTTAGAAACAAGGTAGCTCAAGACTATAACTAAAAGTAGACTTTATTGAAACTTTTGCACCTCTGGTTAGGATAGAAGTAATTTGAATTCTTCTTGCATTTGCTGCTCACAAAAATACTATTTTATATCAGATAGATATGAAAAGTGTTTTTCTAAACAATTTTATTGAAGCAGAAGTCTTTGTAAAACAACCTCCTCGTTTCGAACATTTATCTCTTAAAGCCATATCTTCAAGTTGAAAAAGGTTTTGTATGGTCTGAAACAAGTACCTTGTGCTTCGTATGATAGACTTAGCTCTTTTCTCTTAAATAATGGGTTTGTGAGAGGCAAAGTTGATACAACTTTGTGTTTAAGAAGAATTTGAATAAAGATGTCATTATTGTCTAAATATATGTTGATGATATTATTTTTCAAGCCACTAATGAATCTCTATGTAAGGATTTTTCTAAACTTATGCAAAATGAATTCGAAATGAGTAAGAATTGAAGTTCTTTCTGGGCCTGCAAGTTAAGCAGGAAAAAGACATTTACACCCATCAGTAAAAATATACAAAGGAGCTTTTAAAGAAGTTTAAACTGGAAAATGCTAAGTTAATAAAAAATTCATGTATTCATCTGGTGCGAGTTTGTGAAAAGACGAATTTGGTAAGGCTATAAATCAAACAATTTATAGAAGTATGATTGACTCTCTACTTTATCTCACATTAAATAGATTTAATATCATGTATAACATCTGCTTGTTCGTTAGATTTCAATAAGATCCCAAGGGATCACACTTTTAACCTGTCAAACGGATCTTGAGGTATCTAGTCACCATCACTAACCTTTCTCTTATTTATAAGAAAAAAAATATATTTAAGGTTATGTAAACATTATAATGCTGATTGTGTTAAAAATAGAATTGAAAATAAAAACAAAAGTGGAAGTTCTCACTTCTTAAATTCATCTCTTAATTCATAGGTCAATAAAAAATAAAACTTCATAATTCTCTTAACAGTAGAAGCAAAATATATCCATATAATAAATTATTACTTGTAATTTCTTTGGATGAAACATCATTTAAATTATTACTCTATATTTAAATAAAAATATACTCATATTTTATAACAAAAACTAATGTCATCAATTTAACTAAAAACCTAATCAACATTCTAAAGTACACGATATTTAACTGAAAGCCTATTCAACATTCTAAAGTTAAGTATATAATATTTAACTAAAATCCTATTTAACATTTTAAAGTTAAATCCACGGTGTTAAGAATATTTTTATATCAAAATGACTGAAACATGCAACTAATAATTAAACTCCCTTTAACAATGAGTAGATATATGCATTAATAATCTGATAAAAAAAAATCTGTATTAATAATAATTAAGTGCATTAATATAGTCTTTTGAATAATAAAAGAAAAATTGGTTTCGATATATTCAAATTTGGAGTGATAGTTACAATAGAAGGGTGAATGAACGAAATTGCGAAAGGGGCCGGAACCAAATCTAGCATGACTTTTGATGAAAGAAACAGAGAATCATGACCCTCCTTACTAATCATACTGCCTTACTGAAATGCAGATTTTGCAAAAGAATAGCCTAAAACTGTAGGAGGTAATGATGATGACCCTTTTTTTTTCTCTCTCCCTTTCATTCTCCTATGTCTGACACTTTGACCAACAATAGTAACATTGGAACTGATCGCGTGAAAGCTCTGTAAGCTTGCTGAAATCCAAGACTCATAATATTTGACATGTGACTCGTGCATAAGGCGTTGGCTCTACAGGGTACTGCTTACTTGTAATTCTCTTTGTTCATTTAATATTTTCATATAACTAACTTTAAAAATGTTTACTCAAATTAGTTTTAATTACATTAATAAGAAAAGAAAATAAAGAGACAATAATAGATAATAATATATTTTTCTTTTTATTTGGTTGGAGAGAAAATAAAAATAATAATGTCTGAAAATAAAATTTTAATTTTTTTCTTCATTTCTATTTAATTTTCATCTGACGCAAGGAAATTGATTTGGTGAGAATCAAAGTTGAATGTTTGTCCAGATCAGAGACAAGGTTACAAGATTATCTTTGCAGTTTGTTTGCTTCTTTTATGCGTAACGTACGTTGTTGTTTACAAAAGATTAAATCATAGCAATATTTATCCAAATTCCTATGAATAAATAGTCAGAATCTAACCCAGTATGATGATATAACAGCCTAGGAAAATCAAATTAAAGAATAAGAAGAAAGGATTATTATGTGATATTTTAAGTGAGGTTAATTGATTAAAAAAAGTAAAGTTTTTATTGTAGTATATTAATGTCAAAATATGAAATCATGTTCATTATGGATCGTTTATGGCAATCAATATTGACTAGTTGAGTTGCATTTGAATTATGTTACGCTCGAATTCTTGTTTTGATTATGCTTTGTTAATGGTCGTCAGATTGAAGATCCTTTAAGCTAACTTGTTCATACTAAAGTCTCAAAGTTCTTCAATCATACTGTCTAAAAGAAATATTAGAATTCTCACAATTAATCTAAGTGCCCTTCTCATAATTAACGACATCAAAATTAGTATTCATCACAATCCTTTTATAATTTAGAAATCTCTTGTCACCTACTTGCATTGAACCAGCAAACATCCATGTCGATGTTGAGATCATACTGGAACAACATTAATGCACTCTCATCATGGTGTTTAAGTTTACACTTGAACTTTCCCAATACTCCTTCAGGGCGATTTGAAACTAAAATAAACCTTTACTGCTATATAATTTCAACCACGTGTATATTTAAATATTTATATCTAATTCTTAACATTCAACTCTCTATCGCAACATAAAAAACTGGGGAAAGTAACTTCGGAGTGAATACTTTTTTTTTTTTTTTGGTAGATTTGGAACTTCATAAAATTGTTTCTTCGTGCTTACCTAAGATTAGTTCTCGATTCTCCCAGTGTAAAAATTAATTTTTATTAATTAATTTGGATAAAAATTATTTTTTTATTTTTTGTAAAAAATTGAGATTTTTATTAATTAATTTGAAGTTTTAAAAACAACTTTTTTTCTTATTTTCTCCCTAGGTCCTTTCAACGAAAAAAAAATCCTTCTGTGAATAAAGAAGAGCAAAGGACGCGAGCTCTGATCACTAATAATAGATTGCCTCTAAGTTGGGTGCAAAACCTAACCCAAAAACAAAAGGTTGGATCCAAAACACTAATATGCGTAGCCCATTTACGAATGATGTCGCAAAACAGATTGATAAATCCATCAGCTCAAACAATTGCATACGGTGTAAGAAATAAAACGTGCTACATCAAATGATGACTTGGTTAATTCAACTTATGCTCGGCTCAGGCTGCATTACATAGATTTTGTTAAGTCACTAAACCCTAAAATTGTAATGGCAAGGAAAAAAGTGGAATGTAATTAAATGCGTTTATATTTTTACATCACCCAGTCAATTCTAAGTTGATAGTTGATTTTATATAAACTTTGATATATTTAATTTCACGTTTAAAAAGAATTCAAATTGATTTTGAATTTAAAATTGATCAGAGTTAAAGTAATTTTGTGTAATTTTTTTATGTTCGGTCAATAATTTTACTACAAACTTAATTTTATAATAAAAATATCTAAATATATATCATATCACTTTGAAATTAGTTTTAATGAAATCAATTTTATAAATAGTGTTCTAAACATGTACTAAATATAGTTGTAATTCTAAAAAAAATGCAGCGACAAAAATATTTAGGAAAACAATAATATAAACCATTATAAGAGTAATTTTGTGATATAGTTATAATGCAAAAATATTAAGCAAAGCATATATTGATGACCCTAAATGAATACGGAGATTTTCATCAATTATTACCAATGATTGTAGACATAAGATAATTTTTCAAATCGAAGTTACTATCTCGTTCCAATTTAATTTAGTGTTTAAGATTTTCAAACAACAATTAAGAAATATAATTGATATCTGAACATATTTTTAACTTTCATATGATTAAATTCTCTTATATTTATACTTTGTTATTCCACAACATATTTACATCTCTCCTGTACTAATGCTTTTCAACGTGTTACTTTTATTTTTTATTTTCACTCTTGTTTATAAAATAAAATTGCCACCTTATTTTTAACTTGTTTCTAAATTAAAAAAAAGATAATAATTTGTAAATTAAAAAAATAACAACAAAAAAGAATTATAACAAGAGTAAACGGGTTAAAAAGAATAATTTTGTGATACAGTGAGGTCATCATAAGGAAAATCGAAAAAACGGCAGAAAAGTTAAAACGGCGTCGGTTGATATCTTAACCGTAACCGTTTTCTAACGTTTGAAGTTTCTGTGGATAGCGTCACCCCCCACTCCGATGGGCCAAGTCCAGGAACCCCCGAAACCCGGAACGACCTTACTCCGCCGCATCCACAACATCGACAACAGCGTATCGCACGACATCCACGCCCTCACCCGCCCCATCGCCCCTCGACCACTCCTCCGCCTCCTCGAACTCGTCGCCGATTTCCGTTTCTTCTTTCCGGTGTCCCTTGGCCTCTATCTGGCCGCACCCTCCGCCTCCCCTCTCCGATCGCACCTCTTCCTTCCCCTCTTACTCTGCTCACTCCTCGACCTCCTCTTCATCGCCCTAATCAAATTCATGGTCCGCCGCTCCCGCCCCTCCTACGCCGACCACGCCGAGTACAACGCCGTCGTTTCGGTTGACAACTTCTCGTTCCCCAGCGGCCATTCCTCCAGAGTCTGCTTCGTCGCCTCAGTCTTCTCCCTCTCCCGCCCCTCGATCAAACACGATCTCGATCTCAACCTACCACGTGTCGCCATCGCGGGAGAGGAATTTCTGGCCGTTGATCTTCTCGTCGCGGGTGTTTGGGTTTGGGCCGTGATTACTGTCATTTCTAGAGTCGCTCTAGGGAGGCATTACGTTATCGATGTCTTCTTCGGGTCGTGCTTCGGTGTCCTCGAAGCGCTCTTCACCTTTCGCGTTTTGGAATTCCGAGGATTGGTTTGAGGTAAGAATAAGAATCAAAGAGCCGAGAATTAGGATTTTTTCGAGTTGAATTGGTTCGCTTTGTTCAGATAAATGATGATAACCTTACCTTACCCGCTGGTGAATTTCCAGTTCTGTAATTCAGTTTATCAAATCAATGTCCATTTTTTTTTGGCCATCTAGTTGTAATTGGAATGTACTTGCTGATAATTTTCTTTTATGATATGATATTCTCTTGAGATAAAGTAGATGATAATGCTGAGTTTCAGTGCTGATAATTTTTTTTTTTAATGACTGTAACGGAATTATGGTGAGGAGTTAGGCCATGTTTGAATTGAAGTTATCACAGTTAAGTTTGAATGAACTTATCAACTCTCTTTTTCTATACTTCCATTTCAGACTAAGTTTCAAAACAAATTTCAGGAATAGATCAGTTTACAATGGGACCTAACTTAAAACTAGTCAAGAGTTCAGTTTTACTTTTTAAACATACATCGGGAGCTTTCCAACTGATAAAAAATCCTAGCCTTAGTCTTTGAATGTGTCAGTGAAAGAATTTAGAAGCTGAGAATGTATTGAGAGAGTGTGTTAGTTTGACCTATGCCGTGGAACTTGGCTAACCCAAAAGTTGGAAAATTCTTCTAAATATGAGAATTAAATTTCCACGTTCAAAAGGAGAATGGTTTTAGAAGACACACAAAACTGGTCGACACAGGGCACGCCATAGGTTGGGGATGAAATTGCAATTGTTTAATCATGTATAAGTTGAAGGGAAGTTAAGTAATGGGTACTCAGGTTGATTCTACTGTATGGTTAGACTTTGGGTTGATTATTATTAAATTGGTTTAGATCTGTCCTTGTTTGAACCTAAAGCATGTTCCCTAGAGAAAAGTAACAGTGATTGGTTTATGATTTTGAGGTTCTACAAAGGATTTGTAGTCAAGGTACCTCAAAAGTAAATCCATGAAGATCATCGGCAGAGAATCTTCATTGTTTTTTAACATTTATTTGAGAATTTAGTTCAAGCAATGGCACTGACCTCTGCTAATGCAACCTAAGTGCACATTGCTCTCCTCCATCCTTCTAAAGGAACAATGCTGGTAACACAAGAAGTACTTTGCCAAAGAGCTTCTCTACCAAAGCCATATTAAGTATTTATGGTTGGAGTCGATAAATTTTCTCATCAAATTTGATTACTGAAAAAATTGCTATCCAAATAGAGAGAATAAAGAACTGCTGCTGCTGCTGTTTTTTTTTTTTTTTTTTGGTGTACAGAAAGAAACTGCTGCTGTTAATGTACGGTTTTTTACCCTCTCTGTATCTGATAAACAAATAATTAATACATATTTAGTTTGTTGCCAGATGCCCTTACCGATTATCTCGATCACAAATTTCTATTCCCTGTTGCAACTGAAAAACGTCTGTCTATTCTTGCTATATTAATCCAATTTCACTTGTCATTTGTTATCATTATATAACAATAATGTTAATAGTGTTAAGAGCATCCACCTTATTAGACTCTTACAAATGTTGTTGGCTCAAATGGTATAGAACTTGTTTCACTTAAACAAGATGTTGGATTGGAGTCTTGAGAATGAAAAAAATAGTTGTTGAAAGAGATCTGTTTTCTTAGGTTGGTTTAATTGACTTGAATTAATACAGATTCAGGGTGAACTCCAAATACCTTGGGTCTATGACCTTTTTAGATTCCTCATTAATGAGAATAACTTGGACAAAGAAAAATGAAAGGAAAACTGGGAAACAAATGATGGGGGGGGGGGGGGGTTGGAAGGACGATATAATTATTGTCGTTGTCAAGTACAGTGTGGCCCTTGCTCTGATTATGAGGCTGTGGATATGAGAAAATCAGAGTATCTTAGGAAAGAGTGGAAAGCATTAACTGGGACCAGGAACCAAGAATTCAAATGAAACATTATATGAAATAAAGAAGGGTACATCATCCTCGAAATAGTGAAAATTAAATGATAAGAAGTTAACTCATTTATTTGTTAATTTAAGGTTGCTATTCTTAATGATCACATCCGTTTTTTTTTTTTTTATTACTGTAGCATATATAATTCTGGGCAGATGTTAATGGTTGGACAGATTTCTGTTTGTTAAAGCATGAGGTTCTTGGACAATCTTAATTTTCCGTATGCACCTTTTCCTTTAGCTTTAGTTTTTTGAATTAGCTTGGTAGAATAGTTTCCTTTGAAATAAGGTTAACAATGATAAATATGAAAATTATCTCTACCTCTTCTCCCTTCCCCCTTTCACCATCAGTGTTTGTCCTTACTTGCAACCATTTGACTCAATGTAACATACTGAATATTCATTAGATGGACAATGATGCAGAATCTGATGGTTATACGTTTTTCTCCTTGTAAATCTTTTGGTACCCATCGGACTCTTTTGACTTATGCTACCCGAGTGAAAGGAATTCTTTTAGTTAGCTTTCCAACGGATAATGAAGTGATGAATATTTTAGTGCATTGGCAGGTTGGTCCTCACCAGATAATTTTGGAGACATTTATGAATACCATCTTGCAAATATTGCTTTGTCTCAACACTTATTTAATTGTTAAAATTGCTTTGGAGCTGTATTGCTGTCAGTAATTTATTCCTTAGCATTTAACTACCTGTCTCTTTCTAGTCCCTTGCATAAATGTAGACATGTGATATAGCATACATGGTACAGCAGACCTGTATCTCATTTATTTGCAGCTTTTTGTCTTATGTTCTATTCAGAACTATAAGATACCTGATTTACATCGAGTTCTTTATGCCTAGAGCAAATTTGCTTCTGCTGTCAGATGTTTCTAATTTTTGCAGAGGCACTGATGCAAAGACAGTTTTTTTGTATCGTCTGAAGACTTGAAATGTGTTATCTATTCCTGACAATTGCTGCCAGAATATGAAGTTGGTTATGTCTAGTCTATTCAAACTTCTCCCAGGTGGAAGTGGAATGAGCATTAGCGTTTGAATTCTGGAGTAGTAATCATCAAGAAACATTACATTATGATAATTATAAGTGTATGCTCAATGACATCCTGTAATTTGTTTAAGTTTGAGAAAAGAAAGGTTTGCTTTCAGGATTTGGTTGGAGGGGACCGTGTGTTTGTCTGATGTGTCTGTAAACTGAAATTTAGACCATTTATCATTTGCAGGATAAAAAAGTTGTTAGGTCAGTTACTTCTTTTGCATGTGCCTTCTTACCGCGCGGGATGTTTTATCTGATAAGATGTTCTTGATTGACTGATTGATTGCTAGCACTTTGCTTTACATTCAATTTGGAGGAAAAGTTTATAAGCTTACCAAATTAGCACAGACGGTGGTTGTTATGTTGAGCTGGCAGCATCATTGCCATAGTTAGGATATGGTTATGTGAAACACGCCAAAAGACAAGTGAATCCAGTCGGTTTTGGTTTCATTGAGTTGACAAGTGGGGCTGGTCGCTGCTACCCCCAGAGAATTCTAAACACATGAGTTTGAAGAAAGCATTCACCCTCTTTCATATTAGTCCGCTGAATGACAATTTGGCTCTGTTCATTCCTGTTTCTCCGTGCATTTACTGCCAAATAAACTCATTCACACTAAAGTTCTGGACTTATTACCAAGGATTAAGAAAAATTGGTATCTTGGATACTGCTCAAACAGTCTATTGGTGGAATCCACCACAGCTTGAGGGGCCTATGATGTACGCAAGCACTGAGTGTCTGGTATTTTGCCAAGTGAAAACTAACCGCTCAAGATTTGGAGTGACCGAAAATTTGTATTTTGTGGGTCACCACCTGCTTTGATATTCTCCTTGCATGATTACTTTCTTAGTAGTGAGAAACTGACTCTTTGCAGAACTTAAACTTTTTTAACGTTTTCTTGTATGATCACCGATATTAGATTGTTATTAATGTTATATTCACAGTAAAAATGTAAACTAATACAGTAAAGTTTCTTTTTTTGTGTGAGTAATTTTTTTGGTACAGGGTCATAGTTAGCAAGAGACAATTTGTTCTAGTCGGGTAAAACCACTTTAGAGAATAAAATTCTCCATCTGAATATATATATAAAAAAAAACTGCATATCAATGATTCGAATTTGTGTAAATATAATCAATGGATTCAGTGCATACTACATGCACTTTGATGTGTTTGGGTATGATAATGTGAAATAGGAAAATAAAACATGAATAGGCTGATGATTTTACATTTACTAATATACCACCGGTTTTTAACTGCACACTTACTTTGAATATTTCACCGCACTTGTTTTTCTTCATTCACTTTTAAGATTTTTATTGCCTTTTGTTTGATAGTTTTTACTGAGTTGTTGAACCTATGGCTGATCCTCATTGGTGAAACATTGAGTCTTGGGTAATTGATATTGCATGAAAGAAGCAACCCTGAAACCCCAGTTCTTATAAAATGGGTATCGTTGAAAAGGGTAAAACCCCGTATATGTAACCAAATATAGGGGGTGGCATGGCCTTAGGTTTGGTCATCAATAGATATAGTGTGGTGGCAATCGTATTCATTCATGCAGCACCTATTTGGGTCTTTGCGCTAGCTCTTTACCAAGCACAATGAACTTTTTAAGTGTTGTGTTGGACCAGTCACAGAGCATAACCGTGCAAACTAATTACAAGCTGTGAAACCTGCAACATATGCATGCATGCATGATGATGAATGATGGATGATGATGATGATGAGGAGGAGGACAATGATGAACAAGGCTCTTATGGCCAGTCTAATCAGTAAGCTTGTGAGTTGTTTGCTTTGAGTCCAAGAAAGTTATGTGATTGTGAGGCTTTTATCAGTGTCGTACGATTTTCTTTTGGGAGGTTGTGGCATTTGGCTGTGAAACATTAAAACGATTTTTGGACCCATGTTCATGACTTATAATACTGCTCTGAAGACCTCACTTGAAAAATCTAATTGAGAGGACCACTCGACCAAATTGGATATTGGATGCAGAAACTGTTGAGTTTTGCATGTCTTTCTATATTTGCCATGTATCCAATTTTATCACACTGCTACAAAATGAAGAACTGGGCAGAGGGATTCAGGGGAGAAAGATTACTGACACCATGTGGAAATCAAAAGCTGTGAAAGAGTTTCAACAGATGATCACAGTAGGCATTATTTGAGACCTGTCTCCCCTTGCCCCACTGGCTATCATATCTGATATTGAGCCGTGAGGCTTCTTTCTCTTCTCTTGCCTTTTGCTTTTATTGATATCTTTCAATTCTGTTTCAGCTTTGAAATTTTGTGGTTTCTAAAAGTTTCTCCAAATTTAATCCGCAATAATGTGGCAAAATGATGTGAGTTGAATTAGAAGAAACCATTGACTTGTTTATTTCATGACAAATTAATCATTTATCATAAATTATGGCAACAGAGAAGACAAAAGTAGGGCGTGACTCCTGGTTTCTGTTTAAACTCTCAACTAAGGGCTTTGTTTGGTAATTTTAAAGAGAAAGGTTCTTTTAAATTTAAAGAGACCAAATGTATGGGAAAAAGAATACATATAAATGCATATATAATCCACAAAGTTAAATCATATACTTCTCATTTCCGTCAAAAAGCATAAGAAACAAGTAAGGTCAGCGAAATTTATCACTTCAAATAATTTCTTTTCCTCGTCTAATTGCTGCTAAACAAGGGATAATTTTATTCCTCTTTTTTTACCTTTTCTTTCTATCTTAATAGTGCATACATTAGAAAACACCAGAGGAAGAATAGAGGCAAATAGACATGTAAGACTCCTCTTAATGACTGCTGGCAGGGTACAAATTTTTCAAATTTGCTTAAATTCGGAGCTGATCAGTTTAATCGTGGCTCATATTATTCCTTTTGAGGTTTTTTTTTTTAATTTTTTTAATTTTTTATTTTTCACTATTTATCACACTATTAAGCGTTTGGCTAAATGCTGGCTGGCCACATCAAATGCGAAACGCATGGTAAAGTTATATTGACGATTGGTTCTCAAAAACGTTGTATCATTTCCATGATTTCAGCTAATATAATATAAATATTTTGTTGGTACATTAGATAAAGAGAGGATGAGTTGGTCGAAATATTTTTTGTATATTGGGGAAGTCAAGGTGTTTGTTTTTAAAGTTGGTGATTTAGATAGTTTGTCTATGTGTTCTCCAAAGGAATGATTCGTCGGTTGACATGATATGATGTGAGCCGAGTTTAATATATATATATATATAAATTTGATGATTTTTTTATCTTTTAATAATTTCATGTTTAAATTAAATTTAACATATATAAAATTTTATATAATTTTAAAATTATTTAGTTCTTCAACTTACTTTAAGAAAATTTAATTAATATGTAGAAATTATTTTAAAAACTCCATTTGAATTAAAATCAAATTCCATTTAAATTATTTAGTTCTTCAACTTTCTGAATTTGTATTTAACCTCCTTCTCAATTTTCTTTTTAAATTCTATAATATTCTTCAAAACTTCATATTTTTCCTTAACGCAGACTACCCATATGTATTTAGAAAAGTTGTCGATAAATATGATCATATATCAGTTCCTACTAATTAATGATTATTTCATTGATCTGAATATATCTGGGTGTACCAACAATACATGTACTCGATATTTTAATTCTTCATATGGTAGCTTATGAGCTTTCCCATATTGATATCCTGCATATTGATATCCTGCATAAATGATGTTGTCTTGCATCTTTGGTTTAGTAAGCCTTTAAACATGGATTACTTTATCATTGCCTTTAACTGATTATAACTCTTGTGCCAAGCCTTGCATGCCACATATCTGCTGTTTCATTTTTTTTTATGATGCTTATATTGACATAATGTAGATATACCTTAGTCGTCTTCCTTCCATAATTAGTAGACTTGTAGGCTTCAAACTCTGGTACACATTTACATATTTAGGTCCAAATACCATGTCATTTCTTGAAGTTGTCGGCTGTGGAGCTAATAATAGGTTCTTTCTTATTCGTAGTACATATAAACATTATCGATCTACAGTTGATGTGTACTGAAGCAGAGAACTATAATGGTTTTTCCAATGTAAGAGATCTTTAACCTTATGTTGTTCATGTAAATGTAAAAATACAAGAAGGGGGGTTAAATTGTATTTTAAGAATTTTTTTGAAGCATTTTAGAAACAAAAGAAGTTTGTGTCTAGTCAATCACACTCAATTCTTCAACAATTTTCACAAAAGGTTTATTTAGATCACAATCATCCCTTTAAGATTAGTTAAAAAAAGGTAGAAAAAATAAAACGAACAAGAATATTTTTATACTAGTTCGTCTTAATCTAAGATTACATCTAGTTCCTTAGTAGCAACTAAGGTTTCACTATATCAGAACCTGATACAAGTATTCTTCTGCCCTAACCTCTTCAGGCTTTACAAGTATTCTTTGAATATAGTCTTCTCAAGCTAGATAACCATAACAAGTATATTTTGAACACAACCTCTTAGGCTAACATACCAAGTATTCTTTGAACATGGTCTCTTTATATTAACATTTATCGCTGCGGGTAAAGGATTTACAAAGGGGTTTTTGTCTAACTAAGAACAACCTCTACACAGTGAGGGATTTAAAATGAAATATTACATAAGGCTTAGTGAGAGAATGAGAATTTAAACTTCAAAAGTTTCAACTTGTATAAAGTAATCTTTATCTTCAATCTTCAAACACTGACCTTTTTATAAATGAAGAACTTAAAATAGTTGTTAAACTTAACATCTTCAAATCTTTATTCATATAAAGAAGCTTATTATACATCCATTTGCAATAAATGCTTTTGCATGAATGGTCTCATCAAAGTTGGCAACATTATACTTTGATAGTTGAGAAATGCTGAAAAGAGTAATTTTTTTTTACTACAAATCTTCTTATCAGAGAAGTCTTTATCTTGTTTGATTTGACTCATCTTTTTAAGAAAGAAGTAGTTAAATTCCACACACTTGAATTGTGTAGGTGAAGTCAATCTCTGTAAGACAAAATGAATTGATTAGTGCCTAACATTTAAATATATTTAATAGGACGAGAACTTATCTCTTAATTCAGAGAGCTTTCATTTGTTCATTCATTAATTTGCTCCATCAGGCTATTCGTTAGTCTATTCCATTAGACTGAATAGAGAATTTGCACCCATTCGTCGTACATAAGATGAATGAAAGTTGTGTCTAATACATTTAAAGAGATGATTAATTTTGACATATTATAAGATTAGTTGTAATTATCAAAATTAACAGTCATGATTTGTCTTTACTCATTTTAAACTTCATAGTTCACGATCACGACAACTCTCTTTCCCTTATACTCTAACGTATTTAAGAGTTTTCCTTTGTCTCTAGTCATATGATTTGAGCAACTGACATCAACGACCCAACACTCATGATCGAGGCTGTACTCGGTCAAAATAAAACACTTAAGTACAGTACTAGGAAGTGACTCCTAGGTCGTCTCTCTCAAGGACCATCACTCAAATTCTATCAAATACAAAACACAAAAAGAGGGGGTTGATTGACTTGGGAAATGAGATTAATAAACAAGACAATTAACACTAATAGAATTAATAAATGAAAATAGATTAATCTCTTGAACTGATTGCACTCACTTATCCTAGATCACAGAAAATTATGCCTAATTTACTGAACTCTTAATCAAACCCGAATTAATTAACTAAGCGGAAATTAATTCTAGGTTCTGTTTATGCGAATTAAGCATTCCCATACACCATCATTTCTTTCATTACAATTCAATTTCCCCATGTGCCTTGCACATGCCACTTAAGTGCCAAGGGTCCCCACTTCAAATCCTACCTACAACATTTTTATAAAATGGCAATTACATGATTTAAAAAGAGCTCAAAATGCATCAAATTCCTATCACTAGTCCATGCGTCAACTTCAAGGCAATATTCACCCCAGATGCAGTCTGAATTGGCTCTTCATGTCTCATGACTTTTGTAGCTCTGTCAATCCTCTTTATTTCGATATAAAGTGCAGCTCAAACAGAGATATGTGGAGGGAGATAGGCCTGTTTTAGTGAAAGTAGTCAAATTTGGAAAAATATAGCAAATTGGAACAAATTAAACACTTAAAGCCCAAATGAGCCCAAACTCATAAATATATTAAATCATGCTAATTGACCATTAATCATGCTTTATTAGGATATAAAATATGCAGAAAAAGTGATGAAAATAATAACTCATCAACTCACTATGACCAATGTTGACTTTTCTACTAGTTCATCCATATATACTATTACAAATGATGTTTGGAAGTCTCATTCTCCTTAACTCTCGTGTTGATTGATTGTGATGACATTACCTTCTTCCTTCTTAGACCAAAAGTCTTGAGTAAAGTGGCATTTCTTAAAAAATTGGTAGCATCGTTCGTCTTGGCGACAATAATTCTTTTATTCTTTATCATTTATGTATTGAGGTTGTGTAGTTCCTGATCGAAGCCATATTTGATGAAATTAATACAATTAAATGTAGTATACTAGGATGTAACTCCTAGGTCGTCTCTCAAGGAACATCGTCATATTTCTGTCAAAGGTAGGAGACAAAAGGGAGGGGGGGTTGTGATAATAAAAATAGAATTATAAAAACAGTGAAATTAACAACAATTGAAATGGGATTAGCTTCTTAATTAGATTGCAATTCACTTATCATAAGTTAAAAAATTAATTAACTAAGCGAAAATTAACTCTAGATTTTCCTTATGCGAATTAAGCATCCACACACATAAATCATTCCATTTCCAGCAATTTATAAATCAATTCATTAAACATGAACAACAATTGGGGCATTTAAGTACTAGAACAAATGATGAAGAGTTAAACACAAATAGAGTACAACCAATACATAACAGAAACCTCAAAGCATCATTGCACCCTTAATCAAGAGGATAACCCTTAAAACTACCCTCCCATTGAAACAAAAATTAAAACGAAGCAGAAATTAAAATTGAAATTAAAACAGCAAATAAGAATGGAATTACATGGAATCGAAAACTGCAGCAAACGAATTTAAAGGAAATTGCAGAGAATGAGACAGAAACGAAATTCATATTGAATAGGATTGCATGACAAAAAATGAAAATCAAATTGCATAATGGAAAGCAAAATGAAAGTAGCATAGAACAACAAATCAATTGAAACAACAAATGAACAGAAACACAAAATTGCAATTAAATTGAAATAGGGAAGAAGAAAACGAATTACAATTGATTGATGAACTGGAATTGAAATCTGGAAAACAAAATGTACAAGAAGCAAAATGAAGAGTAAGAAGAAGCTAAGAAGAGAAGAGGGAAAACCCAACCTAAACTAAAAACCTAAAAAACGTAAAATTAAAATGTGAGTTCTCCCCGTTTTTGAGTGTTTTCCCAATACAAATAGCAGTCCCTCACTAATGACTAATTGGGCCTCTTAAAACAATTTTGACCCAATCCATTAAAAATAACCAAATAAATGAATTAAATAAAGAAAACGAAAATAAAGGATAGAAATCTGATGTGGATTAATGAAGTGATGACTTGACAACTCCTCTTCATGTCCAAAAATAATTATTAAGGCCAATTAATTTCCAAAATTACCCTGAAAATAATAATAATGAAATTAAGCCCAAGAAAGTTCAAAATAATAATAAAAATGAATTTCTGGTCTAATGAAGCCCAAACAGTGAAAATGAGAAATTAATAAGCAATTAAACACAAATCACTAATTAAAATGGGTGTAGAAAAACAAATAACTATGAGAAAATAATGACTCATCAAATTCCCCAACATTTATTCTTTTGCACTCTTGGGCAAAACTAAGTCCTAAGTCCTAAATCCTAATGAAAACATGAACTTGGATACAAAAATTCATCTAGTCTAAACTATTTCATACACTTCAAAACAACCATCAAAGTATTAGAATTGAACACAACAATCAGAGTACAATAAATCTAGAGATTACATATCACAATGTTAAATAATTCCTGCTTCAATTAGGATCAAACATATACTGAATTAGTAATGCAAGTCAATCATAAGCAATGGTCTCACAAGAAGTATTTCACTCAAACTCTCAAGTGTATCAGTGAAGTGTTTACTTGCATACCATTAAAATGAACATCATTTTACCATAAGCTTGCAATTATTCTAATTCTCTACCACTAACAATCACAGTCATGCATGATTCAAGAGGACTTACAAAGGTTGTAATGAAGTTAAGGATATGGGTTTGACAAATTTGGTTCAGTGAGTACTATTTCACAGATATTGAACAAAGCATCAATAGATTACAAAAGATATAAGAATTACTTAATAAACTTGTAAAGTCTCCAATTCAACCACTACTAAAGTATTCAACTTATTTTCTGTTGGACTTGAAGCTAAAGGATGTTTTTTCGTCAACATGTTTCTTTTTATTTTTATGTTTATAAAAGTAATTTTTGGTTTCATAGATTTGTAAATAGGCTTTGCTATTGTATTAATTGTTTATAGTTTAGGCATTTGATTGTGTGATTGTTTAGTATAGAATCATTGAGTGATAAGAACCAACTTGATTCATTACTCAAGAGTAAGCTTTTGAGAACCCATAGATTTTGATTTTGAAAAGTTGAAAAACCAAACTAAGATAGTCAACTACCAACTAAAGTAGTAGATTACTTTGTTTGAGGATTTTTAAATATTTTAACTGAGGTAGTAGATTACTAACAGTAGGCAGTCGACTACCAACAATTCTGAAAAATGGGAAACTCAAGGCTCACTGGAATAATCGACTAACCTTTTTGGCCAGTCGACTATCTCGAGTTTGGTGAATCAAAGTTAGATCATATCTCTCTGGAGTAGTCGACTACCCCATATTGGTAACCAACTATCCACATCAGAAAACTCATCCTAACTAGTTTTGAAATGTTTTTCTATAAATATCTTTTGTGAAAAAGTTTTTACAAGATTCTTTTCAAATTTTCTGAAAACCAAGGAAGCAAGAACGTATTGTGCAATTAAGAACAACCAAGTTCTTAAGAATTGTCTTCAAGAACTTCATAAAGAATTTTCAAAAGGTTTTCAAGAAAGCTTAAGGATGATGAATGAAGAAATTCAGAATGCTTAGTTGATCAGAATTAAACACAAAGGTGTATTCTATCTCTGATATTTTGAATTGTATTTTTAGGATTTAGATTGACTCTTAGAGAGAGGTCTCTCTAGAAAAAGAGTTATTGGTGAATTGAGAAAGGGTTGTCAATATAGGATCTTGGAGGTACCAAGAACAGGAAGAAATAGTTCTTTATGTGAAAGAACTACATTGTATTGAGTGTTTTCTTGATTTCGTTTTGTGTATGTGCAGATTGCATGTAAGGATCACAAAGGGATCAATGTTTTCTAGTGGAACACCAACAAAAGTTGTGTTGGGACTGGATGTAGGCCTATTACCAAACCAGTATAAATACTTTGTACAATCTTCTTTTCCTTACTCTTTTAAATCTTTGATATATGAATTTGATAAGCAATATCAGAATAATTGTAAAAAGGAATTAAGATGGAAACTTGTTTGATTTATCTTTTAGTGCTTCCGCGTAATAACTTTGATATGTATCTTTGATTTAAAGATAAGATAAGAATATTAAAAGAAAGGATAGATAGAACAATTTGAGAAATGATTATAATAGGGAACTAGAATCTATTCAACCCCCCTTCTAGATTCTGTATAGGGACCAACAAACATTTTCCATACGTATTCAGATCAAAATTTTGCTATTTTTCTCATCTTATTTTCTTTTCTTTTTCCATTTTTTTTATCTATATCTGAACGAAATAACATTCAAAGCAAATCAAGCATTCCACTCCCCCACACTTAATTTTCTGCAAGTCCCGAGCAGATACCCCTAAACTTATCTGCTTCACATAACTAAAAGATAAATAATACCCATTCAATATCTGTAAAATCAGGACAACATTGTTTTACTCTTAAGGCTTGTAATACAAGTTATCAAAGAAAAGGTTTCAGACTCAACGGGGCTAGCAAGGGATAATAGTGCAAGGTAGGATCAAGTGGGAAAATAAAAATGAATGCATCAATCATAATCATACACTATGTGATAAAATGCAGCTTTGAAAAGAACAAAAGCATGTTCTAAAAAATAACATTCACTAATGACATATATCACATTGAAAGAAAGAGAATGACATACAGATGAATTTATTCAAAACAGACCCAAATAACTTATAGGTTCAAATTATCAATTACTTATCAGAAACAGTACATAACCAATTCATATAGACTAATCCACAATCTATCAGAGGAATACATCAATACCACAAAATAATCTAAAAATTAACTCAGCTCAGATTCTAGTTTAGATTCTCAACATATAAACCATAATGCATATATACTAATAGTCATATCAGAATCACAAAATCTCCAAGTATCAAAAACAAGTGTAAACAAGTATCAAAATCCTAATAACTCCTAATTATAGAAGGTGGTTAGATAGGAAATGAATGAAAATAGAACGGAAAAGAGTTGAGAGAGAAAAGAAAAACTCCTTCGGCCGCTCAAAGCGACAAAGTGGGTGCAAGTGGTACCAACTCTTGTTCTGCGGCTGTTCAATGATACTTTCCTGATTATGCTTTAGCTGCCCATTCACCATGAATCTGTCTATGGTACCTACAAGAAACAAATACCCACCTGGATCAAATATCATGCAATCATCTACAACAATATGTAAGTCATTATTTATCAGTGCAGATGATTTAGGGTGCAAACATGTTCTATACTTAGTGCATGGTGGTGGTAGGAACAATTTGAATGTCATAATCATAATTCTCCATTTGTTCATTTTAATCTTGGTATCAAATTTGAACAATTTACATGTTTCACTCACTATCAAATCAAAGAACATGGAATATTGAACATCAACATCAACAACACAATTTAAAAGAGAGAGTAAAGAATTAGAGTGTTTCAAGGTAGCATGGTTATTCTCTACTCCATCTATAATGTGTGTAGACATTGGTTCACCCATAAGTTTAAAAGTTTGCATTTGACCCTCCATTGTTAACTTCTCTAACGAACTATAAGAAAATGTAACATCATGGGAACAAAAGCCATTAGGAACAACTAAGAGGTTCAAATCAGCAAACTCAATGATAGTCTAAGGCTTAATTCCATAAGAATCTAAAGTGAAACAATTAGTGTTGTTCATATTGTCACAATTAGAAAGTGTATGAAGTGATAAAGAGATCTTTTCTAGTGGTTGTTTCCTGGATGCTTTATTCTTTCCACAGTGTGTGCTCCAAGGAAACTTTATGGACAATTCTCCACTAGGTACCAAGACATGATGATTTTTGTAAGGAGAGTCACAAACCACTTACGATATGTCATACTGATAGGAATAAAGGTCATACTGTTGTTGAGGTATGTTATGAAAAACTCCTGCTTCTGTAGCAGTTGGATCAGTGAAATATGTCTCTTGCTACAATAGTTCCCTAATAGTCCTATTATCCATATTAGCCTAACCAAAATATACCTGCCAAAACACAAAAACACACCAGAGATATACTAGAACAGAACAACACCGCAAGCAAGAATTATTGATTCTAATATACTTTAAGCTATGTGAACTATTCAAACTAAGAATATTGTAAAGATTCTAAAGATAAAATCCTAGACCACCTAACTAATTTATTTCAGGATCAAAATGTTGTATAACTCATGGAAAACCTCTAGTCATGCACTATATGCAACATATCACACATTTTTCACACAGCATACAACCCGTTCAAAACTGGAGCGTTTAAGAACTTGTAGAAAGTGCCCCCCAAATGAAAAACTACTTAACTGACAGATGGCATAGCAATTTAAGGTAAAAGACCAGGCCCGTTCCACCCAAAAAACATATATAATTTGCCTAATTCTAATATCTAGAACAAAAGTTATGCTAGTTTCAAATTCGGGTAAAATCAGAACTGACAAATTTTTGTATCTCTCAGGTGGGACCAAACCAAGAGTCCCTAGTATTTTTCCTACAAAATATAAGTTGAAAGCAGTTGGCACACAAAATTTAAAGCAAAAATAACAACTCTAGCTATTAAAATAAAAAATAAAAAATCACATCAAAACAACAAAATAACAACAAAACAACAAAACTGAAACATAAATGTGAGTAATCGATTAACCTTTTATGGTAATCGATTAATCTAGTGAGCAAATAAGGAAAAAATGTACAGAGGTGGTAAGGTAATCGATTAACCCATAGGGTAATCGATTACTCCAGCAAGTAAAACAAGGCTTGAAGTAAAAACACTTACGATAATCAATTACCCAAAGGTGGTAATGGATTACTGCAGAGAGTGTTTCACTTGATTTTTTAAAAACCAAGCAAGGTAATCGATTAACCCGTGGGGGTGATCAATTACTTGCATCATATTTGAGATTTTTTTTCTATTTTCTTGTGATTTCTGAAAAATTGTTTTGCTGCTCCTTACTTCACTTCACTTGCTACCACACTAATACTATTAACACTATTAGAATAGAACACACATGACAAACACACAAATGACAAAATGATATACTAACACAACACAACACAACACAATACAACACAGAACACTAATCTTTTATAGAAACCAATAGTTCCCGGTAACAATGCCAAATTTCTGATTGAAGCCGTATTCAGTCAAATTAATACAATTAAATGTAATATACTATGAATTGACTCCTAGGTCGTCTCTCAAGGACTATCATCATATTTCTGTCAAAGGTAGGACACAAAAGGGGGGTTGTGATTATAAAAACAGAATTATAGAAACAACGAAATTAACAACAACTGAAATAGAATTAGTCTCTTAATTAGATTACAATTCACTTATCCTAGGTTACAAAATTAATTAACTAAGCGAAAATTAATCTCAACAAATACTCAATTTACTCAACTCTCAATCCAACCCGAATTAATTAACTAAGAGAAAATTAACTCTAGATTTTCCTTATGCGAATTAAGCATCTACACATATCAATCATTCCATTTCCAGCAATTTATAAATCAATCCACTAAGCATGAACAGAGAAATGATTTTCCTATTAACTGAAACGTTAAGCATGAACAACAATTGAGGCATTTAAGTACTGGAACAAATGATGACGAGTTAAGCAAAAATAGAGCACAACTAATACATAAAAGAAACCTCAAAGCATCATTGCACCCCTAATCAAGAGGATAACCCTTAAAACTACCCTTCCATTGAAACGAAAATTAAAATGAAACAGAAATTAAAACTGTAATTAAAACAACAAATGAGAATGGAATTACATGGAATCGAAAATTGCAGCAAATGAATTTAAAGGAAATTATAGAGAATGAGACAAAAACGAAATTCAAATGGAATAGGATTGCATGACAGAAAATGAAAATCAAATTGCGTAATGGAAAGCAAAACGAAAGTAGCATAGAACAACAAATCAATTGAAACAACAAATGAACAGTAACACGAAATTGCAATTGAATTGAAATAGGAAAGAAGAAAATGAACTGCAATTGATTGATGAACTGGAATTGAAATCTGGAAAACGAAATGTACAAAAAGCAAAACGAAGAACAAGAAGAAGCTAAGAAGAGAAGAGAGAAAACCTAACCTAAACTAAAAACATAAAAAAACGTAAAATGAAAATGTGAGTTCTCCTCCTGTTTCTAAGTGTTTTCCCAATACAAATAGTAGGCCCTCACTAATGACTAATTGAGTCTCTTAAAGAAATTCTGACCCAATCCATTACAAATAACCAAATAAAAGAATTAAATAAAGAAAATGAAAATAAAAGATAGAAATCTGATTGGATTAATGAAGTGATGACTTGACAACTCCTCTTCATGTCCAGAAATAATTACGAAGCCCAATTAATTTCCAAAATTATCATGAAAATAATAATAATAATGAAATTATGCTCAAGAAAGTCTGAATTAATAATAAAAATGAATTTATGACCTAGTGAAGCCCAAACAGTGAAAATGAGAAATTAATAAGCAATTAAGCACAAATCAGTAATTAAAATGGGTGCAGAAAGACAAATAAATATGGGAGAATGATGACTCATCAGTTCTCCTAGTCTCGGGTAAAGTATCCCTTTTTAGAAAATTTGTAGCACCATTCATCCTAGCGACAATAATTCTTTTCTTCTATATTTTATCTCTATATTGGGGTTGTGTAATTCCCCTTGTTGTGGACTTTTTCTGCACTGACCTTTTTCCGACCTTATTGTTTTCTTTTTACACCTTTAACTTATTAGATTTTGAAGATATCTTTACTTTCTTTAAACTTCCCTTTTAACTAAAGAGAGCCTTATCATCCTTATTAATAGAAACTCTAGACATTTGGTTGTCTAAAGCTTCTTGATTAGCTAAGATACTTTCTAAATCTGTTAAAGTTGATTCCTTGGCCTAGCCTCAGACAACGGTAATAATTTCATTATATTTTTAAATTTTAAAATTGCATTTTAAGGATATAATTTTACAATCTTATTCCAAATAGATTTAACTTTAATAAAGTATTGACTAACGTCATGTCACCTTATCTAAGGGATATAAGTTCATTCTCTAACAGTTACAATTTCGCATCATTCTTTCTCGTGAAGAGTGTTGTCAAAGTATTTTAAGTCTCTTTTAGTATTGTCAAAGTCCTTGATTCTTTATAAATTTCGTCCTTTACAAAGATAGACAATATATATAAAGCTTTTCTAACTTGAACCTTCTTCTCTCTCACCTTCACTTTATTTGTCGAAGGGATTATTTATGCACCATTAATAACTCCACAAATCTTGCTAATGTATGTAGTATTTAATGTGAATGCTCCACATGTCATAAGGATGTGAGTTTCATAGTGATTGGTTAAGGCATAACACTAAATTATTTAACTTGGTTCTAGATTAACTATTATAACAATACCAAACTATGTACCTGCAAAATCTCCCTGTATAACCTTCAACTTCGGCCAATACACAGAAATATAAGTATTGTGATATTGGTGTCTAACACCTTTAACAACTTTATCCTCACTCTTTAATTACATACACTCACTCAAGTATATGCACAGTTAAAAACTATGACTCTGTTTATAGAACTTGATAGATTTCCCATGAAACTTCCAACAATTTCATTACTTCCAACAATTTCATTTTTATATTAGATTATTTAAAGAACTTTTTAAATTAATTAATTGCTGTTGGTCATACTATAAATTTCTAAACAATCAATTCTTCCTAGAAAATGCTAAAAAATATAATATATGCTTTAACATATCATACATGTAAAAATGACCCTTCATTTCATATTAATTTATTAAATAAAAAAATTATAAATATAAATATATATTATTTAATATATTATTGATAAATAATGATTATGTTAATAAGGGTCTTCCTAACCAATGAGAAAGTGAAGGAGAAATATTTAATAATTTGATCATATGCGGATAAAAAACAAAATTGAACATCACGCATCCCAAAAATTTTATTTTGCTTATAATTCCTTAATCAGGTCCTAATAACTCTAATTAAGTTAATAATTACCATATACTATGCAAAAGTCGTTTCCAACGATTTTCCTATGCACCATAAGTCATTTAGGGAAAACGATGCCTTACAAAAGTCGTTCAGAGTTCAACGATTTTCTCTAAAAAAACAAAAAATCGGTAAGTGCACACACACTGATGTAAATATATTAAATTTTTTTACCAGTTATATATGAAAATGAATTATAATAAAAATATTAATTTATAGTAAAAAATACAAAAATACAAAGTCGTGACGATGAAACGACTTTTGTTTTCAATGTGTTAGTCGGGTACGTCGCGTAATACGTGCGACTTGATTATAAAAAAGTCGTATTTTTTAATATAATAATACTTAAAATAAAAATAGCATTAAAAAAAAAAGATATTGCTTAAATAATAAAATTAAATGAAAAATATGCAGATTAACTTTTTTACTTTAAAAAATAAAGTGAAAAAATAACAAAATTAAAGAAGAGTACGAAAATTAGGAAAGTAAAAAATTATAAAATAAGAATAAATTTTAAAATAAAAACAAGAATAACAATCATATTGAAAAAGAGTGTAATTAAATATTTTATCAGAAAAGAACAGGTGAGAATGATAGTAAAGGAAAAGTGGAGAGAATAATTATAAAATATTCTAAAAATAAATATCTTTTATAAGTTATACATTCAGTAAAATTTTACCTCAAATATTTTATTTCAAGAGTAGGTGAGAATGACTGTGAAGAAGAATGTAGTGCCATCTGGTAAAAATAAATAACTTTGCTTAAAAGTGGCTGCAGTTGTTAATTTATAAACAAAATCATGTATTTTGATTTGGCTGAAAAGTGATGGCCCCAACGACCACTGCACAAATTTGTCCCTATAGGTACCTAGCTATATTGTGGGCAGGCCTATATGTCTCAGCACAGAATCCCCATCATAAAATCAAAGTGACCTTACTTACACATCCACCAATTTTAATGGCCGGTTGATACCCTTTATTTATTTTATTTTTTATTAAAACATATTATTTTTTTTTGTCTCTTTTCTTGTTTTTCTATCAAACTATATCACCTATTACATTTATATTCTCATTTTTCTCTCTCAAAATATTGTATAGCACGTGGGGATGTCTATATATATCTATTCAAAACTAAAAGGCCACATGCAAAAATGTACCACCGACCCCTCCTTTTATGATACAACTTGCCAAATAAACGGACAGAATTGCAATCATGAATTTTCCCAACACTCATGTCAACTTTACTATGCTAACAATTGCAATACGCAGCTAACTAGTCAACTCTCTCACAGAATATTTGCGTATTTCTCTCTCTTCACACTTTATATGTATACGTATTTCTCTCTCTTCACATTTTATAACTAGTTGTCTGATTTTTTTGTGTATTATAGTTGTTTACCAAATATTTTTCTTGTAACAACCATTTCAGTGTGCTAACTTTTTGCATGTACCCCACTTCAATTATATTTGTGTTGCAAAATTGGTCAACGTAATCACCACATCTTACCTTAATTTCTTTCATTCACACATCAATAATCTTTCAACGAAGTTGTTGAGGATTTGACAAGGTTGGACAAATTGAATAACCATGGCAAATGGTATTGTCACGAAAAAATATTTTAAGAGTAAATATACTAGATTCGGTGCGGTCCTAGCTAGTGTATAATTAATATATATCTAGATTCAAATTAAGAGAGATGAGGAGTGGCGTAGATCCATTTGGATGAAAAATAATATCTCTTTTCCTTTAAAGATATTGGCAGTATGGGCTGGAACATGACATGCTGGCAAAATTGAAGTTCGATTAAATGATATAGGAATTTTGAAATGATAGTGGGGAAGCAAAGAAATGTTGCTCCATTCATAGTAGACATGAGGAGCTGTGGGAGGGGCCAACTGGTTGTTACTACTTGTTTAGTGCTTCAATGAGTTGTTTCCCAAATGCAAGAGTTTGGTCACTGATATCTAAATCTCCCATGGAAGGAAAATTGTTTATTATGCAATAGTTTGAACTTTTATAAAACATGGATTTGATGTTTGCTTGTTGTTTTCTTTGGTAAGCCCTGTCTTCTCTGTTCTAATATGATTAGGATGACGTGTTACGTACCCAAAGCTAAAATGATCTTCAAACACTGACCACATGGTAAGGGAACCATCATTTGTTAAAAGTAAAAGAAAGAATAAAAATTTTCTTCATTTACTTCTTTATCTAGCTAATACTCTGAGAACATTATTAACATTTACAATAAAATCAAATCAAATCAAAAGTGGGAATTAAATCTCATTCTTCAAATAGAATTATTGTAAGTAAAATTTTCTTTTGAATGGGTATGAATATAATTACAAACATAAATTTATATCGAAATCGAATGATCATGTGTCGATTGCAATTCAGTATTCTTCACATAATTATAACTATATACATATGGATATTTTCTATAGGGATTTGGGGTCCATCCTGCACGTACTAAACCTGTACATGCCCCACCTCTTTGAAATTCTTCATGCAGTTATTTAATTAAGAATCCCCGTTCCACTATTGCATACATATAAAAGAGGATATTGACTTTTTGTTTGTAACCAATTTCATGGTAATTTACTTTGTGCTGGTCTGATTCACCAGGCCAAAATGGTTGTGTTTAATTAGGTCTTTGTCAGCATTAGGTGCTAGGGAGGTAGAGAGCGAAAAGGACATATGTTTAAATTACAAGCAAGAATATTAACGTTTCAGTCTTCAGAGGGGCACAAGGAATAAGCAGGGTAAATCAGTGGATCACGGCGATCAAGTTACGTAGTTGTTATCACTACAACCAATGTTTATGGTACTATGTGTGCCACATAAAGTGAGAGAATTACTTTTGTGTGAAGAGACAATCAATGATTATTTAAAGTTGCACAATTACATAAAAATGCACATAACTTTTATATTTTGAAATTGTGAAATGGTGGTGAAATTTTGAAGAATTTATTTATTTTTGATAAAAAGGAAAGAAAACTCAACTAGATCGAGATCTAGTACGTTGGTCAAAGTAAGTGTGGGCATGGCCCTTTAGTTTTGTATGTTTTTCTACTATGCGGGATCGATGCACCACATACTGCTAGCGTCATTAGCTCACCCAAAACACACACGCATAAAGTTATCGGTCATTATGTACAAAATAATAATAAAATCTGAGGATTACACTATCCCATATAACTTGGAAATGACGCTCCCACACACCTCTGCTTCCTAATACACATACAAAAGCTTATTCGAATATTCATGTGGATTTCGCTAACGACAAACAAATAAAACACCCGTCCCTAAACTTGCACATCAATTTTGTGCAATTGTGTTTTTAGCTTTTACATGTTTAAGAGAGATAGGAAGATATAAGAGAGAGAATGAGATAAGTTAAGAGAAATAATTGAGAGAAATAAAGACAGAAAATTATATAATTTTTTAAAAAAGTACATTTTCCACTCATAATTTACATTATAATTTGAAAGTAGGGAGAGAAAAAAATTGAATTTGAAAGGATATAGTATCACACATGCATTAGACATTTTCACTTAAATAGTGACATGTGTCTAGCTATATAATCAAGCTCACATATGTCAAACGTAAATATTTTATTGTGTCACAGAATAAATATTTTATAGAATTTAAAGATGTCAGGATTGTTTCGTCCGCGCACTAGACAACTTTTGAATATTATATTACTTCTAAATTAATCCACTAAGCTGGCCAATGAAAATATGCAGTCGGTTAATTTTTAGTTGATCTTAATTTTCTTTAATTAACAAAGTTTAATATTTAATATGTTCTTCTAACTTTAAGTAACAATTCAATTTTTTTTATTAAACTTTATTTTATTGTATTTTCTATTTAACCATTTATTTATGTTTTTCTAAAAGACATGAGGTTGGACTGGCAAAAATCAGTCAGGAGACTAATTAATTCTTGAAAAAGTAGAATATTAGTTGAGGGACAATCTTTTACCCGTGAGTATCGTTTTTTCCGTGCATAATTAGGATGAGAACATTTCTGTCCAAACTATTAGAATATATTAGAGTATATTTGGATGAAGAAATTTTTTTTTAGTAATTCATTTATTACGTGAAGTTAAATTATTATCAAATTAATTAATTTATTTGATTTATTTAGATAAAATATTTTAAAATTTTTAAATTAATGTCATTTTAAAAAGGAATTTTAATTGAGTAAAATAGAAGAATTTGAAATTCTGTTTAAAATAGAGTCATTTCAAATTTCTCATTTTTCAATAAAATTATATTACACTATTTTAAATTTTTTTAAATAATATTAAACTCTAAATTTATTTAAATATTAAAATTTGTCACATTTATATTAATTTTATATTTTTTAATGATGCATAAAAAATTATTTTAATATTTGTTTAATTAAACTTATAATAATAATAAGAAATAAAAATAAAAATTATACATAAAACTAAAACTTAATTTAATTATTATTTTTATACTATTAGAATTAATATATATTTAATTACATGATGTATTGTTTATTTAAAAATACATAAACTAATTAAATTTATACCTTTAATTATTTCAATAAAGTATTTCAACTGTTATTTTTAAAATTCATTTAAATTCTAATAAATAATTGTAACTTACATAATTATTTATTTCTAATACATTTTTAACATTATTGAAAAATTACGTAGTTCTTAATAATAATTAAGTATTTATTATATTTTTAATTATTTAGTATAAAAAAATTAATTATTAAATATTTTATAATATTAGAATTCATCATGTAGTATTAAAATTATTTAGAATATTTAAGTATTAAAAATTATTAATATTTATTTTTATTCAATACTAAAACTTTAATTTTTAAATAAAAATTTAAAAATAAAAATTTGAATTTCTTAAAAATTAAATTACTTTATCCAATGAAGAAAATTAAATATAAGAAATTAAATTAATTCATCTAAATAAAATGAATACAAAATAAAAAGAATTTAAATCAAAGCAATTAAAATGTTATGTATTTAAATTTGTTAGAAATTTTTAAATTTTCCAACTAAACAAGGTTAGCTATTTTCTTTTCACACCAGAGCCTTTTATTTATATTTTGACATGTGTTTTACTCTCTAGCATTAGTTTTGTGTTAAGAATTTCATTTTTTAAAATATTTTAGAAATACATTATTAATTATTGATCATGGTACTATTCAGGTTTCCAGGGGATTTTTCAAAGTAAGAAAAATATATTTTAAAAACATATTATTAATTGATGCGCATTGTTTTGTTAGTCATGAGCTAGTTAGTGATACATTATAAAAGGTAAATTTATAGATGGTCCTGAATTTATTTAAGTAGAAAAAATAATAATTAGGATAGCGGGTAACTACAACGCAACTCTTTCTACTTAAGAGTGTAATATTTCAAACGTCACGAATTGATTATAATTTGGCTAACTCTGACCTCCGCTATAGGATAATTAATGTATATCACAACAGTAATTATTAATTAAAATTTAATAGTTAAGATTTGTAATAAAATACTTGAGTTATTTAATTTTTTATACATAAGCTAAAGTAAAGGTTGACATTATCAGTCAGAAAAATTTTAAAGGCGTCTTTCCTTTCAACCAATCAAATTACATCAAATAAGTCAACAAAATGTTAGATTAGTTAAAGAAAAAAAAATTATTAATTAAAGAAAAATGATTATGAGTTAAGAAATTATTAATTAAAGAAAAATGAGTAATGTTGTAAAGGCGTTTTTCCTTTTAGTCAAAACTATTAATTATATAATGGTAAAATTGTTATAAAAGAATTTTTCCTTTTGTAACTTTTCCTTTTGGCCAATCAAATTACATAAAATTATAATATGTTGGTCATGGTTGAACATTTAATCCTTTTATTCTTATTCTTGTGTGTTTAAGGTGCAACATTTTATCTTACTGAACTTTGAGTTGTTCTAATAGAAGTGTTATATTCATGGACGAAAGTATGATGTATTTTAATGATATTATTCCATCAGATGACTAAGTTATGAAATAAGGTAAATTTTTACTATCATAAAACAAATTAGATTTTTAACTTCAAATCTTTAAGATATTTTTAAAAATATTATCAATTTTTATAATGTTATTTAGAATTAAAAATATTATTTGTATATTAGATATTTGTTTTTTTTAAGATAAAAGATGTAATGTTTATAAATAGATGTTATTCAGATGAGAAGAATCATCCAACTCACCAAGGAGATCGTTACCTTGAGTGAGTGAGGGAGGTCATGTCAATGAAAAGTTGTTTATGTTTCATCATAAAACTTGTAAACAAATAATCATAAGGATGTTGTTGTGGATGAAAGTATGACTAAGTGTTTGATCATGTTAAATATTTTGCGTGATTTTTTCCTAATAACAATATGAGAGCTCATGATTCTTGTTGTTCAATGATTTGTAAGAGGAATATCGAAGCTAGGTGAAGTTAATGTCGGACTTACATGGGATCTTGCGTTGAAAGTCTTTTTAACAATATAAGTCTAGCCTCATGTTCCCATGATGATAACTCATGGTAGTGTGATGAGACCTTCCAATACTCATGATGGGGAGGAGATTGAAACATATATACCAAATTTTGAGCAAAATGGAAGCATGGTGAACATCCATAATGATTAAAGATGAAATCAGAAAAAAAAAATTAGTTGAAAGAAGGATTGTAGGAAAACAATTCATATTTTAATTTAAATCTTATTCCTTTTTGGGCCTGAATTTAAATCTTCTATGAGGGTTGAATAGTTTGGATGGGAAACCTTATAGAAGAGAGTTTAGGTATTAATGAATGAACCAAAGTTATCCTCAGGAGAGTGGGGGTTGTACGTGTTAGAACCATCCAATATTTAAGTCAATAATCGGTTTAGAGTGAGAAATTGTGAGTTCTAGAGAGAAGTGAGAGCATAAGAAGTATAAGGGTGTCGAATATACTCCTTGGTGGTGAATAAGGTATTTATAGGTTGGTGAGTTGACCAAGTTAGGCAGGAAAGTGTGTCTTGAGCCGCACGCTGACGTGATGTGTCAGACATTGATGGGGGAGGACGTGACGTTTGACCAACTCAATCGTCTTGCAGGTAATGATGATGAGGGTAGGTGAGGTTTACGAGTTGTAAGACGTGTGTCATACTCTGATGGGCCAAGCAAGGTTGTGTAGGTTGGCTAGGTCGAGCCTCGAGACAACATCGTGACTCATAGTATTAATTGTGATGTGACATGGAAGTCACATCACGCCAACACAATACACTCAAGCTCGAGCTCGAGAGTGTGGACTTAAAGAGATATTTAAATACTTCTAAGCTTTATCTTTTGAGTGCTTGTTCACTTTAGTTGGGGGAAGTGGGCAAGTTGCGTTCGCCCAACTTTCTAGATTTGTTGAGGAGCACTTGTCAAATTCTTTGCGAGTTGGAGAGGTCACAAGAGTTCATATGGGTAAATGGAACACGGTGCACTTTAATTAGAGGTTTCCTACATGTTTTGTTGAATGCAGGTTTAATGCTTTGATGGTGGTTTCTTATAGGGTAATGATTAGTGACATCTCATAATAGGTGTAGACATGAAATGACATGCCATTTTGGGGTGAAACGGAGTTTTAGGGGAGTTTCATTTAGAAGACCGCCCTTTCACATTCCCCCTTTCAAGTCATATATATAGGCCCCTTCGTCCTTCTTTTTTTCACTTTACTGTCGTTGCATGCTTCATCTTCTTGCCTCCTTTGTTGCTTTCTGGTTTTCATTGCTCTTACTCACATGGTGCTTTCATTTTTTGCTCCCTCATTTCCCCGTTTTCAATAGCGATGTTCCTCTTTTGTCTAAGTATGTCTTTGACAACATCTTCTTCTTCTATTTCTGGTTTTGGGCATTCTGGCGAGGGTCTCCCTTTGGGAGAAAGGGAAATAATCCATATTGGGGATGATTCTTCTACCACTCGCGGCGATTCTGTGGAGGAGCAGGGTGACTCTTCTCCACAAGTTGCCAATAGGGCCATCATGGACGACGCTGCATTCCCATGCGAAGCTCTGATGACCTCGTTGCTAAAAGGTAAATAAAAGGTCACTAAAAGGTCGTTTACTCTTTTTCCCATCCCGATTACTATTGGGTACATAGGGAGGTTAGCATTCATGACTCTTCTTACAATTTCTCAGAAAGAATTCATTGTCTCCTCTCTTCTTTTTGAGCTTATGACGACTCCTTGGTTGATCACACCATAGTCTTTCCCAGCTCTTCTTCTGAGCGAGTATATATGAAGCCTCCTTTGGACGGAGAGGATTTTATCTATGTTTATGAGTACTTCTTTAGGGAATTAGACATAACTTTTCCTCTTCTTCTTTTTGAATGTTGAGTTCTTTCTACGCTTGAGGTAGCCCCGAGTTAGCTTCATCCCAATGGCTGGGTTGTTCTGAAGGCTTTTCAAATTCGAGACATTGTCTAGGTTTTGAGTTGTCTGCCTTTCTTTATTTTTGCCAACTTAAGCACAATGCCTAAGTTAGATGGGTATCTAATACGTAAAATATGCGAGTGATAATTACACCAAATGCATACCTTTGCTATGGCAAGTATACCACAGTCATCAAGTAATAAGTATTTATAATGGGGGTTGTCGATCCCACGAGGACAATCAAATAGGAAGACTTATATCTATATTTTACTTTATTTTATCAATTTCCCAAGAGGGAACAAAAGCATGTAGTTCTTAGTTTAGAGATTGAATTAAATAAAGGGCAGAGAGCAAATTGAATTGAGTTTGAGTTCAAGAAAGAAAGTGATTGAGATCCCGATTTTACCACTAATCTGCCATTTGTAATTTCCTTTTATGCTATTCGAATATAATCATGGTTGGATTGGATTTCTACCCCGTGACCGTTCCTCTCAGAATCACTCACGTCTCCTAAGTTAACTATATTAATTACTCTCTTAAGTTAATGCCAAATTACTTAGGGATTTAGTTCCATGAATCCAATTGTAATTAAGTGCAGTCTGCATTACTAATTATTCCCATCTCTAGGATCTTAGAATAATAATGGTTTCATTCTCTTGTTTTCTCTAGAAGTTTACTTTGTCAGAGCGTCTCTAGATTACCTTATCAATTTATTAAGTTGTTAGTTTAATATATAGCATTAAGAACAAAGAATAAAACACCCAAACATATACCGAATAACATCAAGAATCATATAAAGGAGATAATTAGGGTTACATCGTTATCCCAATCAAAGAGGGAATTAATTCATAGCGGAAAAGGAAACAATACAAGTAATAATGGAAAAAGAATACATAGTGAAGTCTAGAGTCTCCTTCCTCATGGTTGAATTTCGTCGCCGTCTATGAACTGGAAGAGTATCTCAGCCGAAGAGCAGCCGCCGTCTAGGGTTAGCTGATGGAGGACCATCTCCAAAAGCTCAACTAAACTCTCCAACCTTACTTTTCAATTTTGGGCTTCTAATAAAATTCGCTGCTGATTTTTGCATCTGACCTGTTTCAGTATTTTGATCATAACTCGAGATACACAAGTCCAATTGAGGCGTTCTTGGTGCCGAATTAAAGAAGACTTCAAGGGCTACAAAAGCTATGAAGACACCAAAACCCAGTTCGAACTGAAACTAGTTGGAAAATGAGCTTGAAGTTAGCGTTGGAATGCTTCCAGGAATTTTCAGCGAAATGTTTTAATGTTTAGGCTTATTAGTAGTTTTCTTTCAATTATGTAATTGTTTTAAAGATTTAATTTGAGCCTAAACTTGTAATAAACAAATAATTAGTGACCCTTAGATAGGATTCTAATCCAAGGGTTAAGCTTAGAAGCTTGGAGTTCAAGCTTGGCACCATGACCATTAGATGAGGATACTAATCCAAGGGCTAAGCTTAGAAGCTTGGAGTGCAAGCTTGATGCCATAACCGTTGGATGAGGATCTACATCCAAGGGTGGAGGATTTATCCTTGTCCTCCAAGCTAATCAAGCTTCTAGCACAAGCTTCCCTTCATAGCCATTAGATTAGAATATAATCCAAGGGTGGACATTAGTTCCTTCCATAGCAAGCTAAGCACCACACCTTAGTAGTATAAATAGGATTTCCTTTGTAATTCATACACTTTTGATGAATTGAGAATTAAATTCAGAAAATTGAGAGTGTTTTCTCTCTTGTGTTCTTGTGAAGAACCTTGAATCTCATCAATAGCTTCCTTGCTCCATTGTGGCGGTTCCACCTCAAGCTTATTGGCACTTGCCATGGCGCTTCCATTTCTCTTCTAATCCGTTTTCTCCATTTCTTTTCTCCTTGAGGCGCAAGCTTCTTCTTCCTAAACACCTAAGTCTCCATTGAAGCATGAAGATCCGTGACTTCTATGCTATTCTCCTTGAGGATTGCATCATTAGCCGTCGAGAGTCTAAGAACTAGGGTTTTAGAAATTGTTTACGGACTGAGTATTTGAAACTCTGCTGAATGAAGATTATTTATAGCCTCTTAAGTTGGACATGGGCTTGATGCGAGTCTAACTCGCGCGAGGTAATAGACAACTCACGCGAGTTCATGTTCCAGAGAGGAACCTTATGTTATACTCCAAGTCACTTCGCGCGAGATGAATGAGTTAGGCACGAGATGAGGTGCCAGAGAGTTAATTTACTTTTCAAGAAAGGTGTCTTCGCGTGAGATGAGAAGAGATGAGCGCGAGATGAGGTTTCAGAGAGCTTTTCTTCTTTACTGAAGCTCCAAGTCGTGGGAGTTGTGATCTAACTCACGAGAGATGCTTTCCTGAGCATATTTTCACCTATTTTTGGCTACTTTTCTCCCTGAAACACTTAACACACCATCAACAAGCTCTGATACGAATTATTGTGAATTATGATCAATTTAGAGTTATTTTAGGTGGATTAAGAGTGTGAAAAGGGCAATTTATATTATAAAAGGAGTATATAAATAGCTCACTTTTGTGAGTTATCAAACACCCCCAACTTGAACTTTGTTTGTCCTTAAACAAAAGGGATTTTTAAGACTTCAACAATTATTTTTAACATAACCTAAATAACATTTAAGCTCACAATTCTTAGCAGTATATTGTACCAATCCTTGCTTACGATGAATGTGAAATCAAGTTACCGAGTTTTTTCATTGTAATTCATCCCTGGATTGCTTTAGCTTACTACACAAGAGAGTTAGTCATGCATGCATTTCAGGTTATGACAGTGGTTATTCGTGTGTGTGATATTTGTTCCAAGTTCCCAAGAGATCAAGTGGGTTTAGATTTCAGAAATTAGTATTACCCTCTTCACCTCATGTATTTCCTGCATTGTCTTCCACACAAGTTAGCAATCACTAGAATCAATAGGACTTTATAAATCTTGTAATATTCGACTTAGATATAGGTATGATGACAAGTTACATTTTAAGCTCATTACCAATCTTCAGCTTAAGAAACCATAGACTCCAAGTTGTTTTCTAGATAATCTCTTAGCACTTATGATTTATTTTTGTGCTCTGTATCGATTTTTAGGGAATTATATCAATACCTCTTTATTATATTATTATTATGTTCTTTTGGTGCCACAAACTGGTGGCTTTTTCAGCAATTTCTAATTTTTTGGTGATCACAAACTGGTGATCTTTTTATTGTTTTTGTGATATTTTTTTTTTATTTTCTGGAGGTTTGATCTTTCCCTGTTGAATAAACTTGGGTTTTCCGGCCTGAAGTATGGTGGGTTTTTTAAAAAGATTTATAAAAAATATGAGAATAATTGGCTTATAAATTGCTTTTTATGAAAAATCCGCTTAGGTTCAAAGTGGGTGACTATGGTCATTCAATTAAAAATTTAAGGGTGGTGAGAAAACTTTTCGGTGGCTGCTAAGGAAGGCCTAAATCATTTTCTAAATCATGTTTCACTTGGTTTAACTTATTTAGGATCAACTTGGTTAATTGAGTTTTACTTCTTTCCTATTTTCTTAAACACAAGCACATTATTAGTACTAGGAACAAAATTGAAGTGCAATAATTAGCTTCCCACAGCATAAGTCATCAATCATACATTACCTTTCTCAATTTTGCATAGGGGCTTTGGTCTCACAAGTGACAGATAATAAAATCCTTAAAACTCAAGACTCAAGGTAAAAAGAGAATAACACTCATGCATATATAAAGAGTTAGTACAATAATGCAGATGCTTCAGTATGATTAAGAAAACAGAAAAATGATAAAAAGAAAAATTAGGACTTATTCTAGTATGAACCTATTCTAAAAGAAAACATAAAAAATGATAAAAAGAAAAAATTATGCATAAAAATTAAAATTAAATAGCAGAAAATAAAGGGATAGAATGTGATGCAATCCTCAAGGAGAATAGCTTCAAGATGTGTGGACCTTCATGCTTCAATGGAGGCTTGGTGTTTAGGAAGAAGAAGCTCACGGCCTCAAGGAGAAAAGAAAGAAGAAAACGGTTTAGAAAAGAAATGGTAGCGCCATGGCAAGTGCCAATAAGCTTGAGGTGGAACCGCCACAATGGAGCAAGGAAGCCATTGATGAGATTCAAGGTTCTTCACAAGAACACAAGAGAGAAAACACTCTCAAATTCTGAATTTCAATTCTCAATTAATCAAAAAGTGTTTGAATTACAAAGGAAATCCTATTTATACTACTAAGGTGTGGTGCTTAGCTTGCTATGGAAGGAACTAATGTCCACCCTTGGATTAGATTCTAATCTAATGGCTTTGAAGGGAAGCTTGTGGTGGAAGCTTGATTAGCTTGGAGGACAAGGATCAATCCTCCACCCTTGGATGTAGATCCTCATCCAACGGTTATGGCATCAAGCTTGCACTCCAAGCTTCTAAGCTTAGCCCTTGGATTAGTATCCTCATCTAATGGTCATGGTGCCAAGCTTGCACTCCAAGCTTCTAAGCTTAACCCTTGGATTAGAATCCTATCTAAGGGTCACTAATTATTTGTTTATTACAAGTTTAGGCTCAAATTAAATCCTTAAAACAATTACATAATTGAAAGAAAACTACTAATAAGCCTAAACATTAAAACATTTCGCTGAAAATTCCTGGAAGCATTCCAACGCTAACTTCAAGCTCATTTTCCAACTAGTTGCAGTTCGAATTGGGTTTTGGTGTCTTCATAGCTTTTGTAGCCCTTGAAGTCTTCTTTAATTTGGCACCAAGAACGCCTCAATTGGACTTGTGTAGCTCGAGTTATGATCGAAATACTGAAACAGGTCAGATGCAAAAATCAGCAGCGAATTTTATTAGAAGCCCAAAATTGAAAAGTAAGGTTGGAGAGTTTGGTTGGGCTTTTGGAGATGGTCCTCCATCAAACCCTCCTTCTTATGGTCAACTTGTCCCCAAGTTGACTTGAGCTCCACCTACAATAAAATTCCACCTTGATCAAAGATTAAACACACCCTTTCAAGTTTTATATTTAATAACAAAGTGTATTGTCTACTCATATCATTAATACAATCAAGAGAATTTAGGGAAGAATATAATTTTTGCTTCAAGACATGAGCAAAATCCCAAGTGATCTTTAATTTCTTCTTAAGGTGTGTTGACATTTGTCTTCCATGAAGTGTGGAAATTTTTTATGTGCCCTCCTTCTTAGATTCTTCCAACACCCTAAAATATTCATCCTTATGAAAATATTGGTTAATAGGCACAATCAAAAAATCTAAATTTTCATACTCAAGAATTGTTTGAGGCTTAAAGCCACAAGACTCTAGTATATAATATGAAATCTCATCTTTATTAGAAATGAAAGGATTAGTAAATGATAAGGAAATTTTCTCATAAGGTAAAGCAAATTCTAAAGGTATTTCCTTTTCATGATCATAATTGTTCCAAGGCTCATTTGTACACAACTCTTTATTAGAAATCAAATCAAAAGGAAGTTTATAAAGATGATCACAAGCATCTTTAATTGAAGTATTAAGTTCATTCCTTTCAACTTCTTCACACAAGAGATGATCAATTTGCTCTTTGGAATCCTCTTTTGGCACAACACCTACAACATCCTCAAAGAAAGAATCAAATGAAGGGTTAATATAAGCAAGTAATAAATCATCTTTATCCCTCATTTGTTTTTCCAACAATTCTAACTCTCTAACTCTTCTTAAACAAACTTGAATTTCTTTTTCCCTCAATTCTTTCTCTTTTATCTTCCTTTCCTTCAACTCGTTTTCCTTTATCTCTTTTTCTCTTCTTTCATACTTAGTTTCTTTTGTATCATACTCTTTCTTTTTAGTCTCATATTCAAAGTCTATGGCTCACTCTTTCACTTCCACTTCTTTTATGAACTTCTCTTCTCCTTTCATGCTCTTCTCTTTCCTTTCTCTCATGGTTTTCTCTCAAGGTTTTCTCCTTCCTCCCATGATGTTCATGGTTTCTACTAGACTTCTCAAGGATCCTCTTATCATGCTCCTTTCTCAACCTCCTTTCCTCCTTTTCTCTCCTTCTTTGATCGAATCTCTCTTCCAAAGTTGTGTGAATCATGGTACTCATCAATCCCACCATCTTCTTTTCTTTAGGTGAGAGATCATTCCATACACTAAGAGAACTTTCCATGGCTGCACAAAGAAAGGTTAGATAACAAGTAAAAGCATATAAAAGATCCTTGCCACTCTCTAAGTGTTTCACTCTAGTAGCACTCGTGTATCACACTTTCAAGACTCTTTCTCAAATGTTCACTCTTGTCTTTTTCCACTCAACCTCTCTTTATACTCTTGTTCAAACCTCTAATCAATCATTCAAGGTTCTAGTATCCAAAGTGAAAGAGGAACGGTTCTAGAGTCAAGCTTAGGAATTCCAAGAAATACAAACTCAAGACAAAACCTTAGGAATCCAATAGAGACAAGCAATAAAAGGTACTCAATGAAAGGAAAATTAGGCTACTCAAATGAAGAGTTTAGTATGAGACAATGAAAACTAAACTACTGCACAAAATATGCTTTCAATTTAAGGCACAAATCTGGAAAAATTGGACAGCAACTCAAGTACACAATTCAAGCCAAATTAGAAGTAATTTGAAGCCGAAATAGAGACCGATTTTTGGGGTAAATTCCAAGTGATTTTGAGAAATGATTTTAGGCAATTAGGTGCAGTTTCTCACCACTGTACAGTCAATAATAATGTTCAAAATACAGGGTAAAAACAGAGTTTCAAGTTACCAAGCACATCATACACCACAAGTTCAAGAATCTAGGCTACTAGCAAGCTAAACTCAAGTTTTGGTGATAATGCTTAGTCCTAAGTGTCTCTAGTGTTCTAAGTCCTTTGAACCACTAATTTTGGGAGTGTTTAGAGGTTCAATTAGTCAAGTTACTACACTACACTTTAGGCTTGAAATTTCACTAAATTCACTTTTCAATTGCTCTTTTTCTACTCACTTGAATTTCACTAGAATTTCACTTTTCTTGTTTTTCTTCTCTTTGAATTTTCTTGTGATTCTTTTTCTTGTAATCTTTCTTTTGATTTTCTTTTTCCTTTGACTTTGTACTTCTTTTTCTTGACTTTCTTTTGCTGGACCGAATTGAGAAAAACCTAAGACTGAGGCAAAATTAAGTCTAAAATTACTAGTAAGCAAGATTAAGCATGGTGAAAGCTACTTGAACTTGTAATGCACAATTCTTAGCACTTAAAACATGTGAACAACACCTCAAACACATTCAAACCAGTAATTCACGGAATAGCATGGATTTGGCACGGTTCATATGAAGCAAAAGCAAGAACACATGTGAAAATTACTAGAACAAGCTTAGAAAGAAAATTAAACGGTGAAAACACAAGGAATTGATAGGAATTTTAGATCTAGGAATTTTTTAACATGAAAACTCAAATTCAAGATGAAGACAACTCAAGGAACATGTGAAGAACTCAAGCAAGTTCATACAACACGAAATTAACACAAAAAAATTGAAGAGAAAACGCAAACTCAAAGTAAGGAAAATTCAAACCGGATAGGATGCTCCAATTGAAGTAGAACAAGCTCTGATACCAAATTTGATGCAATCCTCAAGGAGAATAGCTTCAAGATGTGTGGACCTTCATGCTTCAATGGAGGCTTGGTGTTTAGGAAGAAGAAGCTCACGGCCTCAAGGAGAAAAGAAAGAAGAAAAACGGATTAGAAGAGGAATGGTAGCGCCATGGCAAGTGCCAATAAGCTTGAGGTGGAACCGCCACAATGGAGCAAGGAAGCCATTGATGAGATTCAAGGTTCTTCACAAGAACACAAGAGAGAAAACACTCTCAAATTCTGAATTTCAATTCTCAATTAATCAAAAAGTGTTTGAATTACAAAGGAAATCCTATTTATACTACTAAGGTGTGGTGCTTAGCTTGCTATGGAAGGAACTAATGTCCACCCTTGGATTAGATTCTAATCTAATGGCTTTGAAGGGAAGCTTGTGGTGGAAGCTTGATTAGCTTGGAGGACAAGGATCAATCCTCCACCCTTGGATGTAGATCCTCATCCAACGGTTATGGCATCAAGCTTGCACTCCAAGCTTCTAAGCTTAGCCATTGGATTAGTATCCTCATCTAATGGTCATGGTGCCAAGCTTGCACTCCAAGCTTCTAAGCTTAACCCTTGGATTAGAATCCTATCTAAGGGTCACTAATTATTTGTTTATTACAAGTTTAGGCTCAAATTAAATCCTTAAAACAATTACATAATTGAAAGAAAACTACTAATAAGCCTAAACATTAAAACATTTCGCTGAAAATTCCTGGAAGCATTCCAACGCTAACTTCAAGCTCATTTTCCAACTAGTTGCAGTTCGAACTGGGTTTTGGTGTCTCCATAGCTTTTGTAGCCCTTGAAGTCTTCTTTAATTTGGCACCAAGAACGCCTCAATTGGACTTGTGTAGCTCGAGTTATGATCTAAATACTAAAACAGGTCAGATGCAAAAATCAGCAGCGAATTTTATTAGAAGCCCAAAATTGAAAAGTAAGGTTGGAGAGTTTGGTTGGGCTTTTGGAGATGGTCCTCCATCAGAATGAGTAGTCACCCCCAACTTAAAACTCTGTCGTCCTCGGCATCAAAACAAGAAGGAAATAGGCTACTCTACCTACTAAGAAAGGTCAACTGGTGGGAAACCCCACTTTGCGGTGAAGAACTCCTCATAGGTCTCGAGCGTTGGCGGAGGTGGAGGAAGGGTGTTCTGCTCGGATGATGGTGGTGGTCTGATGTAGTCAAACAGAGCCTGCTGGTGCTGTGTAATCTTAGTCAGGTACTGGCCCTGACTATAGAGGTGCTGGTATTGTTCCTTCGCCTACCTGGCGATGGTCAACAACTCTTGGATGTGTGCGGAGGATGTTGTCGGCACGGTGGTGGGAGGTGGTGGTGCTGGACTGGATGGAACGGAGGGTGTTGGTTGTGGTGATGATGGTGGAGTGACCATTGGCTCGTCAGAATCTGTCGCTGGTGCCTCCTGTTGCGGTTATACCTCCTCATATAAACGGGCTATATTGGTGAGTGTGAATGGGCGAGGATTCGGTAGGACAACCTCACCGACATAATGTGGAACTCCAGCAGTTGTGGCCATACCTGTGATCATCGACGCCAACCCGAAGCTCCTGGATGTGACAACACTGATAAGCATCCTGATCTTGTCTCCTAGACGGATCTTTGCCCCTGTCATCAGCTTCCAGATCAGAAGTGCTCTGGAATAAAGGACTGCTCAAGGCCTATCCGTTGGACTTACCCTGATCTTTTTCAGCTTCAGCCACACCTTGGCTGTAAGAACAAGGTCTCCTCGGGCTAGCCGAGGTGGTGCGGCTCTCTGGGTGTACGAATTTGGCCCCGGTACACAAATGGTGGCAAGAATCTCTGATAATGACGAAGTCGCACTCCGGAAGTGTGGTACCTGTGGAATACCAAAATAAGTGTGAATAGCCTAAGGTGGAGAAGTCTACTGAACTCCTCGGAGAAGCACCGTGCCATGCTCCTCATATCTAAAGTTCACGTAGAACTCTCAAACCAGTGTCGGTCGGACCGATACAAGTGGCTTAGATAGCCACGACGTCCACTACCTTGCCTCCAAGACAGCTGCAATGGGTGCCGACCTCACTAAGGCGGTGCAGGTGAAGGGCCTCTCTGGTATAACCGCCTGGTTGATGGTGTGCTGGTATCCTCTTTCGCGTCCTCTTGCGCGAACCACTGTTCGTTAGTGAGGCTCCGCTCACTGACCTCTACTATGTGTGTTGCTGAAGGTCCTGCACCGTGTGGGCGTTTGCTTCTCTTTGGTCTATGCATCTGCACAAACAGAGAAGCCAATTAAATAAGTAGAGAGGTGCAGTAAGGAGAATCACTAACAGGTATCATGTAATCAATTAATTCAAGATTTGCTCATGTTAGGATTCACAGTATAACAAGGCACAATCAATCAAGAATATATACACAATAGTGAATATCAAGCATGGAATAATCAACCTCATATTATAGATGCATGGTGTATAATTGGAATGATTACAATAACATCTAAATCATAACTTTCTGGAAAAACGTGGGTATCTCGTGCAAAAAGGTTAGCTTGCGCGAGGTTTGCTTTAGAGGAAGAAGATTTTCAAATTTAAAGGTTCATCTCGCGCGAAGTTGCTGAGATGGTTCTACAACTCGCGCGAGTCATCTCTGAAGCTAAGGAATTTGAAGCGTCATCCACTTCGCGCGAGGTTGCTGATAGCAACCTGCAACTCGCCCTAGGTGGGCTCAAAAATCATAAAAATTATATTTTAACACTCCAACTCACAATGTAGCATGATTATTAACTTAGGTCTATCAATACAAACATGCAATAGTCACTTTCAACCAAACAAAATCATCCTATGCATGCATTCTACTAAAAGTCTTTTCAAACACCTAGAGAACTAAAAATAAGCATATCAAGGTACCTAACAGAGATCCTAATCCGAATATTAAAGCATAAAAGTTAAGTTATGTACCTTGTAGTAGTGGGTAGTGAAGATGGAACTGAGTTTTGGTGCTTAAGGAATGAAGTTGAGTTCAGAGAGAAAGAGTGCAGGGAAGGAGTTTAGAAAATGAAAACTTAAGTAACTGACCCTTCTGTTGGACTTAAAGCTTGAAGGTGCTTTGGTGTCTCTCTTGGTGTTTTGCTTTCGGTGCTATGTAATTTTGGTTTTCTTAGATGAAATGTAATTAGGAGTTTCCTATGTATTGATTGTTTAGTTTAGGCATGTATGTGGTTGTTCTTTGTTTGAATGCCCTGGAGAGCTTGGCAATCTTGTGTGATTTCTCATGTGTCAAATGTTTGATTTCCCTCTCTAAAATATTTTGAAAATGTCTTTAGTAACCAACTGAGGTAATAGATTACCAACAGAAGGTAGTTAACTACTAACAGCAGGTAATCAACTACCAACAGTAGGTAACAGAGTGTGGGAATGCATTTGCCACTGGAGTAATCGATTACCCCTTCGAGTTAATCGATTACCATGGGCCAAAATCACCTAGGAAATCCTTGCTCACTGGTTTAATCGATTACCAGCTTCTGGCAGTCGATTACCCCTATCAGAAAGTCATTAAGTTGTCTAAATTGAGTTTTTAATTGAACCTATAAATACTCTTATTTCGAAAATCAATAACACTTCTTGGAATACAAGTTTTAGAAAAGTTCATACACTTTCATATTCTCTCTAAACTGAGTTCATCATCCTCTCCAAGAAACCCATAAAGAACATCAAGAGTTCATCAACAAGTTTTCATAAAAAGGCAAACTTGATTCTTATTTCTGACTGGGTGGCATTCATATAGTTGTTATTTTTTGTGATCAGATCTACAATCCAGGTGTTCTGTAAATTGATCTTTTGTTTACCCATTTTGATTTCTGGGTTATTACTCTAGGAGAGAGGTCTCTCTGGATAGAGTAAGGATATTTGAGAAGTGTTTTCTCAAAGGTTTGATCTTGGGTGTGCCAAGGTCAGGGAAGAACTGTTCCATGGGTCAAAGGACAGGTTTTTGGGTGTTTTGATTTCGTTTTTGTGTTGCTTATTGCAGAGTGAATGTAAAAGAACACAAAATGGATCATTTGATAGTGGAAGACCGATCGTAACAGTTGTTGGGTTGGGACTGGATGTAGGCAGTGGGCCGAACCAGTATAAATCACTGTGCACTCTTCTTCTTCCTTATACTCTTTACCGTTTACCTTACATTGTTGTTATCACTGTTTAACTTCTGCAATTTGTTTGGTAATTAACTCGGTAATTGACTCGGTAATCAACTAAAACTGGAACAGTTAGATACTGACATTGATTACGTTGTATATTGATTACTAACGTGTTTCTGATTATTCCTTTTTGGTATTTCCACTGTGTATCTTTGATATTTCCTGTTTATCTGTCTCATCTATTGATAGGTAATCAAGAATAGTTTTGTTTGAATTAAAAGGAATTAGAAACTCGCGAAATTGGGCTATAGTGGAACTAGAATCTATTCACCCCCCCTCTTAGAGAGCAGTTTTTCAAAGTTTTAAGAGTTAATTCACGCGAGGTAGAAAAAAACCTGCGTGAGTTGCTCTCTGTAAGACTCAATTTGAAGAAATTTTTTAGGTTTATGATGCGTACCTTGTATTTTGTGTTCCCCTTGATGATTGTTCCTTGTGCAGTGACTCTATGACTCAATTAGTAAAAACAAAAACACAAAGAAAAGACAAATTGATAATTCAAAATGAAAAGAGAAAGAGTTAGAATACTCGGGTTGTCTCTCGTTAGCTGTAACACCCTGGTTTTTGAAAATAAGATAAAATAAAATAAAACAAATAAAAATAAAAAAATAAGATAAAATAAAGTAAAATTAAAATATTTAAAGGAGTGGATAGATTTTACAAGGAGTGGTTAGGTTTTACGTGAGTGGGTAGATAAATAAAATAAAAAAAATCAGAATATCTCAAGGGAGTGGGTGAGTGGGCTGCTGCAAATTCTCATCAGAAAATCTATTCAAATCAAATCTCTTTTATATCTTTTCCCCATCCTCGGATATCTCTTTTTGGTTCCTGTGTTTCAAACCTACCTTCTAAAACAAAAAAACAAGGAGATCAAATTTCTGATTGTGAACATAGATCAATACCTAGTTCTTCAATTGCACGTGGTCGACTTACTTCCAGGTCAGGGTGTTCTCTATTTTAATAATAGTTATTAATTTTATTTTATTTTTATCAGGGTTAATTCTGCGTCTTCTCTACTACGATGCTCCTTTTATTTTTTTTATGCTCAGTTTTCTTATTGTTTATTGCTTTGGATCAACGTTTTATTGTCCTGTTAATTTGAATATTAGTGACCTTTTATTTATTGAATTAAGTACTACTCGCCTTGTTTTATGGATTGAATTGAGTATTAGTGGCTAGATCCTTTTTATTCTATTTTCTTCTCGATAGCTTAAACCTGATGTCTCTACTACACTATCTTTGTGTTTGGTTTGTTCATGGTGATTTCCTTCTTCTTATTTTTTTTTTGTGCATCCGTGATTTTGTTATTTGAGAATTGTATGGTTATGGTGGTAAGGAGAGGCTAGAAAGACACTCGGCGAGGAAGGCGAGGAAAGGATAAGGAAGACGATAGTAAAATAGTAAAAGCAGGAAACTTGTCTTCTCCTGAGTTAGGCCTTTTAGTTTATTGTAGTAATAGATCCTGAGTTACGCCTTTTAGTTTATTGTCAAATAATAATGGAATTTTGTAGTGCAAATAGTTACACCAATGAAATTAAATGTTACCGAAGGCAATCAAACTTTAATTAAATCCCTAAAGAAAACCAATTTCCCTCGTCGTATACTATGATGTTCTAGACATTTATATGTTGTTTTGATTTCACTTTAGCCTTATCTTTTTATTTCTATTATTTTAATTGCAAAGTTCCAAGTTGTGGAAGAAATACATTACTACACAGGAGTAATTATTCCCTTTTTATATTATATAAAAGTTAAATTATTTTATTTTAACACTTATTTTAATCTTGGCAAGTCATTTTAGTAACGATTCTTTTTTTGGTTATTTTAGTCGTTTAGATTAGCTTTATTAGTGAATTGAATTCTTATGTGTATTATTATTGTGATTATTGTATTGTGTCTATTTGATTTGATTTAATTTAATTGGCGATTGGAAGTGTACGAGGTTTAATTTAATTCTTGTTTTTGTTTTTATGATAAAGTATATGTCATATTTCTTACTTAACTGTTTCCATTTTCTTATTTACACTGATTTTACATATGATTATTTGTATATGATGATCTCATTGGATTTTATTGTATTAAATATTTTGTTATGTGAGCTGAGTTATATGGGGTGAGAGATTAATTTTGTGGGGGCATGTTGTATTGATAAATTGCTTAGGTTCATGATAATCAGTTGTGTTTGTTGAAAATGAGAGGGATGGATGCCTACTGCGATGGAGAAGCAGTAAGGTTACCCCTGGTGGACATGCTTAAGAGGCATGAAGTTTTGAGAAATTGATAACGATTATCATGAATACTAAGTGAAACGAAAATATTTTCGAAAAATGAGGATGAATGGAACTAGAACGGTTGGTCCCGACGGTCGATGTAATGGCCTAGGACTTTGAGGGTATTCGCGGTGGGAGAGCTTCCACTATGGATGATCACCATGAGTGGGAAGTGACTTCCTTTGCAACACCGGTTTGCCGATCAGAATCGTCTAGTATTTCTAGTGAGAGTGTCAGAGGTGACATGTACTCCTAGACATCGCTCAATGGTTTTAATGGTACCACATGGCATGAGAGGGAATTGTGAGTAGCATGCATCATACTGGGTTGCATGATATGATTGGTTTTGATAAATTTTGAATTGAGTGTGTGTACCTTCTTATGTTCCTTGTGTTGAGCTGTTGTTATTGGTCTTGTTATTATTATTAAAATGTGAACTAACCCTGTGTTGTGTCTGTGGTTGACACCTATGATGACCCCGCAAACGGGTGAGCAGATGAGCAGTTTGTTGGATGCAAAAATAACGTAGGCTAGGAAAGGAGCTCGATTGCTTGAGGACTTGGCATACTGTGGTCCTTGTTTTTCCTTTCTTGATTTTCAGTGGTTGCTTCTATTTATACATGTTAAAAAATCTCTAGATATTTCGTTATTTGAGAGTTTTTGAATTGTGGAGACATATGTATTTGTGAGATCTCACTCTAGTAATTACTCTATGGAATGAAGTTAATTCCCTTCATTTAGTGGCGTATTTATTTTTCCCCGAACCATGGAGATTTTATGTCGTGGCGTTTGTAGTAACTAGGGGTGTTACATTAGCACTTTTCTTTCAAGTCCCTAAGTTGGACTGAGCTTCGTCTCATGTTGGACTACAATTTGGGATGGAGTTCTTGTGCTCAATAGGATCTCCACCATCACTTGTATTCAGCAATAGTCCAATGACAGTAGCTTGCTCCAAGTTAGGAGTTGCTTGTAGCTGCACTTGCAAATTATGATCATCATTAATCGAATTTACACAGTTTAGAGAAGAAGGATGCTTACCTTTATCACAGTAGTGGTTTGATTCTTGTTTGGGTTCTTCATTCCACGTTACCTCCACCGGTTTATTGGATTTTTCAGGGTCTATCGCCCGCTTTGGTTTGTGGTTAAACAAGTGACTCCATTGTTGGACTTGAAGCTTGAAGAATGCTGATTGTGTCTCTCTTATGTGTTTTGGTTTTGATGAATGTATCTTTCGGTTTTCCATAATTGAATGTAACTAGGATGTAACTATGTATTGTGTGTTGAGTATAGGCATATATGTGTTGTATTCTTTGCTTAAGACCCCAGAGATATGTAAAACTAGTGTATGATTGATCATGTGAAGAATGTTTGATTTCCATTTGAGAAAAACAGTTTGAAAAACCTTGGAAATCCATTTTTCACTGATGTAATCGATTACAGGCTTGGTGTAATCGATTACATTGATCATGCTCTCTGGTGTAATCGATTACATGGTTGATGTAATCGATTACATGCTGAGAGCTCTCTGGTGTAATCGATTACATCCCCAGTGTAATCGATTACATGGTTTGAAATTCACCTTTTCTGGGTTTCCCTCTTCAATGTAATCGATTACATGCTCGTGGTAATCGATTACATGCCTGGAAAAATCAAATTGGAGGGTTCTAACGGCTAGTGTAATCGATTACATGCATTTGGGATCAATTACATGGACCGTTATAGCTCAGATTTGCACGTTTTCTCCCTCCAAATTGATTCTATAAGTATATCCTTGATGAAGCATATGAGATAGCTGAAAAACCTAGCTTCTTGAAACAATTCTTACACTTTCATATGCTCTAAACTTAGAGTTCATCAAGGTTTTCAAAGACCAAAGGGAAACTTGGTTCATATCTTTGTTGGGTGGATTTCATAAAGCTTATTTGTGATCAGATTCTGCACTTGAGGTGTATTCTTTACTGATCTTTTGTATTTCCAATTTTGGGTTGTTGCTCTAGGAGAGAGGTCTCTCTAGATAGAGCATTGTATTTGAGAAGTGATTCTCAAAGTTTGATCTTGGAGGTGCCAAGGTCTGGGAAGTTCTGTTCTTCAGGTTGAAGAACAGTTTTGGGTGTTTTGATTTCTGTTTGTATTGCTTGTTGCAGAGTGAATGTAAAAGAATACAAAAGAAATCATTTGATAGTGGAAAGCCAATCGCAACAGTTGTTGGGTTGGGACTGGACGTAGGCAGTTGACCGAACCAGTATATATCGCTGTGCACTCATCTTCTTCCTTACTCTCTTTACAGTTTTCTCTATATTGTTATTGATTATATTCTGCTCTGTATTTGGAAACTGTATTGATAATCAACTCATTAATTGGTTTAGGAATAGAGTCAGTAATTGAACCTGTAATTGAATCTGTAATTGAAAGGTAATTGATAGGTAATCAAGATTAGTTTTTGGCTGAATTAAAAGGAATTAGAAACACGCGAATTTGGGGTAAAGTCTAGCAAGAATCTATTCACCCCCCCTCTAGATTCATACATAGGGACCAACATCCATCCCTCAAGAGTTACTGAACCTGCAGTGTTAGTATCATAAACTAAATTTGGGGCATGGTTCAGTTCATTACCTAGGTCTTCACATGTCAATGTGATGTGGTCCAAAGTATTTGCCGCTTTGCAAGAGTTTTTCTCCATGGATCGCTTGGCTTCTTCAAACATGTTGAAGGTGACATGCTGCCCAAGAACCTTTAGTGTTAATTCTCCTTTGTCCACATCAATTAGAGCTCCTGTAGTTGCTAAGAAAGGCCTTCCCAAGATCAAAGGTATTTCCCGATTTTCCTCCATGTCAAGAACGACGAAATCTGTCGGGATTAGCATTTTATTAACTTGTACTAATGCATTCTCTAGTACACCGTTTGGGAATGCTAGCGATCGGTCTGCTAACTGCAGTGAAACCTTCGTGGGTTTCAATTCTCCTACCCCTAACTTTTGGAATATTGATAAGGGCATTAGGTTAATGCTTGCACCAAGATCCAGCAATGATTTCCGGAAGTATGTCTCCCCTTTGTAGCATGGGATCGTGAAGCTCCCCGAATCCTTCTTTTTAGGTGGTAGCTTGTTGGTCAAGACGACACTACACTCCTCATTCAAAACCACTACTTCTTTTTTCGGTAGCTTGCGCTTTTTGGTACAGATTTCCTACATAAACTTAGCATAAACTGGCATTAATTGTAAAGCTTCAAGGAGTGGGATAGTTACCTCAATTTTGCTGAAAGCTTCCAAGAACTTCGCATATTGCTGCTCTTGGTTGTCTTTCTTGCCCTTTTTCAGTCTATTCGGGTTTGGAATTGGAGGCATGTGTGCTGGGGGTTCCTCCCGGAGTATCTCCTCTTGTTAGCTTTGTTTGCATCTCCTCGCTTCTGGGGAATTGTGTATACACCGGTTTTTTTAGCAGCAGAATTTTTGTCCCTTTCTCAAGTAGGTGTTGTATTTTCTGCATAAGGGTTAGAAATTTCTTTCCTAGTTCTCAAAGTTGTAGCTTTTACCTGTTCTTTAGGGTTTGGAGTGGTGTTTCCGGGCAAAGCTCCTTGTTAACAGTTTGAGAGTTGCTGGTTTATTTGTCCCATTTGGTGTTCCAAACTACGGATAACAGCATCATGGTTCCTTATGATGGCGTCTTGATTTTTCTGGATGCTCGACAATTCTGAGAATTGTTTATTCACCTCCTCCCTGAACGCATTTTGGGTGTCAGAGAGCATCTTGCAACTATCGGCGATCTGTTTAGACAAGACCTCAAAGTCGCTCTTCTTATCTTGTTGAGGCTAGAACGAGGGCTTTGTGTTTGGGAATTATCTTTCCAAGAGAAACCAAGATGGTTTCTATAGTTGGAATTCCCAAAATTATTGTAGCCGAACCTTTGCTGCTGACCTACATAATTGACAGATTCATTAGCGGAAAAACAACCACAAAAGTAAGGATTACCTCCATAATTTGAGCACATAGATGGTTGCGATAGTTATGGGGGTTCGGTGGTAGATGGTGCTGCTGTTTTCCTTGCGTTTTCTGCCACTAATTTCTTCAAGCGATGGTGGCTTATGTAAGTGACTCCAGTTTTGCTTCAAGAGCGGTTTCGGTTGATACCGCGTGTACCTCTAGGGTTTGGGGTTTCCCTCTTGTTGGGCTGTGAGGAGCGTGTCATTACATCGAATAATTCAAGGCGTTGTTCTACTGTTTTGAGCTCTCGTAGGCATCCTCCAGCTGCTAGGTCAAGGCTTCTTAGATCTTCATGTTTTAAGCCTTGAATAAATAACTCCACCAGTAAGGTGTTATCCATATTTTGCGTGAGGCATTTTGCTTGGAGTGTTCTAAATCTATGCCAAGCCTGTGCGAAGTTTCATCATCCTCCATCTTGAAGGCATATATAGCACGGGATTGGCTGCCACGCCTACCTTTATTGGTAAACCTGTTGATAAAACATTCCTCAAGGTCAGTCCAATTTGAAAACTTACCTGTAGGCTGTGTTTGTAGCAAAATTCTGGCTTCTCCATGGAGTGTATATGGGAAAAACTGCAATCTAGTAATCTTTGGGTCTGTTGTTCCAATCACATGGTTGAACTCGTAGATGAAGTTTCTAATGTGGTCGGTTGCATCCTCGTGAAGGTGTCCATGAAACTAAACGTTTTGGCAAAAATAGGGAATGAGGTGCCCGTTTTTGCCATGTGTAATCCCCGTTGGTAATACGATGGGTGAGCCAATTCTTAGGTTGCTCTTGCTCTGCTGAGCGATGGTCCTCGGTTGCTCGTTTTGTGGAGGATCCATATCTAGATGATAGGGGCTGCAGAAAACTGTGCTCTTGCTTCTCATCTTGCTTTTGAGAGTGAGCAAGCTGTTCTCTCCATCTCGAAATCAAGGACAAACTCCGACTCCCCGTGTTTCTGTAACCTCCTGCAAAATAATAAAATTTCAGACCAAGTGAGAGTATCCGGAAAACAGACTTGAAATCAAAACTTGTAGGGGAGTTATATTAAGCAAATAAATAGAAGTATGAGAGACGAGGGAAGGGATTATTAAAAATTAATAATAAAAAAAATTAGAAGAAAAGAGAAGATTTGAATAAAAATAAAACAAAAATTTTGAAGGAAAAATAAAATAAACAAAATTAAAAAATTAAAGTTCCAATTTGGCTTGTCCCCGGCAACTGTGCCAAAAACTTTATACGTAAAATATGCGAGTGATAATTGCACCAAACACATACCTTTGCTATGACAAGTATACCATAATCATCAAGTAATAAGTATTTATAACGGGGGTTATCGATCCCACGAGGACAATCAAATCGGAAGATTTATATCTTTATTTTAATTTATTTTATCAATTTCCCAAGAGGGAACAAAAGCATGTAGTTCTTAGTTTAGAGATTGAATTAAATAAAGAGCGGAGAGCAAATTAAATTGAGTTTGAGTTCAAGAAAGAAAGTGATTGGGATCCCGATTTTATCACTAATCTCCCCTTTTATGTTATTCAAGTATAATCATGGTCGGATAGGATTTCTACCCCCGTGGTCGTTCCTCTCAGAAACACTCACGTCTCCTGAGTTAACTGGATTAATTAATCTCTTAAGTTAATGCCAAATTACTTAAGGATTTAGTTCCATGAATCGAATTGTGATTAAGTGCAGTCCGCATTACTACATATACCCATCTCTAGGATCTTAGAATAATAATGGTTTCATTCTCCTGTTTTCTCTAGAAGTTTACTTTGTCAAAGTGTCTCTAGATTACCTTATCAATTTATTAAGTTGTCAATTTAATAAATAACATTAAGAACAAAGAATAAAACACCCAAATATATATCGAATAACATCAAGAATCATATAAAGGAGATAATTAGGGTTACATCGTTCTCCCAATCAAAGAGGGAATTAGTTTATAGTGGAAAAGGAAATAACACAAGTAATAATGGAAAGAGAATATATATAGTGAAGTTTAGAGTCTCCTTCCTCGTGGTTGAATTTCGTCGCCGTCTATGAAATGGAAGAGTATCTTAGTCGAAGAGTAGTCGCCGTCTAGGGTTAGCTGTCGGGAGTCTAAGAACTAGGGTTTTAGAAATTGTCTACGGACTGAGTATCCAAAACTCTGCCGAATGAAGATTATTTATAGCCTCTTAAGTTGGACTTGGGCTTGATGCGAGTCTAACTCGCACGAGGTAATAGACAACTTGCGCGAGTTCATGTTCCAGAGAGAAACCTTGTGTTATACTCCAAGTCACTCTGTGCCAGTTGAGTGTGAGATAAGGTGCTAGAGAGTTAAATTACTCTTTAAGAAAGGTGTCTTTGCGCGAGATGAGAAGAGATGAGCACGAGATGAGTTTCTAGAGAACTTTTCTTCTTTACTAGAGCTCCAAGGCGCGCGAGTTGTGATCTAACTCGCGAGAGATGCTTTCTTAAGCACATTTTCACCTGTTTTTGACTACTTTTCTCCCTGAAATACTTAACACACCATCAACAAGCTCAGATATGAATTATTGTGAATTATGATCAATTTAGACTTATTTTAGGTGGATTAAGAGTATGAAAAAGTACAATTTATATTATAAAAGGAGTATAAAAATAGCTCACTTTTGTGAGTTATCAGTATCTTTGAATGAAATTCATTACGATCCTCTTTTCTCCATTTACTCTTCACCAAAACTTCAATGATAGATTTCTTTAAAATTAAAACGTATTCTCAAGGATCCTGTTGGACTTAAAGCTTGAATATGCTTGAGTGTCTCTCTTGTTGTTTTGATTTTGATGCAATGTAATTTTGATTTTCTTAGATGATATATAACTAGGTGTTTCCCAGGGGCGGAGCTGGAAAATTAAGGTGGGAGGGGGAAATTTTTTTTAATTTTTTTTTTAAAAAATTTATAATTTTTTTATACTTTCTTTTTATAGTTTTTTTTAATTTTAATTTTAATTTTTTTTTAAAATTGATTGGACATAACTTACTAATTACACAATAATTTTTTTTTGTTGGAGATTAAAATAAATTTGGAAGAGATTAAAATTTATTATTAATATATAAATTTATTATTAATATATATAAATTTATTATTAATATAAATAAATTTATATTTATAAATTAGTATATATAAATTTTTTATTGATTTATATATATCAATTTATTATTAATATATATAAATTTATTACTAATATATATATTTATAATTATTATTAATATACACAAATTTTATTATTAATATATGTATATATAATTTATATATATTAATATTAAATTTATTACTTATATATAATTATTATTAATATATATATATATATATATATATATATATAATTTTATTATTAATATATGTATATATATTAAAAAAAAGCAAAATTTTGGGGGGGAGGGGGAGCCAGTTGCCCCCGAGCCACTACATGGCTCCGCCCATGGTGTTTCATTTGTATTGATTGTTTAGTTTAGGCTTGCATGTGGTTGTTCTTGGTTGGAATGCCTTAGAGAGCTAAGCAAGTCTTGTGTGATTTCTCTTGATTCAAATGTTTGGTTTTCCCTCTTATAATGTTTTGAAAAAGGTCTTTGTAACCAACTGAGGTAATAGATTACCAACAAAAGGTAATCAACTGCCATCAATGGGTAACATAGTGGGGAACAACATTTGGCTCTTGAGCAATCGATTACCCCCTTAGGTTAATCGATTACCATGAGCAAATTCACCTTGATAAGTTTTGCTTCTCTACTTCAATTGATTTCCAGTTTCTAGTAGTCGATTACCACTATTAGAAATTTATGAAATTGACTAAATTGGGTTTTTAAATGAAAATACAAATACCCCTCTTTTGAAAATCTTTTAGAACATAATTACACTCTTGGAAATACAACTTTTGAATTGCTCAAACATTTTCATACTCTTTCTATTCTTTTCTCCAAGAAATTCATCAAGAACTTCAAGGTTCTTCAAAGAACTTGTTTTCAAAAGGCAATCTTGATTGAACATTCTGATTGGTTGGCATTCATAGTCTTCATATGTGATCAGATCTACACAACAGGTGTTCTCTAACTGATCTTTTTGTTTCCCATTTGGATTTGGGTTGATTACTCTAGGAGAGAGGACTTTCTAGATAGAGTAAGGTTCTTTGAGAAGGGTTTTCTCAAAGGGTTGATCTTGGAGGTGCCAATGTCAAAGGGAATGGTTCTTTGGTTTAAAGAACTAGTGTGTTTGGGTGTTTTGATTTTATTTTTGTGTTGTTTATTAAAGAGAGAATGTAAAGATCGCAAAAGGGATCATTATAGTGGAAAACCAATCGCAACAATTGTTGGGTTGGGATTGGATGTAGGTAGTGGGCCGAACCAGTATAAATCACTGTGCACTCTTCTTCTCCCTTCTTCTCTTTATCTTTTGCCTTACGTTGTTCATTATCATTGATTAATTTCTGTTATACGTTCGGTAATTGACTCGGTAATCAACGAAAACTGGAACAATTAGATACTGTTATTGATTACGCATGCCTATTGATCACTAACGTGTTTCTTGATCTTTCTTTTGTGTTATCCGTTGTGCATCTTTAATATATCTTGTTTCTCTGTCTTAAGACTAGATAGTTAATTAAGAATAGTTTTTATTAAATTAAAAGAAAGTAGAAACACACGAAAATTGGGCTATCTTGGAGCTAGAATCTATTCACCCCCCCTAGATTCACCCGTAGGGACCATATATTGGTACCAGTGCTTTATCTGGTAGGTTGCTGTAGATTTTGATCCATAGTTCCTTAGAATGGCTGATAATCAATTACCATTCGCTAAAAGTGCCTCTATTAACAGACCTCCACTGTTTTGTGGTGACAACTATCCTTTATGGAAAGTGAGGATGAAAATCTTTATGGAGTCTGTACATAGAAGTATTTGGCAAGCGGTTGTGACTGATTTCAAGGTCCCCATAAACATAGAGAATGGGAGTGAGATTGAAAATCCATTTGAGAGGTGGGAACAAGATGAAATTAGGAGAGTTGAAAACGATGCAAAAGCCTTAAATATTATACATTCTGGCTTTGAATTCGATGAATTTTTTAGAATTTTAGCTTGATACACAGCCAAAGAAGCTTGGGAATTAATAAAGGTCACACACGAAGGAACCACTGAATTACGAAGGGCAAGGAAGAATACCTTGATCTAAGAGTAAGAAACATTTCGAATGGCGCAAGGAGAGTCCGTGATGGAAATGCATAAACGCTTTACACACATTGTGAACAATCTCAAAGGACTAGGTAAGGTCTTCATTGAAGAAGAGGTAAATGTCAAAGTGTTGAAATCCCTTAGTGGGAAGTGGCAACCGACGGTCACAGTGATCACCGAATCAAAGAATCTCGCCTTGATGTCAAGCGCGGAATTGTTTGGTAAGCTACGTGAGTATGAGATGGACATGTCGCAGATTGCTGACGAAGAACAAAAGGACAAGAAAGCAAAGGGTTTAACACTAAAAATGGAAGATACAGCTAGTGAGAATGATACATCCAGCTGTGCAAGTGAATCGAAACAAGAGAACATGAACCTTATGGTAGGAAAGTTCAAAAAGTTCATGAGAAGGAACAATGACAAGAAAAGATTCAACAGCTCAAAGAAAGGCTTCAAGAGGAATGAGAGTTCATCTTCGAAGGTTACTTGCTACGAGTGCGGAAAGGTAGGACACTACAAATCGGAGTGCCCCAACATGAAGAAGTCAAACAGCAGTGAGCCTAAAAGAGTTGAGCATAAGGAACGGTCCAAGAAGGACAAATTTTGCAAGAAAAAGGCCTACATAGTGTGGGAAGACAACGATTCCTCTATCTCTAGTGAAAGCGAGAATGAAGAAGCAAATTTGTATCTCATGGCAAATCCAACGTCTGATGATGAGGTAAGTGACTCTGATTCATCTACTTGTGATTATGATGAGTTACAAACTGCTTTTTGTGAACTTTACATGGAAGCCGAAAAACTAGACAAGTTGAACAAGGTTTTGAAAAGCAAAACTACAGATTTGGAAAATAATATCTCTGCTTTAGAAACTAATGTTCAAAGGTTGAAAAAGGAAAATGAAGCTTTAAAGCAACCATGTTCAAAGTGTAAGTCTTTTGATGCTTCTTTGAAAAAAGGTAACATGAAGTTCTTTGCATTTAAACAACCTAGTAAAAACAGAACCTTCACATGAAGTTATTGTATGAAATCTGGTCATAACTATTATAATTGTATGATTAGGAAAGAAGGTTTATCTAGTGGCTTGTTTAAATGGATTAGGAAAGATAATCACAGCTCTAACACTCATGGACCCAATAAGTCTTAAAAAAACAAAGTGATATCTTTTTCTGTGTAGGTATGCTTGAGAGCCAAGCACTCATCTTGGTATTTGGATAGCGGTTGCTCAAAGCATATGACCGGTAACAAAAGCAATTTTATCTCCTTCAAATCAAAAGAATCCGGTTCGGTAGTTTATAGAGATAAAAACAAAGGTAAAATATTAGGTATAGGTGCTGTTGGAGACAAATCTAACACTGTTATTGAAGATGTTCTGCTTGTAGAAGGTTTGAGATTCAATCTTCTTAGTATTAGCCAACTGTGCGACAAGGGCTACAAGGTATCATTCGACAATGGGTGTTGTACAATCAGTGGCAACGAGTCGAATGAGGTATTAATGGTCGGTAAGAGACACAACAAGATCTACATTCTTGAACTTGATCATTCATTATCATATCATGCATGTCTTACGTCAAACGATGATTTATCATAGCTTTGACATAGACGTATAACTCATATAGATGTTCATCAGCTGAGCAAGCTTTCATCTAAAAACCTAGTACAAGGGTTACCTAACTTAAGGTTCAATAGAGAAGGCCTCTGTGATGCATGTTAAAAGGGCAAGCAGTCTAGAAACTCTTTTAAAACTAAAAATGTTGTTTCTACTTCTAGACCACTTGAGTTATTGCACATGGATCTATTTGGACCCTTTAGGACTACAAGTTTGGGTGGAAACCTATATTGACTGGTTTTAGTAGATGATTACTCTCGGTTTACTTGGGTTGCATTTATACCAAGTAAAGACAATGCCTTCAAAGTTTTCAAAATTATTACCAAAAGGATAAAAAACGAAAAGGATTTTGTTGGACTTAAAGCTGAAGAAGTCGTCTCTTGTTTTTAGTTTTGATTTACTTGTACTCTTGAATTTAATGATAGATTGTAAATAGGAGCTTAATTGTATTGATTGTTATAGAATAGGCTTTGAGTGTGGTTTTTATTCAATTTCACTTCACAGAGAATTTGAATCTACTCTGAGAATCAAGCTAGAGCAAGTTTGGGAAACCCTATTTCGATTTGACAAGTTGAAAACTGTTTTTTAAATGATTTTAAGCTGAAGTAATCGACTACCATATATCAGTAATTGATAAGTGTCAGATTATACATGTTTTCCTAGGTGTTTTCAGTTCATTTTCATCCATTTTCAATAGGTTTAGTCGTAGTTTAGACAAGAAAACATTGAAAATACCATGTGTGTTTAGTGTTAGTTCTTGATATAGTGTTTTGTTAATTTTACAAGTGTTTCTTATGTTTTTAAGTCATTTTAATTCTTCTTTTGTTGATTTTTAGGTTCAGTAAAGGATTGGAGAAGAGATAAGCAGCAAGGAGTGAATCCAATACTTGAATAGAAGCTCAGACCAAAAGAGTAGAGCAAACCAAACCTCAAGTTGAGCATCCAAGGCTGTTAAAATGATATCGTCTATCAAAACGCGCCAGAGCGCGCTCAGGGGCGCGCTCATGCCATCCTTACTTATTCAAACGCGCCAGGGCGCACTCATGGAGCGCCTTCGTGCTCTGCTGCGGCAAAAATGCGCTAGGGCGCGCTCAGGGGCGCGTCTCGTGCCTTATGAAAGCTCAAATGAAGGGATCAAGACGTAAGAACTCTTGTTCCGTCTGATGGATTAGTTCGTCTATGCTTACTTCATCTGAGAGCTATTCCGTCTGTGCGTGCTTCTTATGAAGTTGCTTCGTCGGTGCTAATATCCTCCAAGTTGCTTCGTCTATGCTTACTTCGTCTGAGAACTGTTCTGTCTATGCTTACTCCATCTGAGGTTTGTATCCGTCTGTACTTGTTTCATCTGAGGCTCCAGAGGGATGCTTTCGTCTGTAGTTCATACAGACGATACAACAAGCCAATACAGACGATACCAAGTTCAAGACAGACGACACCAAAATACCAAGACCAAGACAGATGACACCAAGACAACAAGTTCAGACAGACGATCTCAAATACAGACGACATGAAGACAGACGATACAACTAATGCAAATACTGTTTGTTTGTTGGACAAACGCGCCAGGGCGCGCACAAGGGCGTGTTCATACTTTCTTCTCCGCTCAAAACGCGCCAGGGCGCGTCCATCTTGAGTGGGTGGCGCGATTTTTGGGTCTATATATACTTGCTGGGCGCGAAAATTAAGGATATACTTCATAATTCAGTTTTCTGTTAGCTTCCTCTGCACACTTCTCGTTTTTCTCCCTCTCTCCATCTTCGTTCTCCATCCTTCTCCATCAAATCAAGAGGATTCTTGAAGAATTAGAGCTTGTGGAAGCAAGATCTAAGGATTCATGGAGCTTCTCTCGGTTTTGATTTCTGTTTTCGTTCTTTCTTTTTCTATTTCCATGTTAGGCTAAATTCTTAGGTTAGGGAAGGGGATTTCGATTCCAGAATACTTGTAATGAACTTCTATGTTGATTCAATTGTAATTCAAGTTGATTGATTGATCTCTTCTTACTTAATGCAATTTCTTGAGGTTTAATTCATGAAGTTCAAATAGTGATAGGAATATTAATGTTTGAATTGGATTGAACTGTTCCTTGAGTTGTTGTTTCTCATTTCAATTATGCCTTCGGAAGATTGATAGTTGAATTAGGAGAGGAAGTACATCACTATAACTGTGCCTGAGTCTAGGAATAGAACTTGCATATTATGAGACATTGTGAATTTATCTGTTTCGCTTCTTGAATGCTTTTCTGTTCTCACCTAAGGGATTAGGGATTATAGAAGTCATTTAAAGGGACTAAAGACCTAGGAATAGGATTAGTCTAAGGTATCACAAATTCTAGTCTCCAATCGATTGAAGTTCTGTTGAATTACTATAGGAATTAGTTACTTGAAAGAAGGAACTGAATGAACCTATTCCCTAACTCATTTTATCATTTCTGAAACTTAAACATTTACTACATCTCATTACTTGCTTTAAAGTAGATTACTCAGTCTTGCATAAGTACTTAGTTTCCTATATTTACAATGTTTACTTCACTGATTCGTTCTAATAGCAACACACGTTGAGCATTCGTTACTTCACAATTAGTCTCTGTGGTTCGACATCCTTTTCTCACTATTTCTAAACTTTTGACGATCGATACACTTGCCGAAAGATTGACACACACATTTTAAAAAGTCAACAGTAATCGACTACCAACAGTTTGAGAAATCAGGGAATCCTAAAACTCTCTGGAGTAATCGATTACCACATCCTAAGTAATCGATTACCTCGTGCTTGAGATAACAGAGGAGCCTAAAACTCTCTGGAGTAATCGATTACCACATTCTAGTAATCGATTACCCACACCAGAATTCATCTCAAGAAGTTTTTAAACTGCTTTAAATTGAAACCTCTTAGAATTGATTTTAGAACAAGAGAAATCTTTGAGTTTTTTCAAGAAGAAAGGAAGAGCCAAAAACTGAGTTTACAAAGAACACAAGTTGTAAGAGTTCTCTTCAAGATTTCAAAAGATTTTCTCTAGAGATGAAGAGTGTGTGAAGGATTGAATACTTGGTTATAATTTTGATTTGTTTTGTATTTTTTTTTTGTTCAAAACTCTTAAGAGAAAGTTGTTCTCTAGAAGAAGAGTTAAGGAATTTGAGAGAGGTGCTCTCAAAGGTGATTCTTGAAGGATTCAAGAATTAGAGAGATATGTTCTTAGGAGAAGAACATGTGTTTTGGTTATTTTGATTTTGTTTGTGTTTGTGCAGTGTGTTTGTATTAGACACAAGAAATCATTATAGTGGAAACCGATCGCAACAGTTGTTGGGTTGGGACTGGACGTAGGCCGAACGCTGAACCAGGATAAATCTCTGTCCAAACTTTCTCTCTACCTTATCTCTTATCTTTATCTGAATCTATCGCTTTACAATTGCTTTTACTGATTCATTCTTAAGGAGTTTTTAAAAGGCGTATCAATTTCTTTCTGTATCCACTGCTATCTCTCTGAACTGTTATTCTTAACATAGATAAAATTGAATCGGGAAAGAATTTGATAAAGGCTAAAATTGAACATAGAGAACTTGAATCTATTCACCCCCCTTCTAGATTCAACATAGGGACCAACAGATTTGAAAATTAAATCTCTTAGAAGTGATCATGGAGGTGAATTTGAAAATGAATCTTTTGGAAAATGTTGCGAAAAGTTTGGTATCGATCAAATTTTTCCCGCTCCAAGAACTCCACAGCAAAATGGGGTTGTTGAGAGGAAAAATAGATCCTTGGTAGAACTTGCTAGAGCAATGTTGAGTGAGAATGCTCTGCCTAAATATTTTTGGGCTGATGCAGTTTCTACAGCTTGCTATGTTCTAAATAGGATAGTGATTCGGCCTTTTTCGAAGAAAACCCCTTATGAGCTTTATAGAGATAAAAAGCCAAATATCTCTCATTTGAAAGTATTTGGGTGCAAATGTTTTGTTCTGAATAATGGCAAAGAGCCTTTTGGTAAGTTTGATGCCAAGGCGGACGAGGCTATCTTTATTGGGTGTTCATCAACTAGTAAGGCTTATAGAGTTTTCAATAAAAGAACAATGTGCATTGATGAATCTGTACATGTAAAGTTTGATGAATCTAACAATCCCCAAAAGGGAAGTGTATTTGTTGATGATGAGGAAAGTACAGGTGAAAATGGCATTAGCACACCGAAAAGACAGTAAGAACCACCAACCATTACACATGATCTACCAAGAGAATGGAGGAAACCGAGGAACCTATCTCTTGACAACATAATTGGTGACATCCAAAAGGGAGTATCCACTAGATCCTGCTATAATATGCTATGTGATGATTTTGCATTTGTATCTCAATTTGGACCCTCTTGTGTTGATGATGCTTCGAATAATGAATTTTGGATGAATGTTATGCATGAGGAGTTGAATCAATTTAAACGGAATTATGTTTGGGAACTAGTGCCTTTTAATAGAGATGTGAATATAATTGGAACAAAATGGGTATTTAAGAACAAGTTAGATGAGAATGGTATTGTGGTTAGGAATAAGGCTAGACTAGTATAGTAAGGGTTATAATCAACAAGAAGGAATAAATTTTGATGAAACTTATGCCCCTATTGCTAGACTAGAAGCCGTAAGGATACTACTTGCTTTTACCTGCATTCACGATTTCAAGTTGTTTCAGATGGATGTGAAAAGTGCATTCTTAAATGGCTACATCAACGAAGAAGTTCTTGTTTCACAACCACTCGATTTCACTGATTTTAGTTTCCCTAAGCATGTCTACAATCTTAAGAAGGCTCTTTATGGCCTGAAGTAAGCCACTAGACAATGGTACGAAAGGCTAAGTAAGTTTCTTTTGTCTAATGGGTTCGACAGAGGTAATGTTGACAAAACTCTTTTTATTAGTAGGAAGTCTAACAATGTACTATTGGTCCAAGTCTATGTTGATGATATCATTTTTGGGTCAACTAATCAATCCCTCTGTGAGAAATTTATTGCTAGCATGCAGGGTGAGTTTGATATGTCCATGATGGGGGAACTCAAATTCTTCCTAGGACTTCAAGTCAAGCAATTAAAAGAAGGAATTTTCATACATCAAGCAAAGTATACAAGGGAACTTCTGACAAAATTCGATATTGAGAGTTGTAAGGTTTCTAATTCCAATGTCTACTAATCTCTATTTAGATAATGATGCAACAGGACAGGGTGTGGACCAAATGAAATATAGAGGGATCATTGGATCACTCTTATATCTCACAACGAGTAGACCGGATATAATGTTCAGTGTTTGTGTTTGTGCGCGATTTCAATCTGCACCAAAACAATCCCACATGACAGCTGTGAAGAAGATTCTGAAGTATCTCAAAAGGACAACAAACTGTGGTTTGTGGTATCCCAAAGGTACATCTCCTACCCTAGTTGGTTTTAGTGATTCCGATTTTATAGGTTGCAAGATGGATAGGAAGAGCACGAGTGGTATCTATCACTTGTTTGGGGAGTGTTTAGTCTCATGGCACAACAAGAAACAAGCGTGTGTTGCCTTGTCAACCGCGGAAGCAGAGTATGTAGTTGCGGGTAGCTGTTGTGCTCAAACTATTTGGTTGAAGCAGCAACTTGAAGATTTTGGACTAAAGCTTGAACATATTCCTATCAAGTGTGATAATACAAGTGCCATCAACATCACGAAGAACCCAGTTTTCCACTCAAGAGCGAAGCATATTAAGGTGCGTCATCATTTCATAAGATACCACGTCGAGAAGGGCGATTGTGACATGGAGTTTGTTGAGACGGAGAACCAACTCGTGGATATCTTCACAAAACCTCTACCAAAGGAGAGATTCTTAAAACTAATAACCAATCTTGGTATTCTAAGTGAGGAACATCTCTCTTGAACCCCTTACATATGGTAAGTTTGATCATTCATGGTGCTCCACAAGGTATGTATTAATAACATTGCATGAACATGACCAAAGTTCTTTCAAAACATGTAAAATCAATTGTTTTCAACCTTTCTGATATAGATAATCGATTTCCATTTCGTTCAATCAATTACCAAACTTGATTTCAAAAATTTTGAGCCATTACTCTCTGGAGTAATCTATTACCACGTATGAGTAATTGATTACCACGAGTTTCAAGGTTTTTTCAAAGAAATTGGGCCTCTAGAGTAATCGATTACCGTTTTTGGTTAATCGATTACCGCGACCCCTGTTTTCAAATGGGATTTGGTTACTCACTGGATTAATCGATTACCTCGTATGGGTAATCGATTACCTTCGCTGTTGAAGCTTATTTTCATGGTTTTAATGGATTTGGGCCTAATCGATTACAATTTCTTGAGAGTCCAATACATTATTCATTGTATCTAACCTCAATTGTGGTGTTTTTGTAAGTGATTTTCAGGATTTGGGCCTCATTCTACACATCTCACAAACCCTAGAAATCTCTTTCTCTCTCTAACCCTAAACCCCCCCTTTCATCTTCTTCATCTTCTCCACCACCACCATCCATGGAAAATCAAGGGAGAGGCAAACGGATCAAGCATGTGGTACACAAGCCCAAGCCTAGGACTTCCCCCCGATCGAAAAAAGGTGAATCCTCCTCCAAGAGGAAGAACCTAACATCTCCGGGAGAGGTGGAACGTCCAATCAATCCTTGGTTTACCTCTGCTGCTCAAGAGTCTCGTTTCTATGGTGATTTCGCCAACAAAGAGCTCATTTCGGCGAAGATTCTTGACTTTTGTTGGCTCGATGCTCAAGGGTTCACGATCCATTCACTGCTCTGGGACCAAAACCTTGAAAAGTTTATGGGTCTGAAGGGTTTCATCTACCCCGATCTAGTGAGAGTTTTCTACTCCAATCTCCGACCACACCATGCCACTGAAACGGTAATCTCTGAGATAAAAGGCAAAACTATGATTTTGACTCATGATATCTTTTTCCGTTTTGCTGGATTTAAACATGAAGGAATCTGTCCTATGGTTGAGCATCTGCGAGCAAATGGATTCGACCTTCACAAGGACTCCTTATTCTTCACTACACAATCCGTTGGGTCCTTGCTGCAAGAGGAGAAAACCATGATCAAATCAACGAGGAGGATATGGCAATGATGGTTGCGTTAAAAAACGACATTCAAATCGACTGGGCACATGTTGTGATGGACAACATGCTCAAGACGAGAAGTTTGTTTGATAACAAGTGCTTCTACTCTCTTTTTATTTCACGATTAATTGAGCATTTTCAGGTGGACACTATGAATGAGAATAGGGACTTGGTGAAGGACATTCACATCATCAGAGACAAAGCGTTGAAGATGATGTGTTTAACCAAAATCGATGTTGGATGGGTGCCAAGGGAGGAAGCCCCTCAACATCGTGAAGCTCCAGCTCATCCTCCTTCCGATGATGATTCTGATTCAGCGGTTGTGGAGTATATCCCTAAGTCCCTCTTTGAGTCAAACGTTATTGATCGATTGGATGAGATTGAATCTACTACTGCCAAATGCTTGGACGAGATGGAGGCTGCTCAAAGTGCTCGATTCATGGACCTCAAGGAGCTGATTGAGTCTCTCCACACTCGCTTTGATCCTCTCTAGTATTTTCTTTCTATCACATCTCTCTTTTTGCTTATTGATATACCAAATAGGAGGAGAAGTGTTTAGTATAGGTTATCCTTGATAGAGAGAGTATTGAGTTACTTGATTTAGAATTTGGCTTTGGGTAGTAATTTGGCTAGTTTAGTCTGATTGCATTTTATTTTCCATCGCAGCAAACATTTGAACAATTTGAACATTTGGGTTGTAATATTTTTAACTCTTTGAATTGCTTTATGGTTTTATATTCCGCTCTGCTAACTATTTGGTCTTGATTTGTGATTTTGTTTTGAATCATGTCTTACATTCTTGGATGAATGATATTATGATACTCTGAAAATATATTGGTTTGAATTGTGAATCTGCAATGCATATACTGTGTACTTGAAAGTTTTAACAATTGCAGGATTCTTAGAAGATCAACACACATCCTAAACTCCTAGGAAAACTTTGGTTCAGATTTGGTACATCAAAACAAAAAAGGGGGAGATTGTTGGACTTAAAGCTTGAAGATGCTTGGGTGTCTCTCTTGTTTTTTGATTTGATGCAATGTAACTAGGTGTTTCCTATGTATTGATTGTTTAGTTTAGACTTACATGTGGTTGTTCTTGGTTGGAATTCCTTAGAGAGCTAAGCAAATCTTGTGTGATTTCTCTTGATTCAAATGTTTGGTTTCCCCTCTTAAAATGTTTTGAAAAAGGTCTTGGTAACCAACTGAGGTAATAGATTACCAACATAAGGTAATCAACTGCCATCAGTAGGTAACAGAGTGGGGAACAACATTTGGCTTTGGAGTAATCGATTACCCCCTCGGGTTAATCAATTACCAAGAGCAAATTCACCGTGATAAGATTTGCTTCTCTGGTTCAATTGATTACCAGTTTCTAGCAGTCGATTACCACTATCAGAAATTCACGTAATTGCCTAGATTGGGTTTTTAAATGAAAATATAAATACCTCTCTTTTGAAAATCTTTTAGAACAGAATTACATTCTTAGAAATACATCTTTTGAATTGCTCAAACACTTTCATACTCTTTCTATTCTTTTCTCCAAGAAATTCATCAAGAACTTCAAGGTTTTTCAAAGAACTTGTTTTCAAAAGGCAATCTTGATTAAACATTCTGATTGGTTGGCATTCATAGTCTTCATATGTGATCAGATCTACACACACAGATGTTCTCTAACTGATCTTTTTGTTTCCCATTTGGATTTGGGTTGATTACTCTAGGAGAGAGGTCTTTCTAGATAGAGTAAGGTTCTTTGAGAAAGGTTTTCTCAAACGGTTGATCTTGGAGGTGCCAAGGTCAAAGGGAACGGTTCTTTGGGTTAAAGAACTAGTGTTTTGGGTGTTTTCATTTCATTTTTGTGTTGCTTGTTACAGAGTGAATGTAAAGAACGCAAAAGGGATCATTATAGTGGAAAACCGATCTCAATAGTTATTGGGTTGGGACTGGATGTAGGCAGTGGGCCAAACCAGTATAAATCACTATGCACTCCTCTTCTCCCTTCTTCTCTTCATCTTTTGCCTTAAGTTGTTCATTATCATCGATTAATTTCTGTTATACGTTCGGTAATTGACTCAATAATTGACTCGGTAATCAACTAAAACTGGAACAGTTAGATACTGCTATTGATTACGCATGCCTATTGATCACTAACGTGTTTCTTGATCTTTCTTTTGTGTTATCCGCTGTGCATCTTTAATATATCTTGTTTCTCTGTCTTAAGACTAGACAGTTAATCAAGAATAGTTTTGATTGAATTAAAAGAAAGTAGAAACGCACGAAAATTGGGCTATCTTGGAACTAGAATCTATTCACCCCCTCTAGATTTACCTGTAGGGACCATTAGATCCTTCTAAGAGATTACTTTTTTAAGCCGATTTCTTTCCTCGACAAGGAAGCGATAAATATTCTAAAGGATTAATCGAGGCCAATAAACATTTGAGCTCTTCTTTGGGTGCCTTATGTCAAAGATCCCAGAATAATGATTTTAGGTAATTTTTTTAAATTTCCTTTCTGAGTGTGGTAATGTAGCTTCCTTACCGAGTTTTTTTTTATGCAAAATAATGGGCAAAGGGTTCAATTGAAAATTGTTCTCTTCCTGAGTGGGTTCCCTTCCTTTTGGTGAAGACCAAGGTTCTTGTAAATGCAATAAACTCGGGGAGTCCTCGGCCCTTTCTGATCTTCCTCATTCGGAACCTTCTCAGCCGATCGAGCCTATAACCGAAGTCTAGCCTCTTCAAGTAGTAGTTCAAAATGCTGAGGTCCCGCCTTCCCTGACTGCTCTTCCTGACCAATCTCCCCCTGCTACAACTACATCTTCTACTGCCTTAGGCTTAGTCTCCACCGACTAAGCTCCTCGTGTTTACCTTTCTCCAATTTTTAGTGGTCGGCGCTTTATAGTTGTGGGGCTTATATACAAAAGGAACCCCAATCGTCCTCTTTTAATTGAACACATGGCCACCACGGTCTTAGGGTCGTTATGGAGTGTGAATATGTCCATGGGCAACATTAAAGATATGGTTGGGTTCTCGAGTTCTTATGATGTCGAGCTGATGGACTTAGTGGGTGCTGAGAACTACTTGGACAGGGCCACTTAATGTTGATACCTAGCATTGCCACCTTCAATTATTAACGCTCCCTGTTGGCGCGTAGTGACGATCTCTCTGCCAAAGTCAAAGATCTTAAGCGCCAAAACCAATACCTTTTAAAAGACAAGATCAAGGCAGATGTGGTTGCACAAGTTCGGGTGGCCAAGCTCAACTAGAACGAAAGTCGCCTGAAGCATTATGAACAAGAGCTAGAGTTGGTGAAGAAATCATTGGAGAACGCGAAGTATAATCTTGAGGAGGCTTATGCTTTTGCTACCAAGGCCAAGGAGAGCAAGGACTAAGCTTTGGAGGCTCTCTCATCAGCTTGGGATAGCGAGAATAGTGCTATACACGAATTATTGAAGGCCATTGATGGCAAGGCCGTGGCAACCAGGAAACTTCACGAGGTTGAGGTGTCGATTGAGCAAATGTGCCAATAAAATGAGAGTTTGGCTAAAGAAAAAGAAGAACTTGGTGTAGAGGTTTGTAATTTGGCTAAGGTTGGGCTCGAGGATTTTGAGGAGGGCTTTGAGAGAGTGATTGCCTAGGCTTAACTTTTTCCTATTTCTATTGATGTGACAAATTTTGATTCTAGCAAGATTTTCATTGACGGCGAGCTCGTTGGCTACCTATTTGTAATATTTTCCAAACTTCATCAAATTTCCTTTAACTTTCATGTGTATGGTTTCTAAGTAACTTGATAGCCATTGTTGATAGTTTTACTTTGCACTTGTTAATTGTGCTTGTTACTTTGCGCTTGTTAATTCTCATAATCTTTGACCCCAATAACTTGAGTGATTTCCATTAACTTAGGATGATATCTTTGAAAAGAAACTGATATGAGAATGTTAAATCAAGATGATTAACGTCTCAAGTTTTGATTAATTACAGATTAGACTGAACTTATCAGACTGAAGCATTGCAAGCCAAAGTCAGACGGAACCAACACAGACGGAAGATAACCCCTCAAAGATCATCTAAGTTCAAGCCATTCGTCTGTCTCAAGCCATGCCTTAAGACGATATCCTTAAGACAAAGTCTTTAGACAAAGATCTCAAAGTCAGTTCAAGACGAAGTTGAAGACTGAAGCTAATGAAGACCGAATCGTCTATGAAGATTGAAAAAGTCCAAGTCTTTTCACTTAAGTAACGCGCGTTAAATTCAAATGTTTACATTACTTAAGAAGCTTCCAAAAGCCTAGGGAGGCTTGGTTCAAAGAATACTTGTAACATTTTTACGGTTTGTAGTGAAAACTCAGTAGTTGTTGGGTAACTGGAGGTAGTCTTGAATAGACGAACCAGTATAAAAATAATTGTTTTTATTTTTATTATACTTGTTGACTAACGGGGATAATCAAACTTTAATGTTCATAACTAAAATCAACTTTTAAAGAAGAACGAAGTTTCATCTGACGTTCTTTAAACCAACAGATGAAAGAAAAAAAATTTAATTAACACAATTCAACCCCCCCCCCCTCTAATGTTTTGTCTTTTATAGAGAACAATTATTTGAATCAACCAAAATTCAGATAATCTTAGACATGTAAAAGATGGGAGAACTATTCAAATAGTCTTTCATCCAATGGTAACATAATTTCAACTCAGATGATCTTTGATCCGATGAATATAAGATAACTTGGATAATTTTTTATACGAATAAAACTCGAATAATCTTTGATCGGTGGAAATATAAGAGCACTTACTTGGATAGTCATTGATCTGAGGTCAATATAATTGAATCTCAGAAAATCCTTGATTCAAGGTATATAAGATAACTTGGACAATCTTTGGTTCGACTAAAACTCGGATAATCTTTGATCTGTGGATAGCTTAGATTATTTTGATCTGTGGATAATGGCTCAGATACTCTTTCATCCCAGGATAATATTAATCAAGAGTAATAACTCAGAAAGTCTATCATTCGAGGATGTTAATGATCGAAGAAGAAACAAGATTTAGTAATGGAAAACAAGTATTATTTATTTCAAGTACGTGCGATAACTCGTAAAAGTGAGTTGTAGGCATATGTTTTTTAACTAATAAATTGTCCATTAAACGCTCTTAAGCAAGCCAAAACAACTAATAAATGCTTTAAATTATAATACTTTGTGATAGAACTTGTTGATGATTTGTTTAAGTGTTTCAGGGGTTCAAAACAACCATAAAAGGAGAAAACATGCACAAGAATACACCTCATGCAAGTAAGGACTTAACTCGCGCGAGCTAGAGCTCCAGAGGTTGGTCATCATTCTCTGTCACATCAACTCACGCGACTTGCAAATGAGTTTGTGCAAGTTGTCCTATCTTGCAACTCAAGTTTATTCTCTTTAACCTCAACTTGCGTGACTTGCTACTCGGCTCACGCAAGTTGGCCTTGCTTGGACGTCACGTTTGCTCTCTGGAACCTCAACTCGTGCGAGTTGACTCTTAGCTCACGCGAGTTGGGTTCATAAAACCCAAGTCCACTAAATAAGGCAATATATTTGAAACTCATTATCAGCAATCATCTTCGGATCCAGACATCTCCCGACCACTCCAGAAACCCTAGGCTTAGTTCACGCAACGTTCAAAGTACAACCTCAAGCCTAAACGGAGGAGACACACAGATCACTCGACTTCCTTAGAATTCGATCTTCAATATATTCTCTTTCATATTATCCTTGTGTTGCATTCTTCACTAGCATTAACTAATTCCCTCTTTGATTTGGAGAACCATGTTATTCAGTATATGATTGCGAGTTTATTTTTTCTATGTTTAATGCTATTTGTTAACTGGCCATTAAGAAATGGATTGTAAACCTAGAGGAACTTTGAGAAAAAGAACCTAGGTGGTTGATGAAGGTGCTCTTGGAGGAAGATCCCAAAGCCTCTTCGGAATGCCCAATCTAGTCTTCACCGTGAGCAGCACCATGGAAGCCGAAGCAAGGAAGTCTCGGCCATGGAAGATTGTATTGGTTTTAAGTGTTTAAGAAACAAAGGAAGAAGATGGATAAGGTGGAGAAGGGTGGTGGCGCCAAGGAAGAGAGTCTTATAAGCCTAGGAGGAACCGCCACAATGGTGGTAAGAAACCATTGATAAGATTCAAGGAACTTCCCTAAGGGAACAAGAGAAACTCTCTAGAAAGCTTAAAGAATTTGTATTCAATTCATCCAAAAGTGTTTACAAGTGTTTCGGCTTAGGCTTATATAGGATAGCCTTACTTGGCCTCCAAGCTACACTAACCAAGGTTAAGCCTAATCGTAACTCTAACCGTCAACTAACTAAGGCTAACCATAAATCCTAGGTTGTTAGTCGTGAGCCAATGGGACGGCGGGTGCGCACATGGCTTCACATGGTGGCACATGGTCTTGCCCCCTTGGCCGAGCCATGTGATGCTCCATGTCACCAATCCATGCCTAATTAGGATTAAGGGATGAGATCGTCTAATCAAGTGAAGGCATAGATCCTAAGCTTGATTAGAAGTCCTCCCTTAGTTCTAATTAGTTAAGGCTTCACACAATTTTTCCTAGTTTTTGAAAAGGCCTTTGTATGAATCCTATAGGACTTGCCTTCTTATTGGCCTAGGGACAACCGAGTTTTAGCCTATGCTATAGGACTTGGTTCATACATGTTTACAAGAAGATTACAAGAGAAATATCCTATGCTATCATCTTCTTGGTCTTGGAGTTTCCTAGCTTCTTCTTCTAGCCTTCTTTGCATGCCTCGGGTGATCCTCCTTGATGTGCCTACATCAAACCCTCCTTCTTTGCTTGAACTTGTCCCCAAGTTAGCTTCATCGTTTGGACCTACATCAACCAAAGAAAGATCAGTTATATTAAAGGAGTTGTTACCACCATATTTACTTGGAAGGTCTAGCTTGTAGGCGTTTGGGCCTAATTTCTCCAATATCTTGAAGGGTCCATCTCCTCGTGGAAGAAGTTTGGAGCTTCTCAAGGTAGGAAATCGTTCCTTCCTTAGGTGCACCCATACCATATCCCCTACTTTGAACTCGATGGGTCGACAGTGTTTATTGTAGGCCTTAGCTATTTGCTCATTTTTCTTAGCAATCCTCTCCTTTACGTGTGCATGCAATTCTTGGATTTTCTTAGCCCTTTCTTGACCACTTCTATTACAAGAGAACTCAAGAGGTAAAGCCACTAAATCAAGTGGGGTGAGTGGGTTAAATCCATAAGTAATTTGAAAAGGAGAAAACTTAGTAGTAGAGTGCTCAACCCTATTATAGGCAAATTCAATATGAGGTAACCAATCTTCCCAACTCTTAATGTTCTCACCAACAAAAGTCCTCAATAGTTGACCCAAGGTCCTATTGACAACTTCGGTTTGCCCATCCGTTTGGGGGTGGCAAGTTGTAAAGAAAAGAAGTTTGGTTCCAAGGCAACTCCAAAGGGTTCTCTAAAAGTGTCCAAGGAATTTTGAGTCTCGGTCACTCACAATTGTCTTGGGCACTCCATGGAGTCTCACTACTTCTTTGAAAAAAAGTCTTGCAATATTTGAAGCGTCATCAACCTTCTTGCAAGCTATGAAGTGAGCCATTTTTGAAAACCGGCATACAACTACAAAGATACTATCCATTCCTCTTTTAGATTTAGGAAGGCCAAGGATAAAATCCATGGAGATGTCCATCCAAGGAGTGGTAGCAAGCGGAAGGGGTTGGTATAAGCCATTAGGGGAGACCTTAGATTTGGCTTTGTTGCAAGTGATGCACCTAGAAATGTGCTTTACTACTTGGACCCTCATGTGAGGCCAATAGAAGTTCTCTTGCAACATAGCCAATGTCTTATCCCTCCCAAAATGACCCATCAAACCTCCTTCATGGGTCTCAATTACCAACAAGTCCCTCAAGGAAGATTTAGGCACACATAATGCTTGCCCCTTAAAAAGGTACCCATCATGCCTAAAGTAGTCCTTGAATGCACCTTTGGTACTTGACTCCCAAATAAGACCGAAGTCCTCATCATGGGCATACATAGACTTAATATGATCAAAACCATACATCTTACATTCAAGCATGTTAATCAAGGTGTACCTTCTACTTAGGGCGTCGGCAACTATGTTACTAGACCCTTGTTTATACTTGACTATGTAAGGGAATTGTTCTATGTATTCTACCCACTTAGCATGTCTCTTATTCAATTTTCCTTGCCCTCTCAAATATTTTAAGACCTCATGGTCGGTGTGAACTACAAACTCTTTAGGTAGTAAGTAATGTTGCCACACTTGAAAAGCCCTAACTAAAGCATACAACTCTTTATCATAGGTTGAGTAATTTAGGTGCCCCCCCTTTAACTTCTCACTAAAATAAGCTATAGGGTGTTTACCTTGCATTAAGACCGTCCCTATCCCTACGTTGGATGCATCACATTCAAGTTCAAAGGACATAGTAAAATTCGGTAAAGCTAGTATAGGTGAGTGTGTGAGTTTGTGTTTGAGCATGTTGAAGGCTTCCTCTTGAGGAGGCCCCATGAAAACTTAGTGACCTTCTTTACAAGTTCATTCAATGGACTAGCTATGGTGCTAAAGTTCTTTACAAAACGTCTATAAAAGCTAGCTAGACCATGAAAGCTTCTTACCTCTTTAACACATGTTGGAGTGGGCCAATCCTTGATTGCTTGGATCTTCTCTTCATCTACCTCCACCCCTTTGGCACTCACCACAAAGCCTAAGAAGACTACCTTCTCGGTCCCCATCACACACTTTTCCTTATTGGCATACAATTGCTCACTTCTAAGGACATCTAACACATGCCTTAGGTGATTTACATGTTCTTGAAGATTTTTGCTATAGACTAATATATCTTCAAAATAGACTACTACAAATTTTCTTAAGAAATTCCTCAAAACATGATTCATGAGCCTCATGAATGTACTAGGGGCGTTAGATAATCCAAAGGGCATTACTAACCACTCATATAATCCAAATTTAGTCTTAAAGGCGGTTTTCCATTCATCTCCCTCTTTCATTCTAATTTGATGGTAGCCGCTTTTAAGATCTATTTTGGAGAATATGGTGGATCCATGTAATTCATCCAATAGATCATCTAACCTAGGAATGGGATGCCTATATCTAATAGTAATATTATTTATTGCCCTACAATCGGTACACATGCGCCATGTACCCTCTTTCTTAGGAACCAAAATAATTGGTGAAGCACATGGGGAGAGACTTTCCTTTACCCATCCCTTCTCCAAGAGTCCTTGGACTTGCTTCTCAATTTCGTGTGATTCTTGTGGTGAGGTCCTATATGAAGGCTTGTTTGGCAATTGGGCTCCCGGTATGAAGTCGATTTGGTGCTCTATCCCTCTTAGTGGAGGTAAGCCGTGGGGTAGCTCCAAGGGGAACACATCTTCATACTCTTTTAGAAGTTCATCCATGTCTTTGGTGTTACCTACATGATTACTACTCAAAATTAAAGGACAAGGCATACACAAAAACATAGATTTTCTAGCTAAGTATTCCCTTTTAATGTCCTTGCAAGTAACAAGTAAAGTCTCTTTACAAGCATTAGACAAAGTCCCTTTACAAGTTTTACTACTACTATTACTATCTACTTTACATGAAGATTTATTTACAACATGCTTTGTTTTTCCATGATCATGCTTCTCGGTCAAGGTCTTGTGGCCTTTGGAAGTCTCGACTGAGCCTTGCTTGGGCTCTTGGGACCTCCTAAGTCTCAATTGGACTTGGTCCTCACACACCTCCTTGGGAGACAAAGGCTTTAGTAGAACTTTTCTACCTTCAAAGGTAAACAAGAAAGTGTTAGCTAAACCATCATGAATAACATTTCTATCATATTGCCATGGTCTACCTAAAAGTAAATGCGTGGCCTCCATGGGCACTACATCACATAGAACACTATCTACATATTTTCCAATAGAAAATTCTACCATACATTGCCTATTTACCTTGATTTCACCTATTTCACTTAGCCATTGCAACTTATAAGGTCTAGCATGATTTAAAGTTGGCAAACCAAGTTTAGAGACAAGTCCTTCACTTACAACATTTGTACATGAACCTCTGATGAGTCATTATTTTTCCCTATTTAATTGTCTTTATGCATCTATTTTATTTAGTGAATTGTGCTTAATTGCTTATTAATTTCTCATTTTCACTATTTGGGCTTGATTGTGCCAAAATTCGTTTTTATTATTAATTCAGAATTTCTGGAGCTTAATTTCATTATTATTATTTTCAGGGAAATTTTGGAGATTAATAGAGCTTGGAATTGACTCTAGACTTGAAGAGGAGTTGCCACATTTTATTTTTACTTTTATTTTATTTTGTAATCAGTTTTCCTTTTTATTATTTTGTATTTACTTTATTGGGCCAGATTTGTTTGAGAGGCCATTTAGTCTATTTTTATTGATTTTGCCTAGAGAGAGGGGCATTTTTGTCCATAGGTTCCATTATTTCATTTAAGGGTTTAGTGGAGGCTCTCTCTCACACAGACTACACATTCTACACTTCATTTCTTAGTTTTCTTAGTTTTAGGTTAGGTTAGGTTTTCTCTCTTTTTCTTCTTCATCTTCAGCACTTAATTCCAGATTTTAATTTCAGTTCATCAATCAATTACTGTTCGTTTTCTTCTTCCCTATTTCAATTCAATTGCAATTTCATTTCATGTCATTTCAATTCTGTCTCTCTATTTCACTGCAATTTCATTTATGTTTTGCTGTTTAAGTTCAATTACTGCAATCAATTTCGTTGCCATTTAATTTCATTTCTGCAATTTAAAGGGTCTTTAGTTTAGTTAGGGTTATCCTCTTGAATTGGGTTATAATGAAGCTTTGAGGTTTCTGTTATGTGTTGTTATGCTCTCTTTGTGCTTAATTCTTCATCAATTGTTCATGTGCTTAAAAGCCCCAATTACTGTTCTCGCTTTGTTTATCAGTTAATAGACAATTTGTATCTCTATTCATGCTTAATGGGTTGATTTATAAATTGCTGGAATTGAGATAATTGATGTGTGTGGATGCTTAATTCACATAATGAAGACCTAGAGTTAATTATCGCTTAGTTAGTTAATTCGGGTTGGATTGAGAATTAAGTAAATTGAGCATTTAATGTGATTAGTTTTCGCTTAGTTAACTAATCTTGTAACCTAGGATAAGTGAATTTGTAATCTGATCACGAGGGTAATCCCATTTTAGTTCTTGTTAATTTTTCCGTTTTACAATTCTGCATTTCATAATCAAACAAACCCCCCACTTCGTGTCCTATCTTTGATGAAAACCCAATGATGGTCCTTGAGAGACGATCTAGGAGTCACTCCCTAGTACTGCATTTATTTGCATTATTTTGATAGCTTGCGACAAGTCCATATCAAAATTTGGCGTCGTTGCCGGGGAGCATTGGTTTTTGTCAAAGAATCTGTGTTGTGTTGTGTTGTGTTGTGTTGTTTTGTTTTGTTCTGTGCTTGTGTTGTTCGTGGTTGTCATTCTTGTTCTGTTCTTGTGTTAGTGTTGTTATTATTGTGTAGTGTGTTGTGTCTTGTGTTGTTCTGTTTTAGTGTCTTGTGTTGTTTTGTGTTTGTGAATTTTCTGTGTTTTGAGTTGTGTTAGTTCATTGTTCTGTCATTTGTGTGTTTCTTTTAGTGTTAGTATGTGTGTTAATAATGTTAGTGTGGTAGCAAGTGAAGTAAAGCAAGGAGCAGGCCAGAAATCGCAAGAAAAATCAGTAAAAACTGCATATCTGAAGCAAGTAATCGATTACCCCGTATTGGTAATCGATTACCAGCTTTGTTTTTGAAAAATCCAAGTGAAGACTCTCTGGAGTAATCGATTACCACCTTTGGGTAATCGATTACCTCAAGTGTTTTTGCTTCAAAATCATTTTCCTTGCTGGAGTAATCGATTACCCCGTATTGGTAATCGATTACCTTGCCAAATTTTTGAAAATCAAGTGAAAACCTCTCTGGAGTAATCGATTACCACTACCTGGTAATCGATTACCACTGCTGTTTTTGCTCAAAAACTGGTTTTCCTCTCTGGAGTAATCGATTACCACCTATTGGTAATCGATTACCACGCATTTCTGGACATTTCCTCCTTGTTTGCTCACTGGAGTAATCGATTACCACCTTTGGGTAATCGATTACTTCGTCTATTACCTCACTTTTGCTGCTATTTGATTGTTATTTTGTTGTTTTGTTAGCTAGAGTTGTTATTTTTGGTTGAATTTTTTTGTGCCAACTTCTTTCAACTCACATTTGATGAGAAAAATACTGGATGTTGTTGGTTTGGTCCTGGATGAAACACCCTAAAATTTGTGAATTCTGATTTCTGCGAAACTTTAAACTGCCATAACTTTGGCTCCGGATATCAGAATTAGACAAATTATATATGTTTTCTGGGTGGAAAGGGGGTGATCTTTCACTTGGCCGGCTATGCCGGCTAACCGGTTTACCCAAATTTTGAGTAGAAGGGCACTTTTTAACTGGTTTTAAAAAAAAAAAAAAAAAATTTTGCTTGTGGTGTTGCTCTGTTCTATTGTTCTGGTGCATCTTTGGTGTATTTTCATTGTAGCAGGTACATTTTGGTTAGGCTAACATGGATAATAGGAATATTAGGGAGTATTGGCAGCAAGAGGAATGTTTCAATGATCCTTGGGGCATGCCTCAGCAGCAATACGATCCTTATTCTAGCTCCTACAGTCTTGGATGGGGAGATCAGAGCTATCAGCATTCACATGACTATTCTCATCCGGCACAAGATTTGCAACAGTGCAACCATTATATATCACCATCGTTTCAACATGTCCCACCACCACCACCACCGCTAGCCCAACCGCAACCTTCTTTGGAAGACTTGATTAAGCAAATGGCCATCAACAACATGCAATTTCAGCAGATAACTAAGGCCAGTATTCAGACTCTTCAAACTCATATGGGCCAGTTATCTGATGCCATTAATCAGAGCCAACCTCAAGCACCCTTCAGTCTACCCTCACAAGCCAACTCTGATATGAATGCTAATGATATGATTGTGAGTGATATTAATTTGGGGTATGGTAAGCAATTGGTGGAATCTGAAAATACAAATACCAAGGAGGTTGTAGTTATAGAGAAAGAGTTGCAAGAACAAGAGTTGAAAGAGCAAGACATAGAACAAAGAAGAGTCTTGGTCCCTAGTGGAGATTTGTCCATAGAGTTTCCCTGGAGTACACACGGTGGTAAGATTGAAGCATCCAGGAAACAACCACTAGGGAAGATTTCTTTATCACTTGATTCTCTTTCTCATTATAAATTGAACAATAATTGTTTCACTTTAAATACTTATGGAATTAAAGCTTGGACTATAATTGAGTTTGATAATTTAGACCTCTTAGTTGTTCCTAATAACTTTTGCTCTTACGATGTTACATTTTCTTATAGGTCATTAGAGAAGTCATCAATAGAGGTCCAAATGCAAATTCCTGCACTTAGTGGCGAACTAATGTCTACACACACTGTAGATGGAGTAGAGGATGACCTTGATACTTTGAAACACTCTAACCCTTTACTCTCTCTTTTAAATGGTGTTGTTGATATTGATGTTCGATATTCCATATGCTTTAATTTGTGCTTTAATTTGTGCTTTAGATTAAGTGAAACATTTAAATTGTTCAAATTGGATGCCAAGACTAAAATGAACAAATTGAAAATTATGATTATGGCATTCAAATTTTTCCTACCACCACCATGCAATAAACATAGAACATATCTGCACCATAAATCATCTGCACTGATCAATAATGATTTACATATAGTTGTAGATGATTGGATGATATTTGATCCTGGTGGACGTTTATTTTGGTAGGTACCAAGGGCAGATTCATGGTGAATGGGCAACTAAAGCATTATGAGGAAACCACCATTGAACAGCCGTAGAGCAAGAGTTGGTACCGCTTGCACCCACCTTGCCGCTTTGAGCGGCCGAGGGAGTTTTCTTTTCTCCCTCCACTCTTTTCCGTTCTATTTTCATTCATTTCCTATCTATCCATCTTCTGTAATTAGGAAGTAATTAGGAAGTAATAAGAAGTAATTAGGAAATAATTAGGGAGTTTTCTATTCCCTTTCCTTCCTTACATTTATTGCACTTGTCTGATCATTGTGGTGATATGATTGATTAATCTGCTGATTGGAACACATTGGGACAATGTGTACTTTAAGTGTGGGGGGGAGACTAGTTTTGTTAGGTTTATGTTTTATGTGCAGTTTTGCATGTTTTTCAAGTTTTCTGGACTTTGTTTAGGCAATAGACACATACTTCACACTTGAATATGAGTTGCTTGATACTTTATGGATTGAAATCCTTGTTTCTCTCTGCTAAGTCAAGTTAATTATGAGGTTTGACAGGTTGAATTGAATGTAACAGATATTCCCTGTGTGAGATTTTGAGCCACTATTTGTTATTTCTTTCAGTGTGATATGCATATTGATTGCTTGCACATTGGCCTTGGCTTGACTCTATTTGATATAACTTGATTCACATGCATGTTTTGAGATGATTAAGGCATTTTTGTTCTGAAAAGCCTCTAGCCAAATAAGCTTACCTTGCATTATTTCCTTTGATCAGCCATTTTGAGCCTACATTCCCCTTTCTTTGTTTTGAAGCTCATTACAAACCTTAAGTGAAAAATAATGATTTCCTTAACCTTAGGAAGCTTGGAAGCTTTGGAATTGTTTTGGGAATAAGTGTGGGGGTATGTGTGTGTTTCATTGGATGATGATTTTGGCTAGTTCATTGTCATAGAAAGATTGTTCATATATACATACAAAAAATAATAATAATAATAATAATAATAATAAGGAAACTCTCACTGGAGTAATCGATTACCACCATTGGGTAATCGATTACCACCAGTGTTATTGGTTTCAAGAAAATAGAAAGAAAATGTTTTCCCTTTGTGTATCATCCATTTCAAGATTAATCTTAAGTAAGCTTCTTACTATAAGGAGATCCCCTTATTTGGCTCCTTCACTATGGATGGACACTACTTCTTCTTCTTCTTTCTCATGGGAAGATTCTTGTGAAGACTCACTCATAGTTTCTCCTCCAATAGTCACCATGGTCCTCTTGTTTGGGCATTGGGAAGCAATGTGTCCCCTACCTAAACATTTGAAACACTTGATGTTACTTGACCTTAAAGGATTGGATGAAGAATTTACCTCCTTAGGCTTGGTGAAGTCTCGGCTGTTTTTGGTTTGAGGCCTTGGAGATGGTTCAACTTTTTCTTTACCTTTCCACCCGGTTGAAACACGTGAAGGCATCCTCTTGGCAGCACCTCTTCTCTTGAGTTGTGACTCAATCCTTTCGGCTAGGTGGATTGCCTCTTCAATGTGGGAATACCTTTGTAGTTCTAACACATCTTGGATCTCACGGTTGAGACCATGCACAAACCGAGCCAACGTGGCCTCTAGACTTTCTTCTATGTGTGCTCTTAGCATAGTGATTTCAAGGTCCTTGAAGTAGTCTTGCACACTTCTATTCCCTTGATATAACCTTTAGAGCTTGTTATGAAGATCTCTCATATAGGTAGGTGGCACAAACCTCTCTTCCAAGGCATGTTTCATGGCTGCCCAAGTAGTAACTCTTGGCCTAATACACCCATACCCCTTGTCTTGTTGGTTCCACCATATCATGGCATAATCTTCAAATTCCAAAGTAACCGATTGTAACTTCTTCTCCTCACTCAACAAAGGATAGCTATCAAAGATTTGATCTACTTTCATAACCCAATCCAAATAAGCCTCGGGTCCTCCACTACCATGGAACTTAGGGATGTTTAGCTTCACAAATCTCTCATCAAACCTATCTTCATCCTCCCATTGGTTCCTCCTATACTCACGGTTCACCCTAGGTCCCTCTCGGCCAGCACCCCTTCCCCCTCTCCTCTCATGGTTCCAAGGTTCATGCTCCTGGTTTTGGTTCCTCCAAGGGTTCCCCACCTCACTACCAATGGAAGTTTTAGGTCCTCTCCCTCTATGGCTCCTTCTTTCTCCCTTTTCTTCATGGACTCTCTCATGCCCACTTCTTCTTTCCCTCCTTTCACCCTCATTAGTTAGAGATCTTTCCCTTTCCCTATGTTCCCTCCTAGTTCTTTCCTCACTCTCCCTCAATCTAGCATCCATCCTCTCCATCACCAAGTTCAAAATGTTTTGTGTTCTTGGTGATAAATCTTGCCCAATACTAGGTGGACTTGTCATGGCTGCAAGGAAAAGGGTTAGTACACAAGGAAACAAGGAAAGCAATAAACCTCACTAACTCTCTAAGTGTATCCACTCACAACTCGTGTATCACACAAATCAAGGGCTTTTTCTCTAATGATTCTCTCTTGCCTTTTACCACTCTTTTCTCTTAAGTTCACTATCAATTATCAAAGTTCTTAGCATACCATCATGAAAGAGGAACAACACCAAGACTAGGCTTAAGAGGCCAAGAAAGACAAGGGACTCTAAGACACAACCAAAGAATCCAAAGGAGACAAGCAATAAAAAGCTCAAAATGAAAGGAATGGCTACTCAAATTGTAGAGAAACTTTAAGGAGACAAAGGCATATAACAGGGCAGCAATAATAGCATAAAATTGCCCAAGAAACACATCCAAAACAGAGGCACAAGTATGGTATTCAAACTGGACAGCAAGGTACAAAAGCAAAATTTGCCACGAAATTTAGAAACCGAAACAGTAAAATCAGCAAAATCCAATTAGCAACCGATTTGTACTATGCTATAGAATGGTTTACTTATCATACTTCTCATGCTCAAATCAATGCCAATTTTCTATATGCAGCAGCTAACATATACAGCAATGTGTAATAAGATACAGAAATGAAAATTACAAAGAAAATACCAAAAGATACACAAGGCACTAGGAAGCTCAAAACTAGAAAATCCACTAGAATGGTGTAGGCTCTCTCCTAGGTCCAAGAGTGTTCTTTTGTGTAACTCCTTTCTTTTTCCACTTTCTTTTGTTCTTATGTTGCAGTACCTTTCTTTTCTTTTCACCTTTCTATGGTTCTCAATTTTCTTCTTGTTTTAGAACCAATTTGTTTCTACTTGTTCTCTTTTCTCTTGATTTTCTTTCTCTTTTCTTTTCTTCTCTTTTGATTTTGATTCTCTTTTTTTGACACACTATGGCTGGACCAAAACCTTTGGTGATCTAAGAGAAACTTTCTAGGTTCAAGTCTAGCTTATCACAGCAACTTACCCCAAACTAACCGAAACTACAAATCAAATGGTAAACTAAATTCTACAAGAATTTTCAAGATGATGCGAACACATACTAGTAATGGCTTTTATGCTAGTGATCATGTAAGCATGGATTCCATTTCTCATTACAGTACCATACAGTAATCATACCAACATGTGCAGCAAAGAAAACAGGGCTATACACTTTCCTATAGGCATGCATGGACCATAACTTGCAAGAGAATATTTTCTACCGAATAAAAGACCCCAAAATTGCAAGTTAGTAATAATGCATTCAAGAAATGATGGATGAACATGCCAACATGAATCACGGCCTAATGCAGCAACCAAAAGAAACATAGCATGCCCAACCACAAGACTAAAAGAGATGACAACTCAAGGAATCAAAACTAGCTACTCTATGAAAGAAAGACTCTAGAGATGGAAGACACCAAGAAACTCAAGAAGAAAACTCAAGACTCATGGAAGACTCTAATACTAACCGATTGTGATGACCCAATGGTGAAGACAACAAGCTCTAGATACCACTTGATGAAGGTGCTCTTGGAGGAAGATCCCAAAGCCTCTTCGGAATGCCCAATCTAGTCTTCACCGTGAGCAGCACCATGGAAGCCGAAGCAAGGAAGTCTCGGCCATAGAAGATTGTATTGGTTTTAAGTGTTTAAGAAACAAAGGAAGAAGATGGATAAGGTGGAGAAGGGTGGTGGCACCAAGGAAGAGAGTCCTATAAGCCTAAGAGGAACCGCCATAATGGTGGTAAGAAACTATTGATAAGATTCAAGGAACTTCCCTAAGGGAACAAGAGAAACTCTCTAGAAAGCTTAAAGCATTTGTATTCAATTCATCCAAAAGTGTTTACAAGTGTTTCGGCTTAGGCTTATATAGGATAGCCTTACTTGGCCTCCAAGCTACACTAACCAAGGTTAAGCCTAATCGTAACTCTAACCGTCAACTAACTAAGGCTAACCATATATCCTAGGTTGTTAGTCGTGAGCCAATGGGAAGGGGGGTGCGCACATGGCTTCACATGGTGGCACATGGTCTTGCCCCCTTGGCCGAGCCATGTGATGCTCCATGTCACCAATCCATGCCTAATTAGGATTAAGGGATGAGATCGTCTAATCAAGTGAAGGCATGGATCCTAAGCTTGATTAGAAGTCCTCCCCTAGTTCTAATTAGTTAAGGCTTCACACAATTTTTCCTAGTTTTTGAAAAGGCCTTTGTGTGAATCCTATAGGACTTGCCTTCTTATTGGCCTAGGGACAACCGAGTTTTAGCCTATGCTATAGGACTTGGTTCATACATGTTTACAAGAAGATTACAAGAGAAATATCCTATGCTATCATCTTCTTGGTCTTGGAGTTTCCTAGCTTCTTCTTCTAGCCTTCTTTGCATGCCTCGGGTGATCCTCCTTGATGTGCCTACATCAGTGGTACTGGAGAAATAATCATTACTGAGCTAGAGTTCTAGATATAGGAGTAGATGATAGTGTGGACATAACCTTACAGTTCTCACTGGATTCACATAACATAAACCCTAGAGTATTATGGTAATTAGTGGTGAAATCGGGTTAATCCAGACGCGTAGGTGATCCTGAGATGGATGGTTACAAGGGTAGGAATTCGATCCATCCAAGAATATAATTTGAAAAACATAGAGAAGACCATTAGGGTAATTAATGGTGAAATCGGGATCTCAATCGCTTCATAATTTATTTCTCTCTAATTCTCACAAAAACCCTAAAAATATAATTAAAATAACTTGATTGTTTATCCTTGTGGGATCGACAACCTTCTCTCTAAATATATGTCACTTGATGACCGTGGTATACTTGTCATAGTAAACAACTGGGGTGCAGGAGGTTTAATTACCGCACGCATCCCAGGAGCGCATCAAGTTTTTGGCATCGTTGCCGAGTATAAGCCAATTAGGATTTTATTTAATTATATTACTTTCTTTTTTATTTTTTTCGTTTCTCTTAATTCTTCTTCCCCTCTTCTGATACCAATCTTCAAGGAATCACAAACGTCCTCATATTAACCCCTACATACATTTTCCTTGCTTTTTATTTTTCCTGATATTCTTACTTGGACTGGGAAAACTGTTTTGTAAGAATTTATGAAAACACAGAGAGCCCGAGTTTGGCCTTGATCATGAGATCGAGAGAATAACTCATGCCCTCTCTAAAGCAACCAGAGAAGCCAGAGCCTGCACCCAACTACCAAAACCTTCAGACACCTTGAACAATAGCGGCATTGATCCTGGACCTAAACGAGCCACTCAGCCCATGACCCTTGCACAATACTTCAAGAATGATCTAAAGATAGACTCATCGATAGTCCTACCACTTGGTATCGATCATGGTAAGGGAACCAACCTAATGAACTACTTTAGCCAGAAATGCCAATTCCATGGCCTTACTCAAGAAGATGCAGCCGAGCATTTGAGGAACTTCTTCTTTGAATGCAACCATATTGTCGGTACAACAGACCCAATGATATCTAGGTTGAGGTACTTTCCATACACATTACACGGAGATGCCAAAACCTGGTTAACCTGTAGGCAAATTCACCACTTGAGACAAGTTAGAGACCCAAATTTTACATCGTTTGTGAATGAAAATAGAAAAAACAGTTTAATATGTGCCTTGTACACCTTCAAGATGGGGGATGATGAAAATTTTGCACAAGCCTAGAACAGATTCAAAGGTTTCCAAGTAAAGTGTCCAACCCATAACATAGAGGTCCACATTTTGGTACAATTATTTCTCCAAGGGCTAACAACTGAAGAACAGAAAAATATTGATTTAGCAGATGGAGGAAATTTAGCAGAACTAAAAACACTAGAGGCATGTGTGGAACTATTTGAATTGATGGCTCGCTCCTTAAGCCTTAGCACCAGAGAAACATCAGCCAAAAGATAAGTACATCCGGTAACTACTTATACAACTGTCTTAGCTAAGTTGGTAGCCCTAGCCATCAACCAACAACGTTTGGAGAGACAAATTGATGCAAACCCATGAGGAAATTGGAATGGATCTTCATGGATAAGCAAGTTGTTGCCCCAATCTTAATTCACCAACCTTCAATCACTCACAAACACTCTTGATAGTCATGGAATCCAGCTCAAACACAAAGGCCAAGATAGAACAAGCTCATGGAACCAAGAACAAAGGAAGAAGAAAATGGAAAATGGATTAGAAAAAAGATGGGAGCGCCAATGAATTAGAAATTTAATAAGCTCTTAGGAAGAATCGCCACTTGGATGCAAGGATCCATGATAAGATTCATGGTTTCAAGAAGAAAACCCTAGGAGAGCTCTACTCCTTTCAACAGAAAAAATTCTCAATTTTCATTCATTTTGACTAAATGTGAGTAGAATGAGAAAGTTGACCAACTTAAATGAAAGTGTAATGGGCCTAAGGTTAGAATCTGAAATGTTCTCCACCCTAGGATGAAATGAGTGATCAATGGTGAGATGAGAGGCACCCTAGGCTGAGCACACTTTAAAATTACAAGGCCCAAATTCAAGACTTAAAACAAATACATAATTGAAAGAAACTAATAGGCCTAAACACTTAATCAATTCGCTGGAAAATCCTGGCAGCATCCAAACATTAACTTCAAGCTCATTTTCCTCCAAGATGAAATGTGAACTGGGCTTTGGTGTCTTCATAGCTTTTGTAGCCCTTTAAGCCAGCTTTAAATGCCACTAAGATGAACTTAATTGGAGTTTTCTATCCCAAGTTATGCGCAAAATACGGAACCTGGTCAAGCACCCCGTTGGACATCTTGGCAGTATCCAAACGTTAACCTCAAGCAAAATTTCCACCTTGATGTAGTTAGAACTGGGCTTTTGTGTCTTCATAGCTTTTGTAGCCCTTTAAGTCAGATTTAAAAAGACACCAAGAACAGCTCAATTAAAGTTGTGTTGCCCAAGTTATGCTCCAAATACTAAACCTAGTTAGACAGTAAAAAAACATAGCGAATTTTATTAGAAGCTTAATTTATTAAAAAGTAAGATTGAAGAGTTTGTTGAGCTTTTGGATATGGTCCTCTATCACAAATAGAAGAAAATGAAACCCAAAAAGCACCTACAGCCACTGCACCTTCACCACAACTGTATCCAAAAATTTGCTTTACATGTGGAGGTAATCATTTAACTCAAGTTTGCATTAATGTTAATGAAACTTCTAATTTTGTAGGGTAGCAACAACAGAGGTACAACTATAACAGTCACGTTAGGAACTCCAACTATAGGAACCATCCTGGTTTCTCATGGAAAGAAAACTCTAACTCACAAAGGCCTCCATACAACCACCTAAAGAGAAAAAATCAAACATAGACATTTTGGTGAAGCAACTAGCCGAAAGCTAAATGACTATGGTTAATGCACAAAAGGCCCTATCCGAATCTCACCAAATTTTCACGGAAGAGGTGAAAAATAAGTTCAACCAGAATGATGCTCTAATGAGAAACCAAGAAGCTGCAATCCGTAATGTAGAGCATCAAGTAGGCCAACTTTCCAAACAACTCTCAAACCACAACCAAGGAGCTCTTTCGGGGGTACCACTCCTAACCCTCAGGAACAAGTCAAAGCCATTAAGCCATTACCTTGAGAACTGGGAAAGAATTTCCTAGACCTTCCACTGAAATTCCAGATTCAATTAAAGAGGAAGAAAAGCAAGAAAACACCATTGAGAAGGCTAAAAACTATACAATACTTGAAAAGTATAGGGAGAAAATCAAAGCCAAGCAAGAGAAAACACCAACTGAAAATCCAGCAACATATGTGTCCCATGTTCCCTATCTGAACAGAATAAAAAAGGACAAGAAAGACTTCCAAGAGAAACAATATGCACAATTTCTGGAAGTTTTCAAAAATTTGGAATTAAACATACCCATTTTGGAAGCATTGTAACAAATGTCAGGTTACTCAAAGTTTATGCAGGAATTATGCTCCAAGAAGAGAAAGTTGCCTGAAACTGAAGTGGTGGTTTTAAACGAAGAATGCAGTACGATATTGACTAACAAAACTACCACCTATGAAGAAAGATCCAGGCAGATTCATAATTTTATGTCACATAATGATGGAGGACCATCCTCAACACCACCACTGGAAGCTCAAGGAAGAAGGATTATAGGGTCCATGCTCAAGAAGATTCAAGAGCAAATTCAAGAAGAGTTGACTAGAGGTCAAAGTCAACAGTCAACTCAAAGTCAACTATTGACCACAAGTCAAAGTCAACAGTCAACTCTTGAAGACTTTACTCTTAATTTTAAACCTTGTAATTTTCTTCAAATTTTGTAATTGTTTATTAGACTTTGTAAGTAGGATTGGACCATGATTTGGAGCATGTAGCTCAAGGCCCTTAGCTTTGTTTGACCGAAAATGGCAAGGCAAATGGGAGAAAGAGTGGCTCACACTCTCCTTGGGAGAGAGTGGAGAGAGTTGGATGCAAAAGTTAGTGGAAATTCCACTAACTCTAATTCAAGCTTAACCATTTGATTTGATCCAAATCAAGTGGCTAAGCAAGCTTGCATTCAAGGTGGCATGATCCATGTTTCTAAGGGCAATTCGTAGCTCTTGATTTAATTTGCATCAAAGGGTTGACACTCACACTTGAGTCACATGTTTCACACCACTCAAAGGTGAAATCTTGACCCCATGACTGAGAATTAATCAAGAGGATGAAATTGAGTCTTAAGACACATGAATCATGCTTACTCTAGCTAGCACCGTGGCCCTTGATTGCTTTGCTCATCCAATGGCCAATGCTTGAACCGTGTGAGGTGCCTAAAGTGAAGGCTTTCCATACGTTGATCAAGCATTGATCCAATGGATAGCATGCCATCTGATTTGCCTTAGGAGCCTTTATTATATGTAGGTGCATTTTCAATGTGGAAAGGATCTTTGGATCATTTTATGAATTGAGTATAGCTTGAGCTATCTTTGAGAGAGTTCTCTCTTGGGTTTCTTCTTAGAACCTTGAGTCTTATGAATGGATGTTTATCCTTGTGATGATTCTTCCTTTTGACTTATTGCTTAGGCATGGCGTCAGCATCTCCTATTCTTCTTCCATTTTCTCTTTTCTTCTAAGTCCTTGAGTCATTGAGTCTTGTGTTGCTTCTGCCACTCCTCATCTAACCGTGGAGATCCAATTGGAGAATGAAGGTTGGGCCAATTTTGAGCTTCCTTCCAAGCAAGCTCGTATCACATAGGGAAGAAATTCTTCCAAAAATATTTGTTGGATCTTGGTGCAAGCATCAACCTCAGGCCCTTATCCAAAGGTATCACTACAACTAGTCGACCGTTCACTCGCATTCCCAAGAGGCATACTAGAAGATATTCTAGTAAAAGTAGAAAAGTTGTACATTTGGGTTGATTTCATAGTTATTGATATGGAAGAAGATTGAGAAGTACCATAGATCCTGGGAAGACCTTTTCTAGCAACTGCAAGAGCCCTCATTGATGTAGCCAAAGGAGAATTAACATTGAGAGTCCTAGGGGAGTAGGTAGTCTCAATGTATTTGAAGAAACAAAGCAACCAATGGACCATGACACTTGCAAAGTGGTTAACTCCTTAGACCACATAGAACTTGCATCAGAAATTCAAGGTAAGAGTCATAAACTTGAATTTAAATTTCATTCTATTACTAATATTTCAGGTTTACCGATTCTTGATGTGAGGAAACTGCCTACTTCCTTCACTCCCTCATCCAAAGTGAACCACAATCTAAAGCCAGATGTGAATCATGCAAAATCAAAAACATTGGTAAAGGAATTGTGGGATTATGATATGGAAAAAGGTTTGCACAACTGTAACAACAAAGGTATGCATACTTCCACTCTTAAATCTGAAAATTTTATGAAGGATGACTATGAATTTCAAGTGCAGCCAAACACAAAAGCAACTCTAAACATGGAGGAAGCCACTATAATTAGACAACACCTGAATGTACCTGATGATGGGGACCCAACTGAGCTCGAAATCTCACAAAACTCACAAAAGTGAGTTATTTTTATACTCTTTTTATATCATAAATTGTCCTTTTAATACTCTTAAGAAACAGAAAATGACTCTAATTGCTCTTAATTATTAATAATTTGTGTTAGAGCTTGTTGATGGTGTGTTTAAGTGTTTCAAGGGTAAAAATAGCCAAAATCATGAGAAAATGGGCTAAGGAATACATTTCTCGCGAGTTGGAACTCAACTCACGCGAATTGGAGCTCTAGCGAGCATCTCTCAACCATCTCTTAACCATCTCGCGAGAGATGACCTTGCTTGCAGAACAAGTTAACTCTCTAGAACACCATCTCTCCGTAACTCGCGCGAGATGACCTTACTCGCAGCAAAAGTTAACTCTCTGGAACACCAACTCGCGGGCATCTCTTTGTAACTCGCGCGAGTTGGGCCCGCAGAAGACCCCAAGTCCACTAAGAAGGTTATATATTCATAAGTTACGATCAGCAAGGGCCGACCACTCTCATAATACTTGACCTAATTCGGCCGAGGTTCTGGAGATTAACAACCTCCAGACCTCTCCATCCTCGGTTCGTAGACGACAACGGAATTCAACCCCAAGCAAAGGAGTAGGAGACGATAGGAGCATTCGACTTTCAAGGGAATGAATTATCCTGTGTATTCTCCTTTAATTTACTTGTCTTATTTTCTTTGTCTGTATGAACAAAATACCTTTTTGATTGGGAGAACGATGTAACCCTAATTTATCCCTTTATGTGATTCTCAATGTTATTTAGTATATGTTTGGGTGTTTATTCTTCATTCTTAATAATATTTATTAACTAACAACTAATAAATTGATAAGTTAATCTAGAGACGCTCTGACCATTATTACGCCTAGTGAAAACTGAAGAATTAAACCATTATTACGCTAGGATCCTAGAGATGGGAGTAGGTAGAAGTGTGGACTGCACCTAAGCTTTCCCCTGGATTCACATATCTAAATCCCTAATTAACTTAGTATTAAATTAAGAGATTAATTATTCTAGTTAACCTAGCCGACGTGGGTGATCCTGAGAGGACGGTCACGGGGGTAGGAATCTGATTCAACCATGATTATATTTGAATAGCAAAAAGAGAGGAATACGGGAGGAATTAGTGGTGAAATCGGGATCACAATCGCTTCTCATATTTTTCTTATTTCTTTGCTTTAAATTATCATTGTTTTATTATTCTACAAATTGCTCTCTCAATTAATAACCTTTTTATGCTTTGGGAAACTAATAAAATCATTAAATAAAATAATGTTTCCAAATTTCTTATCCTCGTGGGTACGACAACCTTGATCTATAAATACTTATTACTTGACGGTTGTGATATACTTGTCATAGCAAAGGATATAGGAGACAGAACTACCACCTGTATTCCACGTAAAAGGTTTTGAAGTCGTTGCCGGGATAAGCCAATTTGGCTTATTTTTGTTTTGATATTATTTTTTTCTTTTAACTTTTATATTTTATTCAAACTTCTCCCTTCTTTTTTAACTGCTCTTATTACTCTTTAATTTTTATTTTAAAATTTCTTTTCTTCTTCTTCCCATACTTCTCTTAAACTACTCACATTAACCCCTGCATACAATTTTCTTAATCCTAATTTTTCTTGATACTCTCACTTAATCCGAGAAATTTTGTTTTGCAAGAAATTAAGAAAATACGGAGAGGCCGAGTTTGGCCTTGATCCTGAGATCAAGAGAATAACTCACTTACTCTCTAGAGTAGCAGAAAAGTAAAAAAAAATTAAAAAAAATTAAAAAAAAAAAAGAAGAAGAAGAAAAAAATGGCGACTTCATTGGGGATGACTCTTACACAGCGAAGGAGGAATGATCTGAAGTTAGGCTTACTTATAGCACTACCACCGGGTATCAACTTTGGAGACATTATACACCTAATATCATACTTCAATGAGAATGAGAATGTTCAATTCCATGGCCTTTCTCATAAAGATGCAATAAAACAAGTGAGGTTCTTCTTCCTCGAGTGTAGCGTCATTGATGGTACAGCAGATTAGGAAATATCTAGATTGCAGTTTTTCCCATACACACTACGTGGAGAAGGCAAAATCTGGTTACATTCACAATCTACAGGTAAATTCATAAACTGGAAAGATTTAGAGACTGATTTTTTATGCAGGTTTGTGAACGTAGAGAGGAGAAAAAGCCAAGCACGTGCCTTATACACCTTCAAGATGGAGGATAATGAGAACTTTGCACAGGCATGACATAAATTCAAAACACTCCAAGCAAGATGCCTCACGCATAATATGGACACTCACTTGCTGGTAGACTTATTTCTCCAAGGATTACGACATGTGATGGTCCCTACGGGTGAATCTAGAAAGGGGTGAATAGATTCTAGTTCCTATGTAGCCCAATTTTGTGTGTTTCTACTTTGTTTTTAAATCAACCAAATATTATTCTTGACTAACTATCTAACCTTAAGACAGAAAAACAAGATAGATCAAAGATGCACAGCGGAAAGCATAAAAGAAAGATTAAGAAACACGTTAGTAACCAATATACATGCGTAATCAATTGCAGAATCTAACTGTTGCAGATTTAGTTGATTACCGACTCAATTACCGAACGTAAAATAACGTTTAATCAATATTAAAGATTAACGTAAGGCAAAAGTGAAAGAGTATAAGGGAGAAGAAGATTGCACGGTGATTTATATTGGTTCAGCCAACTGCATACATCCAATCTCAACCTAACAACTGTTGCAATTGGTTTTCCACTATGATCCCTTTTGCGTTCTTTACATTCACTCTGCACAAGCAACACAAAAATGAAATCAAAGACACCCAATCAACCAGTTGTTTAACCCAAAGAGCCGTTCTCCTTGACCTTGGCACCTCTAAGATCAAACCTTTGAGAAAACCCTTCTCAAATAACCTTACTCTATCTAGAGAGACCTTTCTCCTAGAGTAATCAACCCAATTCCAGACTGGAAATAGAAAGATCAGTTAAAAAACTCCTTAAAGTGTAGATTCTGATCACATATGAGTACTATGAATGTCAACCAATCAGAACATTCAATCAATATTGCCTTTTGAAAACAAGTTCTCTGAAGAACCTTGAAATTCTTTATGAGTTTCTTAAAGAAGAAATTGAAAGAGTATGAAAGTGTTAGAATAATTCCAAAAAATGTATTTCCAAGAGTTGTTAATGTGTTCTTTAAAGATTTTCAAAAGAGGGGTATTTATAGTTTCATTTAAAAACCCAATTTAGACAATTTAATGAATTTCTGATAGAGGTAATCGACTACCCCAAACAGGTAATCGATTGAACCAGAAGGAAAAGCATTTCAAGGTGAATTTAACTCAAGGTAATCGATTAACCTGTGAGGGTAATCGATTACTCCAAAAGCAAATGTTGGTTCCCACTCTGTTACCCACTTTTGGCAGTTGATTACCACAGTTGGTAATCTATTACCTCAATAATTGAAGCCTTTTGAAAAAAAAATTAGAGTGAAATTCAAACATTTGAATCATGAGAAATCACACAAGATCAACTTAGCTTTCTAAGGCATTCCAACCAATAACAAACACATGCAAGCCTAAACTAAACAATCAATACATAGGAAACTCCTAGTTACATTTTATCTAAGAAAACCAAAACTACATTTCATCAAAATCAAAACAACAAGAGAGACATTCCAAGCATCTTCAAGCTTTAAGTCCAACAACATGAAGATTTTAAGAACCTTGACCTAGCAGCTGGAGAGAATTTGGTAGAACTCAAAACACCAGAACAATGTGTTGAGATGTTTGAGGTGATGGTCCATTCGTCATACCCTATCATTAGGGAAGCATCCACACGAAGAGGAGTACATACAGCATCCACTAACGCTAAGTTGGAAACCATAGTCAACCTTCAACAATGCCTGGAGAAACTAATAGCAGAAAATGCAGCCCGAACAGCACCTACAACCATTACACCTCCACCATAACCCTATCCAGAATTTTGTTCTACTTGTGGAGGTAACAATCTGAATTGTGCTTGTTTTAATGTTATTAGATCTGCTAACGATGTAGGGGAACGTAAAAAATGTGGCGACAACAACTTTGGGAATTCCAATCTCAACATAAATAACCCAAAAACCCAAATGCCTTTATTCCAAACTCAATATAAAAAGGAAAGTGAATGGGAGGCAATGACTAGACAGCTCATAGAAAGCCATAAGATGATCATGGACTCACATAAGTGTATAGTCGACTCTCAATCTGAATTGGAGGCGTTGTCTAAGCAAAACCACAATATGATCATGGATGCAAACAAAGCCCTACTTAACTCTGACCGTGCATTCGCTGAAGAGATGAGAGGTATACTCAGAAAACATGATGCTCTCCAAAGGAACCAAGAAGTTGCACGAAGAAGCCTTGATACAATATGTAGATTGGAGCATCAAATGGGCCAAATAATCCAGCAGCTCTCAAGCCACAATCAAGAAAACCTCCCTGGGAATACTACTCCAAACCCCAAGGAACAAGTAAATTCTATAAACTTGAGAACTAGTAAAGAACTTCCTGACCTTTCTGCAGAAATTCTAGCACCAATCCAAGAGGAAGAAAAGGAAGAAATTGCTGCTGAAAAGACTGGTACATGCACAATTCCCCAAAAGTGTGAGGAGAAAGATAAAGCCAGCCAAGAGGAGACACCGAGGGATGAACCTCCAACTTATGTGCCCCCTATTCCATATCCAAATAGACTAAAGAGGGGCAAGCAAGACACCAAAGAGAAGCCATCTGCAAAATCCTTCGAGGTCTTCAAAATATTAGAGGTAAATATCCCACTCCCTAAGGCTTTACATCTAATGTCAATTTACTCTAGGCCTATGCAGGAATTATGCACCAAGAAGAGGAAGTTACCTGAAACTGAAATGGTGGTCTTGAATGAGGAGTGTAGTGCTATCATGACTAATAAGCCGCAACCCTAAAAGAAAAATCCAGGTTTGACGATTCTTGGTGTGCAAAAATTACTTACTCATCCTCCCTTTTCACCAAAAGTTAACCACAATCCCAAACCGAAAATAAGACCCGAGAATCTAAGAAACCGGTAAAGGTATTGTGGGAAAGAAAGTTCATACAAGAACTACACCTTTGTGACCCGAAAAGGTATGCATCCCTCCTCTCTAAATTCTATAAATATTTTTACGGATAACTTTGAACTACAAGTGTAGTCATACACAAGAGCAACTCCAAACTTGGAGAAAGCTACTATGATTGGACAACACCTATACTTTACCGATGATGGAGTACCTATTGAGCTCAAGATCTCCATTCCATTATGTTGTCCAATCTGAACATAGCTCGATCCAACTTAAAGACTTAAAAGCAAAGTGCTAATCGGGAGGCAACCCGAATTTTCTAACCTTTTTACCTTTAATTTTTCTTTTTGGTTTTTCTTTCTTTTATTTGAGTCTTTGTTAGTCCCTATTAAGAATCTAGAGGGGGTGAATATATTCTATGTCCCACTTAATGGCTAATTTCTAACTTTCTTTTCTATCCTCTTTTAACTTCAAGTTTTAATCAAATCTTTGTTAATCTAAGAACAATCAAACAAAGATATATGTCAAAGTTAGTACAGCGGAAATACAAAAAGATAGATCAAAACAATATTCATACTTATCTTTTCAACCTTTTATATTTAGAGAGTTCTCTTAAGCATACATGTAATAGAGATATAAAAGTGTAAGGAAAAGAGAATTTGCAAAGAGTATTTATATTGATTCGGTATCAGGCCTACATCCAGTCCTAATACAACAACTGTTGTTATTGGTGTTCCACTACAAACCAATGATCCCTTTGTGTCTTTTACAAGCAATCTGCACATGCAACACAAAACTAAATAAAAAACACTCAATATGAATCGTTCCTTACCACAAAGAACTTTCCTCCTTAATTCTTGGTACCTCCAAGAATCAATATTGAAAGACCTTTCTCAAGTCACAATACTCTTCTTCTAGAGAGACCTCTCTCTAAGAGTAAAACAATATCTCTAAGATAAAATCAAAAGATCAGAATCAGAGTACACCTATTGTGCTTAATCTGATCAACTATAAGCTCTGAATATCTTCATACATCAGTTCACATCCATCCTCATAGAATGCTTTGAAAAACTTTTGAAATCTTTATGAGTTTCTTGGAGAAATTACTAAGAACTCAAATAGGTCTCAATTCACACTTCGTTCTTGCTCCTATTGTTTTTCAAAAATTCAAAAAGAATCTTATGGAACCGTTTTTCAAAAAACTATTTAAAGAAAAAATTTTCAAAACAAGTGAGGATGAGTTTTCTGATGTGGGTAGTCGATTACCAAGATCAGGTAATCGATTACTCCAGAGTGCTGAGTTCCAACTTGGCATTTCAAACTCGTGGTAATCGATTACCTAAAGGTGGTAATCGATTACTCCAGCAAGCACATCAGTTTCCCTTTACGCAATCAATGTTGGTAATCGATTACTTTCAAATGGTAATCTATTACCTCAGTTAAAACATATGGAACCTCTCAAACCAAGTAATCTATTACTTCAGTTGGTAATTGACTACTTTAGTTTGGTTTTTCATTTTCAAAATGGAAAAAGGAGGGAAATCTCAAACACTTAGCTTTGAGCAAACTACTAAATTAGATCTTAAAACTCCATGAACACTAACTAAGCAGTCACATACACAAGGGCCTAAGCTAAAAACATTCAATACATTAGCAAGCCTATATACATCTCTAAGAAACCAAAATTACATGTATTTGAATCAAAATCAAAAGACACTTGTAGACAAGAAAGCCTCCTCCAAGCTTCGAGTCCAACAATCTCTCCCTTTTTGGTTTTGATCTACCAAATCTGAATGTGGTTTCCTTTGAGCTTAGGTGTGAGTTGCTTTAGTGAAACATGCAATGTTAGAGTATCTTTGTTGTGTATTGCAGTTTCTACATTATACAATATACGAATTTTGAGAATAAAAGCATTGTGTAATTCACTCATTAAGCATATCAGTTATAAACTTCCTAATATGGTTCATATTACAATCATCCAAAATAAAGTTCAAACTAGATCATAAAATAAAAAATAAAGCATTAAACTAAACTCCCCCTAAGATTAGCAATTCCTATAATAAAACCACTTATATTCCCCATATTTGGTATATCAATCAAAAAGAGTATTAAGAAGTTTAAAAGGCAAAGTACTAATCTGTATCATCTTGGTTGAGACGCTCCATGATAGTCTCCATTAGATATTTCATCTCCAAGAAGCGATTTTCTTGTGCTCTTCGTTGCTCATCAATCTTCTTGTTGACGGATTCTTCAATTTCATCAAGTCTATCAATAACAATAGACTCAAATCTAGATTTGGGGATGTATTCTCCTGCTGCAGAGTCATCATCGTCATCATCATCAGCTTAAGGTTCTGCTTCTAGTGCATCTGGAGGTTGGACCTGTGGTGCCTCATCTCTTGATATCCATCCAGCGTCAGTCTTGACTAGTCTCATCATCTTCAAGGCCTTGTCTCCTATGACATGGACATCTTTGTCTAATTCCCTGTTTTCATTAGAAATATCAACCTGAAAATGTTTAATTAGTTTAGAGATAAACAAAGAATAAGGACATTTGTTATCAAAGAGTCTTCTACTCTTAAGCATATTATCCATAATGACATGTGCCCAGTCAATCTGAATCCCATTCTTCAAAGCATACATCAATATCATGTCCTCCTCACTAATTTGAGCATGATTAGCACCTCGGGCTGACAGAATCCATCATACAGTGCAATGTAACAATCTGTCTCAGTACTCAGGCCACCAATGTTGTAGGTAACTTTCTTTCCTTTAGCCCTTCTTGTTGTCTTCTCAGCTTCCCAACCTTGTGGATTCCGCAGCATGCTCATGTAGAAGGTATACTTCTGGAGGTCAAATCCCTTCTCACTTAGCTTATTGACATGAGCATGAATCCCTTCAAGTCAGATTCCAGCAAACTGAAGAAAATGTGCGGGGGAGAGAACCATAGAAACACCTTTGACTTTGGAACTTACAGTTCTTGTAGCCATGTTCGGACGAAGATTTGAGTAGAAAACCCGAACCAGATCAGGGAAGATAAATCCTTTCATCCCAACAAACGTCTCCAAGTGTTGTTGTCTCATATAGGTTTGGAAGGTGAATCCTTGGTCGTCAAGCCAACATAAGTCCAGAATCTTTGGTGGAACAAGATCCTTGTTAGCAAAACCTTCATAAAACTTTGTCTCTTGTTATGTTGATGTGAGCCACCGAGTCACGGGGTTCTCTTTAGGTGTTGGTGAAGAGGGGTAATTCCTCTTTAAAGATTCTCCTTTCTCCTTCATCCCTGCTTCATGTGTTACTTCTTCTCTAGGGAACCGGTTCACTCTCATTTTGATTTGCTTGCCTCTTCCTTGATTTTCCATGGGTGCAAGCAAAAGGGGTAGATGAGAGTGTTAGGGTTTGTGAAAGATTAGAGAAGGAGGCAGAAAAGTTTGTGGAAGATGAAGGGTCTCACTCATGTAAACACTTATATCAGAGAAAAATCCCAAACCATTAGTCCAATAACAGGGTAATTGGTTAACCTAGATTGGTAATCGATTATCTCGTGTTCTTATATATAAAGAATTGAAGAAAATGAAAAACACTGGTGGTGGTAATCGATTAACCTGTCATGGTAATCAATTACTCCAGTGGGGGTAACCAAAAAGCTTAAAAACCATATCTGTGGTAATTGATTACTATATCGTGGTAATCGATTACTGCAGTGTAAGTTTTTTGAAAACTTCAAATTTCAAGCCTGGTAATCGATTAATTTAAGCTAGTAGTCGATTATCTATACCAGAAAACACTTAAAGCTCTTGAAATTCATATATTTGAAACCATTTTGATCATATAACTTGGATGAAAAAATTAAACCATACCAGAATCATGTAACAAAGAAGATTTCATGACAAATGTTTTGATGAGCCTAATATTTTGATTAGCGTCTCTATTTACTACCTTGACTTGATTTTCTTAGTTCTCTAGGAGATTGAAGAGACTTTTTATGAAATAACTGCTTAGGATAGTTTTGAGCGATTAAAATTAAATGTTGCATGTTTGTATTGAAGTACTTATGATAAAAACCATGTTGCATTAGGAGTTTGAGTGATATTTCAAGCTTCGAAGATGAACTCACGCGAGGTACAGAACCCTCTCAGCAATCTCGCATGAGTTATTTTAAAAATCTTTAAAAGTTTTATTCTTCTGAAGCTAACCTCGCGCATGGTAGCCACGTTTTTCATAAATTAGTAAATTGGATGTTGATTTTGATTGTTCTGACTTTATATAATGCATCCATAATTTGAGGTTGACTATTCCATGCACATGATTCACTTCTATGTGTCCATTCTTGGTTGTTTGCATCTCATTGCATATTAGATCATTAACATGAGCACTCTTGGAAATTGTTTGATTAAATGATGCATGTTATTGATCTTGCTTTTAATGCCTCTTTCCTCCTATTTTTAATTGGCTTCTTTGATTGTTCATATTATAGATGGACAAACCAAGGAGAAGCAAGCATCTAGTTGTTGCCATTATATTGGAGAGGCTTGTTACTTGCACCAGGCTCTGTTCGATTCCATCACTCCACCTCGATCTGAGCAGAGTCCTCTTCCTCCACCTCTGCACTCGAGACCTTCGAGGAGTTCTTCACCCGTCAGTGGGGCTTTCCACCAGCTAGTCCTCCTCAGTAGGTTGAGGTAATTCATCCTTTTCTATTTTTAGTGTCGTGGATGGCACAATTCTAAGTTGGGGGTGACTACTCTCATTTATCTTTTTATTTATCCTTTCATCTTTCTGCTCTTATTTTTAAATACTATAGTAAAAAAAATTAATTAAATAAATTTTCTGTTTTCTTTGAATAAACTGAGGCACCTGCATTATTAGACTAACCTTCTCTATGCATGAATGAAATTTTTCTTGTTACCTTGAGTTTTAATGATAATTTTATTGATCCACCTTGATATACTAACACTCTTGTGCAAGATTGAGAATGTAATGTATGATTGATGATTTATGTTGTGGGAATCAATTAAATGCACTTTTTATTTTGTTCCTAGTACTAATACTGTGTCTAAGAAAATAGGAAAAGGGTAAAACTCAAATAACCAAGTTGATCCTAAATAAATTAAGCCAAGTGAAACATGAACTAGGAAAGGATTAGGCCTTGTTTGGTACCCATAAAAAGCTTTCTCGGCCAACCTTAAATTTAGATGAATGACCTTAGTCCCCCACTTTGAGCCTAAGCGGATTTTTTCATAATAAGCAGTCTTTAAGCTAATAATTCTCATTCTTTGGATTTCCCTTTTGTAAAACTCACCATACCTCAGGCCTGAACACCCAAATCCTATTTTAGAGAACTCTCTTGGTAAATATTATGTGTTTAACATGGAAGGAATTTACACCTCTAGAAACATCCAGAAAAATACAAAAAAATCAAAAAGGCAATAAAAAGATCACTAGTTTGTGTTCACAAAAAAAAATAGAAAATTGCTAAAAAAGCCACCAATTTGTGGCAACCAAAAATATAAAAAATAAAAAGGTATCAATAGAACTCCCTAAAAGTCAACATAGAACACAAAAATAAATTCTACATGCTAAGAGATTATCTAGGAGAAAGGTTTGGGGACTATGGTTTCTTAAGCTGGGGAATATGGTAATGAGCCTAAAATTGACTTTGTCGTCATATCTTCACCTAAACCGAACATTACAAGCATTATAAAGCCCTATTGATTCTAGTAAATGCTAACTTGTGTGGAAGATAATTCAGGAAACATATGAGGTGAAGCAGTAATACCATTCTCTGAAATCTGAACCCACATGATCTCATTGGGAACTTGGAACAAAAATCACACACACTGATGACCACTAACATATTCTGAATATGCATGCATGGCTAACTCTCTTGTGCAGTGAGCTAAGCAATCCAAGGATTAATCACAACGAAAAAATTCGGTAACTTGATCTTTCGTTCATCATGGGTAAGGCTTAGTTTAATTCAATGCTGAGAATTAAGTGCTTCATTTTATAATTTGCTGATTTAGTAAAATTCCCTTTTTGTTTGAGGACGAATAAAGTTTTAAGTTAGGAGTATTTGATACTCTAAGCAACCAAAAATGACTCTAATTGCTCTTAATTCTTAATAATTCGTGTTAGAGCTTGTTGATGGTGTGTTTAAGTGTTTCAGGAGTAAAAATAGCCAAAAACAAGAGAAAATGGGCTAAGGAATACATTTCTCGCAAGTTGGAACTCAACTCGTGCAAATTGGAGCTCTAGCGGGCATCTCTCAACCATCTCGCGAGAGATGACCTTGCTTGCACAACAACTTAACTCTCTATAACACCATCTCTCTGAAACTCGCGTGAGATGACCTTACTTGCAACACAAGTTAACTCTCTAGAACACCAACTCGCGGGCATCTCTTCGCAACTCACGCGAGTTGGGCCCGCAAAAAAGCCCAAGTCCACTAAGAAGGCTATATATTCATAAGTTACGATCAGCAAGGGCCGACCACTCTCATAATACTTGACCTAATTTGACCGAGGTTCTGGAGATTGACAACCTCCAGACCTTTCCATCCTCCGTTCATAGATGACAACGGAATTCAACTCCAAGCAAAGGAGAAGGAGACGATAGGAGCATTCGACTTCCAAGGGAATCAATTATCCTGTGTATTCTCCTTTAATTTACTTGTGTGTTATTTTCTTTGTCTCTATGAACTAAATCCCTTTTTGATTGGGAGAACTATGTAACCCTAATTTATCCCTTTATATGATTCTCGATGTTATTCATTGTATGTTTGGGTATTTATTCTTCGTTCTTAATGCTATTTATTAATTGACAACTAATAAATTGATAAGTTAACCTAGGGAAACTCTGACAAAGTAAACGCCTAGTGAAAATTGAAGAATTAAACCATTATTACGCTAGGATCCTAGAGATGGGAGTAGGTAGTAGTGTGGACTGCACCTAAGTTTGCCCCTGGATTCACAGATCTAAATACCTAATTAACTTAGTATTGAATTAAGAGATTAATTAATCTAGTTAACCTAGGCGGCGTGGGCGATCCTGAGAGGGACGGTCACGAGGGTAAGAATCCGATCCAACCATGATTATATTTGAATAACAAAAGAGGGGAATATAGGGGGGAATTAATAGTGAAATCGGGATCCCAATCGCTTCTCATATTTTTCTTATTTCTTTGCTTTAAATTATCATTGCTTTATTCTTCAACAAATTTCTCTCTCATTTAATAACCCTTTTTATGCTTTGGGAAATTAATAAAATCATTAACTAAAAATAATGTTTCCAAATTGCTTATCCTCGTGGGTACGACAACTCTGATTTATAAATACTTATTACTTGCCGATTGTGGTATACTTACCATAGCAAGGGATATAGGAGGTATAACTACCACTTGTATTTCGTGTATCAATCTCCATCCCATTGTGCAGTCCAATCTGAAACGAAGCTCAGTCCAAGTTAGGGACTTGAAAGCAAATGGCTAATCGAGAGGCAACTCGAAATCTCTAACCTTTTCTTCTTGATTTTTCTTTTTAAATTTTTCTTTTCATTCTTTTTATGCAACTAATAAAGTCTTTAGTGTCTATAGAGAGTCATAACACCTATGCAACAATCAAGGAAAGAGCACACGTAAGGTAAGCATCACAAAACCTCAAAATTTTCTAAGTTAGAAACATACAGAAAGCAACTCGCGCGAGCTCACTAGCTCACTCACGCGACTTCGTACCTAAATTTATTAAAATTGCTCTCTCTCAAGTCAATTCGCACGAGTTGCATTTTATCTTATGCGAGTTGCCCCTCCAATGACTCGTTATGTGCTCTTGGCCAACGTAACTCGCGCAATTTGCTTGTATGCTCGCACAAGTTGGCCATCCAGAGAAGAATTTATTTTACTCTGCCCACTGAACTCGCGCAAGTTTAGTTCCACTCAACTCCAACTCGCGCGAGTTGAGCACAATACTCAAAAAATGAGGGAAATATAAATATATAAACGTGGGAAGGGGAAAAGGCAGTTACATTTTCACTTTTTCACTCAATAGCATTGTTTATCCCTCTGATTATTTTCTCTAAACTCACCAAAACCCTAAGCTTAATATTCATCTTTCGTTCACCACTCAACTATTCAAGGTATGTAATGAAGTCATTTTTAACTTATTATTTATCTCTGCGCTATCGTTTACTGCCTTGCATTGCTATGTTAGGACCCTTGAGTGCTTGAACATATTTCACATGAGATAAACTACTAGGGTTAGGTTTTCATGATTAAAACTAAATGCTACATGTGTGTTTTAACTTTTTTATATGAAAAGCATAATGCATTGTGAGTTTGGATTGAAAAACCATGTTTGGGACCCGAATCAAGCCCAACTAGCATGACTTTAAGACTAAGCTCATGTGAGTTGGATGGAACCTTTGAACACCCTTAAAAGCTTCATAAGCTAATTCGTGCGACTTCCAAAACAAGCTCGCGCAAGGTGGATTACATGTTTTGAAAAATCCTAAGTTTGAAGCTCAACTCGCACGACTTCAATAGCAAGTTCACGTGAGTTGGCCTCGTTTAAGCATGAAATATTATTTTATATGCTCACCATGTCTATTTTAATATTTTTATTGCATCTACACATTGAGGTTCATTATTCCATACTCTAATTTTGATATTTACTCTAGATCTTAATTTTTTGCATATAGGTGCATATTTGACCACTAACATGAGCACTCTATGCATTATGAATATTATTTAATGTTTGTTATTGATATCAGTTCTACTGCCTCCAATCAATTTATTCTGAACTCAGTTCTCTTTTGTTCATTATTGCAGATGAACAAGCCAAAGAGAAGCAAGCGTCCTACTTATGTTGGCTCATCAGCACCTCCACGTCCTCGAATCAGTGAGAAGAGTCACACTGATGTTCAACGCTTCACACACGAGGATGTGAAGGACCGCTTTGAGCACATAACCAACAGGACCATCATACTAGAGCGTCCATTCGCCTACACCACTTCTCTGAGAAGTGGGAGCCCATTGCAGCTACACTGGAGGCGAGGCGATGGATTTCATGGCTTTAGAAGCCACTAGTGCTCGCCTAGGCAACCTTTGTTCGCAAGTTCTATGCAAACTATAGGTACCACTTTATAGGAGGAGTCCACCTTCCACCTCTCAGATTCTGGCCACCATCTGTGTCCCTGGTGCCAGATATACACATCTTAAGGCGACACCGCCTAAGCTCGCTACCAGAGACTTGACCCTCACAACCAAGGTATGGCTAAAACTGATAGAGACCAGGGTCAACCCCTGTGATAGACCTGGCACCATCCCTTTCTCCAGAGCCACGCTGATCTGGAGATTGATGACTAGAGAGGAGATCAGTTTAGGAGCTGAGATTCAGGCAACGATGAACGTTGGCACCTCCAGTGGCTATGGTTTTGCTTCACTTATCTCAAATATAGCCATAGCTGCTGCAGTACCACAATATGTCGGGGAGGTCATTCTATCTGCTCCTCGCCCTTTTGGACTCTTCAACATATCTCGCCTATTTGAGGTGGGCCTAGCACAGCCAGAGGCAGAGTCGATTTCTGACAATCTAATGGCTATTGCACCATCATCACCACCACCAGGACCCTTCAGACCATCACCACCAGCTCCTCCCTCCGCCAACCTAACAGCCTTCACAGTTCGCTGGAACTGATGTAGCAGAGCCAGGATGAGTTGGCTATTATTTTTCGGGCACAGGCAGAGTTCCATCGTCACCACTTCATCAGCTAGGGGTAGTCCCTGACCGGTCAATCACAACACCAGCATTCTCTGCTCACTTCCACCCGCCAATCCACCTCATCTGAGCAAAGCCGGCCTCCACCTCTGCTTGAGCCCGAGACCTATGAGGCTTTCTTCACCATCTATTTGGGTTATCCACTAATTAGTCCTCAATAGTTCATTCCCTCAATTATTTTTCTTTTCTTTAACTCGCGCAAGCTAGAGCTCCAGGGGTTTGTCATCCTTCTCTGTCACATCAACTCGCGCGACTTGCCAAGGAGTCGCAAGAACCCTCATTCTTATCTGGTGGATTATCCATGAACAAGCCGTCGGCGTTCTCTGGAGATGACTACCCTTACTGAGCTGATCGGATGGAGATGTACATCAAATCTACCCAGTACAGACTATGGAACATTATCACTCAAGGGGATATTCCCATTGTTAAACTTGAAACTGAATGGGGAAACGAAGAATACTCCCTTATGGAGCTCAACAGCAAAGCTAGATATGCTCTTACGTGCGCACTCTCAAGGATAGATGATGTAGGAACATCTAGAAGAGTTACTAGAAGCATGCAAAGGAGGCTAGAAGAGGAGGTGGGAAGATTCCAAGACCAAGACCATGAAGCTAGTATAGGACTTGTCACTTGTAACTTACTTGTAAATTCCTTTAAACATGATTAAGTCCTATATTGCAATAGCTCTAGGATATGACTTGGGCTAAGCCCATGGGTTTTTAGGGCCAAGCCCACAGTTCCATGCACATGCCATCCGAATCAAGGTCACACAAGGTTTTAAAAGAAAACCGAAACCTTTTTTTTTCAAGAGACTTGTGTGAACCTTGAGGTACTTGCTAAACTAGGAAGAGCCCTTGATTAAGTATTGGATCCATGCCAACACTTAATCAAGGATCTCCACCCTTGATTAGGAGGTGCCAAGGATTGATGACATGGCTCATCACATGGGCTACAAGGGGAGACAAACCCATGTGCACCCATGTGAAGGCCATGTGACTTCCTAACAACCAAGTAACCACCATAACTACCTTGGTTACTTGGCTTGCAAGGAAGGCCACGGATTGGTGCAGCCCTAACCTTGGTTAGGAGCTCCCAAACCGTGGTTGAGGCTTGCTTGGAGGCCAAGTTTGGTTTCCTATAAATACCATGGCCAAACCCATTGTAAGGATCTTTTGGCAATTTGATGAATAAATAGCTTTGTGCATTCTTGAGAGATTTCCTTCTCTTGCTCCCTTAGGGGATTTTCTTTGAATCTTATCAATGGTTCTCTACACCCATTGTGGCGGTTCCTCCTAGGCTTATAGGTGTCACCACCTTGGCGCCACCACCATCTCTTTCCTTTCCCACCTTTTCCTTTTTCTTCTTCTTTGGTTAACAACCTCCTTGCTCCTTGGCCGAGACTTGTTCTTGGTTCTTCCGTGGAGCTAGTTGGAGACTAGATTGGGGCAGCCCTTTGGAGCTTCTTGGAGCCTTCCATGGAGCACCTACATCAATAGAGTACAACAGATTCTGTGTCTACAAATCTGCAAAGGAGCTCTAGGACGCCCTCAAGATTTTCTATGAAGGAATTGAGGATGTTAGGATGAGAAAAGTTGTCACTCTTCAAAGAGAATATGAGATGTTCTCTATGAAGAAAGGAGAATCGATTGATATGATGTTTGGAAAATTCTAAACCATATTAAATGGACTTACCTCATTGGGAATCACGTTCACCAAAGCCCAGAATAACATGAAGATTCTGGACAGTCTTCCTCCTCCATGGGAAGCTATGTCCACTGTTATTTCAGTTGGGCGTGACATGAAGACATTAACTCTTGATGAGTTAATCGGTGCTTTGAGAGTACATGAAGTACTTCTCTGTAAAAGAGACAAAATAAAGGTTCAAGAGCCCATAGCTCTTTCGTTTATCAACACTGTTTCAAAGGAAGAATTTGTTAAGAAGGAAAGAAAGAAGAAACATAAGATTTTAAAAGCTGACACCACCGAGTCTGAATCGTCTGATGGATCATCTGATGATGAGATTTCTCTCATGGCTAGACGCTTGAAGAAGATGATGATGAAGAAGGGAAGAGGTCAACATTTCTTCAAGAAGAAGGAAAGGAAGCTCCCTGAGAAGTCCTCAAGCAAGGAGGAAAGCTTAGAGATTGTCTGCTATGAATGCAGAAAACCTGGACACATGAGATCAAAATGTCCAAGGTTAAAGAAGATATGGAACCCTCGCAAATACAAGGGTAAGAAGAGCTTGCTGACTTGGGAAGACCTTGACAGTGAAAGCTCAAAGGAATCCACAGAAGAAGAAGAAACAGCAAACATTTGCCTCATGGCTGGAGACGCTGTCTCATCTAAGGTAATTGAAACTCAAACTTATTCATCTTCTTTGACTGAGTCTGAGTCAGAAACAGAAGAAATATCATATGATACACTTTTGGCAAACTTACATTTTATTGCTGAGCAATACAAAGTATGCAAAACTAAGATGAAACAAGCGTTAGAAGAAAATGCTGCTTTGAAAACTGAAAAAGAGTTGCTTCAAAAGAAAATATCAGATGAAGTATCATCTGAATCTGAAAAGAACATTTTCATTCTTGAAATCGAGAGATTAAAGAAAGAAAATGAATCTTTACTCAAAGACTTAACAAAGTTCACTAAAGGATCCTCCATGCTTGAAAATATCTTAAAATATGGGAGGTCTCCATCTGATAAAAGTGAACTTGGTTATGTTGAAGAGTCAGACGAAAAGGTAAACAAATTTGTTTCGTCTGCTCATAAGAAGAAGAACAAAAGTTACAATAAGGTTCCCAATGATTATAAAAAGAACAAAAGAACCTTAAACAAAAGGAAACCTTCTTCAACTAACAAAGGAGGACCCAAAAAGATTTGGGTACCAAAGTCACTCATTATTCCTGTTGCAGATATCCTTAATAGGAAGAGAGAAGACTTCAAGCTGCTACCTGGACAGTGGGTGCTCACGACACATGACGGGAGACCTATCTATGTTCCAAGATCTCATACCAAGTAAAGGGTCTGTATCTTATGGTTTAGGGAAAGGTAAAATCCTAAGTATTGGGACTGTTGGTAAGACACCCAATCCTCTTATCCAAAATGTGTTTTATGTTAAAGGCCTCAACATTAATCTACTTAGCATAAGTCAATTTTGTGACAGTGGATATGAAGTAGCTTTTAACGCTGATGAATATATAGTCAAGGACAAAGACAAATCCATTCTGTTTGTTGGGAAAAGAAAGAACAATCTCTATGAGGTTTGTTTTTCTGATCTTAGTGATCAGAATGTAACATGTTTATTTTCAGCAGACGATGAACGAGATATTTGGCATAGAAAGCTTGGACATTGAAGTCTCAAATATATTTCAAAAATTTCTATAAAGGATCTTGTGAAAGGTTTGCCAAGAATATCTTGAAAATCCAATCGTCTGTGTGAATCTTGTCAGCATGGGAAACAACTCAAAGCTTCTTTTGAATCCAAAAATGTTGTTTCTACGACAAGACCCTTAGAACTGTTACATATTGATCTCTTTGGACCTACTCAGACTGAAAATCTTGGAGGGAAGAGATATGGATTTGTAATTGTGGATAACTATACTAGATTCACATGGGTATACTTCCTAGCCCATAAACATGAGTCATTCAGTGTCTTTGAAATATTCTGCAAACGTGTTCAAAAAGAAAAAGGAATATGTATTGCGTCTGTTAGGAGTGATCATGGAACAGAATTTGAAAATTCTGAGTTCAATGCCTTCTGTTTTGAAAATGGTATCTTTAACAATTTTTCGTCTCTAAGAACTCCTCACAAAAATGGGGTTGTTGAAAGGAAAAATCGTACCTTACAAGAAATGGCTAGAACTTTGTTGCATGAAAGCTCTCTTCCAAAATATTATTGGGCAGAATCAATTAATACTTCCTGTTATATTCAAAACAAAATATTAATAAGACCAATATTGAATAAGACTCCATATTAACTATGGAAAGGAAGAAAACCCAACATTTCTTACTTCCATCATTTTGGATGTGAATGTTTTATCTTGAGCACTAAGGATTAACTTGCAAGTTTGATTCAAAGGTGGTGAAGGGATTTTTACTTGGATACTCTAATACTTCTGAAGCTTATAGAGTTTTTAACTCTAAGATGCAAGTTGTAGAGGAATCTATTCATGTGAAATTCCAGGATAACTCAAAGGCTGATAAAGAAGTATCAGACCTAGAAAATCTATTTGATAATTTGCAAATAACTCCCTCTGGTCAAGAAGTTGTTCCGTCTGTCCAACCTTGTCTAGACACAAGCACAGACGAAAGGACATCTCCCAGCACAGACGAACCTTCTTCGTCTGTCCCTCAACACCAAGATGATTATGCTCCTATCAGAACTTGGAGGTTTGCCTCAAACCACACCGAAGATCTGATCATTAGAGATAGACATCAAGGAGTTCAAAGAAGATCAAGACTGAGAAATGGTTATGGATATCCTTTTGTGTCTGATATAGAGCCCAAAGATATTGGAGAAGCTCTACAAGAGAATGACTGGATTTTAGCTATGGAAGAAGAGCTGAACCAGTTCACAAGGAATGATGAATGGACGCTAGTGGAAAGACCAAGGAACAAAAGTATCATTGGAACAAGATGGGAGTTCAGAAACAAGCTTGATGAAGCTGGAAAGGTGGTAAGGAACAAGGCCAGGTTAATAGCTCAAGGCTATAACCAACAAGAAGGTATTGACTTCACTGAAACCTTTACACCTGTAGCTAGATTAGAAACAATTAGAATTTTACTTGCTTTTGTTGCTCACAAGAATATCGTCTTATATCAAATGGATGTGAAAAGTGTCTTTCTAAATGGTTTTATTGAAGAAGAAGTGTATGTTAAACAACCTCCAAGTTTTGAGAGTCAATCTCAACTAGATCATGTTTTCAAATTGAAGAAAGCACTTTATGGTCTTAAACAAGCCCCTAGAGCTTGGTATGACAGACTGAGTTCTTTTCTTCTAAAATATGGTTGTTGGTCCCTATGTGTGAATCTAGAGGGGGGGGGTGAATAGATTCCTGTTAAACTTTACCCCAAATTCGCGTGTTTCTAATTCCTTTTAATTCAGTCGAAATCTAATCTTGATTACCTATCAATTACCTTTCAATTACAGATTCAATTACAAGTTCAATTACTGATTCTATTCCTAAACCAATTAATGAGTTGATTATCAATACAGTTTCCAAATACAAAGCAGAATATGATCAATAACAATATAGTGAAAACGTAAAGAGAATAAGGAAGAAGATGAGTGCACAAGTGATGTATCTTGGTTCGGCCAATCGCTTACGTCAGTCCAACCCAACAACCTGTTGCGATTGGCTTTCCACTATCAAATGATCCCTTTTGTGTTCTTTTACATTCACTCTGCAACAAGCAACACAAAAACGAAATCAAAACACCCAAAACGTTGTTTCTTCAACCCGAAGAACGAACTTCCAAGATCTTGGCACCTCCAAGATCAACCTTTGAGAATCACTTCTCAAATACAATGCTCTATCTAGAGAGACCTCTCTCCTAGAGCAACAACCCAAAAATGGAAATACAAAAGATCAGTAAAGAATACACCTCAAGTGCAGAATCTGATCACAAATAATCTCTATGAAATCCACCCAACACGGGGAGTGTATCAAGTTTGCCCTTTCTCTTTGAAAACCTTGATGAACTCTATTTAGGAAGCATATGAAAGTGTAGAAATAGTTGCAAATGGTTTGGTTTTCTCTACCTTCATATGTTTCATCAAGATTATACTTATAGAGCAAATTTGGAGGGAGAAAACGTGCAAATCGAGCTACAACGGTCAATGTAATTGATCCCAAATGAATGTAATCGATTACACTAGCCGTTAGAACCCTCCAATTTGAATTTTCCATGCATGTAATCGATTACAACGAGATGTAATCGATTACATCATGTTCCCAGTATGCCATGTAATCGATTACATTGGAGATGTAATCGATTACACTGAGGGTTAAAAACATGTAATCGATTACATGGGCATGTAATCGATTACACGAAAGAGGAAGATCAATGTAATCGATTACATCAAGCCTCGTAATCGATTACATCGTTGAAAATGGATTTCCAAGGTTTTTAAAACTGTTTTTCTCAAATGGAAATCAAACATTAGTCACATGATCAACCATACACAAGTTTAAAACATCTCTGGGGCCTTAACACAAAGAACTCAACACATATATGCCTATACTCAACAATCAATACATAGATATATCCTACTTACACTTCAACTATGGAAAACCGAAAATTACTTTACATCAAAAGCAAAAACATCAAGAGAGACACTAAGGCATCTTCAAGCTTTAAGTCCAACAATCTCCCCCTTTTTGGTTTTGATGTACCAAATCACATTTGAGGTTTTCCTAGAGTTAGGATATGTGTTGTTCTTTTGAAATACCTGCATATGTTAGCATTTTTCCAAACAATACAATATGCATATGCACTAAATATAAATGTTCATATAAGCCATATATTACTCCTTACTCCCCCTATCAACTATATTCTATCAACTTAAACTTCTCCCCCTATTTGGTATATCAAAAGCAAAAACAGAGAGGGTAATAATCAAATATAGATAATAGAGATACTGATTTTCTATATGTTAAGCAATATGAGTTATCAAAGATAGAGGTATAAAAATTTCCCTTATGTTATCTCCATAAAATGCAGATCCAAAATCTTTTTATTGAAAGGAGATAAGATTGATCTCTTCATCAATCACATGTCTTGAGCAGCCATTGTCCAGAATACCAATTGTTCCATGATTCCAATTGTTGATTGTTTGGCTCTCAAGCATATCTACATAAGAAAGTTTACTTTGATTTTGGTACCCAACTTCTCTTGGATCCAGCCATGTTAGTATCATCAAGTTTAACTTTCTTAACCCACTTAAACAAACCACAAGATATTCCTTTCTTCCTAATCATGCAATTATAAGAGGTGTGTCCAGATTTCATACAATAACTGCATGGGAAAGTTCTATTATTGCTAGTTTGTTTAAATGCAGAGAACTTCTTATTATTGTTTTTCAAAGAGGCATCAAATGATTTACATTTTAAACAGGGTAGTTTCAGATTATCATTTTCCTTTTTCAAATCTTGAACATTGGTTTTCAAAACAGAAATATCATTTTCTAAATCTGTAATTTTGTTTTTCAAAACCTTGTTCAATTTTTCTAATTTTTCGGCTTCCTTGTAAAGTTCACAGAAAGCAGTATGTAACTCATCATAATCACAAGTAGATGAATCAGAATCACTTACCTCTTCATCCATTGTTGTTTTGACTATGAAGCAGAGATTTTCTTCCTCTGAATCACTCTCACTAGAGGTGGAGGAGTCATTCTCTTCCCAAGCAATGCAAGCTTTCTTCTTTCTAAATTTCTCCTTCTTGGGTCTTTCCTCATGTTCAACTCTTCTAGACTCACTGCTTTTCTTTATGTTTGGACATTCAGATTTGTAGTGTCCAGTTTTACCACACTCATAGCAAGTGACCTTTGAAGATGAACCTTCAAACCTCTTGAAGCCTTTTCTGGAGTTGAATCTCTTTTTTTCATTGTTCTTCTTCATGAACTTTTTAAATTTTCTTACCATTTGGTTCATGTTTTCATCTTCAGATTCACTTCCACAGCTTGATGTATCACTATCACTAGCTGTGTCCTCCATCTTAAGTGATATGCTTTTGGCTTTCTTGTCCTTATGTTCTTCATCTGCAATACGAGACATATCCATCTCATATTCTCTCAATTTGCCAAAAAGCTCTGCACTAGTGACTGCAGCAAGATTCTTAGACTCGGTTATGGTCATCCGAGTTGATTGCCATTTTCTGTTTAGAGACTTTAGAATCTTGACATTCACTTCCTCTTCTACGAAGCTTTTGCCAAGTCCCTTGAGATGGTTGATGATATGGATAAACCGTTTCTGCATCTCCATTATGGACTCTCCTTGTAACATTCTGAAGGTTTCATACTCTTGGATCAAGGTGTTCTTCCTTGCCCTTCGTACTTAGTTGTTCCTTCATGAGTTACCATAATAAGATCCCAAGCTTCTTTATTTGTTGTACAAGCGAGAAATTCTAAAAAATTCATCGAGTTAAAAGAGAAGAATGTATAATGTTTAAAGCTTTAGAATCATTTTCAGCCTCTCCTAATTTCTTTTGGTTCCCACTTCTCAAATGGTTTTTCTAATTCATTTCCATCAACTATATATGTGGGGATTTTGAAATCGATTTACAACAGACTTGCCAAATGTTTCTATTTATAGACTCCATAAAGATTTTCATTCTAACTTTCCAAAATGGATAGTTATCTCCACAAAAAGAGGAGGTCTATTAATAGATGCACCTTCAAAGACAAAAGGTAATTGATTACTTGCCATTATGGATCAAATTCTAGAGCAACTTACTAGAAGTTGCTCGATACCAATTGTTGGTCCCTATGTGTGAATCTAGAGGGGGTGAATAGATTCTGTTAAACTTTACCCCAAATTCGCGTGTTTCTAATTCCTTTTAATTAAATCGAAATCTAATCTTGATTACCTATCAATTACCTTTCAATTACAGATTCAATTACAAGTTCAATTACTGATTCTATTCCTAAACCAATTAATGAGTTGATTATCAATACGGTTTCCAAATACAAAGCGAGAATATGATCAATAACAATATAGTGAAAAAGCGTAAAGAGAATAAGGAAGAAGATGAGTGCTGTGATGTATCTTGGTTCGCCAATCGCCTACGTCCAGTCCCAACCCAACAACTGTTGCGATTGGCTTTCCACTATCAAATGATCCCTTTTGTGTTCTTTTACATTCACTCTGCAACAAGCAACACAAAAACGAAATCAAAAACACCAAAACTGTTCTTCAACCCGAAGAACGAGAACTTCCAAGATCTTGGCACCTCCAAGATCAACCTTTGAGAATCACTTCTCAAATACAATGCTCTATCTAGAGAGACCTCTCTCCTAGAGCAACAACCCAAAAATGGAAATACAAAATATCAGTAAAGAATACACCTCAAGTGCGAGAATCGATCACAAATAATCTCTATGAAATCCACCCAACACGGGAGTTTATCAAGTTTGCCCTTTCTCTTTGAAAACCTTGATGAACTCTATTCAGAAAGCATATGAAAGTGTAGAAGTAGTTGCAAATGGTTTGGTTTTCTCTACCTTCATATGTTTCATCAAGATTATACTTATAGAGCAAATTTGGAGGAGAAAACGTGCAATCTGAGCTACAACGGTCAATGTAATTGATCCCAAATGAATGTAATCGATTACACTAGCCGTTAGAACCCTCCAATTTGAATTTTCCATGCATGTAATCGATTACAACGAGATGTAATCGATTACATCAAGTGTTCCCGAGCCATGTAATCGATTACATTGGAGATGTAATCGATTACACGAAAAAAGGGCAAAAACATGTAATCGATTACATGGGCATGTAATCGATTACACCAGAGAGGAAGATCAATGTAATCGATTACATCAAGCCTGTAATCGATTACATCAGTGAAAAATGGATTTCCAAGGTTTTTAAAACTGTTTTTCTCAAATGGAAATCAAACATTAGTCACATGATCAACCATACACAAGTTTAAAACATCTCTGGGGCCTTAACACAAAGAACTCAACACATATATGCCTATACTCAACAATCAATACATAGATATATCCTACTTACACTTCAACTATGGAAAACCGAAAATTACTTTACATCAAAAGCAAAAACATCAAGAGAGACACTAAGGCATCTTCAAGCTTTAAGTCCAACAATGGTTTTTCAAGAGGAAAGGTTGATACAACTCTCTTCAAGAAAAGCGTTTTGAAGGACTTTATCATTGTTCAAATTTATGTAGACGATATAGTCTTTGGAGCAATTAACGAATCCTTGTGCAAGGATTTCTCTAAGTTAATGCAGGATGAGTTTGAGATGAGTATGATGGGAGAATTAAAGTTCTTCCTAGGACTTCAAATCAAACAGACGAAACAAGGTATCTATATTCACCAACAAAAGTACACCAAGGAGCTTCTCAAGAAGTTCAAGATGGAAAATGTTAAGCCCATGAAGACACTAATGCATTCGTCTGGTTCTAGCCTCAACAAAGATGAGTCAGGTAAAACCGTTGATTAGACGGTATACAGAGGTATGATTGGTTCTTTACTCTATCTTACTGCAAGTAGACCTGACATCATGTTTAGTGTCTGTCTATGTGCACGCTTTCAACCTGACCCTAGAGAATCTCATTTACAAGCTGTAAAGCGTATTCTAAGATATCTTATTGGAACCACTAATCTCTCTTTGTTATATAAGAAAAATAGTGATTTAAATCTTAGTGGCTATTGTGATGCTGATTATGCTGGAGATAAAGTGGAGAGGAAAAGCACAAGTGGTGGGTGTCAATTTCTTGGCACATCACTCATTACTTGGTCAAGTAAGAAACAAAACTTCATTGCACTCTCAACTACTGAAGCGGAGTATAGCGCTGCAGCTGGATGTTGCTCACAACTACTTTGAGTAAAACATCAACTTGAAGATTACTCCAGGTTTGAGACTCAAATACCAGTATTTTGTGATAATATAAGTGCAATCAATCTTAGCAAAAACCCTATTCAACATTCAAAAGCCAAACTTATTGAAATCAAATTTCATCTTATGAGAGATTATGTTCAAAAAGGTATTTTCGATATACAGTTTGTTCAAACTGATTTTCAATGGGCAGATATTTTCACAAAGGCTTTAGACGAAACTTGTTTTAACTTTATTAGAGAAAATTTGGGAATTGTTTCTTTAATTGATTAAGTTATTTCGTTTGTATCTTTTGTCTGTTCATTTCGTCTACTCAATTATTCTCGTTAAGACAAAACATTGTGTTTGATCAAGTTGAATCAGTCGAGGAAATTCCAACAGACGCAAGGTTATTATTTAATTAATTTAAAGTTAAGTGTGCAGGGACAAAATAAATGCAGCATTAAATGTGTCTGTTATTTATTGCACTATTCTAGGATGTTGAAAATCACGCGCAGTGAATTGCAGAGGTTAAATCAATCATTAAAAAGGCAATCATGAGGCAACGTCAAATCAGGGGCGGTTTCAACTTCTTTTGTCTGATGAATTATAATTGTTTCAATCTCTGACTATAAATACTGCAAAGTTCACTCTGTTACTCTTTTTTTACAGTATTCTATATTCTCTGAAATCTTAACTTCTCTAAAAATCTCATACTCACACACTCTCTTCTTTTTCAAACCTAGAAAATGGCCGCCAAGAAATCCAAGACTTCAGAAGAGACTTTCTTCGCGCAAGATCTCTTCTTGCCTAGCAAGTGGATTACCAAATCCACTCTTGAAGTTGTATCAAACCGGGTGGTGAGGATGCTAACTTTTAATGGATGGATGGACTTCGCTGAATGGAGAGGTCCATGGTTGATGGAGGCTTATGCTGAGTTCTGGAGTGATGCTAGAGAGTTTGATGATGGTATCATTGGTACCATTGACAGCAAGGAGTACATTGTTACTGTAGAAACCATTGCTGAAGCCGAGAAGTTCAAGGCTGAAGGTTACTTCTACAGTGCAGACTGGATGAAGATTGAGTCTGAAGAGGATGTTGATAACATGCTCTATGGAAAGGCTCGCAATCCTGACGACCCCAAGTTCTTGAGATCTGGGAATCTCCTCCCATCATGCAGAGTACTTCATAATCTTCTCTACAATATCTTCACTCCTCGAACTGGCTCAAGAGACAACATGAGTCTTTGAGATCGCTTCTGCCTTTTCTATTGTCTTAGAAAGTTAAGGATGAGCCTTCCTCATCTTATTCTTGATCATTGGGTGAGAGACTTGAAGAATAGAAATATTTGAAGGAAAAGTAGCATTCCCTACGCTACTCTCTTCTCCCAAATCATCATCAACCAAGGCTTTGATGTCATTGGAGTAGTGTGGCAAAGAAGGAACTGAAGTTAAAGGAAGCACATTTTCGAAGATGCATCTGGCATCAAGCTTCCTTCATTTTAGAAGTGGAGAAGAAGAAACCCTCTCTCCTATGACACAAGATCCCCCTCACAGAGCTCGCATCAAGCGTGCAAGACTAAGCGGCTCTGAAACCCAAACACAAGCCCAAACAAAAACTCAAACACAAGCCCAAACACAAACCCAAACACCAACACAAACACCAATATTTTCACCTCATCCGCCTATTATTGTTACAGAAGTTCCTTTTAAGGATGTTATTGTTGAACCCCTCAAAAAAAGGAAAAGGAACATCAGAATAAAACATGTTGCGTCTAAGACGCAAGAAAAAGAAGTTTCCCCTAGTGAAGATGAAGGGGTAACTAAAGCATTTGAAGATGCACCGTCTGTTAGAATCATGACAGATGAAGAAAAACAAAGGAAGTTGGCTGAAGAAAAGGCTAGGGCAAGGGAGATTGCTTTACAGAAAGCAGCCAAGGGCAAAGAGAAGATGAAGCAGAAGCAGAGGCTTGCGTCTGTCATTTTTGGAGAGACAGACGTAGCTAAACAAATGAAAGAGGCTAGAAGAGTCTCTATGTTGCTCGAAGCTGAAAGAGAACGCTTGTTTCAAAAAAGCGTTAGAGGGATTGGATCATCTGAAGCTGCTCCTGCTCCAGCAACTTCAGAGGGCATGAATAGTGAAGAAACTGCCCAGATCCAGAAAGACAATGCTCAACTAGCAGAGGAATTGGGGACCATGCTAAATGAAGAGGCTCCAACCATGGAAATCTCTGAACCCTCTCTTCAAGACGAACATAGGAGTATTAGTATTGATCTTATTGTTGTGTCTCCTCTAAACGCTGCCTATGATCAGACGATACCAGCTGCGTTTGAAGAAGTGTCTTGCTTTTAGACAATAGAAGCTGCGTCGAAGAAACCTTCCTGCTCACAGACGATGGACATTCCGTCTGTGGTCATCATTGAAAATGACACATGTTCTTCATCTGATGGGGAACATGTAGACATAAAAAGGCTATTTCAGCCTTTGGTGAGATCACATGCTGAGTTATTAAACCCTGAAGATCTCCCACAAAAGCACAAGATAGACTATTTGTTCCTCAACGAAATAGTTATGAAGAGGTCTGTTGAAAGCTCTTGTGCAGAGAGGCCAATCAAGCCAGATTGGTTGCTGGAAGATCAGACTGAAGATGTCTCTGATCTTAGTGATGGAGAACCCTATGAGTCTGCAACTGTTGGTTACATTGCAGATGATGAAGACTGCTTTATTAAGGACACTCCCTACATTGAATTGAAGAACCCTTATTGTTACAAAGGAAAGAAGGGATTCCAACTTGGGAGATTTGTCAATCCCATCAAATATCACCAACCCTTGAAGCCAGAAAACTTCAAAGATGATGAGAAATATTCCCCTGAAGAGCAACACGATTGGCTGAAGCGTCTGCCCTGGGATGAGTTGGCACAACACAACATCAAGAGTTTGGAGAACATTGCTACATACAACGATCATCCTGTTGGGATGTTGATTGAAGGACCAGCACTTGGCTATGAACCACACATTCCATCCAGAGAATACATAAAATGGAAGGTTCAACATGAGCTTAATGCACCTGCATTTCACCACTGCAGATATAGAGATCCAACCTCCAAAGTATATGAGCCAAGAGACTGTGATCATTCGCACTTGGACGCCATTGATATTCATGATCCATTCACCTTCACAATCCCTATGAACCAAACAGAGTATGTGGGACTAGGCCATACTCTAGGGATTGTCCTTCCATGGACAAGACCACATTGCCCAGGGATTCGTCTGAGCTATTCTCTCCTCATCGACGAATGTGAAGACCCTAAAGACTTCACTCACGCTCTACCTGAAGACTATAACATTGCCTTCAGAATGATGGTCAATGCTTATAAAAGAGAAGAGAAAGGTAGGTTAGCCTCCTTTCTTCAGATCCAAAGAAAAGCAAGGAAGGAACTCAGGCCCTATCCCTTCATGATGGGATCTCAGTTCTCATCATTAGTCACAAATGAAACCAAGTATTTCATTGTCTTGGATCGTACAAGACCATGCTTGGTTAAGTTTTTGGCCAAAGGGAAGGAGAAGAAGACACCATCTGTCCCCAAGCAATTCAAGTTCGCAAGGCACATTGCCAAGCGACTTCCATTTGCTGCCTACAACCATCTCAAGTATATTCAAGCTCAAGCCTCAAAGCCTATTAATCCAAAGATTCAAAGGATGATAGAGGAACATGAAGCTACCTCGACTTTCTGCTCAGGAACTTCTTTTGATGAAGAGTTTGTCACGTGTGGCAAAGTCTACCCTGGAGGAGCTTTCACCTACACTCTTCCTCCTCATGAACCTCATTATCTTCAACTCACTACCTTCAACAAGACATATTCTTGGCAATGGGAGAATAAATTTAGTTCTCGTCTGGAACTTCCATTGTTCACTTTGCGTCTAAAGGAGACTCTAGTGGTGGTCATTGAAGATGACACAGAACCCATTGTAGAGGAAGCAGTGACTGATGAGGAGCCTCTATCACCTGAAGATCCCACTGATAAGTATAATGCTTTGAAGCACAAATATGATGAGCTTGAGGAAAATTGTGAGCACTTGAAGAAAAAGAACAAAGAGCTTGAAGAAAATCAAGTCTCTATATCCACTAAGATGCAGCAGCTACGGAGTATTGTGATGAGTCTTGTATAGCATCAACCACAGTCTCCACCATCTTGATTTTGATGATTCTCAGCCCAAGGGGGTGAATAATTTGAGGAGAAGGTTATGCTAAGGGAGAGCATGGTAAGTCTGAGCTTTGAAGAGCATCGTCTGAGGGGGAGACAAAGACGAATGAAGGATATGAAGACTATGTATTTGTATCATTCTTTTATTTGTTCTGTCTTTGCTCTGATTCTTTTAGTAGTTTAATTTGTATAGCTCTGAGATCTTATACATTTATTTTGCTTTGATTATTTGTAATTGTTTTTCTAAACCTTGTAAACTTATAAATGGATTACATCACATTGATGTAACAATTCTTATAAAGAGGTATATTCAGATAACATTGTCTTGATGTAATTCTGGCTGCTTGTTATATATATGTTTTAGCTAACTTTGTCTTATGCAGATGCTCTTTTGAGAAAGCTGCTAGTATGGTCTGTAATCATCAAAAAGGGGAAGATTGTTAAATCAAGGTGATTAACGTCTCTAAGTTTTGATTAATTACAAGACAGACAGAACAAGCATAGACAAAGCATTGCAAGCAAAGTCGATGGAACAAGCCACAGACGGAAGATAATCCCTCAAAGTTGAAGTCATTCGTCTGTCTCAAAGCCAAGACATCAGACGGAAGGATAGATGATACTTTTCAGACGGAGCTTACAAGTCAATCTTAAGACTAAAGATTCACATCGTCTGTCAAGGAAGTGAAGTAAAGTCTGAGTAACTCGCGCCAAGATTCAAATCTTCTAAGTTACTCATGAGAGCTTCCAAGATCAGTATGAGGATTCGAGCTTTCATATGCAACACGAAAAGGTTTCACCATTTTCCAGGAAATCTTTGTACAAGTCAGAAAAAGGACTGAGCAAGCCATCAAATCTGCTGCACACGATATCCCATCACTTGATTGCGCTCTGACACCTTTTTGGACTGCACTTGGAAAAAGCTCAATGACATTCTTCTGTTTCTAACGGACATTTGAAGACTCTGCCTATAAAAGGACTTCACTCCTTAAAGTTTCAGTTGGTGAACACGCTTCGTATTTCTAAGCTATTGTGATTTCGCTCACTGCTACTCTTGCTCTATATTGTATAACCCTCTCTGTGAAGAGGAACTTTTCTTTCTAGAAAACTCTTTCAAATCCACTTGTGTGGTGTTTTAGCCTGAGGAGGCTGTGTGTTCAAAGAATACCTGTTTGTTTAGCCTGAGAAGGTTGTGTTCAAAGAATATCTTGTATTAGCCAGAAGTGGTTGGGTTCAAACAATACTTATAACCATTTCACGGTTTATAATGAAAACTCAGTAGTTGCTGGGTAACTGGACGTAGTCTTGAATAGACGAACCAGTATAAAAATATCTGTGTTCATACTTCTTGAGTTTGTGACTAACGTGGATAACCATATTGTAACGTCTGTTCATTAAAATTAACATTTGAAAGAACTTGTTTCGTCGAACCCTTTTAAACCAACAGACGAAAGGAATTAAAATTTTTTATTAACACAATTCAAACCTCCTTCTTGTGTTTTATCTTTTACAAATAGTGAACATGAATGTATTAGATTAGATTTAATAAAGGTATCACGATTACAACCATAGAGTGTCACAATATGTGATCTCGAGACCCGCAAAAATATATAGCCATACACAAAATAACAATATATCAGGAGAGATAGTTAATTACATTTGCGTAAGATACCAACAAAAGTAAACTACCCATCCCACAAAATACAAACAAAGGAAATAAGCCTACATCGGAGCAAACATAACTACTGTCAGAGTCAGTTGTATATCTATATTACCCACAACTCTACCCATCTAGTAAGTTTCCTCGGATGGATCACTCTCCTCCGACACATCATCCTCAACAGCTACCTCTACTAGGGCTGATGGTGGAACCGCGGCAGCCTCCTCTCGAGAAGTAGCAACATCCCTCAAAACTCCAGACTAGTCCACGGGATGTCCAGGGAAAGTATCAGGAAGAGTCAAGGGAAAGTACTCGAGAGGTCCATTTGCACCACCCACTCGCAATAGGAAACACACACTTCCTACAAAAGTGTCCTCCTCAAAAAGTTCATCGTGGGTCCAACGGCCCACCTGTGGTATGATCACCAGTCTCAACATTAGGTCCATCATCTCGGGCAATATCTGTCATTTGTCATGAGTATTGAGTGAGTTCCTGAAACAAGAAACGAATACAAACATCGAGTCTAAAGCCTGACAAACAAGTGTTGCTCTAATAGCCACTCAACACTCATACTACAACCTCCAATCTATCACTCAAGTTTCATTTACAAGTTCGTGCCTCGGATTCACTATCTCGAGGTCTTTAAACTTCAAACAATTGGGTGACGTCTAAGGCAACAACATTCCAGGTGGTACAATACCGGAAGTGTTCCATCAGTCTAGTAAATATGGAGTTTTGTCTGGCATGTCAAACGGGTTACATGAATCTTCCACCCTCAGAATATCAAATATCAGCAAACTTGTCCCCTCAGCGCTCTCATATTCCATCGCGTACCTACGTAATGTCACCCATTTTCCGTCATAGGCTTGGGTTCATCTCACCGCCACTCCTCATTGGGTGGTGTCATCATTAACGTTGTTCTGCATGCGGATTTTCATGGTATCGGCAAGTGTTTCAAGGACTTTCATCCCAAGTTTGTCTAGGGTATCAATAATCATAAAAACACTTTGCCATAAAATTCTTACCTGGAAAATGCCCACCTGGCATAAATAAACCCCTCAGAGCATCATCATGCCCTTGGATATCATTCAATACAAAATCTGTTATGAAACCTCCACATTTTCTCCCTTTCATAATATTTTTCATTTTTCATTAATCGCATCATAATCATCATCATTCAAAAAGGAGAATATGGATTTTTCATCAATCAAACAATCATATTTAATATGGACATATCTCGTCCCATAGTTCCTCATATGCTTCTGGTTCGTGTATCCACGTGTCGAGCGAAATCACACGTCTTGTTGACTTTCATTCGTAGGTCTCTACCCATTATCATTCATTACATAACTTTTAGAAGTCAAAACTTCTTAATTCAATCACAATTTAGCTCTATGATGGTTGTTTAGACAACCCTAGAAGATTTACACATTCATAGAGCAAAGATATATGTATTCAAACACTTCAAACATCCAAAGAAGTAAAGAAAGAAGCAAAAACATGATTCTAAAGATGTCTCACGCGAGTTGGAGCTCTAGAGACCCCAAAAACGTGTCTACCACCTTGTCTCACGCGAGCTACACTCTGTCTCATGCAAGCTGCACTCATCTCATGCTTCTATCATTCTATCTTTATATCTCTAGCTACAGATGTTATTTAACATAACCCACTGTTGGATGTTAAAATCCATGTGTTAGCAAGTTGTTGTTAAATATCATCCAACGGTTAACGAGTTCGGAGAAAGCATTTAAAAAACGTTGATCAGAGCTGTCAATGTGTCTCGCGCGAGTTGGCTACTAGAACACGAATTTTGTTGTACATCTTTCATTTTGTGACATATTTTGTTAGGTCACTTCACTCTTCACTAGCCTCACTATATTCCTAAGTCTCTTATGATCGTTATTGTTCCTTATGTGATGTTTGATTAATGGAAATACACATTGCAATGCCTCAATGGCTCAATGTTGCAAGATATGACAGAAAACCAAATAAGTGCATTAAGCATACAAAATACTACATAATGGGATAACCAACTATAAATCATGTAAACAAAGCAATTTCTTAGTACATAATTGTTTCATACCACAAGTAGCACATCTTTAATTCACTTAATTCATCTCAATTAGAATTCAATCACTATAACTCTCAATTTCATGAAACCAATTTCTTTGATTTTAACCATTCTTTAGGCTTTCATTTTAAATCACTTTGACCTTAACATGACTCCTTACAAACTTAGAAAATAGGGCACTTTCTTCTCACATAAAAATCATGCTAGAACACTTTCATCATATGACAATGGCCCCAATCAATTCATGACAAGACATATATCTATGATTACATATTCCACCCATACAATAGGCATTACAATTACAATTCCACATATTCCCAACATGCTTCAACCTACATAAACGAAATCATCCAACAGTCCACAACTCACCCACACAATACATTTTCACATAACATCTAGACAATCGTAATTTACACTAATAATCATCAGTTTCACAAACTCACATATTCTACAAGTTCTAGTTTTTCCTTTTAGACCCATAATCACATTTTGTTATTAGATCACTCATATTTTAACTTAGAGTTCTTTCCTTTTTATTCAAGTTCATTCTTTTCCAGCATCTAAGTTTGGGTTCCTCTTGCACCAAGTCATTCTCCATTGTTTTACAAGGGTCCACTTAGCTAGAGTTCAAGACCCACGAGTCCATAGGTTTAGTCCATTCGTGGTGCTCTTCTCTTAGTATTTTATTTCTTAAGCTTTCATTTTAGTTATTAAAAAGGAGACTCACACATCCATCTACGACCATCCCTTTAGGATTCTAGTCTCATGAGCAAACAAAGCAAAAGAGGAAGAATAATGAAGAAACAAGCATAAATCCACTCTTGAAAACAGAAAACCCGCATACCTTGAGTGAAGCTTAAGAGTTAACTTGAAGAAAGCAAGGTGGAACTTTTCCTCTTGGGTGGCAGCTGGATGTTCACGGTGGTGGCTAGTCATGGGGTGTTGCACGGTGGTGGTTGGCTAACATGGAGTGAGGGAGAGAAGAAGAAGAAGAAGGAGAAAAAGAAGAAGAAGGAGAAAGAGAAGAAGAAGTAGAAAAAGGAGAAGGAGAAGGAGAATGAGAAGGAGAATGAGGAGGAGAAGAAGGAGGAGAAGGAAGAGAAGAAGGAGAAGAAAGAAGAGGAAGAGGAAGAAAATTTTTATGTATGTATTATCGTGGGGGAAGTAAAAGTGGAGAGCAAAATTCCAAAGTGTCGGAATGTTGGTAGACAAGGGAGGGTGACGGCTCACAATAAGGGAACAAACTGTGGGACACTTATTTAAGTGTATGTGGAACCCACACGTAGGGTAGTTTCCCTGAATTCCATGGGGCTAACATCTTAAGCCCACCACAACCGAGGTGTGGCCTTTTGAGTTCTCGAGATATCTGATTTCCTCCGTTTCAGTTTCTCAAGGTTCCTAAGAATTTTCTCTCCCTTGTCATGGGTCTATAATAAAATTCCATTTTTGTTTAGAGTTCTCACTTTTTCAGTTTCACTTTCATTCTATTTCTTGACTTCTCACCTAAGGTTGTAGGATACTTATGATTTTCATTTATAGAGCAAGTGGCAAATGACCGTTTTACTACTAATCTTTTATTCTTTGCACTGAATAACTTCTAAACGCTACTTAGAATAAAATATCATACTTTAAATCTCAATTTGTAAAGAAGATGACAAAATGACCATTTTGCCCCTACTCTAAAATTGAGGATGTTACACCATTCTCCTCTATGCTCATGTATCAGGCAGCTTAGGCTCAAAGGTCATGCATTTTTTGCAGGGGCTTGGCATATAGGGAATCCGAGAAGGTCCCTAGGTGGAGTCTCACTTTGATCAAATGCATGGCTACTATTGTGTGGAGATCAGGTATATTCATGGTAGCTTTGGCGAATCAGGTCATTTATTTGTGCAGTGTTTTGTAGTTCTCTTGAACATGTGCTATAACGAGGAAGAGTTTGTGGTTATGGGTTTGCATTCGGTGATACCTGCAACAAATCTAGCGCACAAGGTATCAAAGGAGTCCACAGATAATGGCGGTAAGGAATATTTCCACTTGAGCATGATTCCCTTGAGTGTGGTCGTGAAAAGATGACAGTGATTTCAGAGATCGTCAGATACAAACCGGCTTGGGTAAGGTCACCCTTCACGTGTGTCGTGGGGTCTGATGTCCTCCAATTTTTCTGCCAGCCTTATTTGCATGATGTTGGGAGTGAAAGGGTGAAACGAGGAGAGAGCTTATAATACCTCTCCCTACAGGGTGGGTAGTGCATTGAATGGCATTTGTTGTGGGCACGGTTACGTTGTGTGGGTTTGCGAAACGATGGGGGCACTCATTGACTTTTGATTTTGGATCAAGATGTGCTCGTTCGTGAGAGGTTTCGATTCTTCTTGCACATGTTTTGACGATAGGAAAGACTCAGCTTCGTGCTCAACCGGCTGTTAGGTTTGTGGTGTTTTTGGTTGGACTTCTCCCGCATGTTGAATGGACGAGACCTGTTGGCACAAGGCCAAAATCTCCTCCATATGTTGATCTCATAGTGCTTGCATCTCGTTGGGATGTCGAGTTCTTAGTCATTCCATATCCTCTCCTCACTGATTTCGTACCCCAGCCACTACGGAGTCAATCTAAGCTTAGAGAGCACCAAGGGAAGTCGTGTCCATGTCTAGCTGAGAAATGAAGGTGGCTATTTGGCTTCAAGTATGTACCATATTGTTAGATCAAGATGTTTAACACATCTAAGGTTTTGATTTCTACAAGACAGACGAAACTTTCTCAGACGGAACATCAGCGAGCAAGTCAGACGAAACAAGCACAGACAAAAGATAACTCCTCAGACTGGAGTCATTCGTCTGTCTCAAGTCAAAGTCATTAGACGATAGGATAAGACGAAACATCTTAAAGACTGAAGAAGTATATCGTCTGTCCAAGAAGTGAAGCAAATTTTTGAGTCACTCGCGCCAAGATTTTAAATCTTAAGAAGTACTCATTAGAAGCATCCAAGATCAGTATAGGGATTCGTGCTTACACATGCAACTCAAAAAAGTCTTCACCTTTTTGTTAAAGTCTTTGTACAAGTCAGAAAAGGTACTGCGCACGCAATCTAAATCCGTTGCACACGCCATCAATCACTCAAGTACTATCTAACACCTTTTGGAAAGCTCTCAAGAAAATATTCAACGACATTCTCATGTGTCTAACAGTTATATGAAGATGGTACCTATTTAAAGACTTCACTTCAACAGAGATTAGTTGGAGAAAACGCTTATATTATTCTATCTTCTGTGATTTCGCTCAATACATCTGATTGTACTCCATTGTAAAACCCTCTCTGCGAAGAGGAATCTTTCTGTTCTTTAAAACATCTTTTTAAAATCCACTTGTGTGGTAGTTTAGCCTGAGGAGGCTGGTTGTTCAAAGAATACCTTTGTTGTTTAGCCTGCGAAGGCTGTGTTTAAAGAATATCTTGTTATAGCCAGAAATGGCTGGGTGCAAATAATACTTGTAACCATTTCACGGTTGGTAGTGAAAACTCAGTGGTTGTTGGGTAACTGGACGTAGTCTTGTATAGACGAACCAGTATAAAATAGTTGTGTACTTATCTTCTTAAGTGTTTGACTAACGGGGATAATTAAGCTATAACGTATCTTAATTAAAAAAAATCCTTGAAGATTAAGTAATACTTCGTCTGAACATATTTAAACCCACAAACAAAAGGGAAAATTTTTTTAAAAAAAACACAATTCAACCCCCCTTCTTGTGTTCTATCTTTTACACATATACTTTGTGGTCTTGGGAAATTTTTACCAAGACCCCATGGTGGGAGCCAAATGCTCCTTCCGAGCCTGAGTTTCGAGTTGTTCTATATGGGTTGAGTACTCTAGATGGGAAACCTTATGGAGGAGAGCTCAGGTGTTGATGAATGAACCTAAGTCCTCCTTAGGAGTGGGGTTTGTACCTGTAAGAACTCTCTGATGCTTAAGTTAGCAATCGACAGAAAGTAAGAAAGAATGAGTTCTAGAGAGAAGTGAGAGCATAAGAAGTATAAAGGTGTTGAATGTACTCTATGGTGGAGAATGGGGTATTTATAAGTTGGTGAGTTAACCAAGTTAAGCAAGAAAATGTGCCTTGGGCCACACGCCGACATGATGTGTCCGACTCTGATAGGGAGGACGTGACATTTAGCCAACTTGATCATCTTACAAATAATGATGACAAATGTCAGGTGAAGTTTACATGTTGTAGGACGCATGTCTTACTCTAATTGGTCGAGTAAGACAGTGTTGACTGACTAGGTCAAGCCTCGGGTTAGCATTATGTCTCATTGTATTAATTGTGATGTGACATAAAGGTCACATCACGTCAGCACAATATAAATCTCTAAAATACTTTTTAGATTTAAAAAGATATGATTCAATCTTTAGGATGTTTTTTAAAATTAAAGATATCATCTATCATTTATATATTGGAATTTTTTTTTTCTTTTCAAGATCAAGATATTAATTCTATTAATAGATGATTTTGACATGAAAAGAATCACCTGCTAATAGGTCCTCAATCCAAGTGGGGAAGGTAGATTATGTTAAGTGTAGAAGGTTTCTCAAATTTATCAAAATGCTTATAATGAGTAGTTTCTCTAGGAATTTTTTAAAAAAATTATAAATGAAGATTTATTAAGATGTTGTGAATATAAACATAAGATGTCTGTGAAACCTTCTTATTTTTATGGTATTGTTATTTTATCTTGTCATATTTTAGATAAAAAATAATGTATTTATTTTCAATACCTACAAATAATACTCTCATGTTAATAATAATAAAGCCAAAATATAATGTATATTACTTAATTATATTGATAAGGATTTAAGAATAATTTCTATATTTTCACTTGCCCAAGACTTAAGGACTTTCATATATAAATATTACTCCCTTACGATGTAACAATATGGTAATTTTACTTCATGTCAAAGTGTGGTTCACTCCTCGTAGATATTTTATAAAGTGTTTGGGTGGGATTTTCATCTTGGTTAACGCTAGGTACATTTGATTCTACGGGTAATTGACGTAACTAGACTGTTTCGGTAATTTTTTAATTAAAATGGGTCTAGTTACAAACTATTTATGAGGGATAGTTTGTTTTAGATGAACTTGCCAGCTTGTGAGCGCGCCCAAAATGTGAAACATTGGGTTAGGAGCACCTTCACCTGGAAAGAGACACGTGGCCCAATTAAAAAGGAAGGCGCAGATGATTCATCGTCTCCTATAAAGGTTAAATTATGTCTACATGTCGCCTTTTGGTTGGAGGAGCTTGCTACTCGGTCAAAATTCGTTCAAACGCAGGTCACATTGGCTAATCTGTTGAAGGTGCTCTCCACCTTGGCACCTTTGCTTTGTCTTTGGATAAGAAACAAGTAGAAGGCAAATTCTTCTTCCTTTCTTCCATTTTATTTATTTTTTTAACACTTTGACACCAAAGAACAAGCAAAACACAAAGTCTCTCTTGTTTATTTTGTTATTTAAGAGGTGTAAGTTGACGTAGGACTAAAGCACGTGGTGTGGGACAAAGAAGATAAGCCAATGGTTGGGGCTGATTTTGGTGCAGGAACTTTGGAATTTTCAATAAAAAAATGTGTTTCAAATGAGAGTGTGTTAATGGCTATTGGTAACAAGGAGGGACTGTACAAGAACCTGTCGGATCTCATGTAGCATTGTTGAACTATTATTTGGTTCACACTTCGGCAAGTGTACCGGTCGTTTACAAGTTTAGAAAGATGAGAGAGGGTTGTCGAACCACAGAGACTGATTGATGAATTACCGAATGCTTAACATGCTTTGCTATTAGGACGAACCGATGAATGAATCATTTGTGTAAAACTAAGCAGCTATGTAAGAGTAAACAGTAAACTATAAAACATATAAAGAAAGCAAGTAAGTGTTTAAGTTTCTAAACAAAATAATGAAGAAGGTTAGGGAATAGGTTCATTCGATTCCTTCCCTCAAGTAACTATTTCCTATGTCAATTCAACAGAAATCGTTCAAATAGAGATAGAATTCGTGATACCGTAGACTAATCTTATTCCTAGGTCTTTAGTCCCTTTGAATGACTAATATAATCCCTAATCCCTTAGGTGAGAACATAAGTGCATTCAAGAAGCGAAACAGATGAATTCCTAACATCTCATAACATACAAGTTCTATCCCTAAACTCATGTATAGCTATAGTGATACACTTCCTCTCCTAATTCAACTATCAATCTTCCAATTGCATAATTGAAATGAGATACAAACACTCAAGGAACAGTTCAATCCAGTTCAAACATTAATATCCCTATCTCTATTTGAACTTCATGAATTAAACCTCAAGAATAAGCAATAAGTAGGAAGAGATCAATCAATTAACTGAAATTACACTTGAATTAACATAGAAATTCGTTACAAGAGTTCTGGAATCAAAATCCCCATTCCTAACCTAGAAATCTAGCCTAGCATGGAAATGAGAAAATAAAGAAGAGAAAAAGAAATCAAACACAAGAGAAGCTCCATAATTGCTTGATTCTTGCTTCCACAAGCTCACAAGCTCAGAAATCTCTAGGTTTGATGGAGGAAGATGGAGAACGAAGGTGGAGAAGAGAGAAAATGCTAGAAGCGTGCAGAGGAAGGAACTAAAAACTGAATTATGAATTGTATATGTGATTTCGCGCCCAAAAGCCCTTATATAGCTGATGAAATGCGCCCTCCATTTAAAAGAATCGCGCCTAGGCGCATTTGTCCAGAGAAATGGGTTGCAGCGCGCCTCCATTTGCGCCTAGGCGCACCCTTGCGCCTCCATTGGGTCCTCTATTCGCGCCTTGGCGCGTTTGGTTAGAGAAGGGGGGTTGAAACGCGCCCCAGCACGCGCCCTGGCGCCCTTGCGCCCTTGGATACTCCTTAAATGCGCCTAGGCGCGTTTGGACAGAGAGGAGGTGTTGATTTGCGCCCTAGCTCGCGCCTAGGCGCGTTTTGACAGCAAAGAAGTCCAATTTGTGCCTCAGCTCGCGCCTAGGCGCGTTTTGATAGCACATGAATAGTGATTTCTTGATTTGAGCTTCAATTCCACTTCTTCTTGATGGCTAGCACCCCCAAGTCTTCATCTTAAGTTCATGGGCTTTCCTTCCAAGCTTCTTTCTTCAATCAACCTACAATGAACCTAGAAATTAACCAAAGAAGGATTAAAATGACTTAAAAACACAAGAAAAACTTATAAAACTAACGAAACACTAAATCAAGAACTAACACTAAACAAACATGGTATTTTCATTGTTTTATTGTCTAAACTATAACTAAACCTATTAAAATTGGATGAAAATGGACTTAAAACACCTAGGAAAACATGTATAATCTAACACTTATCAAGCATCCAAAAGTATCGAACTTCAGTTGGAACTATGCAAATTTCTGACAACTATTATAATCAAAATCAAGGGAGTGTGTTGGTCCCTATTAAGAATCTAAAGGGGGTGAATAGATTCTATGTCCCACTTAATGGATAATTTTCTAATTTTCTTTTCTATCCTCTTTATACTTCAAATTTTTAAGTAATCTTTGTTATTCTTAGAACAATAAACCAAAGATATATTTTAGAGTTAGTACAGCGAAAACATAAGAAGATAGATCAAAAGTATTTTCATACTTATCTTTCCAAACTTTTATATTCAGATCGCTCTTTTAGACATATATGCAATAGAGTTATAAAAGTGTGAGGGAAAGAAATGTGCACAAAGCATTTATACTGGTTCGGCATCAAGCCTACATCCAGTCTCAATACAACAATTGTTGTTATTGGTGTTCCACTACAAACCAATGATCCCTTTATGTCTTTTACAAGCAATCTACACATGCAACACAAAACGAAATCAAAAACACTCAATTCAAATCGTTCTTTATCACAAAGAACTTTCCTCTCCAATTCTTGGTACCTCCAAGAATCAATGTTGAGAAACCTTTCTCAAGCCACAAAACTCTTTTTCTAGAGAGATCTTTTTCTCTAAGAGTAAATCTATATCTCTAAGATAAAATCTAAAGATCAGAATCAGAGTACACTTATTGTGCTTAATCTTATCAACAAAAAGCTCTGAATATCTTCATTCATCAGTTCACATTCATCCTCATAGAAATCTTTGAAAACCTTTTGAAATCTTTATGAGTTTCTTGGAGAAAATTCTTAAGAACTTAAATAGTTCTCAAATCACACTTCAAATGCTCCTATTGGTTTTCAAAAAATCAAAAAGTATTTTATGAAAACATTTTTCAAAAAGCTATTTGTAGAGAAACAATTTAAAACAAGTGAGGATGAGTTTTCTAATGTAGATAGTCGATTACCAATATCAGGTAATCGATTACTCCAGAGTGATGAGTTCCAACTTGGCATTTCTAGCTCGTGGTAATCGATTATCCATAACTGGTAATCGATTACTCCAGCAAATACATGAGTTTCCCTTTTAGCAATTAATGTTGGTAGTCGATTACCCTCAATTGGTAATTTATTACCTCGGTTAAAACATGTAAAACTTCTCAAACCAAGTAATCTACTACTTCAGTTGGTAATTGACTACTTTAGTTTGGTTTTTCATTTTCAAAAACAAAAAGGAGGGAAATCTCAAACACTTAGCTATGAGCAAACTATCAAATTAGATCTTAAAATTCAATGAATCTAAACTAAGCACTCACAAACACAAAGACCTAAATTAAAAACATTCAATATATTAGCAAGCCTATTTACATCTCTAAGAAACCAAAATTACATGTATTTACATCAAAATCAAAAGACACTTGTAGACAAGCAAGCCTCCTCCAAGCTTCAAGTCTAACAGAGTGGTTACTAGTTGGGGAAACGAGTGCAACAAGGAGGAAGATGAGGGCAAGTTGTGAGGAATGGTGAGGGTTGTGGAAGAGGATATGCAACAAAGGATGATAAAGAGCGTGTTGAGGAAAAGTGAAGGTTGTGTGACTACTTTAATTCTATTACGTGTCTGAACACGCTCACAGTTCAGGTGCATCATACTGTCATTCTGTCACGTATCTGAACGCGTTCACGATCCATGCACATCCTACTATCGTTCTGCCACGTGGAATCTTTATGTTTCACTTTTTTCAGTTACCTGAAGTGTCAACCATTGGAGCGCTTTAACCTTATGTTAGCTATAAAGACTTTTTGACTTCTAGCGCATTCACTTTTTTTATATCAAAGACATTAAACTCTTTAACACTTTTAATAATACTAATCTTCTATTGTAATAAATTTCTATACGACGTCGAAACTATAATTGTTTTTTCAACCTATATCCTTTGAGTACATTCCTACACTTTAAGCACGTGAATTATTACATGAGTTAAGCTTTAAATTTAGTCCAGAACACTTTAAATTTCAATAATGTTATTTTTAAAAAAAAAATACCACAGATTTGGGTTTATTTACCGCATGCACTTTTCATGCTATCTGAGGCAACTCATTTTCTGCCTATTAGAATAAAATAAAGACGATGATGAAAGGTGAGGCAACTACATATATTTAGTGAGTGTTTTTTAAAAAAATATAGACGCGATCCTAACTAACAAATGGTGAAATTAAATAGTATTTCAATGGCAAGACAAATGAGTTATGTAAAAATAAGTTAGAAAATTAAATTAAAATTAATCATTGGTCTGATGTTTTCTGGGTAATGGGTCATTTTACATCACAATCATACACGTAGTTAATGATTTGCTGTCACAAGACCAATCTATAGCTGGTACGAGTTTGTGGTAATGCATAACAGCCGAGTGCCGAAGACTTATGCACAGAAGTATCTTGGGATGATGGGATCCATTTTGCGTCTACGTGAAATCAATTCAAGCTGGACCTTTGTCATAAACATCTAGAGATGAAAGAAGAAGACAAAGGGGGGAAAGAAGTTGAAAATGAAATAAGAATAAACCATTGTATGAACATATCGTACACAGTGTTTACTTCTTAAAACCTCTTTACGAACACAGTCTATCCCTTTACTGTTAACCCAAGAATTAGTCACTCTTTGATTCTACTTTCACCCATCAATGGCCCATTTTAATTAGTTGACAAGAATTAGATCAGATAAGATAGCGTTTCTTTCTCATCAAACGTCGTCTTAGCTCGATATGATATGATTTGCTTAAAGTGTGATTTGATGTAAATCAATGTTGGTCAAATAATTAAAGTTAAAAGGTTACGGGTTATCTGGTTCTTATTAGTTTACAAACACGCGGAGATATTTTATTTTTATATATAGTGACATCAAATCAGTTAATTAACCCTTTTGTCAAGGCATTATCTTCTCCTTTAAACACATGAACATGTGGGATCTTGGATCCCCAATCCCAATCCTCTAAACCAGAGTTTTGTTAACCATAGCATGCAAATTAAAAGAAAAAAGAGAAAATATTTAATACGTAAATACAGATGAATGTAAAAATATAAAATTTTGAGTTATATAATTTTACGCATTTTAATAAAAAAAATTATTATTTTAGTTTCTTAACCCTCTCTAAGAACATTAGTTAGCAAACAATTTTAAACAAATTATAAATATATAATTGTATCTCATTCAAAAAAAATAATATTGTCTCATATAACACAAAAATTTTAGACACGTGCGATCTAATTAAGAAAACAAACAAACTAAAAAAAGAGGGTTAGTACAAATCTAAATCATATTATAACCATACAGATTGTATAAAACAAAATACGAGAGACTGTTCCCACATATCAATCGGTGAAAACAGCGTTCATAAGAGAACGAAGAAAGAGACTAATTTTATAAGGTCTATGTACACACGGAAAATAGAAATATTTAATTATAAGGTCGCAAAGCAAGATTAAAGTCTACTTTACGTGACACTCACAGCTAACTGGATATGCCTTTTCGTTTTGTAGAGCAACTTATGTGCTATATAGTGCAAAGACTAGACTTGTGATGGGGACAAACTATCTTACTTGCTTTGGTTGCAAAGTGAGGTCAATGACACGTAATGGCTTGGGCCATTAAGATACCGTTAATACAGACAACAGGGTTATAGATAATTGGATAATTTTGGTCTCACAAAGCAATGGCATTATTATTTTTTGGTAAGTGTTTTTGATTTGATGTGTTCACCCCCAATTTGACATTTGAATTTGTTTTGTCCCTCTCAAATCCCTAACATTGAATTACGTTAATTTGGATTTTGGAATATGTACGATAATGAGGTTGTATTAGTTAAAGTGGAAAACATTGTACTTGGTTTTGTGCCCTTCTAAATCCATTCAATTCTTATCTACTTGTCCTACCAACTTTATTTTTATTTAGAGAGCATTATACTTAAAAATAACACTTCTATGATTAGCTTTCAAAACCATATATGTCTGTCCTCGTTCCTATTTGCAACCGTACGCATATCATATGGCAAAATATATCTAATAAATTTTGGGACAGCGTCTAGGGAAAAGACAATGGGGCATAAAGGAAAAAATTTTGGTAACCCTATAATGTAAAAGAGACTTAGGGATGTATATTGTTAATTGTGAGGTCTAGCTATATATAACAAGGGACTATTTATTTGCAGTAATAAATGCTAGTAGGGAAACCTTCTTTGAGCATTTGTTTGAAGACAGATGTGGACTCGATTATATTTTTAGTAGTAGAATATAAATGACGGGACTAATGCAAACTAATCCCAAAAGTAATATAAATATTTGCACTTTTGACAATGCTGATCTAATTAAGCTTATCATAATAGTATATTAATAGTATCATTAGCATGGGTATCATGGAGACTAGTGATAGAACCTTAGTTCCCAATCGGAACAACGGTGCCTGCAATTTCTAGAAACGGACCAAATTAAATTAAGGAGTGAATTTCAATTTTAGCAAAGGTTGGCTAATTTAGAATAATCTTCAAAAAGTGTAATATTTTGAAAGATATATTTTATTATTTTATCTTTAAATTATATTATTTATCATTATTTAAATTTCTTAATTTAATTATTTATTTTTATTTTATTTCATAAATTAAAGATTAAAATAAAACTAAAATCACAATAGATATTCTTTCGAGTTCAACATGAAAGATATAATATTCTTTTATGAATTATTTTATTATTTTTTTCTTGTATAGGGACTAAATTGTCTAATTAACCCATTTTTAAAGACCAAAATAATTATTTATATGGAGATTCTATGTTATTTTTACTAATTAATCTATCTTGAAGTAATCAGTTTTTTCACAAATAAAAATATAAGTTGGTGTCTATATTGTTGTTGTATAATCTATTTTGCTACTTAATGGAGAATCTTCTTTTTTTAACCTTTAATTATTTTAAATGTTTAATTATTGATTTATGCAAGATATGTGATTCTTTTTCTTTGTTATTTTATTAATTTTAAATTATTAAATATAAATTTTAAAAAAATATATGGTTAAATTAAATTAAATAAAGATAAAACTAAATAATTCTTATCTTAATCTGTCATGATTATAGCATCCAACACTCTCATCATGATCGTCACACCCACCATTACTATGTCATTATTGTTATTGTTATTTTCATTACCATAAATGTGTCATAATTATTGTTTTCACCATTGCTCATTGTCGCGTAACATCCATCATCACTACCACAATTGTCATATCCTTTACATTACCATGATCATATCACCTCTACCATCTTTAGGGACGATAACAATTATGACAATAACGACAACAATGGTGGAATGATCATAGTGATAATGACAGATATAATAATCATGGTGGTGGTAGATATTACACAACAATGGTAGTACTAGTGGTTAAGGAAACAACAATAATGATGGCATGTTCATGGTTATGGTAGTAGGTGTGGTAGTTGTGAATGTTATGATTATGGTAGATTAAAATAAGAAACATTTGATTATAACTTTATTTAACTATTAAATTATTTCAATCCATTTCTATAAATGTGTGTCACCATTATTGTCGTCACTACTGTCATTATCACGTAACATCCATCATTGCTACCACAACTATCATACCCTTTACATCGCCATGACTATGTCACCACCATCGTTGTCAAGGATGATATCGATGGTGGCAACAACGAAAATGGTGTTGACATGATCACAGCGACAGTGGCAGGTATAATAATTATGGTGGTGGTGGTAGGTATTACACGACAATGATAATATTGGTGGTTAAGACAACAACAATAATAATAATGATATATTCATGGTGATGGTAATAGGTGTGTTAGTAGTGAATTATATAATTATGATGGATTGAAATAAGAAATATTTGATTATTACTTTATTTAATTATTAAATTATTTCAATATAATCACATTTTAATATATGTATATATATATATATGTTAAGTCAAAATGACTTAGCATCTTAATTTTGATAATTACAGAAGAATTATCAGATTAAAGAGGCATCAGATGAAGACAGAAGAATGAGCAGATTGAAGAGGCATCAGATGTAGACTGAAGAATGATCAGATTGAAGAGGCATCAAATGTAGACTGAAGAATGATCAGACTGAAGAGGCATCAGATGCAGACTGGAGAATGATCAGACTGAATAAAGATAGAAGAATGTACAGATTGAAGAGGCATCAAATGCAAACAGAAGAATGATCAGACGGATCATTAATGAGCATAGACGAAAGCCCGAAAACCAAATCTTGCTTTTTGATGATGTCTCTAATCAAGTCAGAAAAAGTCTGAACATATGCTGACTCCGTTGTGCAAGCATTAATATTCTGATTTATCTCTGTCACACGTTTGAAGACTTCAAGAAAAAGGACAACGGTCTCAAAGATGAGTCTAACGGATCTCTCAAAACCTTACCTATATAAAGACTTCATCTTCTTCATTTCAAGTTGGCGAACTGCACAACAAAGAAATTATATTCAACTCTTGCTCAAGCTCTCAAGCAAAAATTCGCTCGCCACAAACTTAGAATAGATCTCAGTGTAAAATCCCTCTCTGCATAGAGGATAATCATTCTTTAGAACATCTTTCAAAATCCACTGTTGTGGTGCCCTTAGCCCGAGGAGGCTGTGTTTCAAAGAACACCTTTGTATTAGCCTGTGGAGGTTGTGTTCAAAGACTACCTTGTTTAGTCTGCAGAGGCCGGGTCCAAAGAATACTGATTTAGCCTGAGAAGGTTGTGTCCAAATAATATTTGTATTTAGTCATGAGTGGTTGGGTTCAAAAAATACCTTTTAGTGAAACCTCAGCAAGTTGCTGGATAACTAGACGTAGTCTTGAATAGACGAAGCAGTATAAAAATATTATTGTATTCATTATTTTTATCTGCTTACTAACTGAGGATAATTACTTGAACTAAGATTTTCATTAAAATCAAGTTTATAAGACTGAACTCATTTTGCGTCTGTCCTGGGATTTAAACTATAGACGTGATAGTCCACTGTCGAATGAACATCAAAAGCTAGACTTATCCCCAATTAAACTTGTAATATAGAGGATTCAACCTAGGTCATCTCTCTGAAGACATGCATGCACTTGATTCGGAATTATTCACAATTAGAAGGGGGATTTTCATTGAACAATTCAATAAAACTAAACAAAACTGAAATTATGAAATGGAAAGCTAAAGACAAAAGCAAAGTGATGTAAATTGAAGTATTAAATTGAGCAAAAGATAAGAGCAGAAAAGGAACGATGAACACTTAGCATAAAACGAGAAGATGACTAGAAATTGAGAATAGAACTGAGAAATGTAGATTGAAACAACGAATTAAGCAGAAGATAAATGCAGGAAAGGAGTAAAGCGCAATAGTACCAAAATGTGAAAAGAAACCTAGAAAAATTAAGAACAGAATAATAGATTGCAAATGTGAATTGAACCAGAGATCTGTTGCAGAATTGGAAACTAGAGGAATAAAATCAAGAATCGAATTCACTTGTGCAATATCCAAGGTTGGGAAGAGAAATTGAATACATGAACATCGAGAACTAAGAAGATGAGAGAAAGAAGAAGAGAGAACAGAGAAGAGAGAAGAGAGAATTGCGCAATCGCGCAATTGAAGTGTTCAAGAGAAACAACTGAATTAAAAAAATGGAAGTTGTTAATCTTCGCGCCCAAAAACCCTTATATAGGTGAAGAATCGCGCCTCCACATAAGTTGATTTGCACCCTGGCGCAAATCTCCAGCTGAAATGGGTACAACCGCGCCCCCATTTGCGCCCTGGCGCGTTTGCGCCTCCATGCATCATCAGATTCGCGCCTAGGCGCGTCTTACCAGAGAAGGAGCTCCAATTTGCGCCTTGGCGCGAGTTTGCGCCCCCACATGCTTCCTATTTGCGCCTAGGCGCGTTTCTCCAGAGAGGAAGCTCCAAATTGCGCCACACCTTGTTCACAATTGCGCCTAGGCGCGAGTTTTGCGCCCCAGCTCCTTCACAATTGCGCCTAGGCGCATCTTACTGGAGAAGAAGGGCCAAATTGCGCCCCTCTTTCATGCCTTGGCGCAAATGGGAGTGCTTCCTTGTCTTGAGCTTCAATTTCTCTCCTTCTTGCTGATTTGCACTCCAAGTTCTTATCTCAGGTCTTGGGTCTTTCATTCCAAGCTTCCATTCTAGCATTCAATCCTTCCATGCTCTTATCTCTTCTCCATTCCTCAGAGCTCTAGATGTAACTGCACAAGCATCAGTATAGAAACATAAGAACTTATGGAAATTTAACTATTATTTACTTTTAGTACTAAACTATACCTCTAACTCAATATCTAGGATAAACTACCAAAATATGACACATATAAAAGCTAATTGAACCAAGAACAGGGTAAAGAAAATGTATATAAAATGGATTATCAAATACCCCCACACTTATTCTTTTGCACTCCGGGGCAAAACTTACTAAAAGAAGAATTGATGATATGTGAACTGGACCAATTTCAATTGAACCACAGATGCATGAAAAGGGTAAGGGACAAAATTTAAAGCATCAAGATTAACAACAATCCATGTATCTACTGTACATCCAGAATAAACAAATTGATAGGTTGAGTTAAAGAATGAATTCAAAGTGATAGAACCTCACAAGTAAGTGTTTCCTCTTAACTCTCAAGTGTTTAGGATTGTATTTGCACTCAAACACATCATGCAAGCTAGCACTACCAGATTTTTACAATCCTCTAATTTCAATAACTTGAAACACATGCAATCAAAGATCAAAAGGACTTTATTAAGCTTGTAATGTGGCCAAGGTGAAGGTGGGATAAGAGAAAGATCATTTAGGCTAATAACCAAAGAGAGAAGAGGAGCAATGGGGAATAAATTCAATAAGTATGAAGATTACCCTCCTAACATTTACCTCTTTGGTTTCCCACTTATTTCCATCCTAGATTTTCATTTTCTTGTGTTTCTTTTTCTTTTCCTTCTTTTGCTTTCTTATAACTTTTGGTATTTTCTTTTCTTCTTTCTTTTACTTCTTTTGCTTTCTTATAACTTTTGGTATTTTCTTTTCTTCTTTCTTTTACTTCTTTTTCTTTTCTATATTTCCTTCCTTATAGCTTTTGGTATTTTCTTCTTTGTATCTTTTTCTATATATTTGTTTTCTTTTGCATAGCTACTGCCAATCCATTCACCAACTCACATACCAGACTTATCCTGAGAGGTTATACCCCCACACTTATTTAGAACCTATTCCCAAAACAATTCCAAAGCTCCTTTAATCCCTAAGGTCAAAGGACATCATTGTTTTCCATTTTTCGGCTTGTAATGAGCTTAAAATTGAAAAAAGGGGTATAAAGGCTCAAAAGGGGATAACAAGGGAAAAAAAACATGTAAGGTAGGTCAATTTGGCTAGTAGCTTAAGAAGAATTGCCTAAATCATTTCAATAATGCATGTGAACAAGAAATATCAGCAAGAGTCAAGGAAAAATCTAGAGCAACTAACAAGATGAGTGTAATCACACAAGAAAGAAATTTTTGAAGGAAAATGGTTCCTCCATATAAGGCTCAAACTCTCACAAGGTTTACTTTTCTATCACTAATTATCCACACTTTAATTTCAAGTCAATTGCAATTCAAGGATGCACAAATAAGTCATAGGAAAATTGAAAAATCTATCAACTGAAAATGTTTGTAACTTCCACAGTTCATATACCTATAAATCCAGAGAAAAGGTATGATTCACATATAAATTTTGTGTCATATACTTGAATCTCTCTTTTGTTGTTTTTTTTTTTCTAAGGGTCGAAACAAAATGATTCCTAAATCAAAAATAGAGAAATATTCACAATATTCACAAAATTCCCCCCCCCCCCCACACTTAAACTACACATTGTCCCAATGTGTTCCAATCAACAGATTAATCAATCATATCACCACAATGATCAGACAAGTGCAATAAATGTAAGGAAGGAGAGGGAAAGGAGAACTCCCTAATTACTTCCTAATTACAAAAGATGGATAGACAGGAAATGAATGAAAATAGAACGGAAAAGAGTGGAGGGAGAAAAGAAAACTCCATCGGCCGTCAGAGCCAGCAAGGTGGGTGCAAGTGATACCAACTCTTGCTCTATGGTTGTTCAATGGTGCTTCCTTGATAATGTTGTAGCTGCCCATTCACCATGAATCTGCCCTTGGTACCTACCAGAACAAACATCCACCAGGATCAAATATCATCCAATCATCTACAACTATACGTAAATCATTATTGATTAGTGCAAATGATTGATGGTGCAGATATGTTCTATGATTAGTGCATGGTGGTGGTAGGAAAAATTTGAATGCCATAATCATAATTTTCCATTTGTTCATTTTAACCTTGGCATCCAATTTGAACAATTTAAATGTTTCACTTAATCTAAAGCACAAATTAAAGCATATGGAACATCGAACATCAATATCAACAACACCATTTAAAAGAGAGAGTAAAGGGTTAGAATGTTTCAAAGTATCAAGGTCATCCTTTACTCCATCTACAATGTGTGTAGACATTGGTTCGCCAATAAGTGTAGGAATTTGCATTTGGACCTCCATTGATTACTTCTCTAATGACCTACAAGAATATGCAACATCATAAGAGCAAAAGGCATTAGGAACAACTAAGAGGTCTAAATTATCAAACTCAATTATAGTCCATGCTTTAATTCCATAAGTATCTAAAGTGAAACAAGTAGTGTTGTTCATATTTTTGCAAGGAGAAAGAGTATGAAATGGTAAAGAAATCTTCCCTAGTGGTTGTTTTGATTCCTTGGGTGCTTCATCTTCTTCACAGTTTGAGCTCCAAGGAAACTTGATGGACAATTCTTCACTAGGTACTAAGACATGAAGATTTCGTGAGGAGGAGGTCCAAAAAACAACTTGCATTTCTTCTTTAGAAATTACTCCTTCATCACATATAAAATGAGGATCAGTATAAACAAGGGAAGGATTAGCAAAAACAATTAAATCACCAAACGTTTCCTTCTCTTATCTATCCGTGACTCTTCTTTCTTCTATGTCTTGTTCTTTCAATTCTGGATCTTGCAACTCTTTCTCTTTACATGCAACCTCCATGGAACTTGTCTTTTGTGGTTGTGCAGATTCCACCCATTGCTTACCAGACCCCAAATTGATATCACTCACCATCTTACCCTTAGCATTCATATCATAGTTTGATTGTGAGGGTAGACTGATGGGTGGTTGAGTCTGACTCTGATTAATGGCATCAGATAACTGGTCCATAGTTATTTACTGAAATTTCTGTTGAAATTCCATGTTGTTGATGGCCATCTGCTTAATCAAGTCTTCCAAAGAAGGTTGCGGTTGGGCTATTGGTGGTGGTGGTGCAACATTCTGAAACGATGGTGGTATATAATGGTTGGACTGTTGCTGCCAATCTGGTGTCGGATGGGAATATTCATGTGAATGCTGATAGCTCTGATCTCCCCATCCAAGATTGTAGGAGCTAGAATAAGGATCGTATTGTTGCTGATAGCTCTGATCTCCCCATCCAAGACTGTAGGGGCTAGAATAGGGATCGTATTGCTGCTGAGGCATGCCCTAAGAATCATTGAAACATTCCTCTTGCTGCCAATACTCCCCAATATTCCTATTATCCATGTTAGCCTAACTAAAATGTACCTGCCACCATGGAAATACACCAAAGATGCACCAGAACAGTAGAACAGAACAACACCGCAAGCAAGTTTTTTTTTTTATTATTGAAATATGGTTAGTCTATACAATTGTAATTTTCACAAACAATTTATATACATGATAAGTGGTAATTCCAAATCAAATGACGTATGTCCCCGGCAACGGCGCCATTTTCATAGTCCACTGTCGAATGAACATCAAAAGCTAGATTTATCCCCAATTAAACTTGTAATATAGAGGATTCAACCTAGGTCATCTCTCTGAAGACATGTATGCACTTGATTCGGAATTATTCACAATTAGAAGGGGGATTTTCATTGAACAATTCAATAAAACTAAACAAAACTAAAATTATGAAATGGAAAGCTAAAGACAGAAGCAAAGTGATGTAAATTGAAGTATTAAATTGAGCAAAAGATAAGAGCAGAAAATGAACGATGAACACTTAGCATAAAACGAGAAGATGACTAGAAATTGATAATAGAACTGAGAAATGTATATTGAAATAATGAATTAAGCAGAAGATAAATGCAGGAAAGGAGTAAAGCGCAATAGTACCAAAATGCGAAGAGAAACCTAGAAAAATTAAGAACAGAATAATAGATTGCAAATGTGAATTGAACCAGAGATCTGTTGCAGAATTGGAAACTAGAGGAACAAAATCAAGAATCGAATTCACTTGTGCAATATCCAAGGTTGTGAAGAGAAATTGAATACATGAACATCGAGAACTAAGAAGATGAGAGAAAGAAGAAGAGAAAACAGAGAAGAGAGAAGAGAGAATTGCGCAATCGCGCAATTGAAGTGTACAAGAGAAACAACTGAATTAAAAAAATGGAAGTTGTTAACATTCGCGCCCAAAAACCCTTATATAGGTGAAGAATCGCGCCTCCACATAAGTTGATTTGCGCCCTGGCGCAAATCTCCAGCTGAAATGGGTACAACCGCGCCCCCCATTTGCGCCCTGGCGCGTTTGCGCCTCCATGCATCATCAGATTCGCGCCTAGGCGCGTCTTACCAGAGAAGGAGCTCCAATTTGCGCCCTTGCTTGCGCCTTGGCGCGAATTTGCGCCCCCACATGCTTCCTATTTGTGCCTAGGCGCGTTTCTCCAGAGAGGAAGCTCCAAATTGCGCCACACCTTGTTCACAATTGCGCCTAGGCGCGAGTTTTGCGCCCCAGCTCCTTCACAATTGCGCCTAGGCGCATCTTACTGGAGAAGAAGGGCCAAATTGCGCCCCTCTTTCATGCCTTGGCGCAAATGGGAGTGCTTCCTTGTCTTGAGCTTCAATTTCTCTCCTTCTTGCTGATTTGCACTCCAAGTTCTTATCCCAGGTCATGGGTCTTTCATTCCAAGCTTCCATTCTAGCATTCAATCCTTCTATGCTCTTATCTCTTCTCCATTCCTCAGAGCTCTAGATGTAACTGCACAAGCATCAGTATAGAAACATAAGAACTTATGGAAATTTAACTATTATTTACTTTTAGTACTAAACTATACCTCTAACTCAATATCTAGGATAAACTACCAAAATATAACACATATAAAAGCTAATCGAACCAAGAACAGGGTAAAGAAAATGTATATAAAATGAATTATCAAGACGCAAAACGTATCGTCTAATAATTTTTTTTTAATTAAAACAATTTAACCCCTTCTTGTATTTTTATACTTTATAATATATATATATATAATAATAATTTAAATTTTTTAAAAATTTTACATAGAACCATTAGATTAAATACATTTAAAGTAATTAAGGATTAAAGTAAAATAAATAGAAATTTTTTATTAAATAGCAAAATAGATGATATAACAATTACACAAATAAACATGACATCAATCTATATTTTATTAGTGAAAAATTAACTATTTCAAAATAAGTTAATTTGTGAGTGTATCTTGTTATTTCCTTTGTTTAGATAGTATTACGGTCTATGCGGTATCGTTTAAAAATTAGAGTTGAATTAAGTAATTTTGTAAATTTCATTAAGAAATGTATTATTTATTAACTTTTAAAAAAAATTAAAATAATTTTAAGAACAGTTTTTTTTAATGTGTACCAATGATCTTCTTGTACCGCAGTTCTCACTTATATTTGTATATTTTCTCTCTCCTTATATATTATTTTAAAAAAGATACATACTTTGCCTATGTAAAATCAATTTTATATAATTAATTAGTTGCAAATTCAATTCCATATAACTTTTAAAAGTTTTATTACTAAAATCAATAAATTTATTATTATCATTTTATACTATCAATCTTTAAACTCATGTTATTCTTTACCGTAAAATTATATGAATACAAATTCTTTTTCTATTTTCACGCACACGTTTCTGTAACTATGCACTTTACTTGAACATTACGGTACTATTTTATTTTATTTTTATAACAGGTAGTGTTTGGGATTTGGTAAATAATTTCGTGCTTAGGCAAAGGAACTAAGGAAGCCTTGGATTTGAATATTTGAAAAAGACATTCACGAGATGATTTATAAACTATTAAAAGATTTGCATTATAGGTTTATTACTTGATTGTTTATTTTGCTTAGGATAAATGAAATATAGCTATTTTTGTAAGAAGCATTCAAACTTCAAAGTATTCTAGATGTCATTTTTGTTAGAAAAAAGTATCTAATCGTATTGTTATATGTTCTTTGAAAAATGCTCTTATACTCCGTAGAGATATTGCGAGACATGAAACTTACACAATATACTTGTATATAAAAAATATTTGAAAAAATATATTTAGATATACAAAATGCTAATTAACACTTAGTGAGAGAAGATAAAAAAGAAAAGAGTAAAAATAAAAGAGAGTAAAAATACAAGTACGATGAAGTGTTTAAAATAAAATAAAATAAAAAATCACCACTTAATGAATTTGATTAGAATATATCAATCAATATAGTAATTTTTAATGTAATTCTAGATGAGATTTAATTTTGGTTCTTCAAATGTAATTTCTAAAATAAGGTGTGTTTTATAAAAATAAAACTAGAAGAGTTTTTAACTCATTTTTAGAATAAATTTATATTATTTTTAAATTAAAAAAAAAGTTAGATAAATTTGGTTTGTAATTTTAAAAAAATATATACTCATTCTATGTATGTTAACAAGTACCCTTTTTGACATGAAAATAACATTGGGATAAAATATATAGACGTTCGAGCACAAATATTATGTACTTGTTATATAATAATCACTTAGAGAAAGTGTCAAGAAGGGAGGACAACGAGTAAGTGAGATGGAGGTTTGGACATTGGAGAGATTTGATGTTTTTTATATTTTACAAAAGATGCTTACTTATAAATAAGATCATATTAAAACTCGTCACGAAGATCACCATCATTACCACTTGTTGTTAATATTGTTATCATCATTGTTGTTGTCACCAATATCATTCATTGAAACTACTATTTTAATCATTGCTACTGCCATTTTCACTATTGATAACTTCCTCCTTCCACCACATTTGTTTCCTCTAACAAGATCAACACTAGCACCACCATTGAATATTGTCATTGTTACCTGTATTACTATTATCACTTTTTGTGCCACTTTTATTGTCAACATCATTGTCTCTATTATCATCATCATTGTTGTTATTGCCATCACTATTGTTATTAATACTTATTATTGTCGCTATCATTATTACTGCTATCATTACTAACATCGATACTCGATACCAGTGTGACATTATCATCATTCATCATCATTACTAGTATTACGAGATAAATTAGATCCATCGGACTAAGAAATGAAAATAGGTCAAGATGAGTCAATCCATTTATCAAACAAACTCCATCTTTCTTAGCTTAGTTTGACACTTTAGCCTAAATATACTCATTTTAAATTTTTATTTAAATTTTACAAAGTAAGGAAAATTATTTTGATATCATGACTTGTTGGCTTTTAGATCTAACTAGAAAAAAATGGCAAAACTAAATACGCAAATGGGTTCAGTTAAAAACTTATTACCAAAATGGGACGGTCACAGAACGTGGCGCGACCACCTGGTCGCAGAAAATTCCGCGACCAAATCAGAGTGTACCACGTTGCAAAAATTCCGACGTGGAGTGCTGACATGGAGGCTGGTCGAAGGGAGAATCACGACCATATCTGGTGGCGACACGTGGCAAAATCTGGGTTGCATGGACAGCCACATTGGAGGTGCACAGGATTAATGTGTCACGTGACATGGTCGTAGAAAACCTAGCGACCGCACCATGTGTCACAATCTGGTGTGTTTAGTGCCACGAGGCGCGGTCACTGGGGTCTCAGCGACCAACTCTCGTGGTGCCACGTGTTGAGAGGGGAGTGGCGGGGTTTTTATGTTGACGTTACCTGGTCGCAGTTTCCACGACCAGGCCTGGTCGCGGAACTGGCTGCGACCACTTTTTAAAATGGGTTCCCGCCTCGTGCCCGGGACCACTATAAATGGAGGAGGAAGTAAAAAAATTTTACTTTCCTCCTTCCCTCTTTCATTCTGGCTAAAGTGAGAAATTCTGTACCTCTTTATTTATATTTTTTTTCACCATGACATCCTCGTCTTCTTCTAGGTTAGTTATAGAGTGTGGGCCAATTGAGGGAGATGTGTTGTGCCTTCAGAAAGCTCATATTTCCCAACACGTTTGGAATAGTGGAGAATGTCAGCGGCTAGTACTACGAAGGAAACCGCCACTTTATTTGGGACAATCCACCATACCAGATGCTATCGTGAACCTCCTTGATGAAGTTGATTTTTTGTGGGTGTGTAGAATTGGCTACATGAAGGTATTACAAATATTATAAATTTTTAAATTTCGTAATTGTATTTTTTTTCTTGAAATTAAAATTATTATAGGTGGTTAGATATATGCGAGGCGGTGTTGGGTATTAGACCAACACCGAATGTTGTGAAAGGATCGTTAGTGAAGCTTAGTTGGTTAACTGAGAACTTTGGAGACATTACACCATTTTTAGGCGATCTAGATGCACTGTGTAGATATGCATGTGCATGGATTTTACGATTTATCGGTGGTGTTATGTTCGCTGACAGGAGTGGATCACGAGTATCCCTCAAATGGTTGCAGTTCCACGTTGATTTTGGGGAGATTAGTACCTATTCCTGGGGTAGTGCTTTATTAGGAAATCTATATAGAGAGTTGTGCAATGCAACTAATGTGGAGAACGTGAACATTGGTGGCATGACAGTGTTAGTACAGTTATGAGCTTGGGAGAGATTTACATGCACTGTGCCACGAGTCATTGCACCTAGACTACCACACTCACCGATTGCTCACAGGTATGTTCATTAGAAGCAACTTGTTTTTTAATTTTTTTTTTTGGTAAATATAAAAATTGAATTTCAATTAATGTGTATTTTGTTTAGGTGGTTACCTGTTATGGAAAACATTCATTTTGATCATGATGTCCCAGTGATTCGACACGCACTAGATCTTCTTACCAGTGAAGAGGTAATATACATAAACATCACCATTATATGTAATATTTTTTTATATGTTTTCAAATATGTCAAGTTTCATTTTCTATTATTGCAGTTTATTTGGGAACCATATAGTGGAGCTCTGTTTCATTTTGTACCTAAGATATGTCATGTTGGTCAGACTATTTGGCGAGCTGTTGTGACACTTCTATGTTTTCAGATTGCTGAGTGGCACCAGCCAGATAGGGTCCTCAGGCAATTTGGCATGATGTAGTTTATTCCCGCTGCGCCTTCTCAATTAGACAGCCTTCACCAGCTGACACTCAGAGGGAAACATGACTAGCATTGGGCTACTCTTCTACAGTCTATTATAGGTGTCTGGCAGAATCGGCTGCAATATGTTGTTGACAGCATCCCAGATTCTAGCCCTTTGAGTTACAATGATGAGTATATGGTCTGGTATAGGAAGAAAACTATTACGTTTGTCGACCCGAAACACGCCCATGCAACTGCATTGGTATTTAATTTATTTGATATGTTTACTTTGCCTTATAATTTTATTATTTGTTTTTCACTAATATGTAAATTCATGTTTCAGGGTGAAGTTGTTGAGAACCATGCGTTTTTTTCCATTCCCTAAGGTTTCAGCACTTTGACATTGGATTTGATGGGGGACATCACTTGGAGGTTGGCCATGATTAGTACTGAGGCTAGGCGAGTATTAACGCCAGCTACCAGTGCCCCTCTGAGTGTTGAGAGGATTCATGTTGAGGATGTTCAGCTCCCCATTAACACTATTGAGACGCTTGGTATTGTCAGAGGTCGGACGTTGATGGAGTCCCAACCTCATATTATTCCTCTGGTTCCAGAGATACCTCATGGCATGTATTATACACCGTCACAGTTCACTCAGGCCCCCTCTCAGTTTCCTCCAATGTACCATTATCCCGGGGTGTCGCAGTCATCACCTGATGATACACATACTGTCTCGTATCACCCATCACCAGCATTACATCCTTATCAGGATGACACCCATTTTGCAATACATGATTTGTTTGGTACTTCACCTATGGGCACGACCTCGATTGACATCAAGACTCCTACATCTCAGGCAAGCCCACCTTATGATATCCCCGCTGATTTAGCTTATATGGATGATCTGCTTACGAGTGATCTAGGACAGCATTTTGATGTTGTAGGTACTAGTCAGGTATGCCCGCCTCGACAAAATCCCGACAGGCATGCGCGACACTATGATCCCCCATGTGGGGCGGGTGGTAGGCACGAGTGACATGGTCACCGACATAGTCATGATCAGTAGTTTTTCATTATCTAGTTTAGGACTTAGCATATATGTATGATTTCATGAGGTTATGTTATTGATCTGTAGCCATTGACTGTTTTGTTGACTTATTAGTTGTAGTTTATGTTGACATTTTAACATCATGACATCTAACGACATACCTATGTAGTTTTGACTCAACGACTTTCGAAATTTGATGTACATTCATCATTTAGGGCCTTTTAAACATTTTTTTTATCTTCAAATTCCAAACCCACAAATAATTCTTGACCTTCCTCCCAACTTGTAGGACCACTTACACCAAACAAATCTTCTTCATCAGGGTGATCCCAATTTATTTGAGTATAGTGCGGTGTATTGTGCCAAAGCGGTTGTTGGCTATCGCCTACAATGTCATAATTATACAGTTAAATACATTCTTTTAAAATACTTAATTTTAACACATTCACAATTAATCTCACCTGTTATTGTATCAGGTAATGCAATTGGTTGGACGTTCATACCTAAAATGTTAATATCAGCATTTAATTCATCATCATCTGATTCAGGTAAATGACCTTCAAAGTCTTCACTATCAGAAGACGAATCCCCGAAAGAATCTGAGACGATATAAGTTTCATCTTCTTCAGTTGAATTTATTCCCGTACCACTTTCATCGTATGCCCTACAAACATTTGACTCAAATGCACCACCTTCATTATACGACGACACACTACATACAATAACTATTTCTACACATAATTCTATATGACCTAACCCTGGTTGTTCAAAATTTGTTATCATAAGATTGACATCACTATCATCAACTAATTCAAATAATGCATATTTGTTATCTACAAAATATCTAGTTGTAATGCATCCTATTACTTCATTCTCTTGTAATTTTAATCTTTGGCGTAATGTTTTTTTTAACCCAATAAAATTAATATTTCTTTCTATTTGTATAATCCTTCTAAATCCTTCAAATTTTACTCCTTCCTCAGTTTCTGTGACTCTTCCCTTAGCATATACAACAACTAATGTAGGCAACATGCAATTTCAATTTATCTACACAAAATAAATAAATAAATTACAATTGCATATTATTATTTAATAATAGTAAACATTAAATATAAAATTAAACGAAATAAACAGCAGGAAAACATTAAACACTAAAGAAATCTATACATGTTTGTGTGTAAAACTATCGAGGTGTGTAGATTGGTGAGGCGGAGGGGTATATATAATGTTTTGTGGTCGCATAGGGTATGGTGGAAGGTTTTTTGGTCGCAAATTGAGTTGTGGAAGAAACCAGAAACCTGGTCGCGACACACAACGCGACCAAAGAACCAACCAATCAATTGCCAACACGTGGCGCCACGACAGTTGGTCGTGGAAAGACCAGTAACCGCGCCACATGGAAAACAACAAACCATATCGTGACACGTGGTGTGGTTGCAGAAAGTCCAGCGACCACACCACGTGGCACATTTATCCTGTGCAACTCTAACGTGACTATCCACACAACCAAGCTTTTGTAACGTGTCGTCACCAGAGGTGGTCGCGATTTTGCCTGCGACCACCCTCCATGTCAGCACTTCACGTTAGAATTTTTGTCACGTGGCACATTCTGATTTGGTCATGAAATTTTCTGCGATCAGGTGGTCGCACCACTTACTACGATCGGCCCATTTTGATAAAAAGTTTTGAACTGAATCTATTTACGTATTTAGTTTTGCTAATATTTTCTAGTTAGGTCAAAAAGCCCGACTTGTTAGATTGAGTCGTTTTTAATTATTTCATGTATAAATTAATTTTCTTTCCCTAATTGTATATTAATTACATTTGAACTCATTTTCTTAACTTAAACCATTACCGCCGCACAAGGCCATTTTTAATCTAATTTTAAGAAAATAAAAATCTTTCAAAATAAATTTCTTTCCATAATCAAAATGAGATTTTCGCAAATTTTAAAACCTGGAGCTGAAAATAACCAAATGAGACCACTTAATGACTTATGTTTTTACGTGGAAGCTAAAATTTATTCAAAATTTTGAAGAACTAAATCGATAATTGAAAATGATAATATGTGTACAATGTTGAATATAGAAAAAAATATATAAATATATATTATTTTATTTAATTTTTCTAACATCAATCTCATCTGATCTTAATATTAATGTAAACAAATTATGAAGAAATTATTAAATATCTTGCAATATTTTAAAAAAACAATATCAAAATCACATATGCTAAGAGACCCTAAATGAATTAATATATATATAAAAAAGGAATAATTAGTTTGATATGTCTACTCACATGAGAATTAAATATATAAGACTAAATTACTATAAATCTCTTATATTTTTATAAGATTTTACAAATATTTTTAATATCTCTATATAAAATTCTCTAATTATTTTAAAAAGAAATACAATTTTTATTCATTACATTGATACCTTGTAATTTTATAAAACATCACATTTTTTAAAAAGTAAAGATATTAAGTGCAATCTTGATACAGAGAATGTAAATTTAATTTACTCAAATAAAAAAAATCATTTAAATTCTGCTATATGTAAAATTTTTTAAATCAACAACAGTTATATTTTCATAAACAAGATTAGTCCATGACAGTAACTACTGACCAACGCGACACCCCTAAAAAAAATAAAAAAATAAAAAAAAAACCTCCCATGTGCCAAGTTTACATGGTTAAGCGTACAATTTGTGTTTTTCTTTCCACAATGCAGACGGCTACGCCCAATGCAAAATCTGAAGGGCATAAAAGTAGACCTCGAATACAGGGAATGCAGGAAAAGGAAAACTAAAGATCAAGAGAGAAGCGTGGTGGGACGTGGAAGAACGAGTCACATGTGAATGTGGGCATGACAAAAAATCAATAAAAAAATAATTCACAAGACAGACAAAGATGGAGTGTGAAGTAGATAAATGTTAAATCTCAATATTATGGGCACAACTCCTATGCCTATATACATGTTAATTTTGTTTACAGATAGTAACTGTTATTTTATTGCTTGTGGTTAATTTTATGAGACGTTAAGAGTTGCAGTCATTGTCAGAGGTGTGGAGTCTGGACTCACCTCACGGGTCATTACAGGCAACAGCTACAACCAATAGTAGCCAATACTCGTACACCATTCTTTGCCCCTGCCTCTTCTGTTTCACTGTGTAGACTTTGTGTTGTGTGCATTATTACCCGTGCCTGATTATTGGTCAATTACAAAATTGTTTTTTGCTTGTTTGTTTCATATTTTAAAGATTTTAGGTTGAGAAATAGTTGCTTTTAGGCTTGATTTCACATTTTCTCCCGAAAATTATAAAATCTTGGGATTTATGCTTCCAAAATTTTTTTAACAAATTTTATCGCTGCATAAAAAAATTACCACAAATAAAGTATTTTGTGATATTTTTCTTTAAACCTCACCAATTAAGTTAATTTTGTCAAACTTTAGGGTAAATAGCTAAAAAAAAAACATTTACAGCACAAATTACATAATCAAAAAATTTGAGGAAATGATACAATTAAATCTTGTTTTTAAAATGTACGGGGCCACTTATCTAGTAATTCTCAATTCCTAAATAGGTGGGACCCATGGTTTATGCGTCAAGTAGAAAATGAACAAAAGTTTCAATAATTACTGAGGAACATTAAACCGTTGCACCTAAGCAAACACCGGTAGTAAATGATGCTAACGGTTAAAGTATATTATATTTTTAGTATAATTAAAATTATATATTAAGTTATATATTAAATACTTTTGAATATATAGATTATATTTTATAATTAAGAAAATAATTTATATATTTTCATTGAATGAAAATTAATTTATATTGTGACACCATATATATTCAATTATTAAAAATTTATTTTAAAAATATTTATTTATAATAATTATTTTTTATTTTAGTTTGACTTAAATTATAAGTTCAATTTCTCTTTCTTTTATTTGTATATTTAATTTCTTAGCAACTAATCTCAAATCACTTGTTTTATTCTTTGACTGTCTCAAATTACTCTTCTTTACTTTTATTTATAATTTTTTAATAGCTAATCTTTTTCAAGAAACAATTGTATCACTACCCCAAAACAAACGCCTTGAGATAGTGGGTACAAAAATTGAAATCTATATATTATATTTTCAGTATAAATTGTATATGAAGGTATATATTAAATGCTTTTTAATATATTGATGAAAAATAATTTATATTGATGAAAAATGATTTATATTATGATGAAAAATAATTTATATTATGATACCATGTATATTTGATTTTCTAGCAACTAATCGATTTCAATAAACGATTATCATCTTCAACTATTTGTTGTAATTACAAAATATAATCTACATATTAAAAAATAATTAATATGTAATTTTATAATAAAAATAATGTATATATTTTAACTTTTAGGATTGGGACCCTTATCCCAATTTTTTTGTTTTTGTGTATAATGGTACAGTGTTCCTTAGCGGCAACAGAAGCCATGGATTCTCAGTGGATGAAAGTATAATTTTCTGCTTCCTTGTGATCCATGCTTTGATACTTGTTCGTGTGGAGGTTGGGGTCTCACCTATTTAGCGATTGGGAATAGGTGTGTGACCATCTATTTCACAAGTTGAGAAACACTTTTAGTTTTTTAATAATCTCATTAAAAAGTATTGACTTCTCATGTTTAGTATATTTTTTTAAAAAAAAATAAAATTCTTGAAAGATATTATTTTTAAAAATAACTTTTATCTCACTTTTCCTAAAACATATTGCTAGAAGAGGTATTAAGAATCCAATTTCCTAATTTAATAAAAAAAAGTTTAAATTGTATATAAAAATGAAATGTGTAAATATTCTAAGAATATTTTGTATTAACCGAATAAATTTTTAACTATAACTAAGATTCATAATTCTCACAAAATATGTTTTTCTAAGTAAGCTTTTGATTATATGAAAATGAAACTTGTAAATATTTCTATAAATATTTTAAAGATAAATGTTATTGGAATTTTCTTAAATTTTTTTTAATTCCTTCTTATTGGTTAAAATATATTGGAAATCACCAATTTTAATAGGTTTATTTTTTATATCATGATTCTTTCTCCTATTTTATATATATGACTAACTAATGTTTGTTATTTTTAAAAAATTTAAGTTAATTAGAGAGTGTTTAAGAGAATAATATTAATATTTCTCATATTTTAAATTACTCAAACAAATTTTAACTATTTCTAATAATCATCATGTTTCCCAAGAAACATGTTTGTAGATATAAAAAAATTCTTACAATTCCCAAATAAATATGTTAGTATAAAGAAACGTTTTATCAAAGGCAGTTTAACTCGATCATTAAGCAAGATGAATTTGTTCGATTCTTGCACACAAAAAATTACGTATTTTCCAATTGTAAAACAAGAACATGATGAATCTGAACTTAATTTTATCGGATACATATGATATGACACAGTGATATATTTTTCATTTTACAAAATAGTTAATATATTTGATTTTTAATAAAAACTTATTAAAATAACGTTTCGGAATAATAAAAATCTGATATTTTTACTTCTATTTTTTGCTAAACCCCTATATAAATACAAAAAAAGAGACAAACTCTTTCAAGCTAAAGTAATTTTTGTGTCAAAAGGATTTAATCAAACAAGCTCTAACATTAAGTTTAGCATTTACATTAATATTTTCTCATTTTTTTTTAAGTTAAAGTTAACTTCACATGTTATTTTTTTAAAATATGATTCGATAAAATTTAAATAGTATTTTTTCTGTTTTAAATGGTTGGGGGGGGGGGGGGGGGATTTTCGTTAAGATGATCAATCAATTTCTTTAATAAAGATAAGAATCGGTGAATATTCACGTGACAAAAAATACTATCAACAATTACATATATTTCAACTCTAGTCAGGATTAAGAGAGATTTGGCAGATGAAAAGTTTTTTCATATATACTAATAATCATATTGCACAAAAAATTACAAAATTTTGAAATCATAATTCTTGAAAATAGATAAAAATTATTTGGTAAATAAAACATATATATATATATAAATATATATATATATATATATATATATATGAAATTATTTACAGATCTATTTTTAGACGTTTTAATCAAAATTCTCGTGGTTTTAACTTTCGACTTCTTCTAAAAAAATCTTTGTTTTTTACGTTTCGTCATTGTGATTTCGAGCGAGTGAATGTGAAATGGAAGTTGTTTAAGAAATAGTAACTTGGTAAAAGTTAGTGTTTTTTGGGTTTAAAAATATTTTTGATATATTTTAGTATTTAACAACTTTTAGTTTTGATTAAAGAATTTATGAACGCAAGCCTAAAAATAGAAGTGACGGGGCTATTAGGTCAAAGAGTGAATTGCAATCAGAAGTGCATAACCATTTATCACGTTCCTCAAAAAAAAAAAAGTGTTGATGTAAGATTACATAAAATGGTGGCATCATCATTTTCAATTTCTGTGAGGACTATTGAACATAATTGGAAATGAGGCAAAGAAAGAGAGACATGCATGATGAGTTCCAGAAAGGAAAAAAGTAAGTGGACGTAAGAGAACAATTTGATCATACTTAAATTTGTGAAATTTCTTCGTCTCGATGAATAATCATTCAATCTTTAGCTTTTTCCTTGAATAAAAATCTAATTCAGCGTTTTGGGTTCTAAGATCAAGAGTTATCAATGTCATTCAAGTACCATCAAGCCATTGTTGAAAGAAGAGAAAACAGAACAATCGCAGTTAAAATTTTGTTTCTCAATGTTTGAAGATATACCACGTGATCCAATATTTAAAATCATGCACAACATTATTCATATTCATATAGGTTTCATATAATAAAAAGCTGATAATTATTATTTATAGTTAGACGAAGATGAAACACATTATTTGAAAAAGCAAAAATTTTATTACAAAGTCATACTCGATCTAAATTTGATTCACTGGCATATAAAATTTTCTCAGAAAAATTAGTATTTTCCCATTTATTACTCAAGAGTCAACTAAAATAATAAGTGTTAAAAGGGTAAGTTGTATGATGGAAAAGTACAATGATATTAGCATTTAGTTATTTCAAATTAGTGACAAAAGTTAAAATGGTTAAAAAAAAAAATGAAAGATTAAAAATTGACATAAAAATTTATAAAGAATAAAAACTAATATCTATAATATTAAAAGGATAAAAAAAAATTAACCTAAATATACACATAATTTCAAATAGAAAAACAATACTAGAATCAATATAGTGTGACGCGCGTGATTATCAAATAATCTTACCACTTCAATGTATATTCTAGAATACTACTAAATCTTATCCAGATAAAAATATTAATAAAATACTTGTTAGACACTAGATTAATAAATAAATTAGAACTAAAATTTTGCATAGAAAATTGTCATTAATAATTAACATATTTTGGTATATTTAATAATGATTTCTCATGCATTTAAGCATTTCTATTATAGTTTTACTATAAATTACATTTACACTTACTTTCAAGATTGTACACAATTATACAAACTGCTTATTTTTTTTGTAACCGTCATTCTAAATCCTTTAATTATTTTAAAAAAATATTCTACTCATACCTTTTATATTATACCATTCTCATTAATTATTTAAGAAATATTATACTTATGATATAGTGGAGATCATTATAACAAAAAAAAAACTTATGCAATGAAATTGGTAAATTATCAATTCTTAAATAAAAATTTCTTATAACTTTATTTTAATGCCAATATAACTGTTATTTAACAACAAACTTTGAAAAATTTATAGAGACCAGGATTGAAAATTAACTACAAGATTCGTTGTTATTTTACCTTTTTCGCTCCTCTCATTGTAGAGTAAATTACGATGATATATATTTTCCTCGAATTTTGTCAAGTTGTAAATATGTTATTTTCCCCCTTTCCAATAACCTCTCATAAATATATTCACTATAATCTTTTTAAAATAAACATAAATCTGAATTATGTTATAACAAGAAGAAGTGAATTAATGTAAGATTAAAAGACATAAAATTATATAGATTTTGTAAAATTTTCAATAAATTTCAATATTTACTCTATATTTTAAAAGCATTATAAAAAAATACTTAAATAACTCTATTTCCTTATAAAATAAAGATGTTTTGATTTTAGTTCTCTGTGTACAGTATATTGTTTGAATTTTGATTTTAGTTATCTGTATATAGTATATTGTTTAAATCAAGGTGTTATGTGATAATGTGTATTTATTTTTAATTATTTAATCACCAATAAACTAGTTTTATTGTTATTACGATTTGCTAAATATTAATTAAAATTGTGAGTATTTCTTAATGATCAATAATAGACACAATTTACATTGCCATTTGCTACATCAGTTTTTATTTATGAAAGAAAAAAATGACAGAGACTAACTATAAAACATAATGTAAGCACTAATAAAAAATTAAAAAAGCTTAAGAACCAAAACTACAAATTATTAAATTATCGGGTCCAAAAATTTATTTAAGTTGATATAAATAATGTTAATGATGACATAAACTTTTGTTATGTATGTTGTCACCTAACATCTTCAACTAATAATAAAAAGATTTAAAATTTAAAATTTTTCCAGGATTAAAATAAAAAAAATTAAAAATATAGAAGACTAAAAATCAAATCACCCGAAAAATTTTAGAAACATGAAAAAGTATAAATACTTTTTTGTAATTTTTAGGTTTACAATAATTTTTCTTATAAGCATATTTAGTATATTATTTTTCGATATATAAAAACAAAAAAAAAGAAAGCGAGTGCATGTAACAATTAAAAAAAACATAAAATATCCATACAATCTTGTAAAATTTCAATAAATTTCAATATACTTTAATCAGTATTTTAAAAGCATTACAAAACAATTAGTAGTTAAAAATTCAAGAAAACTTCAAATTAATCATTATAATTCTTGTATGCATTTTAGAAGATTTAGTATGCCGCAATAAATCATGAAGTAAAAAAAAGAAAAACAATAAATCATGTATGCATTTTAATAGTGCACATTAGATCTATTCGGTGCTATTATTATTATATAATATATAAAATGTAAGGAAACAGTTACAATAAACCATAGTATATTTGTAAAAAAAGTGCAACCTAAATTTAATAATAAATTTTTAGTGAAATGTCTTGTATAATTTACTATTAATTGCATCAAATTGGTTCCAAAGCACAACATTCAGACTCTTGAGTTCATGGCTTGAATGGATTATTTTAATATTAAAATACATTTTGAACTATTCAATTTTTTTATAACCATAAAAACATGTTTGAAAATACGTGGAACTCGTTCTTCGACCTGACTAGAAGGTACATAGAGAAAAACAAGAAAACAAGAAATCATTTTTTCTTATTTTTATTTTGACAAGATACATTTTGCCATGAAATATCTTAATTATCCAATAATGGCTAAAAAATTCGCGTTTATTTATAGATAAAATTCGCAATTAATATAGAATAAGTATTGTAAACGAGTATCATCATATAGATTCAGATTTTTTACGAATTTTGTGATATTTGTACGTGTAGATATTTGTTTATAATTAATATTAAATTAAAAATGGATAAAATGAAACCTAATTTAATAATAAAATCAATGAAGATGATAAGAGTTTTAATATCATTCAACTTCAATCTTAATAATGAGATTTTAGCTGTATTTGTAAATTGATTTTATTTAATTTTATCCTATTTAAATGTGATTATTCTTAAATTTATATTCTATAATAATTTGTAGATAATTTTATTTAAAGTGCATAAAATAATTTTATTTTATAATTATAAAATAAATTATTATTTCCTATATTTTTAAATAATTATTCATGAATTATAAATGTTCACAAATAATTTTTAAACAAATACTCAAACCAATAACAAAATGGACGGCACGTGCGATTTTATGGAACCGTCATTTCCGTTGTTATCCTCACAATTACTTTTCATTATTATTTGTCTTTTAATTTTTATATATACATATTATACTGATTACTTTTTTATATTAAATATAAAATTAATTAATTCAACTTTAAACATGACAATTTTTAACGAAAAATTGTATTCTTTACCTGACTTTTTGGCCAGAAATTTCATTATTTTTTATACTTTTTAATTTAATTTATATATTTTTTATATTTATCCCAATTATATATTTTTATTTAAATATTATATAAATTATATTTCTTAATTAAATAATATTTATATAAAAATGATTATGTTTTCCATGAATTTATACTTTTTCATCACTACACCCCCACGATTTTCTTACAATAAATAAATCCCTTCATCATTATCTTAAAAAATCAATTTTTTTTTTAGGTCATTGAAACTTAACATTTATAGCTATGAATAAATAATACTAAAATAAGATTTTTCTAGGAAATGCAGAGAGGGGGGAAACCTTGGAAGCTGAAAATTTCATGAGTACGCAGTAAATTGCATTTAGAACGCTTTCCAGTTTCCCACTCATCATCGTCAACTGCCACCCTGTCCCTCTTCCCTCCAAGCTCGCTGTGTTCTCCTCGCTTTCATTCACTGTTCACATCCATCACTACACCCCCACGATATTTTACTGATAATTTCATGTCCCCATCTCACGATAACTCCTTCAATATCTCCTAATAAAATACTCAAAAATTCAAAACAAATTAAAAAACAAAGAAGACCAATGGAGTGAAGAACACGAAGCAGCACACCTCAAAAAACTGCTACTCGAGCTGAAACCAGATTCTTTACTTCACTCTTCTCTCGTTAACATGATTCATCAAGTTTCAACCTTAAAGAAAACCACTTAAATTAATTCAATTACCATTTTGCCCACCCCTTTAATGCAATGCCCTGCCTCTATATATCTATCCACATCTTTCTCATTCCCCCTAACAAAAATTTATTCATTCACTCGCAACTAACAAAACCCGAACCCCATCTTTTTTTTTCTTTTTTTTTTTTTTCTAAAATAAAACCCCTTTTAGTATTTTTTATTTTATTTTTCATATATATATATATATATTAATATTATCAATGCATCTTGCTATTAATTAATCCTTCTTCTTCGATCTACTTCTTTCTCAGTTTCAGAGCTCCTCGTCACTCCAACCCACACTTTCTCTCTTTCATTTTTTTTTTTTTTTCGCTCAAGAACCCTAAATCATTCACCTCACCTCTGTGTTATTTTAAATGTAGCTTCTGTTCCAATGAAGTGAAATAAGAAAAAACTAAGAGAGTAAGATAAGAGAAAGGCATGAAAATGCGAGTGAAGGAAATGCACCCGTTGTGCTGCATCTCGCTGGAGAGTCCGGGGATCGGAAGCGACTCGCCGGAGCCGGACGCGGCGGCGCTCTCGAGGACGAGGAGTCTTCCGGCGGGCGGATCTGACGGCATTGCGCGGCGACGATCGGAGACAACGGTGGCTGGCGTCCTCTACAAGTGGACAAATTACGGCAAGGGGTGGAGATCCCGCTGGTTCCTCCTCCGCAATGGCGTTCTCTCCTACGCTAAGATCCGCTACCCAGAAAATCTCAACCTTCTCTCTTCCGTCAACGATATTCGTCTCATTGGAGAAGACACCGCCAACCGTCTCGCCAGAGACACTGCCGCCGCCATGCGCCGGAAGAATCACAAACCTCCTTCCTCTTCCTCCGACGTCGTCCATCTCAAGGTATATGGTTGCTCAGTTTCTATTATTTTTTTAATTATATTTGTTTCCGTTATGATTATGGAAATTTACTAAGGTTTATGTTCCGTGCTGATCTGAATCACCATTCACCTGTTATAGTGTGGGTCAGGTCTTGGTCTCGCTTTGGCAGTGTCATGTTCACGGTTTTGGCGCTTCCTCACTGCAACTTTCCTGTAGAGGCAACATTTTTTTTTTAAATTCTAAAATAAAATATTTTACTTATTTATTTATTTTTAAGTAGAAGACCATGATATTAAGACTTAAGATGATTTGATTTCATTGATTTCTGGCCATGGAAATTATGAACTAGATTCAGATTTGTTCTTGTGGCAGTGTAAAAAGTTTGGGTGAAAAAATCTGAGAGACTTTGATGACCGAACAACAACTTGGAAACCCGCGGGTTTCTACTATAATTCTTTCTTAACCTGTGGTTTCTACTATAATTCTTCCTTTCTTTCTGTAATTTTTTCTTTGGTTTTGTGTTTAATTTCTCTCTCATACTGTTTTCAAATTTCAATTCAAGGTTGCAATAACTTTTAATCCCTATTTTACAGTTTTAACTGGTTGTTAATGTATAGTGGGTCACATCAACAGGTGGCCGCGAGGGTAGGGATAGCCTACGATTAATCCTGTGCCATTAACTTGCGGTCAAGTCATGCTTCTCTCTGCCTTCGCCTTGATACCATTGGTTGGAATTAATCTGCATCTACCTGTGCATTAAAATTTCATTGTTTGGACGCACAATTCTGCATTCCACTTTTTCATCGTCACACTATTTTTTCTGCAAATCTAATGTTTTTTTTCTTACATTTGAGTCTGTCAAAGTAAAAAGTTAAAAACATTACACTAAATTAGAATCTTAGCAATAATTTGAGGTGGCTCTACGCCTTTGTTCCCAAGTAATATAATGCAAAAGGCGGTGAGAGATCACTTTAAAGATTAAGATAAATATTAACAGTATAGTGATATAGTGTAATTAGTAATTAGGGATCTTAAACTCTGTGTGGTTGTTACAAGAGTGAGCAGGGAGAATTAGCCTAAGCTTTGTTGTTGTAAATTACAATTGATAAAACCCAAAAAAAAAATTTGGGTCATAGGTCTTTTCAAATATTGTTACAAGAAAAAAAAAAAAAAGAAGTAAAAATATATGAAAAGGTCCCGCTTTTATCTTTGTCAACAGAAATATGCTTACGTGGTACTTGCCACTATAATGGTGGGACATCTTCCACCTCAGTATATAATATATTTTTATCTTCTAACATGTGTGCTCCTACTGTTCAGGTCAACATTCAACATAAACCACATAAACCAAAGTTGTAGATAGTAATTTTTATTTTTTTTACATTATTATCTTGTATATGGTTCTGCTCTAGTAACTGTAGCATTGTGTCTTGATAATTGGGCAAGGTAATTTCGTTTTCAAACTTGCTGTGTAAACTTAAATTGTCTTCTCAGGTGTGGGCTCTATTCCCCACTTGTGCTAGGTTCTTACAGACATATTTGTTTAATAATAATAATCTTCTTTCATCTTCTATTTGTTGATGGTTGTTATTGCTGTAATATTTCATTAACTGTCTTGTATTATTATTATTATTATTATTTGATGGTTGTTATTGCCGTAATATTTCATTAACTGTCTTGTATTATTATTATTATTATTATTTTTTAAAATCTATAATCGTCGCCTTCTACTGTTTATGTTATAAGTTTTATTTATTTGTCTATTTTTTTAAAAACAGAAAATAAAATTGGATATAATGATAAGTTTACCTGGTGTGAATGTTAACAGATCTCATCATTTAGGGAGAGCAAGTCAGACGATAAAAGGTTCTATATATTCACAGCAACAAAGACACTCCATCTGAGAACAGATTCAAGGAAGGACCGTGTGGCATGGATACAAGCTTTAGTTTCAACCCGCGGATTATATCCACTTCAACCACTTGGTGACCATCTCTCCCTAGTGTCAAATCATTTATCTGTATCAACCGAGAGACTTAAGAAACGCTTGCTTGAAGAGGGTAGCAGTGAGAGCCTTGTTAAGGAGTGCGAACAAATCATGTTCACTGAGTTCTCCGAATTACAAGAGCAACTCCAGATCCTATGCCATGAACGAACAAATTTGCTTGATACAATAAGGCAATTGGAGGTAATTTCATTAGTTGTTTTTGTGCTTTACCTTTAGTATTCTTCTGACATTGACAATTGTTAATTTTTTTCATCTCAAATCTAAAGCAATATTGGGTGATATTAATTTACTACTAATGCAAAAACTCCATCTAAAACTTGAATTTTCACTGAATTTTTTTTAATGTAACCAAACATTTTCACTTATTAAGGATAATTTTCTCTTAATTCTCAACAAAGATAGTTAATTTAATCTACAGCATTAAATTAAGTTTGTTTTTATTTCCCAAATTATGTTTAAAATTTTAAAGATTTCTCAATTAGTTTTCACTCATTAACTATAAAAGAATAAGTATATTTATATTAAAGTAATTAACAGTATTTTGATGAAAAAATATGATTAACGCAAGAGATAATTAGAAAAGAGTCATATGAAGAGGGGTACCCTAATCTGAGAAAGTCTTATATTTAGGCAAAGATGTAGTACAGTTTTGTTAATAATTTCAATTTTTTTCTCTCAATTATCTTGTGTATAATTATATTTCTTTGTTAAGAGTTTCTCAGATGGTAAATGTATGTTAAATAACATGTTTCTATACAGGACTGAGGATAGTGGTGTAAATGAGTTGAAAAAAAAAACCTGACTTTAAAAAAATAGATGTTTAAAATTTGATTTATTTATTTAAATGAGCTTATTTGAAAATTTGAGCTTATCTTATTTAAATATAAAATTTAATTTTGACACCGTTTAGCTGATTTGGCTTTTATTATTTTTCTCTTTTTATATTATTATTTAATTATATCAGTTTAGTATTCAATATATATTTTAATTCTGCATGATAATTTATTGTATAAAAACATGTGCTTTAAGGATATGGAATTTGAATATTTTATATTATATTTTCATGATTTGATAAATTAAATATAAAATTCATAAATTTTCTACTATTTAAAAAAGAACTTTATATAAAAAACTCAATGAAATTCTTATAATCAATTTAATTATGTGAGCTTCTCACGGGTTGTTAATTTTAAGTTCATTTGACTCATCTAAATAATTCAATTTAAAGGTTGTTTATTTATTTAGTTATACAAACAATTTTATTAGGGGAATTTAACAGAATTGTATTGGACTAGTTGATGCTAATAATTCATCTCTTACACCGCCTAGCAGTTTTGAAAATCTTTTAGAAGGATAATGAAATTAACATGTATAAGTTAAATTAAATAAATTTAATAATGTTTTATGTAGAGATTATTGTTATAATTGATTAACCAAAATTAATTTTGGTTTGGGTATATTTACTGAAAAATAATTTGAGGACAAATAATTTTGTTTGAGTGCAAAAAATATCAATTTTTATTTAGTAAAATAGTATAAAAAACAGCTGAAATTTTTTTGTTGGAAAATAATAAGTTTTAAATTTCTCTATTAAAAAGGTCATCTTAATCTTCAAGAAAAAACACTGATTATAGATTTAAGTTGTTTAGTCATAAACAACACAGTCCTTTTACTAATAAAGAACTGAAATTATACAATTTCATCTTTCCCAAACTTATTCTTAAACTTTGATTTTTGTTTCATTGAAGGTAATTTTGTTTGAGTTAGGTCTGATATTTTTCATATTTCTTTCTTTTGTGTCATTTATATCTTGTGTTTACTAATTTTCAAAAATTAGGAAAAATTTTCATATTTTTTGTGATAAGAAACATTAGATATTTTTAATTTTTTTATGCAAACTAAAATTTGTACGAGAATATAAAAAAAATGGTTCTGATTTCCCATGAACTTTTCAATAAAGTTATGGAAATAACATGTGTCGTCAAATCATAACAAAATCTCTAGAAATTGTTTTTTAGAAAAAATTGTAATATTCATGAAACAAATATATGATAAATCTAAATGTTGAAGTCAATATTATATAAGTTTTCCTATGAGCCAGGTTGAAGAGTTTTTTTTTCTTAAATTATGAAAAGGAAATTAATAAAGTAGTGCTAAATCAATCATAAAAGTCCATGTTATCAAAAACAAAAACTTAGAATGTAATATTAACAATAATCATTTATAAAAATAACAAGAATAAAAAAAAAAATTAGAGGATATTTCAAAATGTTATAGGGGTCATATCTTGGAATACTACTTTTATATATGACTAGGAGGAGAAATAATGTGACTTCTAAAAGACTCACATAACTTGTATGTTATAATCTTTAGTTCTTGACAATTCATGATAACATACAATGGTCAATATTAATTATTCTTAAATTCATGTAAAATTGACATTCGTCTTGCCAAATACTCACTTTTCTACCTTGCAGTGTGGAGATAGAGTTTTAAATTTTCAATTGATTTATTTTCTCGAAATTTTTTTCTTCTGGACTGCTGGTTATTGAATTTACCACATTGCAGCATTATTACATTACATTATTGTTGTACTTGTGAGTTTGTAAAACACTTGGAAGTATACTTGCTTAACAAATGTATGACTTTAGCTTCATATGGTAAGAGAAGATATTAATGTATTGGTGTAATTCAAACCTAAGTGGTATTGTCGTTTTGATTAAAACAAGAACCAGGTCTAATTGCTTATGTTACATCACATGATATGTTTTGTTCATTTGGTCATATATTTTGGCTAATCTGTTGGTTTTTCCGCATTTCTTGTCATTGATGACTTTGTTTGATGGTATTGTTTACTGATCCTCTCTCCTACACAAAGAAATATCATAAATCATTAACCTTTATAGTCATAATTGATTAGCATGCTGCTCATAATTATCTACTTATCATAAATCATGAACCATGCTACTGATAGTTGTTAACGGATCATAAATCATGAACCATGTTACTCATAATTGATTACCATTTGCATCCCCACCCCCCTCATAATTGCTTTACATTTGAATTCTACTGAAGCTTTTGAATGATACTCATAGTATGTGTTTGGTTTCTTGATATTGAAGCTTTTGTTCCTCTGCATGTGACTTACTAAACTAGTCTTTTGTTATTGATCATGAACAGGCTGGTAATGTTGAACCTGAGGCCTCTTCATTGCATGGCAGTGAATACCAATTAACAAAGAATGAGTTTTCAAGTCTTGGACGCCGGAAATATAGTGGTATGACTTTATGTCACTCTATACTTCTCATATAATTTATACATATGCTGTGACCTTTCTTTTTCTCATTTCATGTAATTAGCATGTATAAATTTTCATATTTTTTGAATCTTTGTTGTCCCGATAGTGTGATCAAAGGGGCCTAAAGTTCTGCGATATGAACATAAAAAATATTTTTGACATCATATTGTATACAAACTATTTTTTGAATTATGTAAAGTGTTTTTCTTTTTTGAACAATAATATTTAACTATCATTTTATATTCAAATTGGCATGAAATTATTATTTCCAAAGTCCAATTAACTTTACAACAATAAACATAAAGCATTTTGATGTATGAACTTGATGAACATAGTTATTTGAAATCTTGATTCATTAAAGCAGGAAAAAAATATCTTCTGATAATTGCAATAGTGTATCTTTGGGTAAACGTGTTTGCAATGACCTGTCTACAACCTTTTGATATACAAGATCTCATCCTTTCAGTGTTCAGTGTGTAGTATTGTATTTCACATGTACTTTTGGTTTTCTTTTCACTTTTCAGAATGCAGTACTACTGAATCATCTGATGATATTGAGAAACAGGAGATGGAGGAAGTTTCAGATGAAGATGAAATCTCATATTATGACACTAAAGAGTATTTTACAGAACTTGGTTTTAGGTGTGGCTCAACAGGATCTTTAGATTCAATGAACAGGTCTGATGAAGCTAACACACAATGCATTAATTTGGAGAGCAATCTCGTCCAGAAGACAACCAATGATTTTGGGTACACTCAGATAGCAAGGCGAAAGAAGCTTCCAGATCCAGTTGAAAAAGAGAAAGGTGTTAGTCTTTGGTCAATTATAAAAGACAATGTTGGCAAAGATCTCACACGAGTGTGTCTTCCTGTATACTTTAATGAGCCAATATCATCTCTTCAGAAATGTTTTGAGGACCTGGAGTACTCTTCTCTTCTCGATCGAGCGTATGAGTATGGAAAATCTGTAAGATATAGATCTTTCTTAATTGTGACGTTCTCTTCTGTTGCGTGTAAAGAAAACAAACTTTCCTTTAGGTATGAAATATGACTTTATTTAATGTGGCAGTTCAACGCTCTGAGTTTTATTTTCAGGGAAACAGTCTCCTTCGGGCGGTGAATGTTGCTGCCTTTGCAGTTTCAGGATATGCGTCATCTGAAGGTCGTCATTGTAAGCCCTTTAATCCATTGTTAGGGGAAACTTACGAGGCTGATTTCCCTGACAAAGGAGTCCGCTTCTTCTCAGAGAAGGTTAGTTCCTTGCTATTTAATGATCCAAATATTCTCATATAGGCTGTTATGTTGCAGTGTATTTAACTTGGTTACAGTTTTTTTTTTTTTTTTTTATTTTTTATTGATAAACATAATAATATTAATTTCTCTCTCATTCATCTTTCACTCTTAGATTTGTTCATCTTTCCCACTTTCTCACTTGGTTAAGTATGATGTGCCTTTCTCACTTGGTTAAGTATGATGTGCCGATACCATAATGTCCTAGTGTCTAGTTTTGGTTTGAATATCTTTAACTCAACCTTTATCAACGAATTTACTTTCATATAAGACATTTTTCAGTTGCAAACTTCGAAAAGATCAAATTTACTTTCATATAAGACATTTTTCAGTTGCAAACTTTGAAAAGATCAAATTTACTTTCATATAAGACATTTTTCAGTTGCAAACTTCGAAAAGATCAGAATGTAAAGTAAAACTGATATTGAGAAATGGGACGAAAGTAAAGAAAATGTTCTAATTGGGGACGAAAGTAAAGAAAATGTTCTAATTGGGGACATGCAACACGTAACTGAACAATGATTTTGTTTTGTTATGTGTTCATTTGGTGGGGTAAAATTGCTTAAATTATTATTGGCCCAACGATAGTGGTCCTATCATAAGTTCAACATCAACATTGCATACAAAGTGGTTAGCATGTAACTATGTCAGTCAATTATTAACCTTTATTATTTACTATTTTCTCAAACAATTGATTATGTGTGAAACAGGTGAGTCACCATCCAACTGTCGTTGCCTGCCACTGTCAAGGTAGAGGATGGAAGTTCTGGGCTGACAGTAATATTCGGTCAAAGTTTTGGGGAAGGTCCATTCAGCTTGACCCAGTAGGGGTTCTGACCCTAGAGTTTGATGATGGTGAAGTGTTTCAGTGGAGCAAGGTATATATCGTCTAATGACTCTGTTTACGTGGACAGTGTATACCTGCAAGTGTTTGTGACTTGATTTTTCTAAGCTTCATATTATAATATAATTATTTAAATGATAAATAATTGTTACAATTTTTTCTTCTAGGTCACAACTACAATTTATAATCTTATCCTTGGTAAAATATATTGTGATCATCATGGGAACATGGAGATCCGCGGTAATCGTCAATATTCGTGCAAACTCAAGTTTAAAGAACAGACGATTCTTGATCGAAATCCTCACCAGGTAGGAATGTTCTAGTAATATTCAGTAACAAAATTTTTAAGAACATTTAGTTCTCATTTTTGTAAAGTTTTGTATGTAAATCTTTGGCACTCAATCACCTTAAATATGTTTTTTATTTTTAATTACTTAGTTATTTTAATCTAAATATAGTTTGGATGTCAATAAATCATAAAAATTAAAGATTATGATGATAACAGTTTGTATATATAAAAAATTTAAATAACAATAATAAATAAAAGTTAGACTGAATTTATTTGGTAAATTGTTTCACAAGGATTTTTAGAAGGCAAAATACTAAATCTTCTTTAAAGTTAAAATTAGTTTTTTACTACTTAATTCGTAACAAGTTCTGCATATTTTTTAGAAAAGATAAACGAGAATTTTTTTTTTAAAATTATCTCAAAAAATTAAATTTAATCTTTAAAAAAATAGATTTTGTTTTTTTTTCTTCTTTAAATTGAAGAGATTTATCTAAATAAATCTTGTAACAAAAGTAAGAGACTTATTTATTATTTACCAAATTTAATGATTAATATGACAAGACAAAATTGGTAATTTATTTCTAAAGTTTAATATATTATATATTTTAATTTATCTATGCCTCCACTTTGAGGAATGAATGATCCATGGGCGATGATAAAGTAGCCAAGGAAAAAAAATAAAAATGAAGGGAAGTGAGGAAGGGACAGTTGTTTGATTTAGATGGGAAATTAGAATAATTAATGAAATATGTGGGTTTCATGATCTTTTCTTGTAAGATAAGATTTGCACGGATATGTACTGAATTTTCTTATGTTTCATTGTAATTATTTTAACTTAATCAAATTAAGACATTTGCTCGATTAGTTTTTAATAGCTTCAGTGATTAAGTTACTACATACAGATGATTTAATCAACTATGTTTTAAATATTCTTGGAAGTCCAATTTGTTAAATTAAAAAGTATATATTTTTGTCCTCTAGAGTATATGTGTCATTTTTATAATTAAAAAATTACTTTTTGTTATTTTCACTTTTTCTAAATCAAACTGTATATATCTTTTCTTTTCTTATTTATTTCTTTTAAAGTAAATAACTTATCTCTACTTTATTTTTCTTATACTCTTTCATTTTTGAACTTTCTTTCTCTTCTGCCCGCTCGGGCCCCACTGAAAATAGTTGAAGGAATCTTATCTTCTATGTGTGTTTTCACCTAACAAATTAATTGTTCATTAAAATGTGATGTATGTCTTATTAGGTGCATGGCTTTGTTGAAGATGTCACGGGAAAAAAGGTTGCCACATTATTTGGCAAGTGGGATGACAGCATGTACTATGTTAATGGTGAAGTGAATGTGAGGCCAAAAGATTTCACTCTATCAGACACAAATTTGTTGTGGAAAAGGACTAAGCCACCTTGTAATCTCACCCGCTACAATTTGACATCATTTGCTATCACACTGAATGAGCTTACTCCTGGGCTAAAGGTATAATGATGTATTCAATCATTATTGGATGTGAGTTTTCCTTGTTCTTCGTATGCAACTCTAATTGTTTGTTATAGACTTTTCTGATTCCGGGTATTTGATCACGGATTAAAGGAGAAGCTTCCACCTACGGATTCTAGGCTGAGACCAGATCAGCGGCATCTTGAGAATGGGGAATATGGGAAGGCTAATTTGGAGAAACAAAGATTGGAAAAGAGACAAAGAATGGTATGTTTGAAAACTCTCATGCTTAATATTTGTTCGAGAAAGTGCATTGACTGCATTCTATCTTCTCATTTCACTTCCATTGTATTTAGTTTAGATAAAATAGGATTTTCAGTTCATATAAATATAATCAATTTAATTTTCATTCTTTCAATTTTTATTGTTGGTTTTGAATTTCATTGACATGGAATGCATCTACACATGTCAATCATAAGCCATATGGTCACATGACATGGCTAGATGCATGTCACATCAGCACTAAGTGGTGACATTTACATTTTTTTATCAAATTTCTACAGTCTATAAATTTTTTCTTGAAAGGATAAATTAAATTTGACTGTCTTTACAAGGATTGTAAATTTATTTGCATTTATATAACCCTGGTGAGGCTAATGTTTATTTTATGGAGCCTAAATTCTTGTGAGTTTTACAAATATACATCCCCTTATTTCGGAGCATGAGTATGTTACCTGATTTATGTTTGTATTTTTCTTAGAGGATGATCGTACGTTTGTCGAGCCTCGAGAGCTCTCATTCATACCTTTACCCAAAAGTACATAAAAGGTGTAACTTGTTAGTACTCTAAAAAAAAAAAAAAAAAAAAGTAGGGGTACATTAGCACCCATAGTTATTAGTACACCCCTATTTATTGTTAAGAGTATCTTTTAAGGATAGCTTTCTTAAAGCATACTAAAGATTGAACTTGTTAATGTACTTCTAAAAAAATAAGGGAATATATATTACCAGTAGTAATTGCTGGCATACACTTACATTTTTTGTGTATATTAGGATGTTATAATTTTGATTTTCACATTTTAGAGTATATTAGGACGTTATAATTTTGATTCTTTTTCTAAAAATAAACAAGAAGTATATCTGGCTAAAATACTTCAAGAATATAAGTGCATGTACAGCTCACATAAAAAATTATAAATGAACTTGAGGCTCTCTTTTAGTAAACTTTAACAGGAATATTTATAAAGAAATAAAATAAAGACAAAATGAATTAAGTCTTCACCCATGTGCTAAAGCTGTCTAATGAACTTCAACTTTTGGAGTAAGTTAAATAGAAAGAGCTTTGGTAAAAGTTAAGTATATAAATTGTTTTTTTCTTGCGCTTTCTTCTTATTTAAGTGCATATAGAAGAGTTTATTCAAATAGGGAAGATTTAGTTGTATTTGTAGTCCTCTTGAATAAATTGTGTGGATTTTGGTATCTCAACTTTTATTTTTAAGCTATTCACTTTTTTTTTGGTAATAAAATAAAGTTTTTCTTATTACACCGATAATTGATGGTCACTTAGGCTATAAATTTCATTAACCAATATTTTGATGCATGATCACCGTGCTTTTGTAGTCAAGGAAAATGCAAGAAAATGGATGGCAGCCTAGGTGGTTCCACAGAGAATCTGAAAATGGAACGTTTCAATATATTGGCGGGTACTGGGAAGCGAGAGCTCAAGGAAGATGGGATGGATGCCCAAATATCTTCGGTGAAGTTCATGATCAAGGCAATTTTGATCCTTAGTTCTGGTAACATTCACAATCTCTTCCAAAGTAAGTTGGATACTGTTACCTAAACAACTTGGTTAGAGTATCTTTTATTTTCAGTTGAAACACTCAAACGGATTATAATTTGGTACAAATTAATTAGATATTAATCAATATAATGTATAATTTTTTTATCTTAACCTAATTTTAAAAAAATATATTTATAAAACAATCTCGTAAAAAAAATTCCTGAAATAACTATGGTATCAAAACAAACATCTATTTATTTTGTATTAAAAGAAACACGTTTTACAAATTTTTTTCAAGTGATTTTCATCCAAATTGAAGTTAATCTCAACGTTATTTCTCTTTTACTTTTCCATTGAACTCCAAAAATTTCAAATCAATCATAAATCAAGTTACTTGAATTTGTTTTTATGTGTTTGGATTGTCGATGAGTTGAACTCCCCTTGATTCTCTGAAGCAACAAATAGTTGCATTTGCTTTGATTCCATCATAATTTTATTCTCAACGTGGTTTCTTATAGCTTAAACATGCTAACTAGATTTAAGTTTTCAAAGTTTAACTTAACCAAGTATTGTTTTTTAAACTGTAACTCAAATACACACTTACACCCTCCAGCGCCGGTTTACTAAATATTGATCCTATGGAGATGACATGCTAAAACTCTTGCGATGTTGCAGATAATGAAATACAAATCAGTGCTTGGAGGGTTTATCCCGAACCTTGCATCGCGTCAGTTGTGCTGGGGCAGGTTTGAAGATTGTCCTTGTGCTAGGACTTTAACAACAAAAACAATGGAATGGATAACACAACTTCAAGAGGTTCTATATGAAAGTTGCTTTCTGAATTTAAATGATTTTAAATGCCTGCGGCTGGTGAACGTTGTAATTAACCTAATGGACCAAGTGTTGCAACATAGAGCTGTGGTCCAATGAGAATATAAAACTGAGGCTGTTAATTCTTCTAGATGAGAATATATTTGAGCAAAGATTTCAGCTTAGCAACAGTTATTAGATTAGGTTGTCTAGATTGTCGGTCTTTTTATTTTGTACTTTTAAATTTTTTTTAGTATGTAATTATTTGGGGTATTAGCTTATGTAAGATTCTCTCCTTTGATCCATAGCTACTGACTTGGCCGAAGGGCTATCAATTTGTTTCATATTTGTTTTATTTTCTAATTAATAAAATTCACGAGATGTGTTATCTCACTAGAACCGTACAGGTACCACTACTTTCTTTCACATATAATAATGCTATAACATTCGCACCCATGCAAATGAAAAGGGAGCTCTATAGAGAGCAAGACCAGCAACATTTTATTGTGCGAGTGCACCAAGGTTCTATAAAAGAAAGTTCAATTTTTTCTTATTAAAATTCATGTAATATATAACTTCATTTTTTCGAAGAGCTCCCTTCAGTTGAAAGCCATGAGGCTGGCAGCAAGGAAAAGGGATAAAGTAAAGTTAAAGGGATTCATTATTTTTTATTCGGGCTAGCGGCCCATGTTGTGGGTATTGCCTAAAAAGTTTCATGTTTTAAGAAATTCGTATGCGCTGGTCATTTACAGCTGGGTTTTTCATTAACATGATTTCAGATATTTGGGTTAGTATTTTTTTCAATTTTTTTTTTAAGATAAGTAGTTTCAAGCTGCTTTTTTTTTTTTTTTTTAAAAAAAAAAAGAAAAGTGCAAAACTTTATCATTTTTTTTTAAGAGAAACAGTTTATTGAAACATCTTTATCTTTTTTTTTTTAAAAAAAAAGTACTTTCTTAAGAAAAGGCTTATATAAACGGGCCGAAAAACATATTGGATAAACTTAGTTTCTTGGGCTTTCAGCTGGTATTATAGGGGCATGCGTAAATCAATTGAAGGGTGGATCGCATGTATTTATGAAGTACTAGAACCACTTTATATGTCCCTCTTCATATTTATATCCAAAAAAATCGGAAGTGGATATTTTATTGCTAAAGTATAAAATAGATTATAAACAGAAGCTAGGTTTTCAAGGCAAATGCTGTAACTTTCAAAAAGTTATAGAAGTGTTAGAAATATAATATTGGAGAAAAATTTAAGGATGTGAAATTTCACATCGCCTAGAGATAGAATCTACCAGTGAGGTGCAAATTTCACTCTATAAATTAATTTTATGGGTTAAATTAAACTCAACCCACAATTAAAACCGGAACACTTCTAGCACGCCGTGACATGAAAAAACTAAACATCATGGAGACTTCCTCTGTTGACAGCTCTCCCTTTCTAACAAACCCATAATGACCGTTTAAAATTTCAGTAGACTTTGCATTATTCATATACGCCTGTTGAATATTAATTGACCTCTTTTGACACCTCTCACGATTCCATTTACTTTGCATTATTGATTTAAGTGTCTAATCAAAGTGGGTCCTACGATTAAAAGGGTCGATTGTTCATTATTGAAAAATGCGTGAATATTGACGTGGAGAGATTTTTGGGCATGATATCGTTGAGCATTTTGTAAGAAAAGAACAGCTCAAAATGTTAATATATTCTGGAGGAATACAAGAGTAGAAGATTTCAGTAGAAATACATAAATAATTGAATCACACGCTTGCTCAGACAAGTAATAATGATTTGTGTATTTTGATTAAGTAAATTAAGAATTGATTATATTAAAAAAACTCATTTTATGTGTATTTAATATTTTTTGGCGAAATTAACTATTATTTTTAACAATACACATTTCATATTAATATCATAATTTTTTTAAAAAATTATAATGTGAAAAAATAAAACTATAAAATTTGGAATATTCTGTATTTTAATGGTTTTGATAACATGTTTAAAATATATGAATAAATTATACTGATCATATATTTTTTTTCTAATTAACAGAACTCAATTTCAAGAGCTTATTCACGAGACCCAACTCTGTTACTACTGAGCCAACAATTCGACATTATCTATATATCAAAGGAAAATAGCTTAACAGGGCAAAATGGTTTTGCACGGAAATTAAATGAAAAAAAAAAGTAAATCAACTACATGCATTTTTATTTTTGTTAACTTGCTGTATTTTCAATTTTATTTTATTTTCAACCACTAAGAAGGAAACACTTGACGAGCATTTTGATGATTAATTGATTCCTCATAAACATCTTCTTAATGCTATAGCATTCCACTTGTGAAAAAAGTAAAGTAGTGAAACCTAAGCATGGGAAGCAGTGTCGGTTCGCTCCATCTGTATGCCGTGGTGAACGAGCCTCTTTTCCTTGTACACATAGCCCTTAGCACAAAACAAGTACACCACCAAGTTCAAACCACTCAACATAGCCAATAGCCAATAAAAGTGGTGAAGCTTCCCCTGGTTAAGATTATCCGCGAGCCATGGTTCACGATGACGTGTCACTTTGTGCACGAAAGTGACCAACAAGGAGCTAACAAAAAACCCTAAAGAAAGTGTGCTCAAAAACAAACCCGTGCTCATAGTCTTCATCCCTTTGGGACATTCCCTAAGAAAAAAATCAAGTTGCCCTATGTACGCAAATGCCTCACCAGACCCCACAAAGAAGAATTGTGGGACCAACCAGAACACACTCATGGGAACCACCTTGTGAGGAGCATGCGTTAAACCATGTGAATGCGCCACTCTTAACCGTTTTATTTCGATGAGTGCTGCTGCCACCATGGCGAAGATTGAAAACACTAACCCTACGCCAATGCGTTGCAAAGGGGTTAGTCCTTGTGGGTTGTTTGACACTCTTCTTGCAATTGGGGCGATGATGCGGTCGTAGATAGGGACGGTTATCATGACGCTTCCCACGAAGAACACGGTGAGCGATGCCGCCGGGATTTGGAACGAGTTTCCGATGCGGCGGTCCATGGTGGTGGCTTGTTGGACTGAGAATGTTGTCATTTGGGCGTAGACTGTCCAGAACATAATGGTCGTGGCCCACACTGGTAACATTCTTTGTAACATTTTCACTTCTTCTATGTCTGTTAGGGTTGAGAGATACCATTTTCTCTCCACCGTTATTTCATTGCCGTCTGTTTTTGGGTCCTTGATCGCTGCCTTATCCAAGAACCTGTGCTCCGTACATGGAAATAAATTATTCAATAAATTAATTCACGTGGAAATCATCACTTGTCATGTAAAATTTTATATAATTTATAATAATCACTCATCATAATAATAAGATGTTATATAATTTATAAAAACTTTATTATTAAAATCAATAAATTCACAATATATGATGAATAGTAATTGATTGACAGTCTAGAATAAATTATAATAATAATGATTGTGGATGCATGCATTTTTCTCTAATAATAACAATAATATGATGATGAATAATAATGAAATGACGATGATATAGGAGATGCATACACTACAGTAAATAAAAAAATTAATTCATTGGCCTTGCTTGCTACATGATATGAAAGTTTTCTTTTTACCATAAAAAATGATACCAAAGTTTTAAATTACGTTCACAATTTTAGTTATATTTGCAGCCATATGAGGTACATTAAATCGTAATTGTCCACGATATGTGTTAAAGTTATAAGGAGAGTGCATGTGCTACTTAAAACCATGGTGTGGATGAATAAGATTTTGGTTGATAGCCAAAAGAATTATGGTGTGTGTGTATATATATATATATATATATATATTAAGAGTTGATATAAATTAATCATACTATTAATTTAATAAAATATTAGAGTTGATATATATTTGAAGATATTAAATACAAAATAATACATTTATAACATATAATGATTTATGATTAAATTATGATATAAAATTATTTTATATTGTTACTACACAACCTATTTTTAATGCTTTATTAGTTTTGAGAGAAAGCATGCATGCATCGGGTACAACAGCCAAATTGATTAGAGAAGGTTTTCCTAAATTAAAACTCTTGCATGTGCAGTGCTGTAAATGGAGCACATGCATATAGAATTAGAGGCAATATAATTGTAAGGCGTAGACAAAGCACAAAGCACAAGCCATGTCCGTGACAGAGGTAGTTGGGGAAAAGAGAGACAAAGGAGATAGGGCTAAGGAGAAAATAAAGAGAAAGTGGAATGAATGAAGAAGGACAAATGGGAAGGTGAGGGTACGTCCACTGAGATACAGCCTTGCCACTACTAGCACTAACCTTCTGCCTCGTGATTCCTCTTATTATCAGTTTTATAGTCCTTTTAGAAATCATAATAATCGACTATATCCTCTATTTTAGGTATTAGGGTAAAACAAAAAAGTCATGATACCAATAAGGCAAAACATTCTATATTGTTACTCCATTTTCTTTTTCTTTTTTATTTTATCTATATCTTCTTACGTTACCAAGTGTATAACGTCTCGAATAGAGAATAATTTCACTGGGTATGTTAAATACACATAGTAATATTCCATTCAATCAGAATATATTTTGAAGAAAAGGTACTGCCACTACCATACAATCAAAAAGAAAAAAAAAACAGGTTAGATTTAATTATATTTCTGGTCCATTTAAGTTAATTTTTTCTTGGCTTTTTTTAATAAATTCAATTATTTCTTTATCATTTTTACTTAAAGCCTTTGAAATCTTACTTTCTATTCAAATAATAGGTGATTTATGATGGACTTAATTAAACTATATAAAATTAAATTTATAAGTAAAAGGATAATAAAAATTTAATAAAATTCAATGAATCCAGTAGAAAGTGACATTAGGGTTTAAAAAAGAGAAAAAACGAGTTTTTAATTATTTTAAGTGAAATTTGTCATTTTTCTCGATTGATTTGTAGTGAAAAATATTTTTAAAAAATAGTTGAGTTAATTTGTGAATATTTTACCTAGAAAGTGAGAGAGTGGCTGTCTTCGATAATATATAGAAAAGGAATCAATCAAAAGACTTGGTTATAACAATAAAAACACAAGGAGTATAAATTCAATAAAAAATTATTAGAGAATAAAAATTCAAATAAATCATAATAAAAGCCAAAAGTATAATTAATTAAGTAAAATACTTACTGAGAATGGAACTACAATAACAGAATAAGTTTTATCTAATCACTATTTTCCCCATTATACCAAAGATATATATTAATATATAAAGTCTCAAAGGGGGTGAATAAGTTAATTATATGAGAGAGATATTTTAACAAATTGGAAGTGACACACGTGACATGTCTAACTTATGACTATGTGATTATAGTATCCTTTAAAGCAAACATGACAGTATGCTAATAAGGCAGACATATAATTTCACCGTTGAAGTTTCAGCTCGTGGATGGACACAAGACCAATCCAAATATCAAATCCATGAGCAGAAAAACCGAAAATAAGCTTAGTTGTCAGTTTCACGAGTGACTTTAGGTGCCAATAATGAAGAGTCCAAGGTCGGCTATTTAGCACTTATTAAAAAGCTGAATAAATTCCCACGATTAAATAACATGAGAGCCCACTCTCAAAAGATAAAATTCACTTGTACCCTTGTCGCCATTCCACCACTACACTAAACTCTGGCCCTAGTTCTCAACCCAGGAGATCTAATCCAACTATTGTTTCAATTATTTATGTTAGCTATCAAACTAGAAAACCTTTTAAAAAGTTTGAAGGTATCCTAAAACCTCACGTAATGTGAAACTTTTGTTCTTTTAATTCTAACGTTAACTTAAATAAGATTCACCAACTCTCCATGTGGGTGTGGAAGTGTGATGAAAAAAAGTTAAAATAGAACACTGTATCATGGTTAACAGGTGAAAAATCATATATAGTGTAACATATAGTTCAAATGTTTACAAGGAAAAGAAATGCTTTGTCGCGTAACATTATTGATAACCAAAAGAATAATGATGATTTTCCTAAAAAAAGAGAATGATGATGAATAAACACATACTGAATTTAAATTTGCAACTGAAAGAGAGAACTTTAAATTTAATCTAAAATTGAAGAGAATGATAAATTGCTAATTAGGTGTTGAATGTACATTTAAAAGACCAATTAATTAATATTTTTTTTACTGAAATTAATTAATAGATATCAATCAGTAATATAAAATTCTTCATACTATGAAACAATAAAAAAATCAATTTTATATGATTCTAAAAATAATTAGAGTTTAGTTATTATGTATGGTTAGTTTAATTATTTTTTTGTGCAGTCATCAAATTAAAATTTAAAGAAGGTATTCTTTTAAAGATAATTATGTAAAAGTCAATAAATATACTATAAATAATTATTTGTAAACAAATAATTGTATACTTTTTTAATATTATCAGTGCATACTAAATAAATTGAAATAGTTATAAGAAAAGTTAACAACTTATATATATATGGTCGGCGCATGTATATTATTTATATTTTAAATGAATAGTGACATTTTTGCTTATAAGAAATACGAAGAAGGAATGCTGATAAATTTTGATCTCTTACTAAATGATTTATATTGATTAACATGAAATTTTGCTAAATGCTAAGAAATGTGCAAAAATAATATATTTGCAGAATTTCCAAAAGGAAAATACGTAGATATCCCTATTTGAATTATTCAAGTATAAATATAAATACCATTTGTGGTTACGTGTGTACTTAATATTCTTTTAATTACAATAGTGACTTATACCAATTAAGGGAGGACAGGATAAGAACTAGATCCCGGACAATTCGGTATTCAGGTTAAAATTTATAAAGAAGACAACCATCGTTACACAGCTTAAAAGGATAAGTTGAGGGGACACTACGTAGTGTATTTGACCATTCTAAGTTAGAAGAATCAATTGGTAATGTGCTGTCTAACAAATCATTGAACCCAGTATAAGGATACTGTTGACATGGTTCTCCTGGCTATTTTTCATTAGAGTTAATTTAGATTTAATACTATGAAATGTGTAGGGTTTTAGTTTTTAGTTTTTAATAGTTTTTCATTTTTATTTAATTTTTCATTTAAATTTTTAGTCTCTAACATTAAATTAATTATTAAATGTTGTTGAAAGCTCATAAAACTTCATTTTCATTCGATACTTAATAATTTTAATTTAACAACATAAACTTAAATACTAAAAAAATAAATAAAAAATTTAAAACTACACAAAATTTATTAGAGACTAGAAATTAAAATTAGAAAAATTTAAATTAATCCTTTAAATTATCGCTCTTAGATCTACTTTTGTTTAAAATATTTTATTCTATATTTACTATTGTTTAAATATTTTTTTTAAGTCTCAAAAAGTCATCTTTATTTTGAATAATTTTCTTAAAAAACCTTACTTAACTTCAAGCAATATTTATTTCTTTTAATTTTATTCAACCTATTTAAAAATTATTAATAAATATATTCTTATTCTTTTGAAATAATTTTTAAGAGATTTTTTTGTCTTTTTTATTTTAATTGTATTACTCAATTAATTTTTTATCTTGTAACAATAATTTTTAAGAAAAATATTGTTTTACAAATAAAAATATAAGATTTTATACAATTTTCTTTAACTTATCACAATATCGAGATTTATTTATTTTTAATTAATCTTTACATGTAATTATATTTTTAATTTAAGACAAAAAATCTATTAAGCAATTTAGAGAATATTGGTCGGATGTTGTGTGAGTGTAACATGTAAAATGTTTTCAGAATTTAATTATAAGAGTGATTTATAGAATTATGTGAAGTAAGTTTTCAGAAATAATGAAGTGAGAAAAAGTTTTACCGGAATTGCTTGGTATGGGGCAAAATCTGCTTGTTTTTGCTCACAGTTTCATCTGCAACATCATCCAAATCAAACAACAAAGACGAATCAGAGGGCAATTCCAAATGCCTCTTCCTCCAAGCCGCTACAAACACCATTGCAATCTGAGTCAGCGGGCTTCCAACGAGTTTCTTGAATCTGTACCTCCTTGTGCCCGTTAAGAACACAAAAAGTGCGACCAGAGTAGCGCACACACTTATTCCATAACCCCAATACCTTCCTATGTGGTCTTGAATGTACACAAGAACCGTCACTGCTGTCAGAGTTCCTATGCTTATGAAGAACACGAACCAGCTGAAGAATTTCACCATTTGTTTTTTCTCTCCTTCGTCTGATTCATCGAACTGGTCCGTGCCGAACCCTGACACGCTGGATTTCAATCCACCAATGCCCAGTGATGTCGTGTAAAGGGCTATGTACAGAACCATTAGCTGCATGTTGCTTGCTGCCACGCAATGTTTGGTGCCGTCTCTTATGCATTTTGGAGGATGCATGCTTGGGATTATGGTTGATATTGTCAACATTGTTACACCCTGAAAATAAACTTTATTATGATTCAAAGAAGTAAAAATTTACCAAAACAATAGAAATGTTCCCACCAGAAATTATTGAGTCATCGTCATCACTCAACTAATTTTAAGATAAGACGTGTTTAATGATTATTAATTTTTTTTTAAAAAAATTTGAAAATATTTAATATATATCATTTATGTAAAGATTGAAAAAATTTATATAAAATTTCTTAGTCATTATTTAAATTTCATTTGATTAGCATTTGTTTCATCTCTGTAACGTACATAATTTTTTAATATAAACAATATATCTGCATACTTATATATATCTCATGTTTGATGCTCCCCTGTTCTTGAATATAAATATAAACAAATAAAGGCCCAGCATCGATCAAATTGGATATTAACACGAAGTAAGCTGATGGAAACTAAATGAAATGTTAAATGTTGCAATTGCTTACAGTTGCTTGAACGGTTGCGAAGATGGCAATAGTGAGGTATCTGTCAAGACGTTGAAGAAATCTAGTGACTCAATCCGAATATATAAATATATAATATTGGAAAGAGAAAAATAACAAAAAAAAAGAATAAAAAATTGAATCTTGCTTTGGGTTTGTTTTAAAAGTAATAGACAAGTGAGAACGATCACAAACCTGCCGATAAAGGTGTCAGCCACAAAACCACCGAACAAACAGAGCATGAAAGAGGTGCCTAGGAAGTTGGTGACTGTGTTTGCAGCGGAAGCATTTCCCAAATGCATTGTACCCGTCAAATACGTCACCAAATTTACGGCGATTCCCATTGTCGTTAACCTCTCACATGCTTCAACTCCTGTCATAACATATCACACAATAAAATCAAACAAACATTCCACACATACAAAAAAATCTACCATAAAATCTTAATCATATAACTTTTAATGCTCCTACTAAAATGATATATATTGTTTATTTTAAACTCTTAATATTCGTGTTGGATTCTTATAAATAAATAAAAAAAGAAGAAGGAAGACCTAATATCATGGCGGCAGCGGTCCATCCACCAGTTTTGGACCTCTCGGCTGGGTGGCCTTTGTAGTCGCAGGCATCAGGGATGGTTTTGTCTGGTGTTTGAGGGAGAGTGTTCATCATACGAAATGCTCAACTAATATGCTAGCTACCGATTTATGAAGGCAAGTAGCTAGGGAGCTATGCATCCCACAACGGGGTTAAGCTTCTTATATAGTTTCTATATTTTAATCACAAATAATTGTACCTATTATATATAATTATTGACATTTCTAATTTATTACTATTTTTGTATATGTAAATCCTCAAAATGACAAAAGTCCATAAAAGTTATTTCTTTTTTGTTTTATAATAAATATAATTCGTTCACGTGGAGCAATGGGACCCCAGATGACTAGGATTTCTATTAAAAATCTTCATCTAGTTTTTATCCAAAGGATTTGGATTTTCAATTGAATATTTCTCTTTCCGCTCAGATATTAGGATCTGGACTCCTGTAAAATTCCCATGCAGCCTAAATCCTAAAAGATTTTAGCCCTGATTTGTCATTGTACAATAAAGAAGGAGAACAGAGAATATTATCAATGGTTCTGATTTTCAACGAAAAGAAAAGTTTGTAGGACACATACTGTGTGCTCCACCGCTCCACGGTTATTATCCATCTCCTCTATCTTCTTTTAATTATTTTCTCTTCTCATTATTTACTTATTCTGTCTCCTTAGTTTTGGAATGGGCTTTTCTAGAGTGCACTTCCTAATAGAGTAAAACACATGTTCCAGTAATCCTTGATAATATAAAAAATTATTACTGTACCTACCGAAATTATCCGAGTTCGGCAAAAATACATGGACTGAGCCTGGCTGAGCTTGAAGGAAGGAACCGAGTCCAGGATATGACCTTATCAAAAATTGATTGTGACCAGTAACGCGACAGGGTGATGTGACATTTTCCCTTCATGTAATGATGAACATTGAAACTAGTAAAATTATCCCTGGACCGACACGTGTACCTCGAGCCAAGCATAATCGGTATTTCGGGACCTCCCCTCACCTACTAACCGCCAGAAATGGAGGATAAAAGACCTCCCAAAAGTCAAAAGGCTAAGTTTTTCTGGCTGCAAAACTACTCTTTTCTTTTCATTCCTTTATACTCTTAGCTTATTCCCACTCAACACACAAAAAACACTGACTTTAGCATCGGAGTACCTTTTGCAGGTACCTCCCCCCACATTTTGGATGTGTCCTACCTGATCGGACTTGACTACGGGAAAGGAAGACCTCGCCCATCCCCACGCAGAAAATCGGCCAAGCCCAGAATCCGGCGGAACAATTACAAAATAGAAAATATAATATTAATGAAAGAAAAGCTCACACACTGCATAGGTAGTCTACTTTCTCTATACATGTGCTTCCTTGTGTTGCTCCTCTGTTTTGTTCTTTGGTGTATTCTCTCATAGGACATTATTAGGAAGTTGACGGACACAGTGTTGTACTAATTCGCATCGGTTTTACTATAGAACGGATTAAATTCAAGTGACAATTTTAAATAAGGTGAGTAAATTTGGACCCTTGATATAATCAATGATTTAAAAGGTTGCACTTCATTTTCTAAAATGTAAAATGCACTCTAGAGGAGTCTTATTTTTCCTTTCATACTTTCTATGTTTTTTTGTGTGCTGCAGACGTAGTTTCTAGGAGTGAACTCATTTTCATGCATAACTATTTTATGCGAAAAATGAAACACAAAATATCAATGTCACTCAAATCTTCATCCATCATATGCTATACCACAACAGAGATATAATGTCAGTTCATGATATGGTTTAATGGTTTGCAATATGCAAAATCATCAACTTGACTCATTTTTTAAACTATGACATCACATTATCTAAACAACTTTACTTCATTATCTAAACAATTTTACTTCACTAATAATTACAATACACAATCAATCAACCAACTTACTCACCGAATATATACATATTTCTCCTTCTTTATATTATTTTTTCCCTTCACATTTTATAATTGATTGTCTGTGTGTATTACAGTTGTCTACCAAACATTTTTCTTATCTAAAACAAATCAAGAGAGATATATCAAACCAAAACCAAAAGGAAATACACAAAAGTAGGGGTGGGTATACGGGTGAAAGTCCATGGGCCAGCCCGCGGACCCCGCGACCCGCGCGGGTTTGGACCACCATTTTCATAAAAATTTAGTGGTATAGTCCATAAAAGCCCGCCCCGCGCAATCCGCGGGTTTAGCGGGTCAAACCCGCGGGGTCCGCGGGGCGACCCGCAAATCCGCACTATTTAAAAGGTTTTAAATTGAAAACCTAATTTCACTTCCTGCCTCCGCTAAACCGCACTATTTAAAGGGTTTAAAATTGAAACCCTAATTTTACTTCCCGCCTCTCAATCTTTTCACACGTCTCACCCTCCCAAAGGAAGACGAAGATGTGGTGATGGAAAATGATCAAGTTTCAGAATCATTTGTTGTTGGAGATAATTAAAAGTGTATGTTATTGACTTATTTAGAATTTAAATTTGTTATCGGAGATAATAGTAGATTTATGTTGTTGACTTATTTTATTAAGAATTTAAGAGCAAAAATATAACAATTTTTTAGCATTTTTTTTAAATTCCAAATTTAGCATTTTTTTTAATTTTTTAACTAGGTTTGCGGGTTGGCCCATTTGGCCCGCGGGGCCCGCGGATTGGGAGCGGACCACCAAGTTAGGTTTGTTTACCATTGCGGGGCGGGGCGGGCGGACCAAACTCTTTGCGGACTTACACGGGGCGGGCCTTATGGGGGCGGGTTGGCCCGCTTACCCACCCCTACACAAAAGGGTCGCCATACCAAAACCCGTGAAAATTACGTAGAAAACCTATAAGATGTAAGAGCCATCATATTATTACTAAATCCATCAATAAAAAATCATGAAAAGAGTATCTGTCGGTCAATCTATCTACCTGCACCTATTATCTTTTTAAGAAGAACACAATCTAGTATGACTAACAAAAAGAATTGACACTTTTTGTGAGAAGAACACAATTCTTCAATCTATTTCTAAGATGCTAATTTAAGGAACTATAGTAGAAAGACCGAAAAGTTTGAACGACCAACTTCGAATCACTTATAAGTCATAGATTATATATGCCATCTTTTATCAAAAGCAAGTTCAATGGCTAACATTTCTGCTGTCAACTCAGCGTGCAAATTCCGCCATAGAAGAGGACATCACGCTCTTCAAAGTGATGCCAGAGGACATCATGCGTAACTAATCCTTCATAACAATTGTTTGAAAAATTGAAATAGAATAATAGCAACAGTGTGCAAAGAAAAAAAATAATAATAATAATTTGGTATGAATGCAATCTGCTCTTGGAATCAGCTAAATTCCACATTCACACTCATTAGAGGAATGTACACAAGTACATTCATGCATTTAAGTTTAAACACTATCTATCATGTTTATTTGGACTAACCTTTGGTAGAACATCTGAACAACCTTGCGGGAGAGTGTGGATCAGGATTTCCTTTTTCTTCCTTTAGTAGGCTATCAATTGTTCTCCTAAAAAAAATACGAAACTTGTTTTTATTTCAGGACAGACTACATTTATTGAAAATAATTCTTTTGGGTTGGGATATAGGACTATTATGAATGTTAATTTTTTTATATATTGTAATTCATTTAAAATTCAATTAAATTTACCTTAACTGTAGTTTTAGTTGACAAATTTCAGTTTATTTGGAATTTTAATATTTTGATTTTTAATTTCCCACGTTTAATTTTCATGATTTTTTAGTTATTTAAATGAATTAAGTTCTTGTCATAAAAATTCGTTAATAATTAACATGAATAAAACAAGGGTGTCAGTATCAAACTAATTTATATAAACTGACAAAAAATTGTAAATATTTAAATAAAAAGTATATAATATTATGAAATCAAGTTTTATATTTACATGTTATTATTTTGTGTAGTTTTTTTTTATAAATTTATGGGAAAATGACATATCAAATAAAACAGATATTTTATGTTAAAGATAATAAATGTTTAAATACTTTGAGCTATTTTTTTTTATTTCTACAGTTTTTTAACTAATTTATTTAATATTCCGCTCTTTTTATTATTCAAATAAAAGTTTCTATTTTTTTTTACTTCCATTTCTATTTATTCAAATAGTATATTTTTTTTAATCACTTTTCTTTTATTCTTATGTTTTTATTTTCTTTTCTCTTATTTGTTTCTTTGTATTTCATTCCTCATATTAATAAATTTTTTAATATGATTAAATATCATTATTATTATTTTAGCCAACAAAGAAATATAGATCAGTGGGGGTACTATGTATAGTTAGGTGCATATTAAAAGAAAACTATTTTTGGATACCCTCTGGGGTACATCGTATATCGTACATGCCTAGAGATTTTGAGCAAGAGGAAAAAGTAAGTAATTAACATGATTGAGAGAGAAAAAAAATCGAGTTGTGTTATTTGTTATGGAGCATACAATACAAGAACAATAAATTCAACATTGGTAATTTCTGTCATCTGTTTGGTTCAAGAGTAAGGAGGGAAGATTTTTTTTCTTAAATGTTTTATGTTTGATTTAAATGTCCAAGAGACGAGGAGTAAAATTATGAGAAAAATTTAAAGGGGGAATAGATTTTAAATTCTATTTAATTGGATCAATTTACTTTATTTCTTTTTCAACAATATATAATATGATTTACTTTGTTAATAAAGATCAATAAGTACATTGAATTTAAAATCTCTTACATCACTTTTCTTTTACCCTTCCGCCTACCTAATCAAAGAAAATATCAAATTAAGAAGTGATGCAAACAAAAGGAAATTAAATTACGAAAGAATAAATTGATCTTTCACTTTCATATTGATATGTGAATGAGTTTAATTAAGTTACGTAAGAAATAGGAAGTAATGATCTGTACCTTCTTATAATGAAAATAAAATTTTTGAATTGTAATTAACTATATGTGTAGTATCTCCAACTTATTAATGAAGTTATTGAACAAGTAAGTAACTAGGGGCTTGGTAAAGAGATATGTTATCTAGTTTGTGGATTTAACATGAATTAATTTGAATAATCTAGATTGAGTAGAGATCAAACAGAAAGATAGTTAATGTCAACATGTTTAGTCTCCTCGTGAAAACATGAATTTGAGGCAAAGTGCATTACTGAGACAATATAACACATGAACTTAATATGGTTAACACTAATATAAAAATCCTTTAAAAGTTGAACAAGCCACAAGACTTTACTTGCAATTGTTGTCATTGCACAATATCTTTGATTTCCATGAAATCAAGAAATCTTCTAGAAACATGCAATAATTAGATGAGAGATTTTCTAAATTCTAAACGATTCCGTCATATGCATTAGTAAAAAGAAGCATAAAATTAGTGATTAGAAAGAAGATTCCCTTTTCTGGAGTGGCTTGTAGGTACCTTAATATGATGTGTTATAGTGAGATGACTAGTTCTACGATTTACCATAAACAGAAATTAGAAATGAAATTTAGAGACGAAAAACACTCCATCTCTAATCTATACCATTTTCGTGTCCAGTTTATGTGTAAAAGAGATTTTTCTTTTGAAAGTTTAGAGATGAAATTTGTTTTTCGTATCTAAATTTGTTTAATTCCATGTCTAATCCATGTCAATTTTTTTTTTTTGCATTTCTTAAAAAAAATTTCACCAATTTCGATATAGAATTAGAGAAAAATTTGTTGTGTGTCTAAACTAATAGGAAATTCTGTGTCTAATACATGTCAAAATTAATTTTTTTCGTTTAATATAATTTATTTTTCATCAATTTAGAGATGAAATTAGACACAGATTTTTCACAATCAAGGAACTATTTTTTATAAAAATATTTTGATAGACACAAATTAGTATATATTATTCAAAACTTATTTATTAAATAATAAAACAAACAATTTCAAATAATAAAAAAATAGAAATTATTGTTTTAAAATATTATGCGTTAACTAAAATAATGTGATTATTATAAAAGAAAGAAATATAATTTTTTATCCATCATTGTAAATATTTTGCACAATTTACTAATTATATTTGATAAAAGATAAGTGTTTCTAGTTATGTTGATACTCATTTTAAAAATGATAGGATTATTAAATATTAAGAATAATTTGTAAAAAAAATTGAAAATAATATATATTCGTTAGATAGTGAAAGTTTGGGGTTATAACATGTAATTAAATCTTGTAAATTTTTTATTTCACTCTTTCAATTTTTATTTATATTCAGTTTTTATATATTTAATATTTTATTTATAATATTATATATTTTACTATTAACATTATATTAAACTTTAAAAATATTTTTGGTTAAGTTTAATAAAATATATTTTTCTTACACAGAATCTACTTTATTTAATATAGACAAATAAAAATTTAAAAAATATTTTAAATAAAAATTGACATAAAATACAAAATGCTAAAAGGTAAAAATTAACATTTTAAAAATCATTACTAAAATAAACTTTTTAGATTAAGGAAACAAAATTAAAAAGTACTTCAAATGTTGTCTATACTGTCGTATCTAATATTAATTTATAGTTTTTTAAACTTCTAAAATGTTAATAATGTATAAATAAAATATTTATTAAATGAAATAAATTTGATAAAACAAATAATTATAAATAAAACTTTTAAATAGTTTTTAATAAATTTATAATAGATAATTTTTTTAGGAAACTAAAAAAAATATTATTATTCAATATTATTAATAATAATAATATTATATTATATATATAATAATATATTATATTTAATATATATATATATATATATATATATATATATATATATATATATATATATATATATATATATATATATATATAATCGATCATAATTTGGGGTCGTAATTAAATCTTGTAAATTTTTTAATTTTTTTATTTTACTCTTATAATTTTATATTTTTTCAGTTTTTATATATTTAATATCATATTTGTAATATTATATATTTTACTATTAATATTATATTAAAAATTAAAAATATTTTAGTAATTATTTTTTAAAATGTTAATTTTTAGCTTTTTAGCATTTTGTATGTTATGTCGGTTTTTTCTCTAGAATATTTGTTCAACTTTTGTTTTTTTAAAATAAAGTAGATTCTATGTTAAAAATATATATTTTATTAAAATATTTATTAAATGAAATAGATTTTATAAAACAAATAATTATAAATAGAACTTTTAAATAATTTTTTAATGAATTTATAATAATTGATTCTTTTAGTTTCCTAAAAAAATATTATTATTCAATATTAATTATACTATATTATATATAATAGTAATATATTACATTTAGTTCATTATTTCTTGAATATATATATATATATATATATATATATATATATATATATATATATATATATATATATATTCAAGAAATAATTATAACTTGGGGTTTTAAAGTGTAATTAAATCTTGTAAATTTTTAAAATTTGGTGTAAGGTGTGTTCCTGTAAGATTTAAGGGAGAAATTTTCAATTCGTGCCTTGCAAACTCTTTGTGTCATTCTTGTTTGTTGATTGTCTGTCCCCTTTTGTCGTGTTCTCTTTCGCCGATTTTCCTCTCTTTTGTTATGCTCATGCAATTGTTGGGGACTTAAGGTCAGTTGTTCTCTTCTCTTGTTCTTGCTCTTGTTGCTCCTACCATGTTCTTATAGATACTTTTTGGTTCTTTTGGCTTGTTATTGATTTTTGTTTTTGGCTTGTTGTTGGCCTGTTGAAGCTATATATTATTTTCCTATTACTAAAATTGTTTTTGTTAAATTGGTTTGAGGACGGAAGAGTGATGTATAAATTAGTTAAAATTGAATGATATAATCTATTCTTGTTATATAATCTTTAACACGACATTGAACTTTTTTGAAGTTAAATACTAAAACAAGAGGTTGTTAGCTGGTGGTTTACTTTAGATTGCATTATAAAAAAATAAAATGGTTTATTGATTGTTCAGTGAATTAGTATTGAGGCAACTTATACGACTGCAATTGCGGTTGTGATGTTGCCGTGGAGATCCTGTGAACCTTGAATTTATGGCTGCATGTGTGGCTTTGGATTAATTTTTAAAAGCTTCAGTCATAACTATTGATATACGTAGGTTTCAATGCATGAAGTATATTTGATGGACAGGTTTTATATTGTTGTTGCGGTTTCATGTTTGTGTCATGATCCTAGATACTACAAAAAAGAGTGAACAAATGTGGTTGAAATGTCTGCAATTGTGTTCCTTATATTGTCATGAAGATCCAAAAACCTTGACATTATGGATACGATTGTGGTTATGGATAGTTTTCCAAAAGATTTAGTCATAGAGATTGATATGTGTAGGAATGCAATTAAGATTATTGAAGTGGGGGGATCAATAGCTTTTGTTGATAATGAATCCTTATTTTATCTGGTAAGCTCTAAGCATATTGTCCGCAAAGACTATGAAAGAAAAATGCCAAAAAGAAAGAGCATTGAGGGAAAGTGTCTAAGATGATTATGCAGTCCTTTAGTATAGGTGGAGAAAAATAGAAGAACAAGTAATTAATAAGAACTCACTAAAGTGAATTAGAAGAAGTTTATGATAGCTCCAAAGGGCGGTCATTTAGTTGCTAGGCTTCTTGTAGATGAGTGATTTTTCTAATGGATAGAGTGTTTCTTTGGTGGACTCTTAGCTTTCAAGAGATGAGTGTCAAATTGCACACCACTAACCGTTTATCAGTCTAGATTATACAAAATGGAATGAAAGTGATTTTAATAGTCATTAAGGAATGCAATGTCATAGAAAATATCAGGATCATTATTTCTTTAGTAACATGATTTATCTTAGAAAATTAATAAGAGCATAAATATGTTTCGAATTTGGAAAATTTCGTTGATGTCTTTTTTGTTTGCCTTCTTGTATTCACTTTCGTTAAAATGCTTTTTGGGGATGGCATCACTCCCTGAGTTTAGACAGTAGTTGATTTGTAGATGTGAGAAAGCTAAAGCTAATGTGTTGGAGATTATAAATGCTCAACAACAACACATGTATCACTTAGAAGAACTAGTTAGATGATTTGTGTCAGGTGAGACCACATCTCAGGATACAATTATTATTATGTTTGATACCTGTGGTGAACATTATTTTTGATGTCTAAAACACTGTGATGACACCATTTCTGACATTGACATATTTAGTGCATTTAGATTTATTGTATGAATGAATGAACGATGAATGACAAATTTTTCAATTTATATTTGTGAATCTAGGCAAGTTGTGAATTGTGACTTTTAGACAATTATAATGATGAACAAATTAGAGGCGAAATTAAATTTTTTTTTTTAACAAAAGTAGTTTACCTTTATTACCTATTGTTTTTTTTTTTTTGGCTTGAATCTCTCAAAATAAGCATAGTAACAAACATTTATTCACATTTATTTTCATATTTTCCTCTACATTTTCCCACATTTCTTTGTTTCTTGATTTTCTCACAATGCCTTTCTCAAATCTTTGTGTACAAGCGTTAGACGCGATTTTGAACATCAACTCGTTCTTTAACATATGTATCTTTTTAAGTTTAATGTGTCCCTTTAATTTTAGTAGTACCCTGGTGACAAACGCGTCGAATGTGCGTCAAATAAAACCGAATTTAGCTACTACTTTGTAGTAATAGTGGACTCGGATCGTTTCCCTATGAATCATTTTGTCACTTCTCTGTAGCTGAAAATGAAACAGAATTTTTGGGGTTTTTTTTATGCAGAGGAAAATTTAAAGCAATTAAACAGTAAACAATTAAGCTATAACAACAATTAAACAAGGATAAAAAATGCAGTTAACAGATGAATAAAAGGCACCAATCTGATCTCTGTCGGATCCTAATTTCCCTCACCGGTTCAACAAAATAAAAGCACACATCTATGCAATGTATTGAAACTGAGATCTCTGCATTCCAACACTGAACTAACGCTCTAGGATCTTAGAGAATTTTCATCGAAAACTCGGTGACCTTTAAACTCACGCCATCGCATAAGAGCACACAACTCGGTTTCGAATCCTAAAATTTGTTCATTGCATTCGTTGTTGATCAACAACGCCAGACATTAATAATCTCAATTCAAAACATCAATCAATATAATAAAATCGAAATTATACAATTCAAAACGAGTACTCATTCAATTAGAAACAGAGAACCTAAGGAAATTAGGGATCCTATTGAGATCGAATTGATTAACAAATTAGCTACGCATAATTGAAATAAAACCTATCATTAAATGGAATCCCATAACAGTAATCAAAAACACAAAAATAAAGAATAAAAATGGAATTACAATGTTAATTCAAGAACAAGAACAAGTGCTGGAAATTAAGAGAGAAGAGACTGAAATTGCAGAAAACTAGAATTAACTATGAAATTAAAGATGTAATTGCAACAAAAACAAATTGAATTGAAAGACAATTGAAACAAAATGCAAGAATTGAAAGGAAATAAAAGAGGGCAAGTGAAGCCCTAGCAGAGCAAGAGAGGGTAAGAAGGAAACTCAAATGCTGGAAAAATTCAATTAACATGCAAAGTGAAATTAAAATGTTTCAGAATTTGATTTTGGGGCATTATATAGGGGTCAAGCATGTACAATGAACATGACTTTTAATGACCTACAACATTTACAAAATGGACCAATTTACATTGATTTAAAAAGGCCTACATTAATTCTTCACGCTGGAATCCCGCAACAAGTTTCGTACTTCACTTTCGAGCCTCACTTCACCCAATATGCAGTCCGAATTATCTATTCATGTCTTCATATCTTTTGTAGTTCTTTGAGTCCTCTTTAATTTGAAATATAATGGAGATCAAACAGTTTTTTGGTAAGAGTTATACTCGTTTTAGTGAACCTTGTCAAAATTAGAATTTTCAGCGAATTAGAACAAATATAAGCACTTAAGGCCCAATTGAGCCCAAACTCATAAATGCACTAAATCATGCTAATTGACCATTAATAATGTTGTAATGTGATGTATTAAATACAGAGAAATTGATAAAAATAATAATGTATCAAATTCGCCCACACTTATTCTTTTGCACTCCTGGGCAAAACTAAGTCTAAATCTTAAACAAAGCATGAACTTGGATACAAAAATTCATCTGGTCTATGCAATTCATATTCCCAAAACAGTCATCAAAGTATTAGAACTGAACATATCAATCAGAGCATAATCAACCTAAAGATTACATATCATAGTGCTGAACAATTCTTGCTTCAGATTAGATCAATCAAGTACTGAATCATTCATGCAAGTCAACAATAAGTAATGACCTCACAAGGACTGTATCACTCTAACTCTCAAGTATCTCGGGCAAGTGTTTACTCTCAAACCATTAAAATGAACATTATTTTACCATAGACTTGCAATCATTCTAGCTCTTTACCACTAATAATCGCAGTCATGCATGGTTCAAAAGGACTTGCAAAGGATGTAATGAGGTCAAGGTTAAAGGTTTGATAAATTTGGTTAAGTGACTACTATTTCACAAATATTGAAAATAACATCAACAGATTACAAAAGATATCAAAATTACAAAATAAATCTGCAAAGTTTCTATTTCAACAACTGCTCAAATACTCAACTCATTATGCACACTTATTCATAACAAAGTTTTTGCTATTTTGATTTTATTTTTTTTAATATCACTTTTGGTATTTATTTTTTTTCTTTTTCAACTGTATCAGACTAAAGTAACAAAATAACATCATATACAAAAGTGTACTAGTCAACAATAAACCAGAATGTATCAGTTCTACAACTCAGACCCAAATCATATCAATTGCAATATTCCACCCCCCACACTTGTTTTCCTGCATGTCCTGAGCAGATACCCCTACACTTGTTTGCTTCACAAAACCAAAAGATCAACAATTAACTCAATATCTGTGAAATCAGGACAACATTGTTTTACTTTTAAGGCTTGTAATGCAGGCATTGAAAGAAAAAGGTTTAAGGCACAAAGGGGTTAGCAAGGGATAAAATGCAAGGTAGGCTTATCTGAGGAAGTGGGAAAACAGAAATGAATGCCTCAATCATGATCATGCACTAAGCGATAAAATGCATCTTTGAAAAGAATTAAAGCAAGTTCTGAAAAATAACATTCATAAATGACATATTTCACACTGATAGAAAGAGAATGACATGCAGATGAATCCATTCAGAACAGGCCCAAAAAATTCACAGGTTCAATATTGCCAAATACTTATCAGAAACAGTACATAACCAATTCATACAGACTAATCCCTAATCAATCAGAGGAATATATCAACACCACAAAATAATTCATAAATTAACTCAGCTCAGATTCCAGTTCAGGTTCCCAACATATAAACCATAATGCGGATGTACAAATAACCAAACTAGAATCACAAAATCTCCAAGTAAACAAATCAAAGAACTATAGTATGAAAAATTCTAATTATTTTCTAACTACTCCTAATTACAGAAGGTGGATAGATAAGAAGTGAATGTAATCAAAACAGAAAAGAGTGGAAGGAGAAAAGAAAAAAAAATCCTTCGGCCGCTCAAAGTTGCAGTGCATATGCAAATGTAACAATCTCTTGCTCTACGGGCCACTCAATGAAGCTCTTATGATAGTGCTTTAAGCGCTGCTCGTTCACCATGAATGTATTCCCCGTTCGATCATCTTGAAGTTCAACTGCACCAAAGGAAAAAACATTAGCAATCACAAATGGACCATCCCACCAAGATTTAAGTTTACTAGGCATAAGCTTAAGGCGGGAATTAAAGAGAAGAACTTTCTGTCTAACAAAAAACTCCCTATGAAGAATCTGCCAATCATGGAAGGCTTTGGTCTTCTCCTTATATATGCATGAACTCTCATAAGCCTCTAATCTTAGCTCCTCTAACTCTTGGAGTTGTAGTTTCCTCTCTGCTGCAGATTGGTCCAAATCCATATTGCATCGCTTGACCGCCCAGAATGCACGGTGCTGAAGTTCCACAGGAAGGTGGCAGACTTTATCATAAATCAGTCTATAAGGAGTCATCCCAATTGGGGTCTTGTAAGCAGTCCGGTTGGCCCATAGAGCGTCATCCAAATGCTTGCTCCAGTCCTTTCTGTTGGAACTCACAGTCTTCTGCAGAATTAGCTTGATCTCCCTGTTAGAGATTTCAGTTTGTCCATTAGTCTGGGGGTGGTAAGTAGTGGCAACCTTATGGAGCACTCCATATTTCCTCAGTAAAAGGTCCATGCTCCGGTTGTAGAAATGTGTGCCCTGGTCACTGATGATGGCCTGGGAATACCAAACCTGCAAAATATATGGGAACGAACAAAATCTACTACAACAGTAGAATCGTCAGTCCTAGTGGCTTTCTCCTCAACCCATTTAGAAACATAATCAACAACAAGCATGATGTAAGTAAACCCAAATGAAACAGGAAATGGTCCCATATAATCAATGCCCCAAACATCGAAAACATCACAGAATAATATGGGTTGCTGAGGCATCTCATATCTATGAGAAATATTTCCTATCTGCAATGCTAATTCAAGAATAAGAACAAGTGCTGGAAATTAAGAGAGAAGAGATTGAAATTGCAGAAAACTAGAATTAACTATGAAATTAAAGATGTAATTGCAACAAAAACGAATTGAATTGAAAGGAAATTGAAACAAAACGCAAGAATTGAAAGGAAATAAAAGAGGGCAGGTGAAGCCTTAGCAGAGCAAGAGAGGGGAAGAAGGAAACCCAAATGCTGGAAAAATTCTATTAACATGCAAAGCGAAATTAAAGTGTTTCAGAATTTGAGTTTGGGGCATTATATAGGGGTCAAGCATGTGCAAGGCACATGACTTTTAATGACCTGAACACCCCAATTCGAAACCCACCTACAACATTTACAAAATGGACCAATTTACATTGATTTAAAAAGGCCTACATTAATTCTTCACGCTGGAATCCCGCAACAGGTTCGTGCTTCACTTTTGAGCCTCATTCCATTCAAGATGCAGTCTGAATTAGATCTTCATGTATCATAGCTTTTGTAGCACTTTGAGACCTCTTTAATTTGACATATAATGGAGTTCAAACAGAGTTTTGTGGTGAATGTTATGCTCATTTTAGTGAACCTTGTCAAAAGTAGAATTTTCAGCGAATTAGAAAAAAAATAAGCACTTAAGGCCCAATTGAGCCCAAACACATAAATGCATTATATCATGCTAATTGAACATTAATAATGTTGTAATGTGATGTATTAAATGCAGAGAAATTAATAAAAATAATAATGTATCACCTGGACTCAACCCGATTCTCTACTCTGAGTTATATATAGGTCTGTTTCATACGTATGCTTTTAGTTTGTTTCTCTACTTGAATCTCGTAGCAATAGCCTTGAATCAAGCTATCATCTGCAAGCTATCGGCGCCCGCCGCCGCCGTTGAGGCCACTATTTCTCGTTGGTTCTTCCGCACCGGCATGTCCCTCTCCCTTGCCGGAAGGTTATGCCTAATGTTAGCGCTCACGAGGCTCGTAAAGTTGAAGGTAGGAAAGTTAAGTTGTCAAAATACATACAACGCAACGGTCACTTTTCCGTTAGTTTCTATTTCATTAGCGCTTGTTGCTTACATTTAATCCCTTTTCTACTCTCTCTTTGAGTGTTTCCCTCGGAATAGTGACAAAATCATAACATTTGGAACAACGTCAACAAGTTTTTTAGGTTTAATGAGTCCCTTTAATTTTAGTAGTACGTTGGACACAACCCCATCCTGTGCTCCGAGTGATCTCAGCCCAAAATTTATAGTTGTGTTTCATACGTATGCTTTTAGCTTGTTTCTCTGCTTGAATCTTATAGCAATGGCCTTGAAACAAGCTATCATCCGCAAGTTGTCGCCCACCACCGCAATCGATGCCACTGTTCCCGCTGGTTCTTCCGCACCGGCATGGCTATCTCCGTCGTCGGAGTTTTTGTAGTTTTTTAGTGTCACCGTCAACTTTAAAAAGTATGCGATCCAAAATAACGAGCACGTTGACAGTGACACTAAAACACTACAAAAACGCTGATGGTGACACTACAAAAACTCCAAAAACTCTAAAAACTGACGGTGACAATACAAAAACTAAAAAACTCGATGACGTTAACGTTGTTCCTAATGCTATGATTCTTTCACTATTCACTATTCTGACGGAAACACTCAAAGACAAAGAGTAGAAAAGGATCAAATGTAAGCGACAAACGCTAATGGAATAGAAACTTACGGAAAAGTGGTCGAAACGTTGTATGTATTTTGACAACTTAACTTTCCTACCTTTAAACTCCATGAGCCTCGTGAGTGCTAACATTAGGCATACACTTTTGCTGACGGATCCGGCGAGGGAGATGGCCATGCCGGTGCGGAAAAACTAGCGGGAAATAGTGACATCAACGGCAGCGGCAGGCGCCAACAACTTGCGGATGATAGCTTGTTTCAAGACCATTACTACAAGATTCGAGCAGAGAAACAAACTAAAAGCATACGTATGAAACACAATTATATATTTTGGGTTGAGATCACTCGGAGCACAGGATGGGGTTGAGTCTAGGGTACTAGTAAAATTAAAGGGACCCATTAAAGCTAAAAAGATACATATGTTAAAGAATGAGTTGATTTTCAAAATCGCGTCTAACGCTTGTACATGAAGATTTGAGAAAGACATTGTGAGAAAAATATAGAAAAATCAAGAAACAAAGAAATGTGAGAAAATGTAGGGAAAAATCTGGAAAAAAATGTGAGAAAATGTTTGTTACTATTCTTATTTATAAGCACGTGAGAGATTCAAGCAAAAAAAAAAAAACAATAGGTAATAAAGGGAAACTACTTTTGTTGAAATTTTTTTTATGTGTTCTTATGTAGTAATGTAGGCATGCAATGCAAAAATAGTAAAATACAGTGTGTGTGGTTGTGTTCTCAGCCTTTTGTGGACAAGTAGCAGATCATTTGATATCCGGGCAGTATGAACTTCGCTTGCCTTGGACGTACTGACTTCTGTGTTGTGTGGAATTTGTGCTGTAGTGTAATGCCATTCTCATTGAAACCCAAAAAGAAAGTGAAGGGATTTGTGTTGTAGTGTAGTGTTGTAGTGTAGTATTGTAGTGAATAAGGTGAATAAAAGTGAGTGGTTGAGTGGTGGTGGAGTACAACTATAAAGTTTGTCACTTTGCATAGCTATAAAGTACAACTATCCAGTAGGGTTAGTGTGCACCTTCACTTATTTTGTTTTTGCAACTTATGCAAGCAAACACATCAAATAAAATAAACCTTTTACGGCTAAATACGATGTTAACAATACTAAGTGCGTTCTTATTATCAATGATCTTCTTGAAGGCCTACATCCATGCACATTCTTCGTCGATACATTTTGTTTCTAGTATCGTTCATCATGAATGCAATTCATTCACGTGCACATTAGTCAATCATTTGTAGCTAGTAATATATCTACTCAAAAACAGAGACAATGTAATCATATTTCTTGCTTTCGTTAATTCTAAGCTTGTTAATTTATGGTAACTTTTTTTTAGTTATTTAATCAAAGTTATTTATTTCTAAGGCCAATTATGTAGATGTTGGGGGGGGGGGGGAGGGGGAGTGAGGAAGAAATATCAAGAGGAAGAGGTAGATACCTGCATGTTAAATGCAACCATCTGGGCTCCATGCATCCACCCAATTAATGGGTTATAATTTGATGAGTCAATGCAAGTACCTATGGGATACACCCTCAATATATTCCACTGAGTAAACCTTCAATAGGCCAATAATCAGGAAATTAAAATTAATTCAGATTCAATTAAAATTAATTCAGATTCAATTCTCAGACACACCTTCCTTAAAGAAAGTTCTAATATGAGCACAGTCTCTATCAGAAAAGATGATAACTATTAACATTAGTAAGTATCAATATGTCAGACTCTTATGCAATGCACTATCATGGAAGAACAATACATAACAGTCAATTTTAAAATTATTTTGGATGATAATAGAGTTAAAGGATGTTCATTCATTAATTCATACATTCAAATTTCAGCGAAGGGGTTCAATTCAACCTTAAAAGGACTTACTAGAAGCATTTAACAATACCTCACAATTTCTTTTCCATGATTTCTAGCAGCCTTTTCAAGTTGTTCCTCACTTAAACTTAGACGTCTCACTTTATCAAGATCCACTTTGAGGCATTCTTTTAATCCACCTTTAGGCTTCCCAGCATGGATGGCAATTAGGTGCCGATATTCTGGAGCTACATTATGCTACGACTTATCTGATTCATCAAATTCTTCCTTATCATTAAGATTGTTGGTCCCTATATGAATCTAGAGGGGGGGTGAATAGATTCAGGTTCCCTCACTGACAATTACTTTTTCTCACTTTTTCCTGATTCAATTTTATCTTGAATTACAAAACGTATCAGAGATATGAACAGCGGAAAAACAAGGGAAAATTGTAAAGCAAGAAAACAAAGAATTAAGAGGAGATAAGGTAGAGAAGAGAGTTCAAACAAAGATTTATACTGGTTCAGCTTTCGGCCTACATCCAGTCCCAACCCAACAATCTGTTGCGATCGGTTTTCCACTATAATGATTCTGTGTTCAATACAATCACACTGCACAAACACAAAAGCAAATCAAATACTCAAAAACCATATGTTCTTCACCTAAGAACATACATTGATCCTTGATCCCTTCAAGAATCAACCTTTGAGAGTACCTCTCTCAAAAACATATCAACTCTTTCAAGAGAATACCTTTCTCTATAAAGTTAAAACCAAAAAGATAACAAAAGATAAAGATTAGATAGAATTACATCTGGTGTGTATGCACTGATCAACAAAGTTATCCAAAACAATTCAATCTTTCACACAACTTTCATCTCAAGAGAAATCTTTAAAACTTTAAAGAGAATTCTTGTAAAAACTTAGTGTTTTGCTCTTCCTTTCTTCTTTTAAAACTCAAAAAGATCTCTTTCTTCGAAATGTTTCAAAGAGGTTTCAATTTAAAGCAGTTTCAAAATCATTTGAGATGAATTCAAGTGTGGTAATCGATTACTGGATAGTGGTAATCGATTACTCCAGAGAAATTTGTCTTCCTTGCTCCTTCAAGCACGAAGTAATCGATTACTATGGAGTGGTAATCGATTACTCCAGAGTAGTTTGGGTTCCCCTGGTTTCTGAAACTGTTGGTAATCGATTATAGCTCGTGGTAATCGATTACTTCAGCTTAAAACCTTCAAAAACTAAGTTTTTTTTTATTCCTTTCAAAAATGGGGTTCCAAAACTTCTCTAGCTCAAATCACAAGTGAAAAACAAATTTTCTATGGAACAATTGAAATAAAAACCACACTCAAAGCCTAAACTCAAACAATCAATACATTTAAGACTCCTATATACAATCTATCATAAAGATCAAAAGTACAAGTATATCAAAACTAAAACTAGGGATGGCTTCTTCAGCTTCAAGTCCAACAAAGATCTTCATCATTTTCCTAAAGATGAAAAACCAGAAATTCAATTAACAAATTTACATTAAAAATTAAATGCAGTGACAGTTAATATACATGAACAATTTAGTCTCCGACCTTGTAATCTTCTATAGTACCACCTTTTAAGCTCGGAACTTCCTTCCCCCAAGCTTCATCGTCACCTGATGCCTTATCATGTTGTGAAACATCCCCTTTTTCCTTTTCGTTCCTGATGCCTTATCATGCTGTGAATCATCCCCTTATGAATCGTCCCCCTTTTCCTTTTCCTTTGCCTCAAGGTACTCTTTAGGTGGTTTGGTTAAAGGTGATATTCTTTAGGTGGTTTTGTAAAATACAAAACACAAGAAGGGGGGGGGGGTTGAATTGTGTTAATTTAAAATTTAAATCCTTTCGTCTGTGGTTTTGAAAAGGGGTACAGACGAAACAGTGTTTTACTTCAAAAGTTGATTTTAGTGGATAGACGTTATGTTTTAAGTTATCCCCGTTAGTTCAACAATATTGATATAGAACACGAATATTTTTATACTGGTTCGTCTCTTCAAGACTACATCCAGTTACTCAGAAAATACTAAGTTTTCACTACCAACCGTGAAAAGGTTACAAGTATTCTTTGCACCCAGCCACTTCTGGCTATACACTGATATTCTTTGAAACAGCCTTCTCAGGCTAAACAGCAAAGGTATTCTTTGAACCCAGCCTCCACAGGCTAACACCACACAAGTGGATTTTAAAAAGATATTTTAAAAACAAACAGTTTCCTCTACACAGAGAGGGTTTTACAATGAAGTGTATTCAGATGTCATGAGTGAAAATTCAGAAGATAGAATAAGAGAAGCGTTTTCGCCAAACGGAAATCGATGAAGTGAAGTCTTTAAATAGGCATCCTCTTCAAATGACCGTTAGACTCATATGAATGTCGTTGAAAATTTTTTTGAAAGCTTTCCAAAAGGTGTCAGATTGTACTTGATTGATTGATGGCTTGTGCAGCGGATTAGATTGCGTGCGCAGTACCTTTTCTGACTTGTACAAAGACTTTGACAAAAGGTAAAGACCTTTTTGAGTTGCATGTGTAAGCACGAATCCCTATACTGATCTTGGATGCTTCTAATGAGTACTTCTTTAGATTTGAAATCTTTGCGCGATTTGCTTCACTTCATGGACAGACGATATATATCTTCATACTGAAGGAGTAAGCTTGAGGTTCCGTCTGAAGGTTTCGTCTGTAGTTTCGTCTGATGACTTGGCTTTGAGACAGACGCATAACTTCTTCTTTGAAGGATCTTCTTTCGTCTGTGCTGGTTTCGTCTTAGCAAATCTTGAGAGCTTGGTTCCGTCTGTCTTGTAATTAATCAAAACTTAGAGTCGTTAATCATCTTGATCTAACAATCTCCCCCTTTTTGATGATTACAGACCATACCAAAAACATCTGCACAAGACATGGTTAGACAGAAACATAAAGTCTCAAAAAGCCAAAATTACATCAAGACGATGTTTTCTGAAAAATACCTCTTTATAATATATGTTACATCAATGTGATGTAATTCAGTTTTATACAAGTATACATGGTACATTCAGAATGTTCAATTAAAGAATAAAATAATATAAGTTACAAGAATAGTACAAGTAAAAAGATAAAACAATTTGACTCTGCTCCCCCTCAGACGAAGCTCACCCTTGACTTGCATTTTGACCCTTTGTTCCTTCTGGCTCCCCATCGACGAAGCTCACCCTTGACTTGCATTTTGACCCTTTGTTCCCCTTCAGACGAAGACTCCCCTTAGCACGACCTTTCTTCTTACTCTTTTTTTTCTCCCCCTTGGGCTGATAATCATCAAAAACACGATCAAGAAGAAGGTTTAGGCTTCTTTTGAAGAAGGCTCATGACAATGTCCTTCAGCTGCTGCACTTCAGATGAGAGAGAGGCTTGATTTTCCTCAAGCTCTTTATTATTCAGCTTCAGATGCTCACAATCCTCTTCTAAGGCATCATTATTATACTCTTCAGCGTCTTTAGCATCAGCCTCAGTAACCTCAACTTTATCATTAACCTCCACCGTATCATCAATCTGCACTAGCGGTGTTTGAGGCTCTTCCACTATAGGTGTAGTGTCATCTATGATGAACACTGTTGGTCTCCTCTTCAGACGCAGAGTGAAAAATGGAAGTGTGAGGTATGCCGTGAAGTCTCTTTCCCATTGCCAAGAGTACAATTTTGAGGGAATAGAGAGTTCAAGATTCGGATGCTCCTGTGATAGATGAGTATAAGCGAAGGCTTCTCCAGGATACACCCTGCTACAGATGGTGAAATCTTCATCAAATGAAGTTCCAGAATAGAACGCGGAGGTGGCTTCATGATCTTCTATCATCCTTTGAATTTTCAGATTGATAGGTCTTGAGGCATGAGTTTGAAGAGATTTGAGATGCGAGTATGCAGCAGACGGAAGTCGTCGGGGGATGTGCCTTGCAAAATTGAATGTCTTGGGGACAGACGAAATCTTCATTTCCTTTCCCTTAGCCAAAAACTTGACCAAGCAGGGTCGTTTTCGATCTAAGGTTATGAAGAACTTCGTTTCTTCTGAGACGATAGAGGAAAATTGAGATCCAACATAAAGGGGCAATCTCTCATTTCCTTTGTTGCTCTTCTACATATGTGATGGATAGATTCCATTCTAGCCTTTTCTTCTCTTCTGTAGCTACTGGCCATAAGCTTAAAAGCAGCATTATAGTCTTCAGGTAAGGCGTGAGCAAATTCTTCAGGGTCTTCAAATTCTCTGAGGAGGATGGAGTAGCGGGGACAGATCCCTGAACAATGAGGCCTTGTCAAAGGAAGTACAATTCCCAGAGTATGTCCTAGACCTACATACTCAGTTTGATTCATGGGAATTGTGAATGGTACAGGATCATGGCGATCAATGGCGTCGAGATGCCAATGTGAGCAATCCTTTGGCTCATAGATGGTGGAGCCAGAGTCTCCAAATCTGCAGTGGTGAAATGCAGGTGCGTTGATTTCGTGTTGAACCTTCCACTTCATGTTTTCTCTGAAAGGGATGTGGGGTTCATAGCTAAGAACTGGTCCTTCAATCACTGACTCAGCTAGATGATCCTTGTACCTCTTTATATCTTCTAAACCCTTGATGTCTAAGGTGACCAGTATGTCCCAGGGTAGACGCTTCAGCCATTCGCGTTGCTCTTCGGGAGTGTAGATGGAATCTTCTTTGAAATCCACTGGCTTCAGGGGTTTATGGTAGATGATGGGATTGACAAATCTCCCCAGTTGAAAACCCTTTTTGCCTTTATAACGATAGGGGTTTCTCAACTCGATGTAGGGAGTGTCTTTTATAAAGCAGTCTTCATCGTCTGCCAAGTGACCATCTTCAGCAGACTAAGACGGTTCACCATCGTTGGAGATATCTTCATTCTTCTCTCCAAGAATCCAGTCGGGCTTGACTGGTCTTTCAGCACAAGAGCTTTCAGCAAAGCGTCTTATGACTAATTCGTTGAGAAACGAATAGTCTTTCTTGTGCTTGGGTGGTAGATCTTCAAGATTGACAACTTCGGCGTGCGATCTCACCCATGATGCATCCACCTTTATTACTTCCATATGTTCTTCATCAGACGAAGAACTTATGTCTTCAACAATTATTTCTTCAGACGAAATCTCCATCGTCTGTTGGTGGGATGCTTCTTCAGACGCAGCAGGTATCGTCTGTTCAAAGGCAGCGTTGAGAGGAGACGCAACAATAGGATTAGATAAACTTGTCCTATGTTCGTCTTGGAGTGTTGATGTGGAGACTTCCATAGTAGAGGCTTCATCATTGAGCATAGTCTCCAACTCCTCTGCTAACTGGGCATTATCCTTCTGGATCTGGACAGTTTCTTCACTGTTCATGCCCTCTGAAGTTGCTGGAGCAGACGCACCTTCAGACGATCCAATGCCCCTAACGCTTTCGAGAAAATTTCTTTCTTATTCAACATGAAGCAGCATAGAGACCCTCATATCCTCTTTCAATTGTTTTTCTTCGTCTGTTTCGCCAACAACTACAGACGCAAGCTTCTTCTTCATCTTTTCTTTGCCTTTGGCAGCTTTTTGAAGAGCGATTTCTCTAGCTCTTGCTTTTTCTTTGGCTGCTTTCCTCTGCTTCTCTTCGTCTGAGAGTATTTTAACAAACGGAAGTCCTTCAAACGATAGCTTGGCCCCTTCATCTTCACTCGGGGATATCTTCTTTTCTTGTGTCTTAGCCGCAACGTGCTTTATTCTAATAGTCCTCTTTTTCTTCTTAAGAGGCTCCTCTAGAGCATCTTCAAAAGGGACTTCAGAAATAACCACGGGAGGAAGAGCTAAAGGTGTTTGGGTTTGTGTTTGGTCTGGTGTTTGGGATTGTGTTTGGGCTTGTGTTTGGGTTTGTGTTTGGGTTCTGGCGCGTTTGATGCGAGCTCTGTGTGGGGGGTCTTTGGTGATTGGTGAAAGGGGAACTTCTTCTTCACTTGCAGAGTGTTGAAGGAAGCCGGGGTTCAGATGCATCTTGGCAAAGGTGCTTCCTTTAACTTCCTTGCCTTCTTTGTGGCACACGACGCCAGTGACATCAAAGCCCTGGTTGATGATGATTTTGGTGAAGAGGGTGGCGTAGGGAATGCTGCTCTTCCTACGTATGTTCCTATTCTTTAACGCACTTACCCAATTGTCAAGAATGATGTGAGGGAGACTCATCCTCGCTTTCCTCAGACAGTAGAAGATGCAAAATCTGTCTCGAGTACTCACGTTGCCTTGTGAGCCAGTTCTTGGGGTGAAGATGTTGTAAAGGAGGTTGTGGATGATTCTTGTAGTGGGACAAAGGTTCCCTGATCTCAAAAACTTGGAATCTTTGGAGCTGCGGATCTTCCCGTAGATAATCTTGTCTACGTGCTCTTCAGATTCAATCCTCATCCAGTCAGGGCTGTAAAAGCGCCCTTCTACCTTGTAGCTTCCGGCTTCAGCAATGGAGTCTATTGTAATAATATACTCCTTGTTATCAATGGTACCAATAATACCATCTTCAAACTCCCTTGCGTCACTCCAGAACTCAGCATAGGCCTCCATCAGCCATGGCCCTCTCATCTCAGCGAACTTCATCCATCTGTTATGATTCAACATCTTTGCTACTCTTTCTGAGATGCTTTCAACAGTTTCTCTCGATATCCACTTGCTGGGCAAGAAGAGATCTTGAGCGAAGAAGGTTGCTTCGGTTGCCTTGGTATTCTTGGCGGCCATTGTTAGGTTTGAAAAAGAGAGAGTTAAGTTTTGTGAGTAGAATATTCAGAAAAAGTGTGAATGCAGTAAAGAATAAAAGTGTGAACTTTAAGAGTATTTATAGGCAAAAACTGAAACGGTTGTGATTCATCAGACGGAAGAATTTTAAAACCGTCCCTGATTTGACGTGTCCCTATCATTGCCTTTTTAATGATTGATTTGACTTCTGCCATTCACAGCGCGTGCTTCTCAAAGTCCTAGAATAGTGCAATAAATGACAGACATATTTATTGCTACTTTTAATTTGTCCCTGCACACTTAACTTTAAAATAATTAAATAATATCCTTGCGTCTGTTGAATTTCCTCAGACTGATTCAACTTGATCAGACGCAGAGTTTCGTCTTAACACAAAAACATATATAAAGGTACAGACGAAATGAAATGCTCAGACGAAAGAGAAAATTTAATCAATTAAAGAAACAATTCCTAAGTTTTCTTTAATGAAATTAAAACGAGTTTCGTCTAAAGCTTTTGTAAAGATATCTGCCCATTGAAAATCAGTTTGCACAAACTGTACATTGAAAATACCTTTTTGAACATAATCTCTTATGAAATGAAATTTAATTTCAATATGCTTGGCTTTTGAATGTTGAATAGGGTTTTTGCTGAGATTTATTGCACTTGTGTTATCACAAAATACTGGTATTTGAGTTTCAAACCTGGAGTAATCCTCAAGTTGATGTTTTACCCAAAGTAGTTGTGAGCAACACCCTGCCGCAGTAATATATTTTGCTTCAGTGGTTGAGAGTGCAATGGAGTTTTGCTTCTTGCTTGACCAAGAGATTAGTGATGAACCAAGAAATTGGCATCCACCACTTGTGCTTTTTCTCTCTACTTTATCTCCAGCCATAATCGCATCACAATAGCCACTTAAACTGAAATAACTATTTTTCTTATAAAAGAGAGAGAGATTAGTAGTTCCAATAAGATATCTTAAAATGTGTTTAACAGCTTGTAAATGTGATTCTCTAGGATCAGATTGAAAGCGTGCACATAGACAAACACTAAACATAATGTCAGGTCTACTAGCAGTAAGATAGAGAAGAGATCCAATCATACCTCTGTATACCGTCTGATCAACGGTCTTACCTGATTTATCTTTATTGAGATTGGCTCCAGACGAATGCATGGGAGTTTTCATTGGTTTGGCATTTTCCATTTTGAATTTCTTTAGAAGTTCCTTTGTATACTTCTGTTGATGAATATATATGCCTTGTTTAGTCTGTTTGATTTGAAGTCCTAAGAAGAACTTCAGTTCTCCCATCATGCTCATCTCGAATTCTTCCTACATTAACTTAGAGAAATCCTTGCACAAGCATTCGTTAGTTGCTCCAAAGACTATATCATCTACATATATTTGAACAATAATAAAGTCCTTTGAAACGCTTTTCTTGAAGAGTGTAGTATCAACTTTCCCTCTTGAAAAACCATTTTGGAGAAGAAAGGAACTTAGTCTTTCATACCAAGCTCGAGGAGCCTGTTTAAGACCATATAGTGCCTTTTTTAGTTTGAAAACATGATCTGGTTGAGATAAACTCTCAAATCCAGGAGGTTGTCTTGCATATACTTCCTCTTCAATAAAACCGTTTAGAAAATCACTTTTTACGTCCATTTGATATAGGATGATATTTTTATGAGCAACAAAGGCAAGTAAAATTCTAATAGCTTCCAATCTAGCTACAGGAGCAAAAGTTTCAGTGAAATCTATACCTTCTTGTTGATTATACCCTTGTGCTACTAACCTTGTTTTGTTCCTTACCAGTTTACCAGCTTTATCGAGCTTGTTTCTGAACACCCATTTAGTGCCAATGATACTTTTGTTCTTTGGTTTCTTAACTAAGGTCCAGACGTCATTTCTGGTGAACTGATTAAGTTCTTCTTCCATAGCTAAGATCCAGTCATTGTCTTGAAGAGCATCTTCAATATTCTTGGTTTCTATTTCTGATACAAGAGCATAGCTTGAGATATTCTTCACTTTTGATCTTGTTTGAACACCTTGAGATTTATCTCCAATGATCAAATCTTGAGTGTGATTTGAGGTGAATTTCCAAGATTTGATAGGCGCATGATCAACCGTCTGATGAGGGTCAGACGAAGAGGGTTCGTCTGAGCTTCTATCGTCTGCTCTTGTGTCTATGAGAAGTTGTTCAAACGGAACATTTCCTTGAGCTGAGGGAGTAATCTGCAAATTATCAAATAAATTTTCTAGGTCTGATATTTCCTTATCAGCCTTTGAGTTATCTTAGAATTTTACATGAATTGATTCCTCTACAACTTGCGTCTTAGAGTTAAATACTCTATAGGTCTTAGACATATTGGAATATCCAAGTAAGAATCCCTTCACCACTTTTGAATCAAATTTTCCAAGATGATCTTTGGTGTTTAAGATGAAACATTCAAATCTAAACGGATGGAAATAAGAAATGTTGGGTCTTCTTCCTTTCTATAGTTCATATGAAGTTTTATTCAATATTGGTCTTATCAATATTCTGTTTTGAATATAACAAGAAGTATTAATTGCTTCTGCCCAATAATATTTTGGAAGAGAGCTTTCATGCAACAAAGTTCTAACCATTTCTTGTAGGGTACGATTTTTCCTTTCCACAACTCCATTTTGCTGAGGAGTTCTTGGAGATGAAAAATTGTGAAGGATACCATTTTCAAAACAGAAGACATTGAACTCAGAATTTTCAAATTCTGTTCCATGATCGCTCCTAACAGATGCAATAATATTCCTTTTTCTTTTTGAACACGTTTGCAGAATATTTCAAAAACACTGAATGACTCATGTTTATGTGCTAGGAAGTATACCCATGTAAATCTAGTATAGTCATCTACAATTACAAATCCATATCTCTTTCCTCCAAGACTTTCAGTCTGAGTAGGTCCAAAGAGATCAATATGTAACAGTTCCAGCGGTCTTGTCGTGGAAACAACATTTTTCGATTTAAAAGAAGCTTTGAGTTGTTTCCCATGCTGACAAGATTCACACAGACGATTGGATTTCCAAGATATTTTTGGCAGACCTTTTACAAGATCCTTTTTAGAAATTTTTGAAATATACTTGAGACTCAAATGTCCAAGCTTTTTGTGCCAAATATCTCGTTCATCATCTGCTGAAATCAAACATGTCACATTCTGATCACTAAGGTCAAAAAGACATACCTCATAGAGGTTGTTCTTCCTTTTCCCAATGAATAAAGTGGATTTGTCTTTGTTTTTAACTATACATTCATCGTTAAAAAAAAAGCTACTTCATATCCATCACATCACAAAATTGACTTATGCTAAGTAGATTGAAGTTGAGGCCTTTAACATAAGAGACATTCTGGATAAGTGGATTGGGTGTCTTACCAACAGTCCCAATACCAAGGATTTTACTTTTTCCAGAGCCGTAGGAGACAGACCCTTTACTTGGTCTGAGGTCTTGGAACATAGACAGGTCTTCCGTCATGTGTCGTGAGCATCCACTGTCCAGGTACCAACTTGAAGTCCTCTCTTTTCCTATTAAGGATATCTGCAACAGGAATAATGAGTGACCTTGGTACCCAAATCTTTTTGGGTTCTTTTTTGTTAGTTATAGAAGGTTTCTTTTTGTTTGTAATTTTAGCCTTCTTGTAGTTGTTAGGAACCTTGTTATAGTTCCTCTTCTTCTGAGCAGACGAAACAGATTTGTTTTTCTTTCCGTCTGTCTCTTTAACATAACCAAGTCCACTTTTATCACTAGGTGTCCTTCCATAATTTAAAATATTTTCAAGCATGGAGGATCCCTTTGTAAACTTGGTTAAGTCATTGAGTAAGGACTTATTTTCTTTCTTTAATCTTTCAATCTCAAGAATGAAAATATCCTTTTCAGATTCAGATGAAATAGCATCTGATACTTTCTTTTCCAGTAACTCCTTTTCAGATTTTAGAACTGCATTTTCTTCCAAGGTTTGTTTCAGCTTGGTTTTGCAGATTTTGTATTGCTCAGCAATAAAGTGAGAGTTTGCTAGAAGTGTATCATATGACATTTCTTCTGATTCTGATTCAGACTCAGAAGAGGAGGATGAAGAAGTTTGAGTGTCATTCACCTCAGTTGAGACATGGTCTCCAGCCATGAGACAGATGTTTGTTGTTTCTTCTTCTTCTTCAGTAGATTCCTCTGAGCTTTCACTGTCGAGATCTTCCCAAGTCAGTAAGCTCTTCTTTCCTTTATCTTTACGAGGGTTCCACCTCTTTTTCAGCCTGGGGCATTCTGACCTCATATGCCCTGGTTTTCTGCATTCATAGCACATAATCTCTGTGCTTTCCTCCTTCTTCTTGAAGAAGCGTTGACCTCTTCCCTTTTTCATCATCATCCTCTTAAAGCGTCTGGCTATAAGAGAAATTTCGTCTTTAGACGAACCATCAGACGATTCAGATTCTGTTGAGTCAGCCTTCAGAATCTTCATCTTCTTCTTTCTGTCCTTCTTGACAGAGTCTTCTTTGGGAGTGGTGTTGACAGACGGAAGAGCTATAGGCTCTTGAATCTTGATCTTGTCCCTTTTACATAAGAGTACCTCATGTACCCTTAGTGCACCAATTAACTCATCTAGAGTTAATGTCTTCATATCCCTTCCAACAGAGATGGCCGTAGACATAGCTTCCCAAGGAGGTGGGAGACTATCCAGAAGTTTCATATTGTTCTGAGCCTTTGTGAAGGTGATTCCCAGAGCAGTGAGTCCATTCAATATTGTTTGGAATCTTCCAAACATCATATCAATTGACTCTCCTTTCTTCATGGAGAACATTTCATATTCTCTTTGAAGAGTGGCAGCCTTTCTCATTCTGACGTCCTCCGTGCCTTCATATGAGATTTTGAGAGCATCCCATAATTCTTTAGCAGTTTTGTAGGCACAAAATCTGTTATATTCAGTTCTTGAGAGTGAGCTTATGAGAGCGTATCTGGCTTTATTGTTCAGCTCCATGATTGAATATTCTTCACTTCCCCATTCTTTTTCTGGCTTCATGATGAGAATATCTCCTTCAGTGATTATGTTCCATAATCTGTATTGGGTTGGCTTGATGTACATCTCCATCCTGTCAGCCCAGTATGGGTAATCATCTCCAGAAAACGCTGGAGGTTTGTTCATCGAGGCTCCTCCGGATAAGAACGAAGGCCCTTGTGAGTCCATGTTGGATCTTTTCCTCTAGCAGTTGTTAAGCGCTCAACCCTTAGAGGCTGAACTCTGATACCAAATTGTAAAATACAAAACACAAGAAGAGGGGGGGTTGAATTGTGTTAATTTAAAATTTAAATCCTTTTGTCTGTGGTTTTGAAAAGGGGTACAGACGAAACAGTGTTTTACTTCAAAAGTTGATTTTAGTGGATAGACGTTATGTTTTAAGTTATCCCCGTTAGTTCAACAATATTGATATAGAACACGAATATTTTTATACTGGTTCGTCTCTTCAAGACTACGTCCAGTTACTCAGAAACTACTAAGTTTTCACTACCAACCGTGAAAAGGTTACAAGTATTCTTTGCACCCAGCCACTTCTGGCTATACACCGATATTCTTTGAACACAACCTTCTCAGGCTAAACAGCAAAGGTATTCTTTGAACCCAGCCTCCACAGGCTAACACCACACAAGTGGATTTTAAAATGATATTTTAAAAACAAACAGTTTCCTCTACGCAGAGAGGATTTTACAATGAAGTGTATTCAGAAGTCTTGAGCGAAAATTCAGAAGATAGAATAAGAGAAGCGTTTTCGCCAACTGAAATCTGATGAACTGAAGTCTTTAAATAGGTATCCTCTTCAAATGACCGTTAGACTCATATGAATGCCGTTGAAAAGTTTTTTGAAAGCTTTCCAAAAGGTGTCAGATTGTACTTGATTGATTGATGGCTTGGGCAGCGGATTAGATTGTGTGTGCAGTACCTTTTCTGACTTGTACAGAGACTTTGACAAAAGGTAAACACCTTTTTGAGTTGCATGTGTAAGCACGAATCCCTATACTAATCTTGGATGCTTCTAATGAGTACTTCTTTAGATTTGAAATCTTGGCGCGATTTGCTTCACTTCATGGACAGACGATATATATCTTCAGACGGAAGGAGTAAGCTTGAGGTTCCGTCTGATGGTTTCGTCTGTAATTTCGTCTGATGACTTGGCTTTGAGACAGACGCATAACTTCGTCTTTGAAGGATCTTCTTTCGTCTGTGTTGGTTTCGTCTTAGCAAGTCTTGAGAGCTTGATTCCGTCTGTCTTGTAATTAATCAAAACTTAGAGTCGTTAATCATCTTGATCTAACAGGTTTGGTTGAGGGTAGTACTTTTTAGGTGGTACTCTTTTTAAGTGATTCAGAAGATGGGAAGTCCTTTACACTTTCGGTGTCAGTAGTAAATAGTATATAGAGACGGATATATCCGTCTCTAATTGAATTATTTACTCGAAAATTAGAGATGAAATTTAAGATGTGACAATCCTTACCTAAATAGACACGAAATTCGAGGCGGGATAGTGTAATTAAAGAATGAATTAGACGCGAAATTCATCCATGTGTAATTAGAGATGAATTTGGGGAAAGAATTTTCGATTCTAATTAGAGACGAAATTAGACACAAAATTGTTTTCTTGTCTATTTCAGATATCCATATTAGACACGAAACTGAGTTCGTTTGTAATTCCGCCTCTAAATGATTATAGACAGAAGTTCACTCCATTGGAAACAGAAAATTCTGTCTTTAATTTTAAGGTTTTTTTTTTTAGTAGTGAAATTAGCTTAATTTATTTACATCATAAGTGATGTCTAGCCTTATTGTTTACAGGTAGGATAAATGACTAATGAGTCTTCTGTAACTGGCGGCATCGACTAATAATTCTCCATTAGCATAATTTAACTTGAGGTTGAAATCCATGGGCAACTTGTTTGGTTTACTTGCTACAAATCTTGTGTCATCTTGGAGAGCAAAAATGTATTTTCTTTGGCTAAGGATAATCCCTTTGTGGTTCCTGGTGATCTCTAACCCAAGAAAGTACTTCAAATTTTTTAAGTCCTTGAGTTTGAACATATTAGCCAAGGAACTTGTAACTTGCTTCAACAAATCTAGGTAGGGACCAACTAGGATTATGTCATCAACATACGCAGTAATCATTACAAACAATGCTCATGCTCCTTTGGTAAACAATGAATATTCATTTTTGGATTGCTAAAAACCAAGGGTTACCAATGCTGTGGAGAATTTGGTGAATCATTTCCTAGAAGCTTGCTTTAATTTATATATAGATTTATGTAATTTACAGACTAATTTCTCTCCCAGCATGCTAAAGGTGTCATATCCTTGTGGCAGTTCATATAGACCTCTTCATACAAATCCTCATTAAGAAGAAATTATTTACATCCGATTGCAACAAACTTGAATTCTTTATTGCAGCTATAGCTAACAGAACTCGAATAACTATAAATTTGGCCATAGGTGAAAAAGTTTCTAAGTAATCGATCCCTGCTTGCTATGTAAAACCCTGGCCACCAATCTTGCTTTGTGCCTAGGGACAGTACCATCTTAGTTATACTTCACTTTGTAAACCCATCTGCATCCAATGGGAATTTTCCCTTTTAGATGGTGTAGAATAGACCAAGTTTGATTATCTTCCATGGCTACCAATTCTTCTTGCATTGCTAATCTTCATTTAGGATAATTCACTACTTGATGATAGAACTTTGGCTCATAGACAACTGTCACATTATTGATGTATGAGCCATAACCCGTTGCAAGTTTGTCATAAGAGATGTATCTGCTTATTAGATATACCCTCATTGCTTGCATTATTTCCAAATAAGCAAGTCTTCTAGATAATCTACTTGATCGTCTTGGGTTTTGAGAAATATAGAAGAGTCATCTAGAATAACAAGAGGAGAAGAGTCATTTGCACTAACGTAGATCAGGTGTAGGTAATGTTAATTCCTTTTGTTCTATAATAGAAATTGAAATTGTAACTAGGAATTTAGCTGAAACACTATTGTCAATATCTTTAAAAGGATAAGAATCCTCATGGAAAACCACATCTCCAGAGATAGAGAATAATTTTGTGGCAATATTGTACAATTTATAACCTTAATATCCTTAAGGATATCTTTTGAAAATACACGGCACTACCCTGACACTAAACTTGTGTATTTTTTATGGCAAAGTTGCAACAAAACACAAGCACCCAAAGTTTCTCAATCTATCATAATATGCATCGTCCTTATGTAAATGAAAATAAGGTGTTGAGTCAACAAGCAATGGAAAGGGTGTTCTGTTCATCAAATAAGTTGTATTGCAAACACATTCTCCCCAAAAAGACAATGGCACCTTTGATTAAAAGAAAATAGCCCTGGCCACTTTCAACAAATGTTGGTGCTTTCTCCTGACAATTGAATTTTGCTGAGGAGTTTCAATGTAAGAAAGTTGATGTTCAATTCCTTTGGTAGCTAAGAATTGAGGTATGAGGAATTATTTTCCATTATCCATTCTAATGGACTTGATATTGGCTTGAAACTAAGTGTAAGCCCAATTAATAAACTGCTGCAGGAAGGTAGTGGCCTCAGATTTTTGTTTGAGCAACCAAGTCCATGTGTATATATCTAGAATGATCATCAACTATGCTAAGGCAAAATTTGTGTCCAACATATGTTTTTACTCAAAAAAGACCCCATATATAGTAATGAAAAAGATCAAAACAAATATTAGAGATATTATTATGAAAGGGGAAAGGTAATCTTCTTTGAATAGTAAGAGGAAATATTGGAAAAGAATGGAGAGGATTCACTTTATTGGAAATTTTGAGTTTATTATGTAATACAACAAGCTTTTGAAAGAAGGGTAACCTAGTCTAGAATGAAGTATACTAATGGAAACAAATTAACATTCTATGTATCTTTTGATTTTGCAGAAATGGTAAGAGAATTAATGAAAGCTTGTTGTTGAGACTGATTTTCAAAGGCATAAAGACCTTGAACAAGTTCTCTCATCGCAATCATTCTCAATGTTGTTTTATCTTAAAGCAAGGAAAATGTTGGTTGAAATTGATATAAGAATTTGCTCAAATGAAAGAGAACTAATATACACAAGTTTCAATTTGAAATCAGGAACATAATATATGTTGATCAAAACTAGACTAGAACTCGAAGAAACTACCCCTACAAACTTGACATGAATTTTGTATCACTACCAAAAAAACTATAATTAGAGACAGAAATTTCCTTATCTAATTTGATTAAATTTCCGTGTCTAATTAGGCAGGGAGTAATTTCGTGTCTAATTCCTTCTCTAATTAGACATATATTATTCTGCCTATAATTCTGTGTCAAATTAGACACGGGCTATGATGTCACAATTTCGTCTCTAAATTTTAAGAAAATATTGATTTAGAGCCAAATTTTTCTGTCTCTAAATGTTGACCAGTACCCCGAACCTAATGATAATTGTTCAAATATCACAATTTACAACCTATCCAAATTTACAAATATAAATGGAACATCCTGTCATTCATCATTCATTCATACAATGCATGTTAATACACTAAACATGTCAATATCATAAAAGATGTCATCATAGTGTGTCAAACACTAAACAACATTCACCACAAGTATTAAACATAACAATAACTACCATCACAACTAATATCTAATCATCCTGATCATTGACACTATGAGATGATGCACCGACATGTGGTAAGTTATCACCTTGAGATGTGTTCCCACCAGACACAAATCGTCTAACTAGTTCTTCTAACAGATCCATGCGTTGTTGCTGAGCATTTATAATCTCCAGCATATGAGCTTTATCTTTCTCATATCTACAAATCAACACTTGCCTAAACTTAGGACTTATCCATGATTGATTTTCAGCAACTTGATAGCTCTGTCCTAGGTTGCAGATAATCTGACGTGCCTCTGATCCTAAGCCAAAGACACGTCCTTTTTCACTTTTTTCACCCACTGCCTCCAACCACAAAGCATTGTCATTCTCTAGAGAGATTTCCTCAGCCCCACCACTATCAACATTAGCTGAGGCCTGGGAACACCTAGTTTGTTTCAATTTATTATAAGCCTCCTGCAAACACATAGTCACATCCAACCAAGAAACAACCCAAATTATAAAATATATAATCTTCAAAGCTAGTTTTCTAGCTAAAGAGTTCAAAATATAGATACTTACAAATGCCTCAGTAATCTCTAGACAATAAATTCATTTGATCCTTTCTTCTTATGAGTTCGCATAAACAACTCAAACAATGAAGGCTCTTTAACGGATTCTTGACAATGATGGCTCTTTAACGGATTCTTGACTCTTTACCGGATTCTTAACTTTGTAATTGAGAAGAACACATCTACTTCGCTACAAAATAACACTTCTCCTTTTGCGAGACTAATCAAATACAAAAAAATTTATAAAAATTGTAAATTTGAATGAGCTCCCTTATTAAAATGTAGAAACATCACATCACATCAGGTTAATTACTTATTTGTGATTTGAAAATGGTGAATGGCTACAGGAAGAAAGTGGAGCATGTCATCAAAATGTGTTAATAGGACCACCATTAAAAATAATTAGCCAAGCAACTTTTCGAATTTGATTAGAGGAATCGTAATGGCAAATGATTTTTTTACTATATATATATATATATATATATATATATATATATATATATATATATGCGCTAATCTTCACTTCTTTAAAGCCAAAAAAAGGGAAATTGCACAAGTGGAACAAAAGAATGGTTAAACACTAGTGGTTCATGATCACTTTGATTTTAATTTTGTTATATATATATATATATATATATATATATATATATATATATATATATATAAACTACAAAGAATTTATAATAATGTTTTAATAATAATGACACGGTGATTGATCACCTTAATGTATGAGAGTATGTATATATTATAGAATTAATGCAATACACACAAAGATGCAATATATAAAAATACAAACAATAACGAGTGTCAAGTCTCAAGTTAATCATTCTAACACGTAAGTACCAACCGTCAACTATTAACTTGTACATATTTAAAATTCAAGAAATGGTAAATGGTACCAAAGTTAATTTTAATCCTAGTTTTACCATACATTGACAAACAAATCAAGTAACGTACTTCATATGATATGTAAAGTTATATTTTAATCTAGATTTTTATATATTAGTTAACAAAATAACATCAAATAGTATCTTCAAAATATTAAAAAACTAAAACATAAAATTTTTAAATAAATTAAATATCTAAATTAAAAATAGTGGATTGTAGTTATGATTTTTCTAAAATAAAGGAACTAAATGTCGAAATTAATAAAAAAATATGACTAAAATTAAAGGTGTGAAGAAATAAAGAAAATAAAATTACATTTTTAGATTAGTCTTATAGAAAGAGATAAATAAAGTATTTCTCCTTTAATCCATCCTTCTATTATTTTCTTTGTTTTGACCAAGTATAATCAATTCCGACACCAAGTTGAAGACAACATATGTCACCACCTGTTACATTAATACCAAACCTATTGTATGCCTTTCAAATTTAATATACTTTGAAAATGATTGTTTCTCCTTTTTATTGTAGATATTACTATTATGCCCTGCATTGCATGACTTTAAAATGGTTATTATAGATTAAAAAGATTAAAAGATAGTTGTATATAAATATAATGACAAGGGCAACAAAATCAGGGGCAACAAAATTTAATCATCAAGTTTTCTTACATTTGGCCATTTGACACCTAGCTCACCATGGCCATTTTTCAGGACGAATAGTTGCGTGAGTTGAATTTAGAATCTAAATTAATACAAAATAAATTTGTGATAGAAAAAAATGGAAACTAAAACTTCACATGGTAGAACATAACACTTTACAGGTGAAAAATAAATGAAACATGCCCATGATGAGAACAATGGAGACTCAAGTTGGGACATTGAATGGCCTAAGAAACTTCAAAATATTCATCCTACAATCATCTAAAATTTGATATATGCATTCCAAAATTATACGAAAAAACATCTAAGTTAGCAAAACTCTAGTTTGCAGGTAGTAAAGAACTAGAGTTTTATCACTCAACACATCAGAAACCAAAGCATTCAACATGCCTTAACAATCTATTATCAGTCCAACATTCCAGACCATTAACATAATGCAATTAAATTAATGACCGAACCCCATTATTTTTGGTCTTCTGCAATCACAAAAAAATTGAAATTGTATGTATAACAGAACTTCACAGACCCACCACAAGAAAACAAAAAAATGAAATTGTTCACTCTAGGGTTCAATTACAGGTTACAGCCATTGTGAAATCAAATCCAATCACCATTTTAGAATTCCGGCCATTCAAAGAAAACAAACAAGAGAACAAGAAATAACATACGAATACACTATAATCCACTCTTAAAGGCAAGAAACCTCGTACCTTAACAATGACACCCAGGACAGAACGTGTAACCTCTCCAAACGACAAAGCTTAACAAGAAGTTGTTTGTTGTCGGTGTACGTGGGTGGCGCGCAAACAAAGTCGTGGTGGGGTGGTGGCAGCTTAACAAAACGAAGAAAAATAAAATTGAAGATGAAATGAAGAAAGAAGAAGAAGAAGAGAGCGTGAGGAAGAAGAAGACAATAAGGTGAAAGTGAAAAATTCAACTTTAACAAGGGAAGAACCGAAATAAACTTCAAAATAAACAAGAATATTAAAAAAATTAAAAATATTTAAATCATGTAAAATTAATTTATATTTAAATTAATTTTATTAATTATATTTTTATTTTTAAAATATCATATTTAAATTATTTAAAACTTGAATATTTATTCAATTATCAATTTTAATTTAATTAGTTAATTTGATATTCATAAAAATGAATTAATATTAAAGTTATATTGAAATATAATTTTTTAATCGATAAAAAAAATAATTAAGATATACATAAAACGATAATCAATAAGATTTTATTGGATTACAATTTTATTGTCGTAATCAATAAAAAATCTATACATTATATAAATTTAAACAGTAATAAATTAAACCTAAGATATCATTAAATATAATAAATTAATAATTTTATATAATATTAAATACATTATGTTGAATATATTATTAATAAAATATAATATAATTAATATTCAATTATAATGTTTTTTTAGTTTTCTAAAACAATCATCTATTATAAATTTATTGTGAAATATTTAAAAGTTTTGATTATCAAATCTATTTAATTTAATAAATATTTCATTTATACATAATTAACATTTTAAAAATTTAAAAATTTTATGATTATTATTATATAAAATATAATAAAATATAATATAATTAATATTAAATATAATATTATTTTAGTTTCCTAAAACAATCATGTATTATAAATTTATTTAATTTAATAAAAAAATTATACAAAATTAAAGTAGTAAAAAAATTATATATAATATAATTATGAAGAAAATAAAAACATGAGGAACAATGGATTAACTGTTTGATTTGGATGTAGAAGGTCCTAGATCCTGGGTTTGATTCACTCCCACTATGGTTAAAATTATTTTTGTCTAACTGATGTCAAAATTTTAATTGTTAGTCATGGAAGGAAAAAGTTTTGGGTTCGAGACGTGACACGGAATTGCAATAAATTAGAGATGGAAATTTTTTACCTTCAGAAGAAGGATTCTTTACCTTTGGAGTCGGTGTTAAAGCTTACAATATAGTGAGTAATTGATTATACTAGTCTGCTGGAACTTGCACATTATCCTCGGTGTTGCTGCCATTGTTCATAACATGATTCACTTGAGTAGTCTTCTTCTTCTTGCCCTTGTATCCTAATGGGTACCCAATTAGTTGAAAACATTTTTCCTTTGGGTGACCTTTGCAACCACAATAGCCACAAATGGGAACTGCATTAGAACTAGCAGCTTTAGTAGTCCTATGTCCACCAACTTTGGTAGTAGCAAATGCTATTTGTTTTTGAGGTAATTGAGTTTTGCATCTGCTTCTTTTCTTGAACCAGAATGAATGTCAAAGACTTTGGAAATCAATGGAATTGGCTCCATCATTAAGATGTTCCCACGTACTTGATGAAAATCCTCGTTAAAACCTTTCAGGAATTGCAACACATATTCATTTTCAAGATAATTTGTGAAAGGCTTGAAACTGGAGCAAGTACAAGAGAAATAAAGGCATCGTTGTTTAACCTCTTCCTAAAGAACCTTCAATTTAGAGTAATATTGTGCAATGGTGCAAGAACCTTAAGCAAGATTCATCAATTCCTGCTTGAGTTATAACAATTGAGGACCATTGAAAACTTTAAATCGCGCCTTTAAATTAATTCATATCTCAACAGCAGTATGATAATACACCATAATAAATTGTATTTATTTGAATATTGAATTTAATAACCCAGAAATCACTATATTATTAGTGTGGGTCCAGGCACGGTGCAAAAAAGAACGGCTATAATAATTAGTTCTAGAAATGAACCATCTACATGAGAAATTTTTTCTTCATAGAGAGTGCTACGCACATCGCAAGACTCCATGAAGAATAAGTCTCCTTAGTGAGGACTTGCAAAAACATTGGGCTCGTAATATCTTCTATAACTGTCATGTGAAAACGAAGGCAGGAAGAAGATTAAAAAAAAAAAAGGGACGAAAGTTATTATAAAGAAGCAAAAACTTTAGGGACGAAAAACTTCAAATACCATGTCAGATCAAGAAGTGACCTTAACAAAAAGAAACCAAGTTATGAAATAACAAAATTGATTCTTCACTCACTAGTGGAAAATGCCCTTTTAATTTTAACGTCAGTTCCACAAAATCGACGTTAACGTCGGTTATCAATTGACGTTAAAACATTTATAACCGACATTAATAATCTTTTTTAACGTCAGTTTGTGTTTAAACCGTTGTTAAATGTAATATTGTAATATTGTTTTTAACGTCGGTTTGTTTATTAACTGACGTTAAAAAATTAATTTTTTTTAAAAAAATTCTTTTAATTCATATATGAACCTAAAATATCAATACAATCTAATACCAATACAATCCAATAGCAATATAATCCAATACAATATAATATTGCAAAAAATTAACAAAAAAATAATCCAATTAAACAAAGAGTTTCACATTTTCCCAGACTTATACAAGAATTTCAAAGTAAAACTAACAAAGGTAAATAAATTGCATCAATTACATTTCACATGCTGAAGAACATTGTAATAGGCTTAATGTTCCTCCCAAAATCCTGCAAAATGCTTGTGTGAATGATCTCCATCTCAAATTTCTACATACTACATATTGAACGGCTGAAAATGCAAATGCATTTTTGTAAAAATTAAAAACATTCCAAACCTAATATGTTAAAAATTCCAAATTATTTAATAATTTAATTTAATTACAAGCCAAAAGCAAATGATCGATCATAAAAATTGCATGTTGATATATCAACTATAGAAAACCTATTAAATATTACAATTTCCCAGCTATTCATAATTTAAAAAACATCAATTGAACAATACTAGGTATTCGTTTTTCTGAAACATAGACTAAATATATGACCATTGACCAACAACACAAAAGAGAACAAGTCTTTTATCCTTGATTTTATGTTTCAATGACGGTTCAAGGGAAACACAAGCTCCATTATTCCCCTCACCTCAACACATACAAATTGATATTGAGTCAAAACCAAAGGGCCATATATTCATTTTGAACATGACAAGGAAAAAATATTACCTAAAGTTTACCTCTAGCAAGAACTGGTTTTAATATGTTTGCAGCATCAATTTCCCCCTCAGCTGCTCCAACTCCAATTAGAGTGTGCACTTCATCAAAAAAATGTATTATCTCGTCACTTTGTTTGATTTCCTCTATTAGTTTCTTCAATCTCTCCTTAAATTCTCCACGATACTTAGTTTCGATTACCAGTAAACCCATATCAAGGGTTATAACCTAAATCACGCAGAACAATGATTTCATATCATTAAGAACTCACCAAAATCATGTTAAACACCTAAAATCCAAGAACTCCATTTAATCTTTATCAAAAACTGAAAAACAAAAATAACATGCTAATAAATGACTAAAACTGAGACAAGGTGCTTCAATACTAGTTTAACTGTAAAGATGCAAGAAAGTTTCTCTGTAGCCAACTTGCTATTCATGCGATATCCACACTGCTAATCTCTCCAATCATATAAAAAAGTGTTACTAGTTCACAAAGAGGATGAAATTCTACTTCAATGAAAACAAAATTTCATGAATAAGAGCATACCTTATATGAAGCTTGAACATATTTCATTGTGAGCAATCACTACCTTCTCTACAGTTGTAAATATTACAATTAACTATGAATGAAAACATAATGAAAGAAAAAAAATCATTCCAATTCATGTCACACAAAAATTAAGGTGACAGAACATTAGCCTTATGTATATCACATTGAAATTTAGCAAAAAATTTAAATATTACTCTATAATACTGAAAAAGTAGTGATTATTTGATTATAACTTAAGGGAATACATTTAAACAAGTTCATAAGAATTGATACTAAGTCACAACACAATTTCTAAACAACATTATAATAAAAAATTGGTACAACACTTGCTGAATCTCCAACCATCCAACCTCCTCCAAGAGCCCCACAAACACTTATAGCCTTACATTAACAAATACCTAGAATTATTAAACAAATAACTATAATCCTTTGATTCTATGACCAAAGCAAAATCTTTAAAGTTTGAAAGTCTAAATAATCATTTTCATATTTAATTACCTCTTTCTAAAGGATGTCAATATTATCAAACTTTTGATATTTGAATTAGATGTGCTCCTCATTCTTTTTATATATTTTGAATGTCATCATCATGCAATAGGTCAACACTTTGAAACATCTGAAATATTTAATGAAAATGTATTAGTTAATAATTTTCTTACAGAAACCTTTCTTTTAATATCTATATGAATATATTTTGTATATTACCTCAAGATAAGAATTAATGACATGGACAGTCAAACTGACTTTCATCCAATACATGAAATATTATGTAATTTTAGTAAGCAAATTCAGAAGGACACACAGATACATAAAAGATATAATAGCATCAAATTTTGCTATGGCAGAGGAGTTTCCAGCTGTTATTTGTCAAGAGTTAGCAAACTACACAAATGAGCATTGGAGAATTAAAGGTAAAGATAAAAGGTTGAAAAGATGTATAAATAATTTGTGTGATAATTGATTATTATAATTCAGATATATAATAATAATTTTGGTTAAACTAAAGTATAAGTAATAGATTTGAGTACGAATATTTAGGAACTCGTATGATACAAGAATGTTTACCAAAGTTGTGAGCTACACTAATATAGACAGGAATGTTTATCAAAATATTTGGTGTTGGATGGATGATAATAAATGAATATTATTTCCTCTGCTAAATTATATAGAAAAAATGTATTATAGACGATATGACTTACACTAATTAATAAATAAATAAATATGATCTTATGTTGGTATTTTGTTTTCAATATTTAGATTTAAGAATTTCACAAGATGTCAAAAAAAGATAAAAACAAAAGATATTGTTTGAAGGGGCAACTTCTCCATGTATAATTGGAGAGGCAGCATTGATAGTTGGAGTTTATGCATTGACACTAACGATAATGGTGACAAATTTGGTTGATGGATATCTTGCCGAGGTGGCTTCAAATACAAATTTGAACTTGACTAAGTTTCAAGCACTTGTTGTTGCAATTCCAGATTATACTAGGCCACTTGATGATGGTATATACCATGCAATAGATGTATACCTTAAGGTTATAAGTTATATCATTTTGGATAGCCTTGCTTGCCCAAGAAATTATTCTACACTTTATATACATCGTTGTGTTATGTTTCTGGTTTACTAGATAATTTGGTATATAGATATCATAACTTCTGAAAAAGAATTAAAATTGAGGAAGACAATAATGGACCAAATTAGTTGCAAACTAGTAATGATATATGGAACAATCTAAAATTAAACTCATGACAACAAAGAATGGAATCAACTTTTTCTTTCATTCCATCATAAATCTAAATAATGGAGTAATAATTTGTTTTATCTATTTCCACTTCATTTTATTTCACTCACTATTCCTTAGATATCCTAACACCTCAAAGATCTAGTTCCAAAATCTCACAATCAAGTACTATTTCAACATTATTTTTATTTTTTCTTCGTGCCCAATTGTTTCATTAACGTTAACAACTACATGTACATTCATGGTTGTCGATTTCTGAACGGGAGTAACTTTTTAGATTGATGAACTGCCAAAAGCTCTCTTTAGAAGCCAACACTCATGCAACACAAAATGAAAGATTACCTCTACGAATAATTGTTCAAATCTTGTTTTTTTAACAGCTTCAACTTCTCACCTCAATATCCAATTGGTTCTTTGTTTCTGACAAAATTGAAAATGCAGAAAACCATAGTGGTGATCTTGGTCTGCTCAATAGTGATGCCTGTCAACGGGATGCAGTGGAGGGAAATGAAAATTTGAGGGAACGGTCTTTCGGATCTGATGAAGGAATGCTCAGTTCAAAGCACAACTGCAGTATTGAAACAAAGAAAGTAAAGGTGAGATGCTCAGGAAATATAGCTCATGTGCAACTAAAAGAGGGGAGAATTAGAGAAGAACTATTTTTATAGTTAACATAAATGAAAAATAAAAGAGTCAGACATGTTGGTAAAATTTGAAGCATATATATAATCACTTCAAATGGTTACTTTTATTTTTACCCTTTAGTTTTTTCTGAAAATCCCTTTCTCTCAATCTCAATTTAGTGTGTTTGATGATTTCAGATAATTCTACTTGGTCAACCAGAAGTTTTAAATTTCTTGGCTTTTTGGCCATAAAAAGAATTTACCTTTTTGTCATACTGTACTAAAGATTAAACTTGCACGGATTGCAAAAAAGATTGAGTAATGGTTGTAGCTTCACTACCAATTATTGTGTCTGCAACACTTCTCCTCCTTATCAACGCCAAGCAACCCACAAGTGCACCACGTACTGCTCTCCAATATGCCTGATTATAAACAATATTATATTGTTCACAGAATTAGAAAATATCATGAAAAAATTAGATATGGTTAAAGAGATCATAGATCACAAATCACATCAGTTATGTAAAGTAAAAAATGCAAAATGATCTTGTTTAGTCAGCAATGCTCAAGGCTTAAGAAGCACAAGAACTTCATAAAATATCAAAATCCAAAACAAAACTTGACACAATTAAGAAAACTATCAGAGTGATGTAATGCATCACAAATCCATAATTTTTTCAAATTAACAAAGGAAACGCTCAAGAAGCAAGAACTTTATAAAATATCAAAAGTTAAAACAAAACTTGAGGCAATTAAGAAAACTATGAGAGTGATGTAATGCATCACAAATCCAAATTTTTTTCAAATTAACAAAGGAAACACACAAGTCTCAGTGTGATCCTTAAAGCTTAAAAATTTAGTATTAAATCTCTTGATATCCCCACCATGATATCAGCTTAGTCCAATTAAAATTTGGACCATAAAAGCAACCTCCATTATAAGCAAATATCAACGAAAAGGAATTGAAAAAATAAAATGAGGGAACAGGAAAGCTATTGATATATACAAACTAGAACAAAAGTTTAGGAAATTCCCAAACCATGAACTTAGAATACATCTTTACCTCTTTAGAGAGGGTTAAAGAGTAGTAAGGGGGACTAATCACCAAACCGAGGATCAGTCCCATAGCCGACCCAAATAAAACCAAAAGAAACCAACAAAACCTCTATTTTCATTATGTTGCCAAACCTCAAAGTTTCAAAACCCAACAAAAATAGTAATAGTACCCCAAACCAATTGCAAAATTGCATACATCTTGTAGAATCAAAACTGAATGACCAAGCATTGAACACAATCTTACCATTAGAAATTTCGAATACACAATCTATATCAGTTCAATGCAATTTATTTGTAAGTTACATAACCAAAATTAGCAATGTCGCATCAAAACAAACTAACAACATAAACCATAGATCAAAAAATTAGAAAAAAAAAACTCTGTTATAAATTACAGTTTCATGAATCCCTTTACCTCAAAGACAGAATATTAAATTCAAAATAAAAATGAAACAAAAAAATGACTCAGAAGCTTTAGCACTCCGAAAGCCATGAATATATGAATCAAAGTAGCATAGGCATTATTGTAGTTGGTTTTCAACCTTCAATCAAACCATAATTACTATGTTCTCAACCAAACTACATGAAAAGTAAAACTACTCACCTTGGCCACGAGAGAGAGTGAACCCAATCACAGCAGTTCAATCCAATCACACTAAAAAAGAGACAGTGAACATGAGTGAAGAGTGAAGGAGAAACGCAAAAACTGAAACGCAAAAAGAAGAAGGGGTCGAAGGAGTGAAACGCGAAGAAGAATTAGGGATTGAAACGGGACAAAGAACAGAAGAAGAGAGAAGAGGCACGCGAAACAAAAGAAAGAAAACTGAAATGCTAACAAAGTGAAAAAAGGGAAATAAAATTAGGGATTCGTTCAATTTTTCATGGCAGGTTAACACATAATCAAAGTTGTAACAACATACAACGTCGGGTTTCAAAACACCCGATGTCAATTAATAAATAACGACAATTCTCTGTTTAACCGTCGTCGTATGAGAGACGTTAAATGATATTTTTATACTAGTGACTTTTATATTAATGTGTGAAAGACTTTATATATACATAGGTTGCATAACCAACAAGAAGCAATCATTTGTACCTTCTGTGACAAAAATAATAAAACTTTTGAATTGTAGTTAACTATAACTATGTTTTTATAATGGGCATATTGCTTTAATATGTTAGAATACCTTCCATAATATTGATTAAAATTTTTGAAGACACGTAAAAACAATTGACTAAATTAACAGTGTGATTTTGACTTTAACTCAATTTAATAATAAATAAAAATATTATGAAGTGTTTATAATGTGTGGATATAAAAATCAACTTTCCATATCAAAACTAAGTAAGCTCATACTTATATTATCATTAATCAATTAATTAAATATATATATATATATATATTAAAAAAAATTTCTCGTTAGACCAACTAGCATTGCCTTTGGGGCTTAGAGTCTCTCCATTCTCTTTCGATTCCAAGTTGTGGGCCAACCATAAAAACTCCACTCTTTAAATTAAGAAAAATGTTTGGTAGACAATTACAATAAGCGTACAATCAAACAATCAATTATAAAATATAAAGAGAGAAAAATACGTATGTATATAAATTGTGAAGAAAAAGAAATACATATATATTTTATAAATAAATTGACTGATTAGTTACGTATTATAGTTGTAGCGACATAAATTTGCTAAATTAAACTAGTAATTTCGGTTAAAAATAGTCACACTTACAAAGATTAATGGGTTAAATAACGGCTTGAGTTTACACCTAAAAGCAAAACGGGTTGAGTGGGTGAAAATATGGGCTATGGGCTCGGTTCATAGCTCCACCCAAGATCAGCCCAAGAATAAAACAATTAAAGTCTTATTTTAAACATCTAAAAAAAAATCTAATATTAATAATTATACAATTCATATTTTCTTGTAAATCTCATAATATTGATAATTATAGACTTCGTTCTAAACTTATAAATATGTATAAAAAATATTATTGAACTTAAAAGGTCCCATGTCAAAATTTATTTTAGACCTTTGCCATTCATTAACCTAAAACTTAAACGAATGAATATTAACTTTTTTTTTATAGGTCAAAAGAAACTACTTATTTTCCCTATTGCGAGAAAATACTAATATTTTAAGAAAAACAGCAATAAGAAAAGTGAGGCTTTACAATGGCAATAACTTATATAAAGGAAAAACCTCAGTTAATACCTTAATTAACATAACAGAGCACAACAATTCATCAAATTTCAAAAATTAGAAGTCATTCCAAAACTAACACCAGAAGTTAAACTAAGGTTACAACTTACGGGTACAACTGCATTCTCAGTAAATGAGTTAGCACGGCGAGCGAACAACATAATCAACACAGAGGGCAACAAAATCACAAATGAACTAACACATCAAAGTAGTAATTAAATTGAGAACAACGTGTTTGGTTTCACGTTTTGAATGTGATTTTTTGAAACTAATAATTATTTATAACCTCCACATCTAAAACGTAATTTTTCCATAGTTTCCAAACACGCTAGTACGTCAGCTAGCACTGGAAGTCAGGGGATGGCGTCTTTTCGCAGGCATTAAGGATCAAACTAAGTGAAATGGGAATGTTAAGGTTAATGCCGAGGATGTTAGCTTTGATGGCAGTGCATAGACAAAGCGCGACTTCGAGATCAAGAAGTCCTTCTAGAATTGAGCAACATGGGTGATCCGGTGGTGACCCCACAACAGCACCAATTGGTCCATTAAGCACATTGGCACACACACCTAACTTAAGTGCGTCCCTAGGACAACTCTTTGTGCTAGTACTAGGACTTGGGTTTGGGAATGGGAATGAGTTAGGCTTTGGCTTAGGCTGTGTACAAGTGTAGCAACCACTTGCCACCACAAAGAAAAGCAAATTGATGGTGGAAAATAGAGCAAGGGTTGAAGATCTAGAACACTTCATATTGCTCAATAATTATTACAACTACTATAATTGTAATAAGTTGGTGTGAAGGGAGTGTAATTTGTGATGCGGTTATATATAGTGGTTAAAGGTTAGAGTATTTTTTATGCGCGAGATTCGAGAATTTTTGTCACAAGTTTTGGTGTTTGAGGCACCAGAGACGACATGTGAACCAACCAAGCTGGCAGTACAAGCAAATCGACATAAAATATCATAGGCTTTCTGATTCTTACCAATAGGAAAATTTTCATTATGAAGTATATTCCAAAACCATGGTGGTTTAATGGTTTTCCAGTTTTACTTTATAGATAAAGATATTGACCACTTGGCATGTGATCAGTGAAGCACTCCCGTGAACTTTATACATGATGCGCGGGAAAAGAAGCCTTGTGATTTGATTCCCATGGGTGGGGCTTGCATTTTCTTTTATTTCTTTTTTAATATATTGTACGTTATGTCAAATTATACATGCTATGTTACACCCAACAGGTGTAGTTTAACCGGTAACACGCTTGAGTTTGTGGATTCGATTTCCACGTAATAGATTCTTTGGATAGGGATTTTAAGTGTGATTAAGGTCGAGCAGATTGATTACAATAATGTTAATAAAAATTATTAATGAAAAAATGCCATGTGTTGCTAGGATACAATGAACTGCAAAATTGGTCTTGGTGGTCCTTATATATAGCCCTCTGCCATTTGATTTAAGAGGACTAACCCGTTGGACGGGTTTGGTGTTCTTCTTCTACAATTTTTTTTTCCAAAAAATATAGAAAAAATTGTTTTTTAAAAAGTTAAAATTAAATTTTTATTAACTAATTTATAAAATATCTTACATCTTTTTAAAAAGTTACAAGAAATAATTCCTACAAATTAATTAAGAAAAATTAATTTAAACTTTTATATAAATAAATTATATAATATTCTTTTTCCAGATATTCAAAGTAGACTCAAATTGGCTATAGTTATTAAAGTCGTCTATAGTTCTGAAAAGAACTTCAATATTTTTCTTTGATTTGTTTACTTAATTGGTAAATTTATGAATCTTCTGCAATCAATTTAATGCATTCTATTGGTGGGATTTAAAGCTGCACACACTACAGTTTATTTTGAAACTGCAGGGGACCCCATTTCTGGCAGTATAATTGAGGGTAATTATGAACTAAAATTTAAAGGATTTATAGTTACTGCTCCGAGATGGTCCCATTGAATTAGACTCACACTGAGATGATTCTTTAGGTGGGTAGGTGCTATATATGGTTGTGGAGGAGAAATATGGATCAGTACCTATAAAAACTCTAATTCTTAAGTAAGGAAATAATTTTGGCATAGTAATTAACAACATAAAAAGACTTTGAATGATATTTGTCTTGCGTTGCGTAAATTTTCAGTTGTACTGAAAGTAGAGTTGAATTAACAATGATGGTGTATCTGTTGTTTTGCTCTCACCGCTTGTCCATTATTTTGTTAATGGTGGCAGAAACATTACCTTATCAATTATTGTTAATAGAGATAAAAAAGCCCACATACAACAACAACAAGTACAATTAAATATATCTAATATCATTTTACTACAGAAAATTATAGAGTTGCAGACATAATGCTTCTCAGTTGAGTGTTTAACAATGCCAACACATTTGAAGACTTATCCCGTATTCAGATCACCGTTTCTAATTGTTTAGAGTGAAGTGTGACTGAACTGATTAAGTATATAAAAGAGCTTTAATGTATATACTGCAACAACAACATATGTTTGGCAAAGTAAATCCAATTAGGACCGGGTTGATACATTTCGTTGGGATTCAGTCACATTCAGGATGCTAATTTCAAATTCAATTTACCAACTGGCCGTTAAAAATTAAGAGGACCCTTAAATTATATTTAAAGAAAAATTTAAATAATTAATATGGATTCAACTATTTTACACTCTAATTTAGTTTAAATATCTTTTCTTCAAATATTTCTTCTTTCACTCTTTTAACCAAACCAAACCAACCCTCCTAACCTCTAGCCTGCGGAGTGGAAAATACGCTTGTAGCTAGACATAAACTTGACAAAGAACAAAAAGAGAAATGACTACTTTCTATTTGTGATGTCAAATGATGCTTCATCTTCAAGTTAATTATTAGTGGGGTTACGATTTCAATTATTTTTTTCTAACAACCTGCTTATGCTTCAGCATTTTCATCATATATATGATGTGATTTTGACTAAGAATGGGAAACAAGAAATGGTCCACACAGGATACATATCTCGTTACAAATGATAACCATGTGTAGTCTTAACTTCTAATTTATAAATTAATGCAAGAAAATTTGATTGGATTCTTTTAAGCTTGTTACATTGTTAGAAATGTCGATAATTGTAACTTCGGTTGTTTTTCTCCAATACATTAGATCAAAGACCGACTTACGATCAGTGCACAGACAAGATTTGGGGAAAAAGAAATAAATCCATTTGGAGTCGTGCAACTGATAATCTAAGCAAGGAAGATAATTATACTTTCAACAATTAATTTTATATAAAATATAATTTTCTTTCAGCTTATTATTTAATTATTTAATGAAATTTATACTTACGTATAAAGACACAGTTCCTGTTCTTTTTCTTTATTTTTATTGGAAAATTTATAAAGTCTTATCCTTAATAAAATTTAAGATTTAATTTAATTTTATGTCTATTTTTATAAATACTTTGTTTTTCACAACTCAATTTTTTACTATATTTTAGTTTATTTAAAAATTAAAAATATCAAATTTATTATCTTTATCTTTTTTAATTACATAAAATTACAAACATATAAGAAGAAATGTATATTATATATAAATTACATCTAACTCTTATATAAACAATATTTTTATATAAAATATTGTGATTTTATCGATTCAATATGTATTAAATTATAATAATATAATGCTATGATTACTTGAATCAATTTATTTTCCAAAATTAAAAAAAAAAGTAAAAGAGTGTATAATCAACATGTCAGTTCTTTTTATAATATTTTAAAAGTATATATTATATTATCTTTTATGTATAACAATAAGACATTAAATAATTTCATATGAATACAAAATTTAATTTGTAGATGCATTCATATGATAGGAAAATTCAATGTAATGATAAAATTTAAAATAAAATTATTTAATGATAATTATTAAATAATCTAATAATTAGTGTAATCTATAATAATACAATCTATTTTTCACACTTTCTTATTAAATGAGAATAAATATTTATTTTAACTAAAAATTTGATAATTTTAAATCACAACGATATAGTTTAGAGAAATATATATATATATATATATATATATATATATATATATATATATATATATATATATATATTATTTTTTCTTGCGTGTGCATTCGTTGAAAAGAAAAAGACATTTAATATTTATCTCGCTTATTTAATAGGTATATCCCTTTATTTTTTTCATAACCTTATATTTTCAATTGAATATAAATTTTCCTACCTTTCTCACCTCTCTTTTACTTTCCTTCTTCATCTTTCTATTTAGTATAAACCTTATTACTTGTCTGAATAAGTTATTCTCTACTCGTCAAATCTTTATCCTTCATCTCGGCTCAAATCCCGTCTTCTACTGTTAGCTCAAATGTATGTTGTTAGTATATTCTGGAACATATTTTTTTTTTAAAATAAAATCATCTATTATCAAAAGTATTCTCTCATAACACAAATTTCTAATTACGAAAAACAGTTTGACAATTTTATTTTTTAACATATTTTTTGAAATAAAATATAATATTTTATTCTAAAAAATAATTTTTAAAACAAAAATTTATATTTCAATAAGTATTTCTAAAAATATACTAAAATATTAATGACAACTACAAGTTCAAATGTAGGGATAATAAGATTAGAAATAAATTGCCTTCATAAAAATATTAAAAAAAAACCACAGTAATATTATCATGTATCAAAAAATACAATAAATAAAAGTACATAATATATCAAGATATCATATACAAACTAATGTAATTTCTATTGTTAAAGAATAAAGTGTAAAAAGAAGTATTAAAAGAATATAGTAATACAAAATTAGGTTTAAAAAATAATGAAAAATATAAAATTGAGTTTATTTATAAGGATATTTTAATAATAAAAATATTTTAAAAAATAATATTATATTAATTAAATAGAATATATTAATATGTTTATACTGTAAAAAGGGAAAGAAAAATAACGCGTCAGCAGCCACTTTGGTCAAACCAATTAATCCCGTGTCTGTTTGACATTGAGATCTTCATCCAGATGTGTGCGAGCTTGTGGTGGACCCCACTTTGGTTAAACCAAGCCCGTGACTCTAATCGGTAAATGCTTTGAAGAAGTTGTTATTATATTATTAAAAAATATGGCTTCCTAAGAACAACTTCATGTGTATATTAAAAAAAAAAAAAAAAAAACTTCCATGTGACCATGCATGACCCCAACCCCAACGCGCGGAAATCATTGACGTGCATTAATAGTAATTAGCAGTCGCGTTCACAGGCTAACCTGATTTGGATTTATCTTAAGAAAACTTAATCAATAATTATGTATTTATCAGGAAATGAGTATTTTTTTCATAACGAATAGAACATCAAATTAATCAACGCAGGGCAACAAATTCCGGAGCCTTCTGGCTTCAGCGTGCAGGTTTGTGTTCTAGGCTCCTATATATGTAGGCTTCTCTGATTTGTGTTCCAATCCTTAATATATATATATGACGTTGAGAACAAACAATTAAATTGGCACTGAAATTACGTTCCACCTGTGCAAGTGTCCAATAGTTCATTAGATTGATTACACATATTACCTATCTTGAAAGCAACAGCAAAAAGATGTCAATCAGAACCAAAGAGATTGGATTAGTTATATTATGATACTACTATTCTACTTTTAGTAACTCTGCTAGCCTCTTTTAATAAGAATTTTTTAAATTATCTCATACTTTGATTATTTTTTTATTGTTAATAAATATTATACATTATAAAGATAAAGACTTAATTGTATTTTTTCATCCCAAAGTTTAATAATTTTGTATATTTTATCTACAAACGAACATGATCTTGCGGATTATGTCACTTGGTTAAATTTTCATAAAATAATTTAGAATTAATTACACTTTTATCTTGTTGTTAGTTATCCGAATCTAAATATAAATATATGTAGCAAAAATAATTTTGAATCTAAATATAGAAAAATGTTAATTAATTTTATTTTATCTAATGATAATATTTTTATCACACCATTCATTCAATTCGGAGTTTTATTTTCATCAAAGGATAATTTAAGAAAAAATTATTTATAATTGAAATCAATAAAAATAAATAATATAAACTAATTTTCTAAAGATTCGAAGTTAATTAAATTTATTTGTATTTAATTTAGAGAGGGAGTGCATAGTTTTACACTTTTTCTTTGACAGCTACGTAATCTTGGACCTTTTACTTTTGAAGTTAGCCAAATTTGTAAATTTTGCTTCTAAAACCACATTGCTATTGATTATTTGATAGAGACGTTAACAATTTGACAAATTTAATGAAGGCGATAAGTTTAGTATTCGGATCCACCGGACTGTAAATAGATCCAACTCCTGTCAAGGAGCATATTTTCGTACCTGTTTTTGATTGAGTTACTTCAATTCTAATTAAGGAAATATTCTAGTCGATCAAAATTTTCAGTTTGGAAATGCTTAAACAAATGTCGTTATAGATCTTATTGAGTACTACTTTGATTGTAATAACAATGTAATCGATATAAACCGCAAGATAAATACACTAAAGCAGGGGAAAACTGAAAAGCCTGAAAAACACGGGAGTATGTAGAACCATGCTCTAGGGCTCTGTTTGAGGTCATGAAAAGTTTTACTTAACTCAAAAAAGCAAAGCCACTTGTCTCTCACTGACCAACAAACCTCGGTGTGAGTAAATTTTTGTAGATACTTATATGTCTATTATTAACGCCTAAAGAGACCAAAATAAAATAAAATAAATAAAGGTCATAGATATATTATGAAATATGATTAGATAAAATAAAAATGAAAAGTTACTAGAAATATAAAATGAATATTTATAATATGAAGTGTTTATGTATCATTATTTTTAAAAAAAAAAAAAAATGGACGCGCAATTTCGAATTCTTTGATCTTTAGATGAAACCAAATCATCGGTAGCTACGAAACTTTACCATGGATCATGATCTAGTCAATTAATGGATGTGAAACCCAAATCACCTCACAGGCCTCCAAAACCTAATTCAAGGATTTTCTCTGCCAGCTAAAAGTCATTAATACATTGTTACTTCGTTAACATTTTTTTTTTCTAAATCCGTTTAATTATTTTAAAAATTATCATTCCAGTGATAAGTTCTTAAACAACATACACCACTTGCGTTCGAAAACACTATATAAACCTCCATTCTCTCCAAATAACTCCCATCCCCACTAACACTAGCTACTTCTAGAGTTTAAGATGGGTTCCAAAACATCCTCTTCCCTTGCTCTTTTCCTCACACTCAACGTCCTCTTCTTTGCCCTTGTCTCTTCTTGTGGAACCTGCCCTAGCCCAAACCCCAAACCAAAGCATCACCACAAGCCTAGCCCTTCAGGTGGCTCAGGTGGCTCCGGTGGTTCAGGTGGCTCCGGAGGCTCTGGTGGTTCAGGTGGATCCGGCGGCTCCGGTGGTTCAGGTGGCACTGGAGGTTCCGGTGGTTCTGGTGGCTCTGCCACATGCCCCCGTGATGCATTGAAACTTGGTGTATGCGCCAATGTACTAAATGGTTTGTTGAACGTGACTTTGGGTCAACCACCAGTTACACCATGCTGTAGTCTCCTCAACGGTCTCGTTGATCTTGAAGCTGCAGTGTGTCTTTGCACTGCACTCAGAGCAAACATTTTAGGCATAAACCTCAACCTTCCCATCTCACTCAGCTTGCTTCTCAACGTTTGCTCCAGGCAACCCCCACGTGGCTTCCAATGCTCCTAAATCATATTGGCCTATGTGTTGTTACTTGTGGCTTTCCATTGCTTTTTGTTTTTCAAGTTCCGTTGATGAAGGTGTGATTATTGTTCGTGCATGGATGGTTAATTAACTTCTCGTTATTCTGTCGCTTTAGTTTTTGGTTTTGTGAGGCCAAAGTGTTACATTAAATAAATTCCCAATGCTTTTTTATGTGAAGCAAAGGGAATCAAAGATGATAGTGTTATTTAATTTTTGTCCCATAAATGATTAATGTCACAAACACTTATTGATTTATTAATCGTGCTGCCTTTTCGTTTTGTCTTTTTGGTCAAAGAGAGCATCAGCTGATTAGGAAAATTAATTTGCTCTTTATATTCTTTCCGATGCACAACAAGAGGAAAACAAATTCAAGTAAAAGAATAAAAATGAAAGGCAAACATGCTTACGTGCATGCACATTACACTGGTATCGAAACTGCAATGAGCCCGTGACTATCATGTACTACACCACGTGCTTGCACTATTATTATGTTTTAAAATAATTAGCTATTTAAACCGACCGATATTTTTAAGTAAAAAAATAAATAAACATCGGTTAGCTGCAAATTAGTAAAGATAAATGTCTAGCTGATGGACATGCAATTCTAATCGACATTTTGTGAGAGAAATAGACATTCAATTGAGTTTATAGTAATTGATTAGATGAATAATTGATTAGCCATATGATTATAGTTAAAATTGATTTTTGTTTGAGTAAGTATATTGAGATGCAGTTGGAAGATAATTAATTCTATTTGAGTGTAAAAAATGGTTTTTACGTAATAAAAGAGTAAATAAATAATTGAAAATAAAAAATAAATCATTGAAAAATAATCATTAAGCTTCAATTTTTTTTCAGATTTTTTTTTTCATTTTTAAGTTATTTTCTCAAAAGATACAACTTATTCTACAGCAACTTTTTCAATAAGAAAATGTTTTAGGGAAACAAATCCAGACCATATTCTTAGTCTATGATCTATATAATTTACCCTTCAAATGTTGGGTAAGATAAAACAAATAAAATTTAAGTTTTGAGTTATATTTTTTTCTCAATTAAAAGGCTTAAAAAATAGTTTTATATATTAATTAAAATATTTCAAAAAATTAATATAAATCTTTTATTTAAAATAAAAAAATTTCACACAATTTATTTCAGACATATTTAGTCGTTGGCTCTACCCTGACATGAATCCATTTGGCCCTTAGAGTATGATTTTATTTTTATTTTTTTTGCCTTTTCGTTTCTAATGCACCTACGAAATCAAAACAGAAATTACTTATTCCTCAAGAAGGGGGAAAGAAACACAACTTACGCACACATCTATTACTTTGCCGCATGAACCGTATGCACATTGGTTTGACTATTTTATTTATCGAGAAGAAGTACATTGGCCATTGAGGTTTATGGCAACAGGCCTTTGCAGATTCAAAGTTCAATAATTCGTATACATTATTCAGTTAGAACATAACCTAAATATTATTGCAGCAGGCTTTTATTTTTTCCGAAACAAAATTTTCAGATATATTTATTTTTTTATATAATTTTTTTATGCCATCTACTATTACTATTTTAAAGGCTATAAATAATTACATTTGTAAGGCTTTATTAGTTTTTTCTTTTTTATATATTGATTTGATTACAAAATATTTGAGAATTAAAGGTTATTTTTATTGGTTTAAATTAAAATTAAAAGTTAGTTTTAGTTACAGAATTCAAAGTTACTACCTCCTTTCTTTATTAAGTTTATTTCCAGATTATTTTATAGAAACCTAGCAATAAATTTGTTTGATTATAATAAATTAGTTGCGGAATTCCTACCTTATCACTTTTTTCCCACTTAACAACGAATATATGTCTAAATTAAATAAAGATATAAAAATAATAAAATATAATTAATGAAAAATAATTAATGCAATCTTAAACTATGCAACTGATAAATAAATAAATAAATAATTCTTCAATTGATAATTAAAAAAACTATAAATAGTGTTTATTAACTATTGTCAAAGGGATAATCTGATTATAAAACCCTATATAATTAGGAATTTCAAATTTGAAGTCTTAGACTTTTTTTTCCTACCTAATCACCTCTTCATTTTTTTTTTTAATTATTTTTCTCTTGTTTTGAACCAAACCAAATACCAAGTTGCACTAGAGATATGTAAAAATTTTGTTTTTAAGTTACTGACTATTGTTATGATATAACATTTTTCTTCTTCTTCTAATTTCCAAAATAAACACATATATTCTTCTGGTTAACGTGACCATTTTCGATTAAGTCAAATAATTTAGTAAAATTTTTTTTTTCAAGAACATTTTAACTAGGTATTAAATTGATATTCTAATATATTATTTTGATTAAATGTCAAAATATAACCTTTCGACTAAATCTCACTTTGATAGTAAATTCGAAGATTTATTGAATCCATATTTTTAAGTCTCGGCAACACCGACGAATAATGGATTTATTACAACATTTTCAGTTATTCCTTTTCCTTTAATAGAATAGGTTTTGTTTTCTTTTTATGTCTTTTTTTATATTGATTTTGAATTATGACTATTTAAATTTATTCTATTATTCAATGATATTATCTTAAGTGGAATGGAATTATAAATGTTTGGTGTTACAAGTACTAATTAATGTTTGCAATTATATAATTATCAAGCTCAATCATAAAATTTAACATATTTTAAGGATCTAACGGGATTTTTCCATTGAAAGAATTATCATCTATCTCAGATATTAGATTATTGATATTTAACAATATTTATTTACCAACATTGAAAAAGAAAATATTACCATATAAAATCTTTAGTAACATTTATTAAATAAAAAATGTTACCATACATATAAAATAAACATTACTAATAAAATTTTACGAAATGTTTCAGATATAATATTTTTAAAATGTTATTGAAATTAATAAGTAACAATTTTTTTTATATTTTTATAACATTCTTTTAAACATTATTAATAAATATATCGGTAATAATGAATATAACCATGATCGTTGACTATTTTAAACCCAAAATTCAATGATTTTTTTCTTCGATGATTCTTGACTATTGTTGTTTAAGAGGGTTTCAAAACGATATTATTAATCGGATATATGACATTTTTATAGAAGAGTAAAAAATAACCATTGATCCTCCTTTATATTTCATCTTAAATAGTCAACATTAAAACATAGATACAAATTATTTGAATTTTTTAAACAGTGGCGTTACATTAAATTTTGATTATTATCTGTTAGTATATGTATTAATTCAACTTTTATATTCTGTCCAATTAATCTTTTGCGTTCTGATTGATGTCTTTTTGCAGTTACTTTGAAGATAGGCAATATATAATTAGTCAAATCGATCTCATGAACTTTTGTATAATCAGGAACATGGAAACGTGGAACGTTGAATTTAGTATCTACATTACTTTTTTGTTCTTATCAATTTGTTTATTTATATATATACAGTTAAAGTTTTGTTTATATTTTGAAAAAGAAACCAGAGAAGCCTACTTATTAGGAGCCTATAGTATGCTAAACTCCAGAAGGTTCCTTAACTTGTTGGCCTTGAACTGATTAATTTGAAAATATTATGTTATAAACCTTTCAGATTCGGATAAGGTTTGCTAATTTATTTTCATTTATTCTTTTAATTGAATAAGTCTATAAACTATAATTATGATTGTGTTAAATTATATTTAAGGTGTAATTTATTAAAGAGTGATTTTTAGTTTATGAATATTTATAGTTTGTGAACTTATTACATCAGAGAGTGATTATTAAATTATTGAGACAGGAATTAATTTAATATTCTATACAATGGATATACAACAATGTTGAGAAAATTACTTTAAAATATTTTCAATAAGAATTTATAACTATGCAGCATATGAATTTATTTATATTATATAATTTTAATATTAATGATTATTTTTAAATGTATAGGTAAATAATTTTAGAATTTTTTAGTTAAATTAAGATTTAATTATATTTTTATTAACTATAGTTTTGAAAAATCCCGTCTTTTAGTTTTAATAGAGACTAAAATGGAAAAAATAAATAAATTACAGAAAAAAAAATATGACATATACAGGGACTAAAAAAATTTTCTAAAAAAGACTAAGAGAATAACTAAACCTAACTATTAAAAGCTAACTAGTGATTTCCACGCCATGGGGCATTTACATGGTCACATGGAAGTTGTTCTACTAAGTTTCTTGATTTACATTATAATAGCAATAATAATTGTATGAAGGCATTCACAGATGAGAGTCACGGGCTTCGTTTAACCAAAAGTGAGCCCCACTACAAGCTCACGCACGTCTGGACGAATATCTCAATGTCAAAACGGTTACGAATATCAAGTCAAGTGTGCATGCTGCCTGCTAATTTTCTTTTCACACCACCAAACACATTATTAACTCTCTTAATCAACGGTCCCAATGTTGAAATTGTGGCTTTCTTGTGTGTTTAAACACACTGACGATAAATATTTATGTAAAAATATTACATCAGATGTTTACAATAGAAGGTATTTTGTTTTCTCAAATTTTCTAAATTATGACTTGTCTATAACTTAAATATACTTGCATATAAATTATATATTTAACCCTGATTTTAAATACTGGAATTATCAAAGATTTCGAGTTTGAATCATAATGATTTCTGAAAATTGAGATGGGTGTTTCGTGGAAAGTCAATTTATACTATTAAAACCGATAAAATCCATAAATACTACTATAAATAAACCTATTAAAACTATTGTACTTTCATGTTGGCTATTTTTGATATATCGTCAAGATAAAAGTTTGAATTGGGTTGTAATATATGCATTGAAGGAAAATGATTCTTAATTTTTTTTTTTCTAGACAATTGCGAAGAGGAATATTTTTCAATTAATTAACTGATCATTCATCTTCTAGACTTCTCAATGGGAATGATTTAGTGTAACTTTCAAAATTCAAAGTTTATAATCATTAGCTTTAGGTTAGTCATATTTATTTTTCGATTTTCTTTGAGGCAAGAGAAAGTTAATAAGTTGATTGTTTGACTTAATATATATATATATATATATATATATATATATATATATATATATATATATGACAAATTAGTTGAAACCGACATCTTAATTTACAATTATTTAATAATTTATGTATATATATATATTAAATTTTATCAATTCAACTATTAAATTAATAACTATTATTTTATAAATTCATATATAATGTTTTATATAATTTAGATATTTTATATACATTCTATGATAATTATATTTATATTTTTTAATATCAAATTATATATTATATTAATGAGATTTATTGACTTCTTAGATAATTTAAAAAATATATAAGATTATATATATAATATCTAATTAATGAAAATAATAATTATACGGGTTGAATTAATTAAATTTAATTTATGAATAAATCATTAAAATATAAAAATCGATAAATCTCATACACCATTAATTTTGAGATTCTTATATATAAAGATTTCATCTGCTCTATAATTTGTCCCTAACAATGAAGACACACCCGTTTCATAAATAAGTCATAAATGCCGAATACGACTTATTAGTGAACTGTCATATTTCTGATTGACAACTTATCCCATATACAAGTGATTCCAAAAACTTATTTGGAGTGGGAACCGCTACTCTATGTTCAAAAGGTAGTGTTTGTAAAAAAAAGCGATTGCAATGATCTCACGGTAAAATCGAGTCGTGGATAGGCGTAAAACTTTACTATGTATGTATGGCTCCACTGATTGATGGGTCTCCACATCACCGTACACAAGCATCCAAAACCTAAATCAAGAGTTTTCTCTCCGCCAGCTAAAACCCATTCATTTACGTACACATATAGTTGCTTCATTAACTTCTTTAATTTCTCACAAACCCCTTAAAATATATTTTACTTAAACAATTCACCCCACTTGCCATTCCAAAACACTATATAAACCCCCATTCAGTGCAAAGTAATCCCATCACTACAAACACTCTTCTCTTAAGCTCTAGTAGTAAACTAATATTTTTCAAAACTAGCTACTACTAGAGTTCAATATGGGTTCCAAAACTCACTCTTTCCTTGCTCTTCTCCTCACACTCAACATTCTCTTCTTTGCCCTTGTCTCTGCTGGCGGGAACTGCCCACCTGGCTCAAAGTACAGGCCTGTCTACCCTACCCCTGGCGGTTCAGGCGGCTCTGGAGGTTCTGGTGGTTCAGGCGGCTCTGGTGGTTCAGGCGGCTCTGGCGGTTCAGGCGGTTCCGGTGGCTCTGCCGCATGCCCCCGTGATGCATTGAAACTAGGTGTATGCGCCAATGTGCTAAATGGTTTGTTGAACGTGACTTTGGGTCAACCACCAGTTACACCATGCTGCAGTCTCCTCAACGGTCTCGTTGATCTTGAAGCTGCAGTGTGTCTTTGCACTGCACTTAGAGCAAACATTTTAGGGATAAACCTCAACCTTCCCATCTCACTCAGCTTGCTTCTCAACGTTTGCTCGAGGCAAGCCCCACGTGGCTTCCAATGCTCCTAAATCATATTGGCCTATGTTTTGTTACTTGTGGCTTTCCATTGCTTTTAATTTTTCAAGTTCCATTGGTGAAAGTGTGATTATTGTACGTGCATGGATGGTTAACCTCTTGTTATTCTGTCGCTTTAGTGTTGGTTTTGTCGGGCCAAAGTGTCACATTAAATAAATTCCCAATGCTTTCTTACATGAAGCAAAAGGAATCAAAGATCATAGTATTATTTATTTGACCGATAAATTATTAATGTTCCAAATACTTGTTAATTTATTGCTGCATTTTTTTATATATGTTGCATGAGAGCGTTGGCATAGATCATCAGAAAAATTACTTTGCTCTTCTTACTTCCGTCCAATATCCAACTAGGCAAACAAATTCAAAAAGAGAATAAAAACGAGAGCAAACATGCACAGGCATCAGCACTGTAATGATCTGATCAAATATAAAGAATAAAAGAACTCTGAAATGAGCCCGTGACTACTGTACTACATCACTCCACGTACATTTAGTATTATCTTATTTTATTCTTAAAAACTAAACTCTGAATAATTAACTAATCAAACCACAACAAACTTACTGGTATACGCCTTCACACCTACTCGTTTTGTTAAATACTTTCCGCTACCTATATATATATATATGTGTGTGTGTGTGTGTATTTGTTCGCTTTTAATAAGTTTTGTGATATCATAACTGATGAATTTACAAGAATAGGCCCCATATCAACATCAAGTGTCTTTGACGCATGAAGATTACGAGATTTGTTGTTAATCAATGTTAGGTGAATTATCTAAAATGATAAGAAAGGGATTATGGTACCAATTTCTTGTTGTAAAGCAGGACGAGAATTTTTGTTAAAAATAGATGCAAGTTGATTAATGATTTTGTGGAGAAAAAAAAAATTTGCTATTAGCCAATGAACCGTGAAAGGATGAAGATGGGTTAGTGATACAATCGTAAGATGCAGTTTCACCTATTTAAATTATGGCGATACCGAGAGTATATAAGCAATAATTTCAAATCCAGATATTAACTATTAACTGTATTCTGACAATTTTACGTAAGGCAGAATTAGAATTTGATTATTGGGTGTAACAATAGAAAAATTAACAGACAAATCACCTTTATTATCACTCTATAAAATCGTATATGAGATTTTCAGTTTATATGACTTCTTCTTCAATTCTTTTGAAGTAATGGGATCAGTTTCCTATTTTGGTTCGAGAATCTACAACTTAGGTTAATTGAAATTTTAATTATCAATTATTTTATATTTGAGTAAATTAAAAGTCTTAAATATTTTAAATTTTAATTAGCTTCTTTAAAAGTATTACCAATTTTTAATCTTTCATTTATTTTGTATCAACATTTTTAGTACCCGATATTAATTTAAACAGTTAAATGTAGGTGTGAAAACATTACATGATCCGTTCTTATAGAATCGTATTAGCATTTAATCATTTTAATTTAGTGACAAGGATTAAAAGTGTTTAAAAATAAACAAAAAAAAGTATAATTGACAAACCTTAAATTAAAAGTTAATTAATCTTAATTTATATTTTTTTTATATTTTATTTGTAATACTTAATTAAAATTTCACTATTAAATGATGATATATAAAAAATGTACGAAGGATTAATCATCTAAATTGTAATCTCAATTAATATCTATATGATATACTACAATTTTTATATTCTTATGAGAAAAAATTAATAACACTTTAATACATTAATCCTAGATTATGTAATTCGTACTATCTCCCGTTGTGTAACCATATTTTTCTTTTTCCTTCCCCTATTAATTAGCTTGATCTTAATCATCTTCCCTCTTGTCTGTTTAAATGACCTTCTTATCTACTTTCGCATGTTTGGGAATATTTACAATATCACATACAGGTTCATGTCCCCTATATAAATGTGGTCCAGTTGTTTCTCTAGTGCCTTCGAATCTTTAGCATCCTTGTATAGTATCTCACGAAACTGAAATTTTGTCCTGCGTGATTTTTTCTCACTGTTACGTACACTTCCGAAACTCTACCCCACCCTTTGGAAGATCTTCCGTCATTCCATCTTCCCACGAGTCTCTGGAGAAAATGGGTGAAAAAAAACGTCGTGATCTCTCCCATTCATGCATGCTAAGGTGCCATCTATCCAAAACTACTCGCCTAGGCATGGACTCGCGGTGCTTCAAAGAAGGACTCAATCATGTGTCATTTGACATTTGTTCTCATAACGATCATTTAATGCTTGAGTGTCACCTTCAAACAGCTGCCATACTTTTATTCTATACATGGAAGCTAGCCAAGCAATGCAGTATCAACTTTTTTTCTATCCCGGGGAAGATGGTAGAAAAAAGAGAAAGCCCAAGACAATGCGACATTTGTGCTTGTCTGGGTAGGAATCTAGAAAATCACGGGAACTGATGGATAAGTTCGGATGAATTTTTCTTTAAAGGACTTTTGAAAGAAGCAGGAAGAAGAAAAATATGATTTTTTTTTTTAAAAGATAAAATTAATTTGGTATTAAATTTTTTTAACTTTTTAAAAGACGTGAAATTTTATTTAAAGAAATGATTTTTATATTTTTTACTTATTTCATTCTCATAAAAGTCTTCCCGAAGAAATATTTAAACCGACCCATAATTTTTTTTAAGTGGGAAATAATGACAAAAAAATTTTAAATACTTTATATATATATATATATATTCTCGCTGAATTCTGAGGTGGCTCGAGCTCAGCTCGGCCCTGAGAAATCCGGCGACGTGAGGGGTTAGAACCCTCGTTGATTTGTATGAGTAATTTAGGTTCTATTTCGTGTGTCGATTTTGAGTCCTCTATCAGTATTTATAGGTGTTCATAATTAGGGTTTCGTATTCGTGGATTTCATGGGGAAGATTGCTTCAGGCCCAAGAATCCCGATAAATCAGGGAAAAGATATATGTCCATATTTGTCCAGATACGTTCTGTTTATGTCGAGCTCGGCCCGGTCAGTGAGGTGAGCCCGGGATCCAGGGGATGAGCTCGGTGCTCATACTCAGCCCCCCAAGCTCAGGCCAAGCGATCAGGTGACATGAGTTCAAGTCATGAACTCGGTCTTCCGATGTCAAAGGGCGGGAAACTGTCGAAACAGTTGGTATTCCTTCATTTAATTTTATTAAGTTTTCGTTTAATTTTATTTAAAGATTGGGAAAGGGGGGTTTTTTGCAGTTACCGTAATTTAGTAACTGCCCCTTCCCCGTAACGGCTCTTTTTCGCTTTTAAGTAGCCTTGCCCCCTTAACTTCCTCACTTTACCTCTTCATTTGTCCTTTCACCTTCCTGCTGTCCTTTTCCCTTTTACTCCAGTTTTTCCGCCCTTGCACTCAGAGTCCCCCTTGTCCCTCTCTCGTTCGTCATTTGTCCTCGTTCGTCGCTCGTTCTCTAGGGCTTGGTTCGAGCGAAGCATTTGTCTCTTTGTTGTCTCACGTGCGCCCTTCTTGCTCGCTCGTTGTCTCTTCCACTCGTCCCTTCTAGGTATGTCTTCTTCGCATTCTTCTGTTACCCATAGTGTAAAGAGTCTGATTCCCCCTTCTGTTTCGGGCTCGGAACCCGAATCAACGGAGGCTTCTTCCCCCTCCCTTGAAGCGTCTACGGCGGAGGCCGATCCCGGATCTGGTCCCGCCTCCGCTGCTATCGAGGTCCCTCCTGCTGGGGCCGAGGTCAGGTCTGTTGAAGGTGTCGTGGAGGCATCCGGCGGTAGGGGTGCTACCGAGGTTTCCCTTGCTGAGGCTGGGGTAACCGAGGGCTCCCTTGCCGGGGCCGAGGTAACCGAGGTCTCCCCTGTTGAGGCCGAGGTAAGATGTGTTGACGTTGCCATGGAGGCATCCGACAGTGGGGATGCCCTTCCTGGCTCAGCCAAGGAGGGGATAGCGAGGGAGCTTGAGGAGGCCGACTTCCATGTCCCCGTCCCTGCCGATGAGCCCGACTTCTCGTGGCTTCTAGGAGAGGTATCAAGCCAAGTTTCCTCTTACGACAGCGTAGAGAGAGTTCAAGCCCTCACAGATAGGTATGAGGTCTTGAGGGAGGGGTATGACGACGTGGTTAGATTCCGAACTTGTAGGCGTAGTCAGAGGGTACATGCTCGTACCCTCGTATCTGGTCGGTACGCCATAATCGTGTACGAATATATGTTTAAAGAGTATGACCTAGTTTTTCCCCTGAGTCGCTGTGAGACCGAGGTTCTGGCCCTTCTCATTGTGGCTCCTAGTCAGCTCCACCCTAATAGTTGGGTTTTCTCCGCGCCTATCAAATCCTATGCAAGATGCTTGGTGTTAGGCCTAGCTCTCGCGTTTTTCTTTATCATTACCAGCTCAAGCACGGCCCTAAGGTGGGCTGGGCTTCCCTTAGTAGTTCCCGTGCTGGGGGGGGGGGGGCTTACTCATCCCCTATGCACAATCATACAAGAAGTTTAAAGAGCGCTACTTCAAGTTGTCTCCTATCAACAATAGGGCCGTTAAGGCCCTTTTTCTGAAGGATGACCTCGAGCCGAGGTACCCTCTACATTGGTGCCTTCCCCGGAAGTACACCAAGTTTCCTGAGGATATGTTGACCCCGGGTGACAAAAACGTTATCCAAGTCTTTCACGGTCTCCCTCTGCCTATAAGTAGTCGGGCTCTGATACACTCTGTCCGGGAGGAGGACCCTTACCAGCACTTCCTAGGTAATAATTTTTGTGTCTTTTAGCTTGAATTGTTGAATATGTTACTGACCTACGCCTTTGTTTGCAGATCTAATGTCGGATAACTTCAGTCTGGTGGCTGCCTTGAAGGCCCGCAAGTCGGGCTCTGGACAAAAAGGGCGAGGACCCCTCTCTCGAGGACCAAGTCCGGTTACCCGGCCTCCCCTTTCTGAAGTTGCCCCTAGCCCCGCTAAGAGGCCAGGGGTCGAGGGGGCTAGTGTTTCAAGTTCTTGGGATTAGACGTCCTCCCATTTCCTGTAATTTGTAAGATCCATTCTGATGGTTCTCGAGGATGCGGGAGGGGCCGTCCCAGTTGGCGGCGAGCTTGCCATGAGCTCGGTCTCGCCTAGCCTCCCCGATCTTTCTCCAAACGAGGTCGCCTGGGATGAAGGATCGTTCCCGGACTCGGGAGTTCTAACGACGAGCTGCTCGCAGCTTTGTGGACAATTCCCTTACTCTAGCTTCTTCTCGGACTTCTTCAATAAGGTCGAGCTTCTCCTTGAGGGCGGTCTCGTTGCTTGAGGATGTGTACGTCAACCTCCTCCATGAGGGTTCGCCGACCTCGACTGGTATCATGGCGTCGAACCCATAAGTGAGGCGAAACGGTGTTTCGTTGGTTGAGGATTGAGGTGTGCAGTGGTACCCTCATAATACGCTTGGCATTTCCTCAGCCCAATCTCCTTTTACTCGGCCGAGCTTCTTTTTCAACTCATTGAGGATAACCTTATTGGCTGCTTCAGCTTGTCCATTTGTTTGGGGGTGCTCCACCGATGATGTCCTGTGTTGAATACCGAGCTGGGATAAGAATGTGCAAAACATAGCATCTGTGAACTGCCGCCCATTATCGGTGATCAGGCCGTGAGGTATGCCATGTCAGCAAACGATATGTCTCCAAACGAATTTTTGAACCTGTTTGGCCGATATCGTTGCTACTGGTTCGACCTCGATCCATTTCGTGAAGTAGTCGATGGCCACAAGCAAGAACTTGGTCTGCCTCTGTGCTGGTGGGAATGGGCCGAGGATGTCCATCCCCCATAAGGCGAAGGGCCAAAGTGACGAGATGAGCTGGAGCTCGGTCGATTGTGCAGCCGGCAGCGAACCGTGTTCCTGGCACTTTTTACAGCTCCTAACATAGTCTTTGGCATCCTTCTTCATTGTGGGCCAGTAGTACCCAGCTCGGACTAATCGAGCCGCCATGTTTTTGGCCCCTGAGTGCATGCTGCAGATGCCAGTACGGAGCTCGTCCATCACATACTTGGCTTGTTCCTTGGTCAAACATTTCAGTAAAGGGGCAGAAAAGCCTCTTCGGAACAGTTCTCGATCCCGCAGTACGTAGTAAGGGGCTTGACGACGCACCTTTTGGGCTTCATTCTTGTCGTCGGGCAAGACGTTTACTTGCAAATATGATATGAGAGGGGTCATCGACGAGCTCTGTTCCGCCTTGATCGAGAAGACTTCATCCTTGTCCCAGCTCGGGGAGATGAGTACTTCCTGAATGATTGAATGGTGTTGTCCCCCCTTGCAGGAACTCGCCAGCTTAGACAGGATGTCAGCTCTGTCGTTTTGTTCGCGAGGGACATGGATGATCTCAAACTTGGCGAAGTGGGAAAACATGTTCTTCACTCTATGATAGTACTGCTGTAGGAGGGGCTCCTTGGCTTGGAATTCATCTCTAACTTGAGAAGTGACTAACTAGGAATCACTTAGGCACTTCAAGTGTCGGACACCATGTCCCGGCTAACCTGAGGCCGGCCAGCAGGGCCTCATACTCGGCCTGATTGTTTGAGGCTGCAAAGGAGAAGCGTATAGCTTGCTCCAACACGAGATCGTCTGGTCCTTCCAATGTAACCCCTGCTCCGCTCCCTTTCTTGTTAGAAGAGCCATCAACTCTTAACGTCCAACCTAGCTCACGATCGCCGAGCTCGGGCAACTCATTGAGGAACTCAGCCAGGAACTGTGCCTTCATAGGACCTCGAGGTTCGAATTGAAGCCTGAACTCGGATAACTCTACAGCCCAGGCTGTCATGCGACCAGCAAGGTCAGGTCGTTGCAATATCTGTCTGATTGGATAGTCCGACCTTACAATTATGTCATGGCTACGAAAGTAGTGTCTTAGTCGGCTAGCAGTGAAGACAAGGGCGAGTGCTAGCCTTTCTATGGTTTGATACCTGGTCTCCGCAGGTTGGAGTGTTCGGCTCACAAAGTACACCGGCGTTTGAACCTTGTCAATCTCCTTGACCAGGACCGAGCTGATGGCGACCTCGGAAACTGCTAAGTAAACATACAGAGACAGCTCAGGAGAAGGGCTGGTCAGGGTTGGTAGGGAGGCTATCTGTGTTTTCAGCTTGTCGAAGGCGGAGGTACATTCATCGTTCCATTCAAAACGAGCTGAGCGTTTCAATAATGTGAACAAGGTTTTGCTTTGTTCAGCCAGCTTGGGTAGAAACCGTGATAAGGCGGCCAGACGTCCGTTAAGTTTTTGCAAGTCTTTCAAGCAGGTTGGGTTGGGCATGTTAGTGATGGTCGTACACTTGTCCGGGTTGGCCTCAATTCCTCTTTGTGAGATCATAAAGCCGAGGAATTTACCCCTTCCCACGCCGAAGGCACACTTTTTCAGATTCAGCCGAATTTGATGTCGGCGTATTTCTGCAAAGATTTCTCTTAGATCGGCAGCGTGTTGAGCATGAGTTTTCGACTTCACCACCATGTCATCAACGTAGACTTCCATATTACATTCGATCTGGGCACTAAAGACCTTGTCCATTAGTCGTTGGTAAGTGGCCCCTGCGTTCTTGAGACCGAAGGGCATAACTTGGTAGCAGTAGTTGGCTGTGGCTGACATGAACGCAGTCTTCGGTTCGTCAGGGGGATACATCGGTATCTGATTCTAACCAGAATAGGCATCCAAGAAACTGAATGTTTCATATCCTGCTGTGCTGTCCACTAACCGGTCAATGCTAGGCAAGGGGTAGGTGTCATTGGGACAGGCTTTGTTCAAGTCGGTGTAGTCCGTGCACATCCTTCATTTCCCGTTTGTCTTTTTGACCATCACGACATTGGCCAGCCAGGTGGTGTATATTATTTCTCGAATGAAGCGAGCCTCTAGAAGCTTACCGACCTCCTTTTGAACAACCAGACGATGCTCATCGCCTAACTTTCTTTTTCGTTGCGCCACTGGCCGAGCATGAGGAAGTAGGGATAATTTGTGGCACATCAGATTAGGATCGATACCAGGCATATCGGATGGTTTCCATGCGAACAGGTCAGCGTTTTCACACAGGGTTGATACAACTTCTTGGAGGAAGGAGGTCGGCATGGAGGTGCCGACCTTGGTTACTTGGCCCGTTTCCGGGCCGAGCTGCAGCGGCACAAGAGGCTCAGCAAAGGAGGGATGTTCCTCTTCAAACTCAGCCCGGGGATCAATATCCAGTGGTTCATCAGCACTGTTGTGGACAGAGCATATGTTCGAGGTAGGTCTCCTATCTTCTTTCTTGATGGAGTATGGTGCGACCTTCAGACTCCGGGCGTAGCATACCCGGGCCGTCCTCGGGTCGGCCTTGACTGTGACTATTTTTCCCCCTTCCTCTGAGAACTTCATGGCCATGTGTGGTGTGGACACAATGGCTCCCAACTGGTTCAGTGTTCTTCTGCCGATGATGACGTTGTAAGAGGTGTCGGCGTCGATCAAAATGTACCTGACCTCCACTGTTTGGTAAGCCTCGCTTCCGCTGAAGGTTGTGAGCAGATCAATATAACCCCTGGAATGGACTCTCTCTCCGGCAAATCCGAGCAGTGGCTCGGGGTATGGCTTGATGATGGACTCGGGCAGCTCCAACTGCTTGAAGACGGACCAATATAGTACATCGGCCGAGCTCCCTTGGTCGATCAGCACTTTGCGAACTCGCCAGTTGGCTATGGTACACGAGAAGACCATGGGGTTGGTCTGGTCAGGATCCTCTATGCTGAAGTCGACATCAAAGAATGTGATGGAGGGCAAAGTTCTCTTCTTGGGCAACCCTATGTGATTGACGCTTCTCGTGTATCGTTTTCGGGCCGAAGACGTAGCTCCCCCCTGCGAAGCCTCCAGCAATGGTATTGATGGTCCCTTTTACCTTATCAGGATTCTGGTCAGTTTCCTTACCCTATCCTCTGTCCCTGCGTTTATTCTGGCCATCCCGGGTATCCCGATCTGAGTCTCGGGGCCGGGTCTTGGAGCTCGGCCCGGTATACCTTTCAGGGTGTTTCTGCTCCTCTTGTACGAATCTTCGTAGCTCGCCTGATCTTACGAGTCGTTCTATGAGGTCTCATACTTGGCGACAGTCTTCGGTGGTGTGCCCAGTATTCTGGCGGTAAGCGCATTGCTTGGTCGGGTCGGCGTCCGCGGGAGACTGTGAAGCTTTAGGACGGCGAACTAAGTCTAACGCGCACGCTTCCCTAAAGATCCTGTCCCTGGACGCATTTAGGGGGGTGTGTGAGTTATACGAGTTGGCGCGACGATCTCTATTCGATTCCGCCTGACAGGAGGAGGACTCCTTTTGCTTGGGTGGACGGCCGTGCTCTCGAGCTCGGCGCTTAGCCTCAGTGTTTTCTTCTATGTTCATGAAACGGGCAGCTTGGGAACGGAGGTCGTTCATAATGATAGGAGGTTCAGCAAAAGGGAGTCCGGAGAAGGGGCCGAAGTTGAGCTCGGCCTGTGTGGCGTGTAGTGCGACAACGGGGTGGAGGTTGGGTATAGTTCGGCAGGCCAACGCGAAGCGTGCCATATAGTCCCTGAGGGGTTCTTTGTCTCCCTGCACAACATGATGAAGCGATATCGAAGTGGTTGGTGTCGGTTTGGCATCTGCGAACTGGGCTTGGAAGTGTTCGAATAGGGAATCAAAATAGTCTATCGACAACGGAGGGAGTGAGTAGTACCAATCAATGGCTGTCCCTTTTAGGGTTGAGGGAAACATCCGACAGAGTACATAGTCATCTTCTGCGGTCATAGCGGCTTGGGTTAGAAAGGCCCTCACATGAGTAACTGGGTCCGTAGTTCCATCGTATTTGTCCTGGGACGACCACCTCCAAGACTCGGGAACCCGGACAGAGAGGATGGCCGAGATGAATGGGTGGAGGTTCCAGACTTTACCAAGTCCATGTGTCCAAGGAGGAGGTCCGAGGTCCGCGAACGGTTGAGCCTGGGAGGGGCCTGGCCGAGCTGAAGAGATAACTGCACGAATCTGGGAGAGATCATGTGGGGGCGCGGAGGTTGTGACATGCATATCCTCCCCCGTAGTGCGTGGGTTGTTGGGACCAAAGCGCGAATTGGACCTGGCCTCCTCTCCAGGCCTTGGTTCGTCATCCCGATTGGGAATGAGGAGGGTCCTACCCGGAGCTTCTTGGTTCCTTTGTCGCAGGCCCTGTAATTCTCGCTGGATTCTGAGATGGCCCGAGCTCAACTCGGCCTTGAGAAATCTGGCGGCGTGAGGGGTTGGAACTCTCGTTGATTTGTATGAGTAATTTAGGTTTTATTTCGTGTGTCGATTTTGAGTCCTCTATTGGTATTTATAGGTGTTCATAATTAGGATTCCATATTCGTGAATTTCATGGGGAAGATTGCTTCAGGCCCAAGAATCTCAATAAATCAGGGAAAAGATATATGTCCATATTTGTCCAGATACGTTCTGTTTATGTCGAGCTCGGCCCGGTTAATGAGGTGAGCTCATCCTCAATCCGATATAATATATATATATATATATATATATATATATATATATATATATATATATATGTATAATTTAATGATAATATACTTAAGAAAGTCTGTGAGAAAAAAGTCAAAAAATTCAATACTCAGTTATGAGTGATTTATGATTTATTAAAATTTGTAGGTTTATTATTTTTCTTGAATATCATGGTTGAAGTCGTAACGTGTGAGAGGGAAGATGTATCTAGAGGGAAGACTATTCTGCATATAAATGTTACAATAAACATTCATGATTTCTATTAAAATTTTATTAAAGTCAAATCAAATCACTTTTAGAGAAAAGTTACAAGATTTTTATATTTTATTTTTATTCATTCATTATATAAATTAAATCATTTCTTGAGCCGAATATAAATATAATAATAGCAAAAAAAATATTTAAGACACATACAAAAAAGTTATTAGTATTTCTTGAGCGGAATTCTTGACGGTAGGGCGGGTGATTAAGTAGTCCATTTTGAATACAATATTAGTATCGTTACAAAAGGTCATTTCCTTTCACGCTGACTGAACCCAATAATAATAATTCTTATAATTAATAAAAACAACTAAAATTTATAATAAGTTATTAATCAATCAATTCTTTCATGTAATATATATATGTATTTTTTTAAAAAAATTTATACATATATACATTTTTTTCTCTTCACATTTTATAATTAATTATTTATTGTCTGTGTATTAAAATTGTCTATTAAATATTTTTCTTAATAAAAATGTAGATGACTCTGCTCTTAAAGTTATATTATTAGAATACGTTGTTTTTGAATTTTGTTTTGACTTTAACTCAAAGTTGTGGGACAAATTGAATAAGTTAATGGATATTTTGGATAAATTTTTTAAAAGGATTTATAGTAGAAGAAAATAAGAAGAAAAATGATATTTATTTCTTTAAAAGTAAAAATTAATTTTTCATTAATTAATTTGTAAAATTTTATTTTTTAATTTTTTTTAAATGACATGAGACTTTTTGCAAATTAGTTGACAAAAAGTTAATTTTAAATTTTTAAGAAATAAATTTCATTTTATCTTCTTATTTTTTTTCTTATAAGTCCTTCGTAATGAAAAACACTTAAACTAGTCTTAATACAATGCATAAATATATTCAATCATCTTAAAATATATATAAAAAATTATTCAGATTCAATCAAAATTCCACTTTTTGTCTAAAGGAGAATTCCAAAAGATTTTGTTATTGTAAAAGAATTTGTAATAATGTAAAAATTTAAATTAAGGGAGGATTTGTTGTGTATTTTGTTAATTCAAAGTCCCACATCGACATGTTTCAGAAATAGAGAGGAGCAGAACACCTATATTATAGAAAGTGAGACGTTTTACTCACTCGCACCACACCTTAATCTATATAATGTTTGTATCTAGATTATAGGTAGTGTGTGACCACCGGTGTGTTTTCCACATAATCATGAGTATAGCATTTTTTGTGAGTTCTTTGTAGAAAAAAAAAACTTGTTGGGTAAACATGAGCTCTGATACTACTTGTTGGGAAAGACGTCCCTTGAAGATATCTCTCTCCAAATTTAACAATGAGCTCTGATACCACTTGTTGGGTAACCATGAGCTCTGATACTACTTGTTGGGAAAGGCGTCCCCTCAAGATATCTCTCTCCAAATTTAACCATGAGCTCTGATACTACTTGTTGGGAAAGACACAATGGAAAAACTACACACAAAACTTGAAAGTATGCGTGTAAAATAAAAATCTTTCCCTTGAGGGAAAAAACAAGAGAATTGTAATACACGGCAGTATAAAATTCCAAGAGAACAAGAAAAATGTAAATACTAACTATAATTTAAATACAAACATTATATAGATCTAAGGTGTGATGCAAGTAAGTAAAACGTCTCACTCTCTATAATATAGGTGTTTTGCTCCTCTCTCTTTCTGAAACATGCCGATGTGAGACTTTGAATTAACAAAATTCACAACAAATCCTCCCTTAATTCAAAGTCCTACATTATTACAAATTCTTCTGCAACAACAAAATCTTATGCGGTTCTCTTTCAGACTCTACAAAAAGTGGGGCTTTTATTGAATCCCAACAAACCTCCCCTCAAATAAAGGACCACAAAATCTCCTCCCCTATAGAGGAAGTTATTTTCAATGATGGTCATTAGGGCTTCCATCGCCGCGACAATTCTTGAAATACACATTGTCATCAATATGTCCTAGTCTCATACTACCATTTTGATAGCTCACATCAACGGGACACGCAACCTAGCCACCCACCAGACATATCTTGTCTAGCCCTTATACCGCTAGGAAGACTTTCGACAAAAGGGATCCCAAAAAAGTAGGTTCACGTGACCACTTAGATCCACTTCAATCATTACACATAAATCGAGCCAAGTCACCAAGTTGAACCATCGGCTCTGATACCACTTATTGGGAAAGGCACAGCAGAAAAATTTACACACAAAACCTGAAAGTCTGTGTGTAAAATACAAATCTTTCCCCTCGAGGGAAGATAAGAGAACTGTAATAAGCGGCAGTATAAAATCCCAAGGAAGCAAGGAAAATAAAATGTAGGAGCAAGAGAAACACCAACAATTTTTAACGTGGAAACCTCCAATGAGAGGGACAAAAACCACGGGACCTAGTCGAAAAAAATATCCACTACAAGAGAACTCACAAATCACAAAAAACGCTATACTCGGGACCTAATAGTGAAAAAACACACCAGTGGTCACACACTACCTGTAATCCAAATACAAACATTATATAGATATAAGGTGTGGTGCGAGTGAATAAAACACGTCATTCTTTCTGTAAAAGACAAAAACACAAGAAGGGGGGTTGAATTGTGTTAATTAAAAATTTTGTCCTTTCGTCTGTTGTTTTCAAATGCGATCAGACGAAACTTGCAAACTCTTTAACTGCAAATTTTAATTATAAAACGGTTTGATAGCTTTCCCGTTAGTTCAAAATAATAGTTAAACACAAGATATTTTTATACTGGTTCATCTATTCAAGACTACGTCCAGTTACCCAGAAACAACTGAGTTTTCACTACAAATCGTGAAATGGTTACAAGTATTCTTTGCACCCAACCACTTTTGGCTATATCGATATTTTTTGAACATAGCCTTCTCAGGCTAAACCACTAGGTATTCTTTGAAACGCAGCCTCCTCAGGCTAATACAAGAGGTATTCTTTGGAACGCGGCCTCCTCAGGCTAAGGTACCACACAAGTCGATTTTAAATGATTTTCTAAGAAATAATGTATCCTCTTCGCAGAGAGGGTTTTACAAATGAAGTACAGAGCTTAAAGTCAAGAGAGGGAAATCACAGATGATAGCTTTTTGAAGCGTGTTCGCCAACTTAAAAAAGTCAGTGAAGTCCTTTATATAGGCAACGATTTGATAGATCCATTAGACTCATAAATTTTTCCGTTTTCCTTTCCTTCCTTGAAGTCTTCAACTGTGTCAGAGTATAATCATGGATTTGACAATTTTGCACAACGAAGTCAGAACCTTTTTCTGACTTATCAGAGATAACAGCGAAAAGTAGATTTACTTTTCGTGTTGCAGAGGTTAACCACGAGTTCCTATTCTGACTTTGGAAGCTTCTTGAGTAACGTAAACATTTGAATTCTGACGCGAGTTACTCAGATGAATGACTTGGACTTCTTTTGACTTCAAAGACGATGGGTCTTCATAAACTTCAGTCTGATATTTCGTCTTGAAAAGACTTTATAATTTCGGTCTGAAGACTTCGTCTTAAGCATATTGTCTTATGCTTTCATCTTGAGGCATGCTTTTAGACAGACGAATGACTTGATTCAGGATAGACTTTGAGGGGTCATCTTCCGTCTGACTTTGACTTGCAATGCTTTAGTCTGATATGTTTCGTCTGTTCTTTAATTAATCAAAACTTGAGACGTTAATCATCTTGATCTAACAGTTTCTCATATAAGTGTTCTACTCCTCTCTCTTTCTAACATCTGCCAACGTGAGACTTTAAATTAACAAAATACTCATCAAATCCTCCCTTAATGAACGGACGTTATAGTTTGATTATCTCCGTTAGTCAAACACTTAATAAAATAAATACACAAGTATTTTTATGTTGGTTCGTCTATGCAAGACTACGTCCAGTTACCCAGTAACAACTGAGTTTTCACTACAAATCGTGAAAGGGTTACAAGTATTATTTGCGCCCAGCCACTTCTGGCTATAACACGATATTCTTTGAACACAACCTTCGCAGGCTAAACAACAACGGTATTCTTTGAACAACTAGCCTCCTCAGGCTAAAACACCACACAAGTGGATTTGAAAGAGATCTTTAAAAAAGAGTTTCCTCTTCGCAGAGAGGGTTTTACAATGAAGAGCGGAAGTAACAGAGAGTGGATTCATAATAAGATAGAATATTTAAGCGTGTTCGCCAACTAAATTTTGAAGAAGCGAAGTCTTTAAATAGACAACATCTTCAGATATCCGTTAGACGCAGAGGAAAGTCGTTGAGTGTTTTCCAAGCGAAGTCCAGAAAGGTGTCATAGAGTACTTGAGTGATTGATGGCGTGTGTAGCGGATTTAGATAGCGTGGGCAGTACTTTTTCTGACTTATACAGAGACTTTGACAAAAAGGTGAGGACCTCTTCAAGTTGCATATGTAAGTGTGAATCCCCATACTGATCTTGGATGGTTCTAATGAGTACTTCTTAAGATTTGAAATCTTGGCGCGAGTGACTCATACTTTGCTTCACTTCTTTGGCACACGATGGACTTCTTCAGCCTTAAGAGTTTTCGTCCTAGCCTATCGTTTGATGACTTGACTTGAAACAGATGAATGACTTCAACTTTGAGGGGTCATCTTCCGTTTGTGCTCGTTGCGTCTGACTTGATGTTCCGTTTGTAGATGTTCCGTCTGTCTTGTAATAATCAAAACTTTAGAGATGTTAATCATCTTGATCTAATAGTTTGAATCCTAGCAAACCTCCCCTCAAACAAAGGACCACAAAACTTCATCCCCTACAGCGGAAGTCATCGACAATGATGGCCATTAGAGCTTCCATCGTCGCGACAATTCTTGAGCTTCACATTGTCGTCGATATGTCCTAGTCTTGTACCGCCGTACTAATAGCTCACATCAATGGGACACGCAGCCTAGCAAAACCTGCTAGGGAGACTTTCGACACAAGAGATCCTAAAAAAAAAGTAGGTCCACCTGGCCACTCTAATCATTGCACATAAATCTGAGTTGGTCACCAAGTCGAACCATCGGCTCTAATACCACTTGTTGGGTAACCATGAGCTCTGGTACCACTTGTTGGGAAAGGCGTCCCCTCAGGATATCTCTCGCCAAATTTAACCGTGAGCTCTGATACCACTTATTGGGAAAGGCACAACGAAAAAACTACACACAAAACCTGAAAGTCTGCGTATAAAATAAAAATCTTTCCCTTGAGGGAAAAATCAAGAGAAGAAAAATGTAAATACAGAGCAAGAAGAACACAAAACAAATTTTAACGTGGAAACCCCCGAGGAAAGGGACAAAAGCCACGAGACCTAGTCCAAAAAAATATCCACTATGTCAAAGAGTACTACAAAAGAGCATAGCTTCTACAAAGAACTCACAAAAAAAGCTATATTCAGGACTATGTGGAAAACACATTGTGGTCACACACTACCTATAATTTAAATACAAACATTATATAAATCTAAGGTGTGGTGTGAGTGAGTAAAACGTCTCACTCTCTATAATACATGTGTTCTGTTCCTCTCTCTTTCCAAAACATGCCGATGTGAACTTTAAATTAACAAAATATACAACAAAATAAAATTAATCATCTTAAATTAATTATTTTATCCTAATTTTTATATAAGTTGTTTTCCCAGCGAAACTAACCTTAGCCTCTTGGATCATTGGGGTGACTCTTTATTCTCATCGCACACGTACAAAGCCACCGAAACGTATATACGACCCACGTCCACGACTTCATCTGTAATTTGTGGCATGCCAAACCTCATATGCGTATTTCGATAAAATAAATCTAAAATTTTTTATCTCAATTTATTGGGTTTGGGAATCGATTGCATGACATTAGTTCAAGGATTTTTTCCCCATTGAAAGACAACTAAATTTGATCCAATTTGCAAGTCAAATTGATCCAATTTGGTACACAGTCCCGTGAACGAAACAATAATTTGCTATGTTCTTCGTATTTTTTACGGCAAAAAACTAAAAAAAAAATGTTACACAAGACAAAGATAAAACTGCAAGAAAAATTTATTTAAATAAAAAAACTAAATTAAGAAAATTTATATATCAACCAATGTAATAATATATTAGCCAATTAGCTAGCTGGCGGTAATGTTAGGATTTGATTATAAATTTAAGCAAATAGCCTATTAGCTAGTGATAATGTGAGGATTTGGTAGGCAGTCGGTTTACGCGTTTTTGTTTTTGTTTTAGAGTTACCGACGAGACTTGATCCAAGTTCCAAACTAAAAACACAATATTTCATAGAACAAAATAAATTTTAAAGTAATAAATGGAAATTTAATAAAAAGCCACAAAGTTTATCGACTTAATTTTTATATAATATTACTTTAGAAAATCACAATTAAATAATTAAATTCACTCTATAATTAAATTTATATTATTATTTAAAAAGTTAAGAAAATAAATTCCTACACACAGCATAATGCATTAATTTGTAATTAAATTCTTCCTACTTTTGTCTTCTAAAGTTTTTAATCCTCATTAATTCTAGGAGGGTTTAAAGAGAGATGGCGTTGTGACTGTTGTCAATTCCCAACCACAATAAGTGATACTTATAATGGGATTGCTGTTCCACGTGCAAAAGTTAACGATTCAGTAACTCTGGAGATTCTAATAATATTTTTAGAACATTTTGAATATAGCTAAAATATAATCTTAGCGTCTCATTATCTTTATATTAAAATTCATTTTATTCATTTATTTTTGAAAGTTATCATTTTGTCTTTTAGGAGCTCATAAATTTCGTGTCAATTTATCCTTCCAATATATATATATATATATATATATATATATATATATATTGCCTAATTTTGAAATATATTTTAATTAATTAAAAGCACAAAATTTGTCTAATTAAATTCATCACATAAAAACTATGATTTTGAACTAATATTTAAATCATAATTAAACGTGACAAAAATTATGTAAAAGGTAAGTTTTAGGAATAATTCTTAACAATATAAAAATTACATGAAATGTTTGCTTTATGATTAAAAGACAAATTTCATGTATTGAATGATCAGTTTTAAAAAAAAAAAGTCTACTGTATGCCACAAAACAGTAAATGAAAATAAATATAATCTAAAACATGAATGATAAGAATTTCTAGATCTATATCCACCCAAATTTAATCTGCTCTTTTTGGACAGGCCAGAAGCAGGTATGGGTATTATTTTTCCATCAACTCACTGCTGAATTCATCTCATTACGTGAGTATAAATAAATTAATTATTTTAATAATAAAATAATACAATATATTTAAGATTATATAAATAATTTATTTTTTAAAAATAAATTTCTCATAAATTAATCCAAATTTGACAAAATTTGAAAGGGTAAAATGAATTTCAAAATTCTAAATTCACTATTAAAAATCCTAAACTCACTCAGAAAGAGTTAAACTCATCCTTAACTTGTCAATTGTATTCCCTACTCATCAAGACAACAATTGCCTAAAATTAATAAATAAAAGATTAAATTAATATATTTTTTAAAGATATAAGTCAAATTTTTAATATAAATATAAGAAATCAAGAATTATGAGAGCTTTGGATATAAGAATTAAAGTTTTAAAATTTAAATTCTTTTGGATTTTTTAATCATTATATAGGAATTAAGAAAATTTATTAATTTCTAGTTGAATGATAAAAATTCATCTTATGTTTTCATTAACTTTTATTGAATTCTATTTTATCTCTCTACTCACCAAATATGTGATTTTGAGTTTAAATTATTTCTTTACTTATGTAAACTACTTCTAGAAAGAAACCATAAAAACCCGTTTATTTCTAACTCAATATAACCTGCAATAATCAATATATATAAACAATACATATAGATCCACCGATTGATAGCAGATTCGCAGTCCCCACCAGTCACAAGCATCCAAATTAAACTTAATTTAAGGACTTCCACACCAGCTAAAATTCTCATGTTCATTATTGTTCACACGTGATTATTTCATTAACTTAATATTTATTTATTTTTATTCAATAATTTCATGCTTTCCTTAATCTATTTATTGTAAAAAAAAAAATTACTGTACATATCATGGCGTTAATGTCTAATAAAAATTGGCATTTCATATAGATAATTTTCTTAATTTAGTTATAAAATAAAAAATAGTTATTATTAAAGTAAAATTTTTATTTTTTTATTGGAAAATCACTCCAATTATTATAATATTTCATCCAATTTTAACTTATTTTTAAGAGAAAGATAATCTTCACACATTTGCATGCAATCATATATTTCTTTTATCGGTATATTGTTAATATGTTTTGAAATTTTTTATACATGTTAAATAAATACGTCAAATACTAACTTATAATTTTATTTTCATTATTTATTTAAAAATTATTTGGAAAAAATTTCTAAACTTACAGAAATACATAACATATTGCTTTTACTTTATACACTTAAATCTAGATAAAACTTTTATTTCTTTTAAACAAATAAATCAATACCAATAAGTTTCCCACACAAAACTGTTTCTATCACTTGAATAATTTTTCTTAAAACAGATTGTAAGTTTTAATTACTTATATATTTTCCAGCTGAAAACACTTATATTGTTAACTTGTAGTGGAACTACTTGCTAATATTTTAATACTCGTAATCATACACTCCTTGTCACTTCAAACCACCATGAGTACTATTTAAACCAACCATCCACAGCAAACTACTCCCATCCCTACAAACATTCTTCTCCTTAGCTCTAGAAGTTAACTATAGCAATATTAGCACATTTGCTATAGTGATTAGGAACATAAACATATATACTCCAGCCACAACAATTTAAGATGACTTCCAAAACTTGTTCCACTCTTGCTCTTTTCCTCACGCTCAACCTCCTATTCTTCTCACTTGTCACTGCATGTGGATATTGCCCTGGTCCAAACCCAAAGCCAAAGCCAAAGCCAAATCCCCAACCCAACCCCAACCCTAGCCCTTCAAGTGGCACATGCCCCCGTGACGCACTGAAACTAGGTGTATGCGCTAATGTGCTAAATGGGTTATTGAATGTTACTTTGGGTCAACCACCGGTTACCCCTTGTTGCTCCCTTCTTAATGGCCTCGTTGATCTTGAGGCTGCAGTGTGCCTTTGCACTGCACTCAAAGCAAACATTTTGGGCATAAACCTCAACCTTCCCATCTCACTCAGTTTACTTCTCAATGTTTGCTCAAGGAACGTCCCACGTGATTTCCAATGTGCCTAATCATGCTCTATACACATCATCATGTCATATCATATCATCCTATCCACTTTTGCTTAGGGTTTGGTAATTGTGGCTTTCCTATATTTTTCTTTCTTTTTTCCCCTTTTTTATTAGTATTTTTTTTAACAAATTATTGATCAGGGTGTGATTCGTGTACGTGCATGGATAGTTAACTTATTGTTAATCCTTCCTTGCAGTGTTTTTAATTGTATTATTAGCGTTGCAATAAATAAATAAGTTCCCGATGTTTGCTTATGTAAATCGCAATCAACGATGATGCCGTGAGTTATTTATTTGATTGAAAAAATGATTATATTACAAATAATCCTTCTTGATTTATTTCTGCCTTTTTTTGTCCTTTTACTGAATGGGATCAGAAATTGATCAGGTCAATTGGTTGGCCCTTCTAATTATCTTTCGTCTAGTGCCCCTGCCCCAAGCGAATTTGATTAGGCAAAAACTACAAAAAGAATGAATAAACTATCGGTCTACCCCATGACATTTTTGTAAAATAATTTTTAAACTAGTGAAATTATATGATTAATTCTTGAAGTATTGAAATTAATTAAATTTAATATCTATATTGTAACGATAAAAGATTAATTTAAAATATTTTTAATATTATTTAAAAATTATGTAATATTATTTTTAACTGCTTAAAGACTATAATTTTAATAATTTAAAAACTATTCATAAGACAGAGGTAAATAATTTTGAAACCTAATTGATGATTTACTAAAAACAACTCTAACAAACAGACGTTTGCAAATGAGCCCGTTTTAAATGTTACTTCTATTAGCAGCCATATTAGTTGCTAAGCCTCCTCTACCTTCTCTAAAAATTGCATTTTGTGAAAATTGAATATATAAATCCTTCATCGTAAACTCAATGTATGTTATTAACTGAGCTATATTGTTAGATTCAAGGGATTATTATTTAAGAATAAAGTTGTATATTCCTATAAAAATTTCTATACATTATTTTATAAAAATATTAAATAAAAAATAAATATATATTTAATGCCTTAAAAATATAAAACACATTAACTGTTCATTATTTTAAAAGAAGAACTAAATCCTTGAAATATTTACCCTCAAATTAGGATAGACCACGGCTAGCTTCTACTCAATGTCGGGGCAGAAATCAAATAATTAGAATGGATGATTTATCAAATCTATGATTACAATTTTGTTACCATTGGCATCTACTTTGTCGCTCTTTCCTTGGACTTACATGTAAAGGAATCAAAATACTAACAAACTACTCATTCAAGGAACTGACATATAACAAGAGACTGACATTAATATTGTACATAACATTTTACATATTTCACTTTTTTTTTTCCGCATTCACACTTCGCGAAAATACAGTACGATATCGAAAAAACATTACCTTAAATTCATTCGTGTTCAAGAAACATTTTTCCTTATAATTTAGCCTTAAAAGACGTTATCAATAAGACTATTATATACATATATATGATTTTAAATTAATCGTTCTAATTAAATTAACTGCTCGCTAATTGAATCCATGTCTTAATTAAACTATATTTTCATTTCTTTTTCTTGAATTCCAAAGAGAAATTCTGAAAAAAAATAGTGAATTTAATGGATCAAAAAAATATTGTGTGGTAATATTTGTTTTTCAATATTTCACAAAATATATGTGCTTTATATTATTTCCTATCAATTATCCTAATGACATCACACAAATTAGTTAATCTGTAATCGAGTCTGGTTAACATCCTTGCTTATGGACAATATTATACATCTATGATTGAAAGTATTTGACAACTAGCTTTTCAATTATGGAAGCACTATTTGTCCCGTGACATACAACGTGGACAAACTAGAAATAAGAGTGGATTTCCTTTTCCTCATGTCGCACTTCTCACAAAAGCAAATGATTCCACGCCAAAAGAATCTCTTTTCTAATCAACATCAATAATCACGAGAAAAAAGAATAAATAAAAAGCAAACACTTATGTAAAAGTTGACCACCGTGATGTTTAAAAGTTGACTTCATTTTGCATAGAGTTAGTGGTGTCTAGCTGGAGTAAAAGAAAGTTAATGTCGTGAGTACGCTGATATCAGATCATTTGATATAATTTACAAAATATTGCTTATTAATTTAATAGAAATTAGGTGACTAAAGTTTTTTTTTAATGTATAATCAATATTTTTAAATTAAATATTTTTATTTTCGTTTCTTAACCAGTATATTTGATATTACATCATTTGATCGCCATTACAAATGAACCAATGTACGTAGAATGACATACTCTTGTAATAATATATATCAAGGACCTTCTCATGAATTACAAACTAGTAGTAGCTGTTTAATTAGCTCTTCCATTAAGAGTCAATATATAATTTATTTTTTCTTATCAGGTATTTTGTGATCCATTGAATCATTTATTACTTGAATTATTGATTGTGTGATTATTGTTAATTCAACAATTTTTCGCATATAGCGAAAATTGAACACTAATATTTTTAGTAAATAAATTATCCCACGACATATAAACAACAAAAATTAAGCACAAATTTTCCTGAATGAATCATCTCAAAGTATATGAATGCATCATGTTTAACTTTGATGCGAGCCCGGCTATCAAGTTAAATAAACTTCTCTTAAAGTATTTATAAAAAGTTATAAAGATAAAATAATAACTAATATTTAAAAGATATATTAAATTTTCCAAAATCTTAATAAGTGTTGGAACAATATAATCAACTCAAAGAGTAAGGAACCACTTGAATACTATGTTGTGGTTTACCCTGCCTCTTCCACCTGCCCACTATACCTTGCATGCCATACATCTATGTTATCATCAACATTACCATTTGTCATTGTTCCCAACCTCCTTGTGTCAACAATCCTCGATGAAACACAAAATTGGTTGAGTGTTCTAGGAATACTAGGCACAGTCAAAGTGTTTCACCTTACTCTTGAGCCAAGCTCATGATCTGTGCACTATTAATTCCCAAAGTTTACAAGGACCAAGTAACTGCATACCTCAAACCTTGAAGCTTCAATTTTTCACCTTATTCCAACACAGCCAACACATGTTTCTTGAAATGCTTCCTTGGTTCGTAATTTTGTCCTATTTAGATCCTTCCACCACCAAGAGTTCTTTTCTTGTTGCCTATTCTGAGATCCAAATTCCAGGTTTCCATATTTAGAGAATAAATTCCACTCCAAAGGCGATCTCTCTCTCTCTCTAAACGCTCTCCATCTCCACTTTTGCTAACAAGTTTGTGTTGAACACCCTTAAATTCTCCATCTCCAAGGGACAACGAAGTAAGTTCTGAGTGTATCAAGCATATCCGTCCTCCGAATAATACATTCCTACTGCTCCACTTACTCAACCGATTCCTTAATTTTCAATCACATTCTCCCGAGTACCCTCATTTCCAACAAAATGACGAGGTCTTTGTCTCTGAGAAGAAATGTACACACGAGATGTTTTGAAAAAATTTACATTGGATAATTTAATATTAATTTTCACACCGAATTAAAAAGAGAAGTTATGCTGGCAAGAGAAAGTGATGACAAAATTGAAGATGCAACTTATTATAAGAGTTTGATACAACAACTGAATAAGACATAATTTTTGGAATTGGTTTATTAAACAGATCTACGAAGGAGTCACATTCTTTTTAAAGAAATATTCAGGAGAAATTTTTATTATATCAACAGTACTTCATCGAAGAAATATTTTAATGATAACTATGGTGTGAAGTTCATTGAATACATGAATTGTGATGCGATGGAAGATTTTGAAATAAGAAAAAACATATTAGGATACACAGTTCATCTAAAAATAGGTGTAGTATTATAATTTTCAAAGAAATAACCGCTCTTGTGATAATAATTAAACAAAAATCTTATTTTTTATAGACAATTTAAGCATATCGATAATTATTTCACATAATAAATGACTAATTTATCTTTTAGTTTTTAAAAGTGTGTTGATTGGGTAATTTGATTTCTAAAAGGTAAAAATAGTAAAATAGTATTGGTTGACCCTTAAAGATATCTACAATTAAATTAATTTGTCCTATAGATTGTATCATTTATTATATTTTGATTTCATGAACTAAAATAAGATTAAGTGATATAATTTAGGAGGAACAAAAAATATAGAAGATATCCTTTAGATATTAGTCTTTTTTTATATAATATAATATAAGATGGTAAAAATAATCTAAAATCGAAAATATTTAAAAAAATTTATTTTAAAATCATGAATTAAGGACTAAAATAATAATAAATAATAAAATTTAAATAAATTAGAAACTAAAACAATAATAAATAATAAATTTAAACTAAATGTGTTAGAACTAAAATATAAATACATTTCACTTTTTAAAAATTATTTTATTATTAAGATACTAAAATAAATAATAAATTTAAAATAAATGTGTTAGAACTAAAATATAAATACATTTCACATTTTAAAAATTATTTTATGATTAAGATACTAAAACGTTAGTTACACTATTTTAGCACTGAACAAAATGTTGGGAATGATAATAAGCTTGATTGATATATAATTTCACATAAAAATTATATTAAGCCTAATACTTTGACTCATATTACATCTCTGTTAAGTAAATTTAATGCCGAGAAGTACTGAGTAAGATTGAGAAGCTTAGGAAAAATTTTCAGCACCGAACAAAATACTACTTTGTGGAATGGATACTGCATCACAGAAAAAATAAAATTGTGACACCTCCCTTACATTTTTACTTTTGCTGCCACTGTAACTTGTTTTCTTAGTTATTAATATGATACTTTATATTATCAATACTGTAACTTGTTTTTGTAGTTATTAAAGATGATTATTAAATTTTAATGCCTATATTAGGCAAGCTAATTCACTGCATAAAAATAAAAACATTAGCTGATGAATGAATAATGAGTTAAGAGCTAGTTCTCTCTTCCACTGGGTTCATGATGCCAATTTTTTTTTATGTCTGCTGACTTTGTAGGAAACGCTCTGTACTGTTAGTTTATGCCTTTCGCTTGATGTACAGCTCCTTTGAGCTACTTTTTGTGTCCATTTCATAATAATAAATATGAAAGGGAAAGGGGAATTAAAATTAACTACTTTGACTTGCGAGGCAAAATATATACTTCCGAAATATAAGTAAAAACCACAGAGAAAACTAAACAGTTTATCCTATGCACTACAATTAAAGTCTGAACCCCAAAACCCTAATTGAAAAGAAAAAAAAAAACACTCCAATGTAATTTTTTGAAAAAACGAAGTCTTTATTAAAGAGAGTACAAGAGATACTCTTACACTTCAAGAAAAGTCTTACAAACTTCATAAATAATTAAAACCATAGATTAAAAGAAACTACAGGATCATCAATACACCATTGTGAGAGAAAGAGAGCATTGAAAATTATAATATGTAAGTAGCTAGTAACCTAATTTACTAGCTAGCCTTGATAATATTAAGTATGTAGTACTATAAGGCAGTGCATGCAGTGGTTCAATAGAGAGGTGGACAAACAAAACCAGGAGGAGGAGTCTTCCCGCAAGTTATCAACACTTGAAGTGCAAGAGGAATGAAGATATTGAGGTTCAGAAACTTAGCCGTAATAACGGTGCAAAGACAAATTGCAGCTTCAAGATCAAGCAACCCTTGTATAACAGGACAACACACGTTCTCAATAGGGTTTCCTATTCCCACATGCACCAATCCTCCAAGCACGTCTACGCAAAGTCCCAACTTTAGGGCATCAATTGGGCAAGTCCTCTGCGGAGGAGAACCGCCACCGTGTGGCGGCGGATAAGGCGAGGTTGGCGGAGGGTATATCACCACTGGAGGTGGTACCGTTGGCGGGTTGATTATGATCGGCGGCAAAGGAGGGGACACTTTTGGCCTGCCTCCGCCGTGATGCGGAGGCCGTTTTGGATGACGTGGCGGATTGCATGGACCACATGCATAGATTAGTGGCAAAGCATTCAACATTAATATTTTCAAGATTATGAATATAGCTTTAGCTTTTGATTTTGAAGACATGATGATGAGGACTTCGTGTCTCCAAATTCTTCTTGTTGGTTTTCTATATTAGGGTTTAATTTGCATTACGTTATGTTACATGACTCGGATACAGTGTGTATATATAAGGGGATCTGTGGATTTTATTAAGATTTAATTTTAAAAAACTAGTATAATATTTTCAGCTTGGTTCTGATACATATTACACATGGCAGCATGTACTTAGAACATTGATCCCCAAGGCTTCTTCTAAGTGACACAGTGAGAGTGAGGTGTAATTGGAGTTTTTGGACTCTTGTTAGGGGTTTTCTGATTTCCAGAGTGACTCCGTGACTCGTTCAGTACAATCCGTGAACTGTTTGAGTTCTGAAACCTGTGTGCAGCTTCACAGATTTCAATTGTCTTCTTTACATATTTTGCAATATTCCACATCTGCTGAAAGATGTTTGCATGCCTTATACGTATCTCCATTCCTTTTCCACGTATTGATTTAATAAGCATGATTTAATTAATTAACGAAAGAACACATAACTAAAGTCGAAATTAGAGTTTGGGACAACATAAAGCATACCCTAGCCAAAAATTGATTTGAAGTTGCTTGCAAACAATTCATCCTTATGCTTAAAGTTCAGTTGTTTCTAAAGCACAAGGGCAAGACTGATCCATGTTCAGCCAAATGCTGTTAATTAACGTTATATTTAACACAACGTACTAGTAATTTTAAACAATTCAATATTAAAATGTTCATCAAGTTAGCCTTTAAGATATTAATCATACTGTTTGGTCAACCAGTCAAAACTTCCATTCCCTTGTTTCCATGCCACGAGTCAGCATTGTGCGTGAACTGTTAAAGCAAGAGGTTGGACCACATTTTTATTTTGGTCTTTTTATTGTTAATTATTTTTAATCCCAATAAAAGAGAAACCACGACTTGGTAGTCATTGACACGCGGAATGGGAATGCTATGCAATTCCAGAATCACGACACCAAGCATACTGTTTGAGGATATATTCTAAGTTTCTAACACATTAGAGTTGTAATAATTAATATTTTTATTTTGCAATAAAGTGTCTAGCTTAAATAATATGCTTTTCATTTGTCTACTTTAAAAATATTTCCATTTTAACTGTTGTTTATTTAAATTAATATTGATTAATATACTTTTAGTTACTTTCATCTCTATTTGGTTTTTAAATATTTCATAAAATTATCATAAATAAAATAAAAATACAATATATCATATTGAAAACGTAAAAATATAATTAATAATTAACTTATTTATAATTATTATGTTAACAAGTTTTTAGCTTGAGTGAAATTGATTTCAATTTTTTTTAAATAAAGTATCAATTTTAAGTCTTATAAATTAATAAAACATGGTTTAAAGCTAGAGATATCTTATTCTAAAGGTGTTGACGAATATTTAACGCCTATAACATGATTTATTTTTAGAAAATAAAGTTAATTTCCACGTGCGTATAACATGATTAACAAAAAAAATGTGTTATTCTTTTTCACCTTTAGAAGATTTCCATTAACAAAAGAAAGCCATAAAATTAAAGTTACCACAAAATCTATCAGTGCCAATAAAAAAGAACAGACAAGTAAAAGAGAGGCAAAGAAACGAGAAAATGAGAGAAAAAAGGTCGAAGAAACTAATCTACATACCATACATTAATTTATTAAACGCTTGACAAGTCAATATATATAAGCTATATATTGAATATTATATTAATTTTGATTGGAATATCTTATAAAATCAATTATGAGATTAAGCATCAACGTAAGTTGGTCAGGTAAAAAGTATGTGAAAAAGTTTATTTAAAGTCATAACTTACTCCCACACATCAATATGTCGTTAAACCGAGCGAGATTATAGACTCAAATTTATATAATAAATTTTATGTTTAAATTTTGTGTAAGATCAGACCATAATTGAGAAAGGGAACTTTAGTAAATATGGTTGTCTAGGTTCCTTAATGTAAAGATTAATTATCTATAAAATCGACAAGTAATTTGGATCAGTTTTGTTTACTTTAAAATGTAACTCAAATCATTATGTCTAACTATTATTGGACGTGTGTATTGTATTGAGAGGGGGAGAGATGATAAGAGAGGATCATAAAAATGATTAAATTTATTTAACTATAATTATTCATTTATATTTTACATGAATGAATGAGTTGTGCCAAAGAATAGGTTAGAGTATTTTTGATGGGGAATTTATTTTTAAGTAAGTTTTAATTGTTATATATATATATATATATATATATATATATATATATATATATATCATGTGTAAATAAGAATTTTATTATTATTTTGTTCTAATAATTATTTTTTAAGTATTTGATATTATTATTTTATAATAACAATTTTAATTATTAAAAATTATTAACTAAAATTACTCAAATATAAAATTTTATATAATATACTTTAGTTATATATTCTTCTAATAAATGTTTCTTAAAATTAAGAATCACGTTTAAATAACCTCTCTTAGAAATGATCTTGTAAACTTTTTATCAAAGAGGTTAAATTGATCAGAAACAAGATCGAGCAGGCAGTAACACCTCCATTTAAAAATAAGATGATGTTTTTTTTAACGATAATAATACACGGCTTCATCTTCATATCTTGTTTGAAAATGCCGGTATTAATAAATATTTCTCTTTTTCTTTATTTCATCACCGTCAGATAAATAGTCAAAATAACACGATCATTTATAAATATGGTACACTTTGAAGAGGATACCTCCAAAATAAACTCCTTTAAGAATGTAGCACTTACTGCCTGACTGTACATAATGGTGGAACACATAATTCCTAGAATTGATCTACATATTTATATTTACTATGTCATAGTGTCATTGTCGTTGATGAAATGACGACTTTACATAACAAGGTTAATCAGGTACTGACAAATGACAATCTGAGGAAAAAAGTCCAAAACATAAATAAATAATAATTGAGCTTGCGTATGCAGACTGTCAATCACGTTACACGACATGATTCTAATTATATAAAAACTTATCTAGCTTATAATACAAACTTTTTCATCCAACAGGAAAATATAAGATCTATATGTGTTCAAAATTGACCTACTTAATTTACAGACTTAAATGGGAAATACTAGTTCCGTTTAGCTTGAATGTATTTTATGGACGAGGAGCTCCGTCCTATCATTTGTGTTAGCAAGAATCATTCATTTTATCTGTGAAAGTGAAAAATCTTCGTTTTTTTCTTCTTCATTTTTTTTTTACTCTTTGATCATTACCGGATATCGATAAACTAATAATATTTATTTACTTACATTTTAAAAGTGTTACTATATATTATTTTTAATAATATTTATTTAATAAAAATATACAAAAAATATTACCAATAACACCTTGTAACACAATCTTGATATAATATTTAGTAAAGTGTTATTAAAAGTATTAAATAATATTTTTGTATATTTTTTAAAGTGTTGCTACAGTAGATCTCTTTTTATGCGAAAAGATTGTTGAATTAAAAGCTTCCATTTCAATCTTTCTATGGATTAGAATTAGAAAAGGAAAGGCAATCAAAGAAGAATTTCACTCATAAATGGCTACAGTATCTCAAATGGAAATTTAATAAAAGAGATGGGAGAAAGGGGGTAAAATAAAATAAAATTGATAGAGGAATTAACGAATCTTAGCTTAAATGTACAATATTTATTAATTGGTAGAAATTTCACTTAGAATACAAAGGAGCAGTGAGGCTGACAAGGAAGACCAAGGAGCCTTACAAGTTTCAACCTTCACAACAATAATAATAACCAATGTACGAACGAAATGTTCGTAGGCTAAATGGACAAACGATACAAAAGAACAAAGTACTATAGAATGATATGAATAACGAATATAGCGAAATAGGACATTAATACATACTATCAACTTCAGAAAACTAGTTATATGAAAGTGTTGATTTAAGCGCAAACGAAACCCTTGGGAACACCCTTTCCACAGTAGTTGAGAATCACGCTCAAGTCAATGGGAACATTGAGGTTGATGCCCAACACATTAGCTTTAAGAGCAGTGCAAAGGCACACGGCAGCTTCAAGATCGACGAGACCATCGATGAGGCTGCAGCATGGGACCTTTGGTGGCTTTCCAAGTTGCACTTTAACCAAACCTAACACATCAGCACACACACCTAACTTAATAGTGTTCACGGGGCAACTAGGATAGTATGGGGTAGAAGGTGGTTTTGGGACTGGTGGGTGTTTGTGACCTTTGGAAGGTGGGTTGCATGGGACATATGTGGAGCTAACCACAGTGAAAAAGAGAATGTTGAGGGCCAAGAGAAGTGCAGCCTTGGAAGCCATTTCAAAAATGGTGTTGGAATTGAAGTTGCTCACTCTTACAACACTACTCTTGCTTTGGTTTGGTGTGTGAGTTTGGAGAGGAATGAGTGGGGTTTTATAGGCCAACATTGGAGGGTCGTTTTGCGTTTTAAGGTTTAAAATATTTGGGTATATTTTTACGCCCATGTGAGTGAGCCCATTGAGTAGAAATTGGACAAGCTGGCAACGGGTCAGCACGGAATATAAAAATATAATGATATTAATAATATCAAGTATGGAACAACATTTCCATTTTGCTAAGTGGTGAGCTGTCAACTTGATGAATCTTATCACGTCTATGTTGGTCTGATATTTTCATTAGTTTTGATCACGGTTAGTTGTTGATTATTCATACTTCAATTCTAGGGTATTATATAAGCTAATCATAAGTTTTTTGAAAGAATGAGTGAGCATATTAATTACGTTACTTAATAATAAGTGTTTTAACATTTTTTTAAGTCGCCACAACGTCATGGTAATAACACCAATTGTGATAATTAGAATGATTAAATGTAAGAAAAAAAAAATAGGACTAAACGGGAGGAAATTTGAGATTAAAAAAGTTATATAAATGAGGAAAAAAGACTTAATTATTTACTCTATTAACAATGTCACTTAACAATAAAAAATCAAAAAACAATATTACTTAACTATTTGAATCGGATATTTAATTAAGAAGCTTATGTTTGCACTTATGGCTCATTGAGTCTTTTCCAATTTTGCCAAACAAAACCGTAAACTACAAAACCAAGATGCACAACGTACAACCATGTCCCTGTAATAGAAGAAAAAAGAAATCCATCAACACATCACTGTCAGACTTACGATCATCAAATTATGAAACCGAATCAAGTTTTCTAGCTTTTCTTCCTCAATTATACTACGCTAACAACTGCAATATGCAATCAATCAGTTATTTCACTCACATAATATCTATGTATTTCTCTTTCTTCACACTTTATACGTATACGTATTTCTCTTTTTTCACATTTTATAACTAGTTGTCTGGTTATCTGCGTATTTCAGTTGTCTACCAAATATTTTTCTTTCTTCCTTATCCTCGACATTCTTGCCTTACTTCACGTATATGATTAACTAATAATACCTTCATTTTCATTGCCTTACTTTACGTATATAATTAATTAGTAATACCTTCATTTTCATAGTTTGTGAATTAATAAATTTAATAAATTAATAATAAATCTTTATTATTGTAACTTCTAAATTTGAACAAATCCTAACAATTAATTAATTTGTGTGATCATTGTAATTAACTTGGCACGTAATTTTTTATCAGTCATATAATATAGTTTTAAATATTTTAACTTAGCTAACTTAAACGATTATTAAGAGACATAATTCATACTAGAACATATTTGGTATTCAACGTGAAACTTAATAAAACTCTTCTCACGATCCTATCCTTTTGAGTTCAATGACGAACCACTCTATACTGTCATAATAGGATAATGGTCCTTAAGCCAATGAAACTCATGGTGGTGATTAAGCCTTTACCAATGATCAATTAATAGAATTGATGGGCCAAATAAGGAAGAAGCAGAAGACAACAAAAAGGGACGTAAAGATACAAGAGACATTGTGTGCATAAGCACCACAGTTAAGAAGGTTGGAAAGGGAAGTTGTTATGGATCTTCCCGATGAGTTGCACCCCTTTACTAAGGCTGTAGAGGTTGAGGCGATTCCTCCTAATGTCTACATCAACCTCATATCTTAATGCCTATTTGAAAAACTTTAGGGCTCAAATGTTGTTCAACAAAGGTAGTGATGCGACAAGGTGCAAGATGTTTGTCGGCACCTAAAATGGACAATGTTAGATTAGTTGAGTCTATCCCTAACCAATCCATTGTGATGTTCGATGATTTCTCAAAGACATGGTCGCCTAGTTCGTCACCCATATAAAGAGACCACTTTTAGTGGCAGACCTATTTGATGTTAGCCAGAGGCCGAATGAGGCATCAAATGATTTTTTGGCGAGATTCAATAACATGGGTAAGGTATAGAACCAAAAGGAGAAGAGAGTAATGGTGCAGTATTTGATGATGAATGCTCTTTCTTTGCATAAAATGTTACTTGGTTGACCGACCTTGAACAAGTTGGGTGAGATCGTATCCACCAAGTATTTGAAGATCCCTTCAAGTATGGATTAGTTTATATGGTGAAGATAGACTAAGTAACAACAAAGAGATAGTATATGAGTAGTCTCTTGCAGAAAAGATATCAGGGAGATGAATCTCTAGAGAAATTCTTGCAATGAGAGTAAGCTCAATTATTTTTTTCGTTATTTTTATTATTAAAAAGTCATAGCAGGTTTTATAATAAGTAACATGGTAATAAGTGGTATGGCATAACTAAATAAACAATATAATGAATAAGATTCGAGGCTGACATATGCATTTTATTTAATTATGACCGTTGCACTTTAATAAATATTTTCTATTGCACTTTGTTAAATTATGTCTATAAATACACTCACACTCCTCCAAGAAGACCACAAGCAAGATTCCCCCTTAACATGCAGTCCATTAAGACAAGGGAATGACAAGAAAAAAGGTTTACCTTTACACAAGCCGGCAAGTTTTGGGGTTAACAAGAAAAAAGGTTCTCTTTAACATGGGCCAATAAGAAAAAAGATTCCGTCGACAAGGTCTAGGGGTCAATAAGAAAAAATGTTCCCTTTTATATAGGCTAACAAAGTCCAAGAGTCAACAAGAAAAAATATTTCCCCTTAATACAATCCACCAAGACTAAGGGTTGACAAGTAAAAATTCCCTTTTAACATGGTCAACCGAGACTAGTTATTGACTATAAAAATTCTTCTTTAACACGGTTCACCGAAACCAATGATCAATAGGTCCTTTCACATGGTCGTTTACTAACCAGGGATAACAAGTTTTCCCCCTTCATATGGTCCATTAAGAACAGGGAGAAATATTATTTACAAGTTAGACACAGACCGATCAAATATGTTTTACTTTATTTATTGATTACATTTCACTTCAGGTCATACTTATATTACGACAAAAAACTAAGTTTCAAGTTCCATAAGAATCAACTAAACTTAGAGTACAAATCTAATCGACATCCAACATAATAATAATAATAAATAATAATAATAATAATAATTAATAAGTAATGAAATATCGTAATTATTGATCGATGAGATGAAACTTCATTTACATTTTACTTAATTTTGAGATTATAAGTTATATAATGCTTGCAAATCACTGGCTAATCAAATATAATTTCAGCCAAGTATGAAATTACTTGATGATTTGTCTAACGCCTCTTTTTTTAAAAAATTAATAAATAAGATAAAATAATTAAAATATATTTAATCAACTGAAAGAATTTATCTGTTGTCTCTCATGTGAGTCGGTCACGTAAATAGATGTTAGTGGGTGTGAGTGGACATTTACTAAACAACATTTCGTTCTTTGCACGTCATCTTCACCATGTATCAAAAAAATCTATTTAATTCCCCTCATCTCCTTTCACTCTAATATCTCTCTCACATCCTTTTGCAATTTCAATTGTTACAAAAAGGAGATTGAAGCTTCTGGGTTAGAGTGGAGACCGTGATCCTACTTTTTCCCTTTGCACGTGGTTGCCTCAAACTCAGGTTAGGATAGTTCTCATTTTAACGATGATGATGAATTCTTCCTTTTTGCCTTGCTTTTATTTATTTGGTTCAATTTTTTTTGCTAGGCATTCTCTTTTCTCTTGATTTTGGGTTCTCGACCCTTTAGTTGATGTCCTAATAGTTCTTTAATTTCATACTTATATTTCGTAGCTTTGTTTCTGTGATGCGATTTTACATATCAAACGTGTCTTTTTTGTTTTATTTTTTTATGACTCTAGAGAAATTGATTAATTTTCCCTGATGGAATAGTTTAGATTCAATTTTGTCTCTAATATGAGTTGTTGTGAATAATATAAATTATGATCACTAGTCCATTTGCGCTTCTAGTTGTCAAGAACGAAAATGGTGTTTAGGTTTAAGGCTTAATGGCTCAACATCTTTTGGTTAGTTGCATCATGAAGTAATGCCTAATTGTTAAGTTACAATTTTGTCTCTACTACTAGCTTTTTAAGATTGTGAATTGTGACTAGTGGTTAGTTTGCATCCGTGGCTTGTCAAGAATGAAAATAACTTAATTGCTCAAATTTTTCTTCATAATTGCTTCATAGAGTGATGTTTTTTAACTTGTTGACATGTTGTTTTGTCTAAGAATTTTTGAGACATTCTAAAGGGCAAATATTAGTAAACAAGTAAATGATTTAAAATTTATTTTAGGCTTAAAGTTTAAAATTAACTAGTTGATATTTATTTATTTAAGGCATTGGTTTTATATTGGTTATTCCATTCATTTAGTGGATTAGGTGGTTCATCTTAAATTGAGGATTGGTAATATTGTAATAATAATCTCATTTAATTGGTGATTATAATCATGCTATAAAATCCTAATGAATTTAATTGTTTTCCCCTAATTATTATATGTAAATGTCATTTTAAGTCTCTTCCATTTTTATTTCTTTATTGTTTCACTTACCTTTATTGTGTGTATGTTTATTTACATGTTTTAATTTAATTCATTTTGTTGTATTAAATATTCTACAATTGTAAAATGATTTGAGTGAATTGAAATATTGGTTTGGTGGGGGCATGTTGCATCGATAAGTCATTAAAGTTCAAGATAATCAATTGTACTTTAAATATTCAAGAAAATACAAAAAAAATAAAAAAAGCAAAGAAAAGATCACTAGTTTGTGATCATAAAAAAATTAGAAAATTACTTAAATAAAAAAGCCATCAGTTTGTGGCAAACAAAAAATATTGTGAATAAGGAGATATTAATAAAACTCCCTGAAAGCCAACATAGAACACAAAAATAAACTTCAAGTTCTAAAAGATTATCTAGGAGAAAGGTTTGGGGATTGTGGTTTCTTAAGTTGGGGAACATGGTAATAAGCTTAAAATTGACTTGTCATCATACCTTCACCTAAGCCAAACATTACAAGCTTAATAAAAGCCCTACTTAGTAAGTGCTAACTCGTGTGGAAGATAATGCATGAAATACATGAGGTGAAAAAGGTAATGCTATATTCTAAAATCTGAAACCACTTGATCTCATTAGGAACCTGGAACAAAAAGCGCACACACATAGATGATCACTGACATAACCTGAATATACATGCAGGTCCAACTCTCTTGTGTAGTGAGCTAAGCAATCCAAGGATTAATCACGATGAAAACCTCGGTAGCTTGGTCCTTCGTTCATCATAGGTAAGGCTTAGTGTAATTCACTGCTGAGAATTGAGTACTTCACTAACATATTGGGTTATGTTGCTTTTATTTGCTGATTTGATAAATTTCCCTTTTAAGTTTGGGGTGTTTGATAACTCACAAAAGTGAGTTATTTTTATTATTTTTTTCAGTGCATAAATTGTTCGTTTCACACCACTAAATGCTCTAATTCATAATATTTTGTGTTAGGAATTGTTGATGGTTTGTTTAAGTGTATCAGGTGTTAAAAATAACCAAAAACAGGAGAAAACGTGTAAAGGAATACACTTTGCGCAACTTAGGACTTGACTCGCGCGAGTTAGAGCTTCAGTGGTGGACCTTTTATCACTGTCAACTCAGCTCGCGTGATTTGTCTATTAATTCGCGTAAGTTGACATAGCTTCCGGCCCAAGTTAACTCTTTTGAACCTCAACTCGCGAGACTTGCTACACAGCTCGCGCGAGTTAACCTTGCTTGAAGATCGCGTTAGCTCTTTAGAACCTCAACTCGTGAGCCCTGCTACACAGCTAGTGTGAATTAACCTTGCTTGAAGATCATGTTAGCTGTTAGATCAAGATGATTAACTCATCAAAGGTTTTGATTTTTACAAGACAGACAAAACTTTCTCAGAAGGAAGATCAACAAGCAAGTCAGACGGAACAGACACAGACGAAAGATGACTCCTCAGATGGAAGTCATTCGTCTATCTCAAGTTGAAGTCATCAGACGATAGGATAAGACGAAACCGCTTAAAGACTGAAGACATATATCGTCTGTCCAAAAAGTGAAGCAAAGTTTGAGTTACTCGCGCCAAGATTTTAAATCTCAAGAAGTACTCATTAGAAGCATCCAAGATCAGTATAGGGATTCGTGCTTACACATGCAACTCAAAAAGGTCTTCACCTTTTGTCAAAGTCTCTGTACAAGTCAGAAAAAGTATTGCGTACGCAATCTAAATCCGCTGCATCCGCTGCACACTCCATCAATCAATCAAGTACTATCTGACACCTTTTGGAAAGCTCTCAAGAAACTTTTCAACGACATTCATATGAGTCTAACGGTCATTTGAAGAAGATGCCTATTTAAAGACTTCACTTCATCAGATTTCAGTTGGAGAAAACGATTCTCTTATTCTATCTTCTGAGATTTCGCTCAAGACTTCTGAATAAACTTCATTGTAAAACCCTCTCTGCGTAGAGGAAACTATTTGTTTTTACAACATCTTTTTAAAATCCACTTGTGTGGTAATTTAGCCTGAGGAGGCTGGTTGTTCAAAGAATACCTCTGTTGTTTAGCCTGCGAATGTTGTGATCAAAGAATATCTTGTAATAGCCAGAAGTGGCTGGGTGCAAATAATACTTGTAAACCACTTCACGGTTGGTAGTGAAAACTCAGTGGTTGCTGGGTAACTGGACGTAGTCTTGCATAAACGAACCAGTATAAAAATAGCTGTGTTTTTATCTTCTTAATTGTTTAACTAACGGGGATAATCAAGCTATAACGTTTCTTCCTTAAAAACAATCCTTGAAGACTAAGAAATATTTCGTCTGAACACATTTGAAACCCACAGACGAAAGGAAATATTTTTATTTATAACACAATTCAACCCCCCTTCTTGTGTTCTATCTTTTACAATTTGGTATCAGAGCTCAGTCTCTAAGGGTTGAGCGCTTAACAGCTGCTAGAGGAAAAGATCCTAGATGGAGTCTCAAGGACCTTCGTTCTTATCAGGAGGATCATCCATGAACAAGCCATCAGCGTTCTCTGGTGATGACTACCCTTACTGGGCAGATCGTATGGAGATGTACATCAAATCCACACAGTACAGGTTGTGGAACATCATAACCCAAGGAAACATCCCTATTGTCAAACCTGAGGTTGAATAGGGTAATGAAAAGTTCTCTGTTATGGAACTCAACAACAAAGCTAGATATGCCATCATGTGTGCATTATCTAGAACAGAATACAACAGATTCTGTGCATATAAAACAGCTAAAGAACTCTGGGATGCCCTCAAAATTTCCTATGAAGGAACAGAGGATGTGCGCATGAGGAAAGCTGCTACACTTCAAAGAGAATATGAGATGTTCTCTATGAAGAAAGGAGAATCAATCGATATGATGTTTGGTAGATTCCAAACAATATTGAATGGACTCACTGCGCTGGATATTACCTTCACCAAAGCTCAAAACAACATGAAGATATTGGATAGTCTTCCTCCTCCATGGGAAGCTATGTCCACTACCATCTCAATTGGGCGTGATATGAAGACGTTAACTCTTGACGAGTTAATAGGAGCTTTGAGAGTACATGAGGTACTCTTGTGCAAAAGAGACAAGATCAAGGTTCAAGAACCAATAGCTCTTTCGTCTGTCAATAACTCAACAAAGGAGGAAACTCCTAAGAAAGAAGGAAAGAAGAAGCTCAGAGTGTTGAAAGCCGACACCACTGAATCTGATTCGTCTGAAGAATCGTCTGACGACGAGATTTCTCTCATGGCCAGACGCTTTAAGAAGATGATGATGAAAAAGGGAAGAGGTCAACGCTTCTTCAGAAAGAAGGAGAGAAAGCTCCCTGATAAATCATCAAGCAAGGAGGAGAGCTCAGAAGTTATCTGCTATGAATGCAGAAAACTTGGACACATGAGATCAGAGTGTCCAAGACTAAAGAAAAGATGGAATCCTCGAAAAGACAAGGGTAAGAAAAGTCTAGTGACTTGGGAAGACCTCGATAGTGAAAGCTCAGAGGAATCCACCAAAGAAGAAGAAACTGCGAATATTTGCCTCATGGCTAGAGACATTGTCTCATCAGAGGTAATTGAATCTGAAACTTCTTCATCCTCGTCATCTGAGTCTGAGTCAGAATCAGAAGAAATTTCATATGATACACTTTTGGCCAACTCACATTTTATTGCTAAGCAATACAAAGTATGCAAAGCCAAGTTAAAACAAACTTTGGAAGAAAATGCTACTTTGAAAGCTGAAAATGAGTTGCTGCAAAATGAGGTATCAGATGAAAAATCATCTGAGTCTGAAAAGGATAATTTCATTTCTGAGATTGAAAGATTGAAGAAAGAAAATAGATCCTTACTCAAAGACTTAACAAAGTTCACTAAGGTATCCTCCATCCTAGAAAACATTTTAAAATATGGAAGATCTCTGTCTGACAAAAGTGGACTTGGTTATGTTGAAGAGTCAGACAAAGTGAAAAACAATTGTGTTTCGTCTGTTCATAAAAAGAAGATCAAAAATTATAATAAGGTTCCAAATAATAAAAGAACCTTAAACAAGAAGAAATCTTCTTTCACTACCAAAGAAGGACCCAAAAAGATTTGGGTACCAAAGTTACTCATTATTCCTGTTGCAGATACCCTTAATAGGAAAAGAGAGGACTTCAAGCTGGTACCTGGACAGTGGGTGCTCACGACACATGATGGGAGACCTGTCTATGTTCCAAGATCTCAGACCAAGTAAAGGGTCTGTATCATATGGTTCAGGGAAAGGTAAAATCTTAGGCATTGGGACTGTTGGTAAGACACCCAATCCTCTTATCCATAATGTATCTTATGTTACAGGTCTTAACTTCAATCTACTTAGCATAAGTCAATTTTGTAACAATGGATATGAAGTAGCTTTTAACTCAGATGAATGTATAGTCAGAAACAAAGACAAATCCATTCTTTTTATTGGGAAAAGAAGGAATAACCTTTATGAGGTTTGTCTTTCTGACCTTAGTGATCAGAATGTGACATGTTTAATTTCAGCAGACGATGAAAGAGATATTTGGCATAAAAAGCTTGGACATTTAAGTCTCAAGTATATTTCAAAAATTTCTAAAAGAGATCTTGTAAAAGGTTTGCCGAAAATATCTTGGAAATCCAATCGTCTGTGTGAATCTTGTCAGCATGGGAAACAACTCAAAGCTTCTTTTAAATAAAAAAATGTTGTTTCCACGACAAGACCGCTAGAACTATTACATATTGATCTCTTTGGACCTACTCAGACTGAAAGTCTTGGAGGAAAGAGATATGGATTTGTAATTGTAGATGATTATACTATATTCACATGGGTATACTTCCTAACACATAAACATGAGTCATTCAGTGTTTTTGAAATATTCTGCAAACGTGTTCAAAAAGAAAAAGGAATATGTATTGCATCTGTAAGGAGCGATCATGGAACAGAATTTGAAAATTCTGAGTTCAAAGCCTTTTGTTTTGAAAATGGTATCTTTCACAATTTTTCGTCTCCAAGAACTCCCCAACAATATGGAGTTGTGGAAAGGAAAAATCGTACCTTACAAAAAAATGGCTAGAACTTTGTTGCATGAAAGCTCTCTTCCTAAATATTATTGGGCAGAAGCAATTAATACTTCCTGTTATATTCAAAACAGAATATTGATAAGACCAATATTGAATAAGACTCCATATGAACTATGGAAAGGAAGAAGACCCAACATTTCTTACTTCCATCCTTTTGAATGTGAATGTTTCATCTTAAACACCAAAGATCAACTTGGTAAATTTGATTCAAAGGTAGTGAAGGGATTCTTACTTGGATATTCCAATACGTCTAAGGCCTATAGAGTATTTAACTCTAAGACGCAAGTTGTAGAGGAATCAATTCATGTAAAATTCCAAGATAACTCAAAGGCTGATAAGGAAATATCAGACCTAGAAAACTTATTTGATAATTTGCAGATTAACCCTTCTGGTCAAAGTTCAAGTCAAAATGATAAACCAGAGTCAGACGAAAGAACAGACACAAGAGCAGATGATAGAAGCACAGAGGAACCCCCTTCGTCTAATACTCATCAACATGAAGATCAAGCCCTTGTGAGAACATGGAAGTTTGCATCAAACCACACAGAAGATCTTATCATTGGAGATAGACATCAAGGTGTTCAAACTAGATCCAAGCTAAAGGAATCATCTGGATATGCTCTCGTGTCAAATATAGAGCCGAAGAATATTGAGGAAGCTCTACAAGATAACGACTGGATTTTAGCTATGGAAGAAGAGCTAAACCAGTTTACCAGAAATGATGTTTGGACATTGGTAGAGAAACCAAGAAGCAAAAGTATTATTGGAACCAAATGGGTATTCAGAAATAAACTTGATGAAGATGGAAAAGTGGTAAGAAACAAAGAAAGATTAGTAGCTCAAGGCTATAATCAACAAGAAGGTATAGATTTCACTGAAACTTTTGCTCCTGTAGCTAGATTGGAAGCTATTAGAATTTTACTTGCCTTTGTTGCTCATAAAAATATCATCCTATATCAAATGAACGTAAAAAGTGCTTTTCTAAACGGTTTTATTGAAGAGGAAGTATATGCAAGACAACCTCCTGGATTTGAGAGTTTATCTCAACCAGATCATGTTTTCAAACTAAAAAAGGCACTATATGGTCTTAAACAGGCTCCTCGAGCTTGGTATGAAAGACTAAGTTCCTTTCTTCTCCAAAATGGTTTTTCAAGAGGGAAAGTTGATACTACACTCTTCAAGAAAAGCGTTTCAAAGGACTTTATTATTGTTCAAATATATGTAGATGATATAGTCTTTGGAGCAACTAACGAATCCTTGTGCAAGGATTTCTCTAAGTTAATGCAGGAAGAATTCGAGATGAGCATGATGGGAGAACTAAAGTTTTTCTTAGGACTTCAAATCAAATAGACTAAACAAGGCATATATATTCATCAACAGAAGTATACAAAGGAACTTCTAAAGAAATTCAAAATGGAAAATGCCAAACCAATGAAAACTCTCATGCATTCGTCTGGAGCTAGTCTTAACAAAGACGAATCAGGTAAGACCGTTGATCAGACGGTATACAGAGGTATGATTAGATCTCTTCTCTATCTCACTGTTTAGTGTTTGTCTATGTGCACGCTTTCAATCTGATCCTAGAGAATCACATTTACAAGCTGTTAAACGCATTTTAAGATATCTTATTTGAACTACTAATCTCTCTCTCTTTTATAAGAAAAATAGTGATTTCAGTTTAAGAAAAATGTTGATTATGCTGGAGATAAAGTGGAGAGAAAAAGCACAAGTGGTGGATGCCAGTTTTGTTGGTTCATCACTAATCTCTTGGTCAAGCAAGAAGCAAAACTCTATTGCACTGAAGCAGAATATATTGTTGCGGCAGGGTGTTGCTCACAACTACTTTGGATAAAACATCAACTTGAGGATTACTCCAGGTCTGAAACTCAAATACCAGTATTTTGTGATAACACAAGTGCAATAAATCTCAGCAAAAATCCTATTCAACATTCAAAAGCCAAGCATATTGAAATCAAATTTCATTTCATAAGAGATTATGTTCAAAAAGGTATTTTCGATGTACAGTTTGTTCAAACTGATTTTCAATGAGCAGATATCTTTACAAAAGCACTAGACGAAACTCGTTTTAATTTCATTAAAGAAAACTTAGGAATTATTTCTTTAATTGATTAAGTTTTATCTTTCGTCTGAGCATTTCATTTCGTCTGTACCTTTGTATATGTTTTCGTGTTAAGACGAAACTTTGCGTCTGATCAAGTTGAATCAGTCTGAGGAAATTCAACAGAAGCAAGGATATTATTTAAATATTTTAAAGTTAAGTGTGCAGGGACAAATTAAAGGTAGCAATAAATGTGTCTGTCATTTATTGCATCATTCTAGGACTTTGAGAAGCACGCACTGTGAATTGCAGAAGTCAAATCAATCATTAAAAAGGCATTGATGGGGACACGTCAAATCAGGGGCGGTTTTAAAACTCTTTCGTCTGATGAATTACAACCGTTTTAGTTTTGTCTATAAATACGCTTAAAGTTCACATTTTTATTCTTTACTGCATTCACTCTTTCTCTGAATACTTTACTCACAAAACTTAACTCTATCTTTTTCAAACCTAACAATGGCCGCCAAGAATACCAAAGCAACTGAAGCAACCTTCTTCACTCAAGATCTCTTCTTGCCTAGCAAGTGGATATCAAGAGAGACTGTCGAGAGCATCTCTGATAGAGTAGCAAAGATATTGGCACATAACGGATGGATGGAGTTCGCAGAGATGAGAGGGCCATGGCTGATGGAGGCCTATGCTGAGTTCTGGAGTGACGCAAGGGAGTTTGAAGATGGTATTGTTGGTACCATCGACAACAAGGAGTATATTATCACAATAGACTCCATTGCGGTTTAAAAAGCGAAGCGAAGGGCAATTTTCTGACTCGATTTGATGGATGAGGATTGAGTCTGAAGAACACGTGGATAAGATTATCATTGGGAAGAACCGCGACTCTGAAGATCCCAAGTTCTTTAGATCAGGGAATCTTTGTCCCACTGTAAGAATCATCCACAACCTTCTCTACAACATCTTCACTCCAAGAACCGGGTCACGAGACAACGTAAGTACTCGAGACAGATTCTGCATTTTCTACTGTCTGAGGAAAGCAAGGATGAGTCTCCCTCACATCATTCTTGACCACTGGGTAAGCGCGTTAAAGAATAGAAACATACGTAAGAAGAGCAGCATTCCCTACGCCACCCTCTTCACCAAAATCATCATCAACCAAGGCTTTGATGTCACTGGCGTTGTGTGGCACAAAGAAGGCAAGGAAGTCAAAGGAAGCACCTTTGCCAAGATGCATCTGAATCCTGGCTTCCTTCAACATACCCCAAGAGAAGAACAAGTTCCTCTTTCACCAATCACCAAAGACCCCCCACACAGAGCTCGTATCAAACGCGCCAAAACCCAAAAACAAACCCAAACACAAGCCGAAGCACAATCCCAAACACCAGACCAAACACAAACCCAAACACCCTTACCTCTTCCACCCGTGGTTATTTCTGAAGTTCCCTTTGAAGACGTTCTAGAAGAACCTCTTAAGAAAAAGAAAAGAACTATCGAATTAAGCACGTTCGCTAAGACGCAAGGGAAGACGATATCCCCAAGTGAAGATGAAGGGGCTAAGCTATCGTCTAAAGAAGTTTCATCTGTTAAAATACTCTCAGACGAAGAGAAGCAGAGGAAAGCAGCCGAAGAAAAAGCAAGAGCCAGAGAAATCGCTGTTCAAAAGGCTGCCAAAGGCAAAGAAAAGATGAAGTAGAAGCTTGCGTCTGTAGTTGTTGGTGAAACAGACGAAGAAAAACAATTGAAAGAGGCTATGAGGGTCTCTATGTTGCTTCATGCTGAACGAGAAAGAATCTTTCTTGAAAGCGTTAGGGGCATTGGATCGTCTGAAGGTGCATCTGCTCCAGCAACTTCAGAGGGCATGAACAGTGAAGAAACTGCCCAGATCCAGAAGGATAATGTCCAGTTAGCAGAGGAGTTGGAGACTATGCTCAATGATGAAGTCTCTACCATGGAGGTTTCTACATCAACACTTCAAGACGAACATAGGACAAGTGTATCTGATCCTATTGTTGTGTCTCCTCTCAACGCTGCCTTTGAACAGACGATACCTGCTGAAGACATAAGTTCTTCGTCTGATGAAGAACATATGGAAGTAATAAAGGTGGATGCATCATGGGTGAGATCGCACGCCGAAGTTGTCAATCCTGAAGATCTACCACCCAAGCACAAGACAGACTATTCGTTTCTCAACGAATTAGTCATGAGATGCTTTGCTGAAAACTCTTGTGCTGAAAGATCAGTCAAGCCCGACTGGATTCTTGAAGAGAAGAATGAATATATCTCCAAAGATGGTGAACCGTCTGAGTCTGCTAAAGATGGTCACTTGGCAGACGTTGAAGACTGCTTTATAAAAGACACTCCCTACATTGAGTTGAGAAAACCCTATCGGTATAGAGGCAAAAAGGGTTTTCAACTGGGGAGATTTGTCAATCCCATCATCTACCATAAACCCCTAAAGCCAGTGGATTTCAAAGAAGATTCCATCTACACTCCCATAGAGCAACGCGAATGGCTGAAGCGTTTGCCCTGTGACATACTGGCTACCTTAGACATCAAGGGTTTAGAAGATATAAAGAGGTACAAGGATCATCTAGCTGAGTCGGTGATTGAAGGACCAGCTCTTGGCTATGAACCCCACATCCCCTTCAGAGAAAACATCAAGTGGAAGGTTCAACATGAAATCAACGCACCTGCATTTCACCACTGTAGATATGGAGATTCTGGCTCCACCATCTATGAGCCAAAGGATTGCTCACATTGGCATCTCGACGCCATTGATCGCCATGATCCTGTACCATTCACAATTCCCATGAATCAAACTGAGTATGTAGGTATAGGACATACTCTGGGAATTGTACTTCCTTGGACAAGGCATCACTGTTCAGGGATCTGTCCCCGCTACTCCATCCTCCTCGACGAATTTGAAGACCCCGAAGAGTTTGCTCACGCTCTTCCTGAAGACTACAATTTGTCTTTCAAATTGATGGTCGGTGCCTATAGAAGGGAAGCAAAAGCTAGATCAACTTCCTTCTATCACATTGAAAGAAGAGCAAAGAAGGAGAAAAGAGATTGTTCGTTCCTTGTAGGATCACAATTCTCCTCTCTGGTTTCAGACGAAACAAAGTTCTCTATCGTCTTAGACCGAAAATGACCCTGCTTGGTCAAGTTTTTGGCTAAAGGAAAAGAGAAGAAAACTCTGTCTGTCTCCAGATCCTTCAGATTTGCAAGGCACATTCCTCGGCGACTTCCGTCTGCTGCATACTCGCATCTAAAAGCTCTTCAAACTCATGCCTCAAGACCTATCAATCCGAAGATTCAAAAGATGATAGAAGATCATGAAACCACATCTGCATTCTGTTCTGGAACCTCATTTGATGAGGATTCTACAATCTGTGGCAGGGGTGTTTCTGATGAAGCCTTTGCTTATACACATCCATCCCAGGAGCATCCAGATCTTGAGCTCTCTATTCCCTCAAAATTGTACTCTTGGCAATGGAAAGAGACTTCACGGCATACCTCACACTTCCACTCTTCACTCTACGTCTGAAGAGGAGACCAACAGTGTTCATCATAGATGACACTACACCTATAGTGGAAGAGCCTCAAACACCGTTAGTGCAGATTGATGATACGATGAAGGTTAATGATAAAGTTGAGGTTACTGAGGCTGACGCTAAAGACGCTGAATAGTATAATACTCTAAAGCGTAAATATGATGCCTTAGAAGAGGATTGCGAGCATCTAAAGCTAAAGAATAAAGAGCTTGAGGACAATCAAGCCTCTCTCTCATCTGAAGTGCAACAACTGAAGGACATTGTCATGAGCCTTCTTCAAAAGAAACCCAAACCTTCTTCTTGATCGTGTTTTTTTTTTATGACTCTCAGCCCAAGGGGGAGAGAATACCTTGGAAAGGAAGAAAGGAAAAAGGGGATATGCATCGTCTGAGGGAGAGTGAGCAAGAAAGCATCGTTTGAGGGGGAGCAATTTTTTTTGTATTTTATTATATTGATTTTTTTTTGTAAAGAACATAAATGTATTTTTTATTATTGGTTTTCTGTATACCTTTGTAACATAGTATAAGGTTTACATCGCATTGATGTAACAATTCTTTTTATAAAGAGGTATTTTTCAGAAAACATCGTTTTGATGTAAATCTGACTTGCATTTTATCTGTGATCACTAACATTGTCTTATGCAGATGTCTTCTTGAGAAAAGTTATCAGTATGGTCTGTAATCATCAAAAAGGGGGAGTTTGTTAGATCAATATGATTAACTCATCAAAGGTTTTGATTTTTACAAGACAGACGAAACTTTCTCAGACGGAAGATCAGCAAGCAAGTCAGACGGAACAGGCACAGACGAAAGATGACTCCTCAGACGGAAGTCATTCGTCTGTCTCAAGTCGAAGTCATCAGACGATAGGATAAGACGAAACCGCTTAAAGACTGAAGACATATATCGTCTATCCAAAAAGTGAAGCAAAGTTTGAGTCACTCGCGCTAAGATTTCAAATCTAAAGAAGTACTCATTAGAAGCATCCAAGACTAGTATAAGGATTCGTGCTTACACATGCAACTCAAAAAGGTCTTCACCTTTTGTCAAAGTCTTTGTACAAGTCAGAAAAAGTACCGCGCACGCAATCTAAATCCGCTGCATCCGCTGCACACTCCATCAATCAATCAAGTACTATCTGACACCTTTTGGAAAGCTCTCAAGAAACTTTTCAACGGCATTCATATGAGTCTAACGGTCATTTGAAAAGGATGCATATTTAAAGACTTCACTTCATCAGATTTCAGTTGGCGAAAACGCTTCTCTTATTCTATCTTCTGAGATTTCGCTCAATACTTCTGAATAAACTTCATTGTAAAACCCTCTCTGCGTAGAGGAAACTATTTGTTTTTACAACATCTTTTTAAAATCCACTTGTGTGGTAATTTAGCCTGAGGAGGCTGGTTGTTCAAAGAATACCTCTGTTGTTTAGCCTGCGAAGGCTGTGATCAAAGAATATCTTGTAATAGCCAGAAGTGGCTGGGTGCAAATAATACTTGTAAACCATTTCACGGTTGGTAGTGAAAACTCAGTGGTTGTTGGGTAACTGGACGTAGTCTTGCATAGACGAACCAGTATAAAAATAGTTGTGTTTTTATCTTCTTAATTGTTTAACTAACGGGGATAATCAAGCTATAACGTTTCTTCCTTAAAACAATCCTTGATGACTAAGAAATATTTCGTCTGAACACATTTGAAACCCACAGACGAAAGGAAATATTTTTATTTATAACACAATTCAATCCCCCTTCTTGTGTTCTATCTTTTACATTAGCTCTCTGAAACCTCAACTCGCGTGAGTTGCTAATGTGTTCGCGTGAGTTGGGCCCAAGTCCATCAAGAGGCTATTTATTCATCTTTCGCTATCATCAAATTATCTTTTTTCGCCTAGGAATTAGAATCACTATCAGTTCAGGGGGACATTGGAGTTCAACCCCAAAGCCTAAAGAAGGAGACACGAGGATCATCTAGCTTCTTTAGATTTCGATCATCAATGTACTCTTTTTCTTGTTATTATTGTCTTGTTCCACCTATTAACATGAACTAACTCCCTCTTTGATTGGGAGAACGATGTAATCCTAATTATTTCTAATATAATTCTTGATGTTATTCAGTATTTGATTGGACGCTATTTTCTTCCATGCTTAATGATGTTTGTTAACTGACCATTAATAAATTGATTGTAAACATAGGGGAAATTTGAGAAAAGAAACTTAGGTGGTACTAGGGAAATAGTCATTACTGTGCTAGAGTCTTAGAGATAGGAGTAGATGGTAGTATGGACATAACCTGATAGTTATCACTGGATTCACATAACATAAACCCTAATTAACTTAGTTTAATTTCAGAGATTAATTAATCAGGTTAATTTAGGTGGTGTAGGTGATCCTGAGAGAGACAATTACGAGGGTAGAAATCCGATCCAACTAAGAATATAATTTGAATAAAAAATGGGAGAATATTAGAGTAATTAGCGGTGAGATCGGGTTCCCAATCACATCTCTAATTGTTTACATTTTCTTTTAAATAATTGTTCTCTCATCAATTTCCCAAGGCCTTCTTAAAATAGTTAAATTAAATAAAATAAATCCAAGTTTCTTATCCTCGTGGGATTGACAACCCTGTTCTCAAATACTTATTACTTGACGATTGTGATATACTTGTCATAGCTAACAAGCGGTGTTCGCACCGTTTGCGCGCATCATGGATGCTTGATGCGGGAGAAATAGTGAGGTTGTCTCTGGTAAACACACTTGAGAAGCACAATGTTTTGAAAAACGATGGAGATTATCATGAATGATAGGTGGAATGAAAATGTTTACGGAAAGTGATAATGAATAGAATTAGGACAATTGGCCTCTGTCGAGTCGATGTAATGGCCTAGGACTAGAAGGTAATCGCGGTGGGTAAAGTTTCCACTATGGCTAATCACCATGAGTGGGAAGTGACTCTCGTTACAACACTAGTTACCGTGGGTGTAATTGTAAAAGATAAAACACAAGAAGGGGGGTTGAATAGTGTTAATAAAAAAAAATTAATTCCTTTCGTCTGTTGGTTTTAAAAGGATTTAGACAAAACAGTTCTTATCTTCAAATGTTAATTTTAATGAACAGACGTTACAAGTTGATTATCCTCGTTAGTCACAAACTCAGGAAGAGTTAACACAAATATTTTTATATTGGTTCGTCTATTCAAGACTACGTCCAGTTACCCAACAACTACTGAGTTTTCACTATAAACCGTGAAATGGTTACAAATATTGTTTGAACCCAGCCACTTCTGGATATTACAAGATATTCTGTGAACACAGCCTTCTCAGGCTAAACAACCAGGTATTCTTTGAACACACAGCCTCCTAAGGCTAAAGCACCACACAAGTGGATTTGAAAAGGTTTTCTAGAAAGAAAATTTCTTCTTCGCAGAGAGGGGGTATACAATAAAGTGCAAGAGTAGCAGTGAGCGAAATCACAATAGCTTAGAAATTTGAAGTGTGTTCGTCAACTAAAACTTGAAGGAGTGAAGTCCTTTTATAGGTAGAGTCTTCAAATGTCTGTTAGAAATAGAAGAATGCCGTTGAGCTTTTTCCAAGTACAGTCCAAAAAAGTGTCAGAGTGCAATCAAGTGATAGAAAGCGTGTGCAGCGGATTTGATGACGTGCTTAGTCCTTTTTCTGACTTGTACAGAGATTTCCTAGGAAAAGGGTTAAACCTTTTCGTGTTGCATATGAAAGCTCGAATCCCCATACTGATCTTGGAAGCTCTTATGAGTAACTTAGAAGATTTGAACTTGAAGCGAATTACTCAGACTTTACTTCACTTCCTTGACATACGGTGTGAATATTCAATCTTAAGGTTGACTTATAAGCTTCGTCTGAAGAATAACGTTCATCCTTCCGTCTGATGTCTTAGCTTTGAGACAGACGAATGACTTCAACTTTGAGGGGTCATCTTCCGTCTATGCTTGTTTCGTCTGACTTTGCTTGCAATGCTTTGTCTGAGAAGTTTCGTCTATCTTTTAATAAATCAAAACTTAGAGACGTTAATCACCTTGATCTAACAGTAATTGTCTAGTATCTCTAGGGAAAGTGTCAAAGGTGACATGTACTTCTAAGCATCCCTCAATGTGTTTTAATGGTACCAGATGACATAAGAGTGAATTGTGAATTACTTGCATAATATGTTGGTTGTGAAGTGTAGTGAATTGAATGTTCTTTGTATTACCTTATATTTTAATGTATTGTTATTGTACTTGTAGTTCTCTTTATTATCATTAATGTATGAACTAACCATTGTTGTGGTTTCTATGGTTTAACAACTATGTTGACTCTACAAATGGGGGAGCAGATGAACAATAGTTAGAGGCAGAAAGACGTTAGGGGATTTTATGCTAGTTTATGTTTCTAGCTGAGATATTTTAACGGGTTTTGTTTTGGTGTATAAGCACTTGTAAACAAACTCTGAAGTTTAATTTATGAATAAATTCGATTTCTAATGTTCATTGGTGTATTAGTTGTGTAAAATATAAATACACAAGACGGAGGGTTGAATTGTGTTTGTCAATTAAAACTTTTTCAGACGATGCGTTTTGCGTAAGTATCAAATCAACCTTTGAAATATAAGGTTAAGTTTGCGTCTGATCTAAACATTTTAATACAAACGCAAACTTAACTTTATATTTCAAAGGTTGATTTTAAATAAGAATGCAATTTAAGTTATTATCCACAATTAGTAAGCAGATAAAAATAATCAAAACAATAATATTTTTATAGTGGTTCGTCTAGTCAAGACTATGTCCAGTTACCCAGCAACTTGCTGAGGTTCCACTAAGAGTATTCTTTGAACCCAGCCACTCCTGGCTAAAATATAGATATTCTTTGAACACAGCTTTCTCAGGCTAAAGCGGTATTCTTTGACCCCAGCCTGGTGGAGGACCATCTCCAAAAGCTCAACCAAACTCTCCAACCTTACTTTTCAACTTTGGGCTTCTAATAAAATTTGCTGCTGATTTTTGCATCTGACCTGTTTCAGTATTTCGATCATAATTCGAGCTACACAAGTCCAATTTAGGCGTTCTTGGTGCCAAATTAAATAAGACTTGGCTACAAAAGCTATGAAGACACTAAAACCCAGTTCGAACTGCAACTAGTTGGAAAATGAGCTTGAAGTTAGCGTTGGAATGCTTCCAGGAATTTTCAGCGAAATGTTTTAATGTTTAGGCTTATTAGTAGTTTTCTTTCAATTATGTAATTGTTTTAAGGATTTAATTTGAGCCTAAACTTTTAATAAACAAATAATTAGTGACCCTTAGATAGGATTCTAATCCAAGGGTTAAGCTCAGAAGCTTGGAGTGCAAGCTTGGCACCATGACCATTAGATGAGGATACTAATCCAAGGGCTAAGCTTAGAAGCTTGGAGTGCAAGCTTGATGCCATAACCGTTGGATGAGGATCTACATCCAAGGGTGGAGGATTGATCCTTGTCCTCCAAGCTAATCAAGCTTCCACCACAAGCTTCCCTTCATAGCCATTAGATTAGAATCTAATCCAAGGGTGGACATTAGTTCCTTCCATAGCAAGCTAAGCACCACACCTTAGTAGTATAAATAGGATTTCCTTTGTAATTCATACACTTTTGATTAATTGAGAATTGAATTCAGAAAATTGAGAGTGTTTTCTCTCTTGTGTTCTTGTGAAGAACCTTGAATCTCATCAATGGCTTCCTTGCTCCATTGTGGCGGTTCCACCTCAAGCTTATTGGAACTTGCCATGGCGCTTCCATTTCTCTTCTAATCCATTTTCTCCATTTCTTTTCTCCTTGAGGCGCAAGCTTCTTCTTCCTAAACACCTAAGTCTCCATTGAAGCACGAAGATCCGTGACTTTTATGCTATTCTCCTTGAGGATTGCATCAAATTTGGTATCAGAGCTTGTTCTACTTCAATTGGAGCATTCTATCGGTTTGAAATTTCCTTACCTTGAATTTTCGTTTTTCTCTTCAATTTCTTGTGTAGTTTCGTGTTGTATGAACTTGCTTGAGTTCTTCACATGTTCCTTGAGTTGTCTTCATCTTGAATTTGAGTTTTCATGTTAAAAAAATTCCTAGATCTAAAATTCCTATCAATTCCTTGTGTTTTCACCGTTTAATTTTCCTTCTAAGCTTGTTCTAGTAATTTGCACATGTGTTCTTGCTTTTGCTTCATATGAACCGTGCCAAATCCATGTCAATCTGCGAATCCATGATTTGAATGTGTTTAAGGTGCTGTTCACATGTTTTAAGTGCTAAGAATTGTGCATTACAAGTTCAAGTAGCTTTCACCATGCTTAATCTAGCTTACTAGTAATTTTAGACTTAATTTTGCTTTAGTCTTAGGTTTTTCTCAATTCGGTCCAGCAAAAGAAAGTCAAGAAAAAGAAGTACAAAGTCAAAGGAAAAAGAAAATCAAAAGAAAGATTACAAGAAAAAGAATCACAAGAAAAATCAAAGAGAAGAGAAAACTAGAGAAGTGAAACTAGTGGAAAATTCAAGTGAATAGAAAAAGAGCAAATGAAAAGTGAATTTAGTGAAATTAAAGCCTAATTGTGCAGTGAAGTACCTTGACTAATTGAGCCTCTAAACACTCCCAAAAAATTAGTGGTTCAAAGGACTTATAGTGCTAGAGACACTTAGGACTAAGCATTATCACCAAAACTTGAGTTTATCTTGCTAGTAGTCTAGATTCTTGAACTTGTGGTGTGTGATGTGCTTGGTAACTTGAAACTCTGTTTTGTCCTGTATTTTTTAGCATAATACTTGGTTGTATAGTGGTGAAAACTGCACCTAATTCACTTAAAATCACTTCACAAAATTCACTTGCAAATTTGCCTAAATTCGGGTGCTAAATTGGTGCCAAAATTGCTTATAAATTGGCTTGTTCATAAAATTCTTGATTCGCTGGAAATTTTCCAGTTTTGAGCATTATTTGTGGCTGTCCAAACTGCAGTAGTTTAGTGCCTTTGTCACATATAAACTTCTTATATTTGACTAGCCCAATTTTGTTCATTAAGTACCTTTTATTGCTTGTCATTTTTGGACTCCTAAGTTTTGTCTTGAGTTTGTATTTCTTGGAACTCTTAGGCTTGATTCTAGAACCGTTCCTCTTTCACTTTGGATACTTGGACCTTGAATGATTTATTAGAGGTTTGAACAAGAGTATTAAGAGAGGTTGAGTGGAAAAAGACAAGAGAGAACATTAGAGAAAAAGTCTTGAAGTGTGAAATACGAGTGGCTTGAGTGCATACACTTAGTGAGTGGAGAGGATCCTATTTTCTCTATATTTTTGTGTACTAATCCTTGTTGTGCAGCTATGGATAGTTCTCCTAGTGTAGGAAATGACCTTTCACCTAAAACTAAGAAAATGATGGACCTAATGAAGAGTATGTTGCAAACTAGTTTAGAGGAGAGGTTTGACCTAGAGAGGAGAGCTAAGGAAGAGAGAAAGATTAGGAAAGAGTTAGAGAAAAAGATCCTTGGTGAGACAAGTGGAGTTAAGGGAACTTTTGAATCCAAGAGTGATGGACATGTGAGCACCATAAGAGAAACAAGTAGGGGAATCCAATATTCACCTAGGAGTAGTGAAGATGGGAGCAATGGTGAGGGTGACCCTAACTTGAGAGGCAATAGGCGTGATACTAGGAGAGCAAGAAGGGGAGATTATGGACACCATAGGGGATGTGGCCGAGTACACCAAGTATATAATGAATGTGGTAGGATAGATGAGAGAAACCTAAAGCTTAACCTACCTAAGTTCAATGGTGAAGGAGGTGCTGAAGCATACCTAGAGTGGACCATGAAACTAGACCAAATTTTCTCATGCTACCCCATGCTCAATGATGAAGAGAGATTAAGCTTAGCTATTATGGAGTTTGAAGGATATGCCTTAGTTTGGTGGTACCAAATTCTAGGAGAAGCCGAGAGGAGGGAGAGGGACCGAATTATCCTTTGGACCCGACTTAAGGAAGCTATGAGACTTAGGTTTGTACCACACACATATGTGAAAGACCAACATGTTAAGCTCCAAAGGTTGACTCAAGGTACCATGAGTGTGCAAGAATATTATAGGGAGCTTGAGTTGACCATGCTAAGGTGTGAATACCAAGAGAGAAGAGAGGCCACATTAGCTAGATTTACTCATGGACTCAATAGAGAGATCCAAGATGTTCTTGAACTCCAAAGCTATGTGAGCATTGAGGAGGCCATACACAAGGCCGAGAAGGTGGAGCAACAAATCAAGAGGAAAAACACCTTCAAAAGATCCTCTACTTCATATACTACCTCTTGGAGGGACAAAGGCAAGAAGGAGGGCTACTCCAACCAAAGGAATAAGCATGACTGAGAGACTACTAAGGTAAATGAGGTACATTGTAACTCTTCTAAACCTAGTTCTATTAAGTGTTTTAAATGTCTAGGTCATGGACACATAGCCTCTCATTGCCCAAACAAGAAAGCTATGATGATGAAGAATGGAGCGGTTACAAGTGAAGATTCAAGCTCATCATCTAGTGAAAGTGAGGCATCAAGTGCAAGTGAGCATTCCAACCATGAGCAAGCCGAGGAGGGAGATCTCTTGATGGTGAGGAGGATGCTTGGCAATGTAAATAAAGAACTTGATGACTCCCAAAGGGAGAATATCTTCCATAGTAGGTGCACTATTGAAGGGAAGGTATGCTCTTTAATTATTGATAGTGGAAGTTGCACTAATGTAGTAAGTACTAGATTAGTGGATAAATTAAATTTGAAAACATCTTCACATGTGAAACCATATAAGCTACAATGGTTGAGTGAGAAAGGAGAGTTAGTGGTAGACAAACAAGTACTTATTTCTTTTACTATTGGAAGATTTAATGATGAAGTACTTTGTGATGTTGTTCCTATGGAGGCCACACACTTACTCCTTGGTAGACCTTGGCAATTTGATAGAAAAGCTATACATGATGTAGTTGCCAATACTTACATTTTCTCTCATGTAGGTAAGAAGGTCACACTAAAGCCATTATCACCTAAAGAGGTTTGTGAAGACCAAATAAAAATGAAGTTTAAAAGGGACCAAGAGAAGAAGTTTACCTTGGCCGAGAGCTCCAAAGGCACACCCAGGCATGGAGACAAGTCCATGGCCGAGAGCTCCAAGGGAGGAAAATTGAAAGGGAAGTTATCTAACCCTAAGGTCCATAAACTTGATAAAATGAAAAGTAAAAAGAATGATAAGAAAGATAACTTCTTGATGGAAAGGAGTGAACTCAAGAGAGACTTTTTAGCTAGGAAATCCATATTCTTATGCTTACCCACATCTACTTCTTTGAGTTCTTCTCTTGTAGGTAATCTTGGAAGAAAAGAGAGCCTATGGTGGGAAAGACACTTGAATGGGAAGTATGATTTTGCTATTAAGTTTGGAATTCCTTTTTACCCTAACTCTTGTTTTGAGGTTGATTGTGCTATAGGTACAAACAAGAAGTTAAGTGTGATGAAACCATGGAATAAACATTATAGAGGAGAGGAAGTGGTTAAGAGTTATAAACTAACCTTGGAAAAAAATTCCTTAACTCTTACTTATTTCAACTTGCATGGTTACCCTTGCTTTATGTTAGATTCCCATGATTTTGATATGGAATTGTTGGCTGTACCTAATGCAATCAGTTTTCATAATGTTGAATTTCCTTCTAGGATGATCAAAGAGTTCAAGAAGGAGAGTACCCCACAACTCCATGGGTTTAAACAAAAGAGCTTGGGAAATATTTTGAAGGATCAAATAACTTCTACTCACACTTCATTAGTTGGTGTTGTTGATGATAGAAAACAATTTAATTCATATGATTTGCAAACTAGTAATTTTAGTAGGTGTAGGAAATTAAAGGACCACTTGATTAATAATGTTGTTTTAATTTTACACCTATGCCATAACTATAAGAAACAAGTTTGCTTATATTTTGCATCATCTAACAACAAAGTTAATGAACCATGTTTAACCTTTGATCCGGGTGGAGTTTTATTGCAGGGAAGGTCAACTCAACTTGAGGACAAGTTGAACATAAGAAGGAGGGTTTGATGGAGGACCATCTCCAAAAGTTCAACCAAACTCTCCAACCTTACTTTTCATTTTGGGCTTCTAATAAAATTCGCTGATGATTTTTGCATCTGACCTGTTTCAGTATTTCGATCATAACTTGAGCTACACAAGTCCAATTTAGGCGTTCTTGGTGCCAAATTAAATAAGACTTCAAGGGCTACAAAAGCTATGGAGACACTAAAACCCAGTTCGAACTGCAACTAGTTGGAAAATGAGCTTGAAGTTAGCGTTGGAATGCTTCCAGGAATTTTCAGCGAAATGTTTTAATGTTTAGGCTTATTAGTAGTTTTCTTTCAATTATGTAATTATTTTAAGGATTTAATTTGAGCCTAAACTTGTAATAAACAAATAATTAGTGACCCTTAGATAAGATTCTAATCCAAGGGTTAAGCTTAGAAGCTTGGAGTGCAAGCTTGGCACCATGACCATTAGATGAGGATACTAATCCAAGGGCTAAGCTTAGAAGCTTGGAGTGCAAGCTTGATGCCATAACCGTTGGATGAGGATCTACATCCAAGGGTGGAGGATTGATCCTTGTCCTCCAAGCTAATCAAGCTTCCACCACAAGCTTCCCTTCATAGCCATTAGATTAGAATCTAATCCAAGGGTGGACATTAGTTCCTTCCATAGCAAGCTAAGCACCACACCTTAGTAGTATAAATAGGATTTCCTTTGTAATTCATACACTTTTGATTAATTGAGAATTGAATTCAGAAAATTGAGAGTGTTTTTTCTCTTGTGTTCTTGTGAAGAACCTTGAATCTCATCAATGGCTTCCTTGCTCCATTGTGGCAGTTCCACCTCAAGCTTATTGGCACTTGCCATGGCGCTTCCATTTCTCTTCTAATCCGTTTTCTCCATTTCTTTTCTCCTTGAGGCGCAAGCTTCTTCTTCCTAAACACCTAAGTCTCCATTGAAGCATGAAAATCCGTGACTTCTATGCTATTCTCCTTGAGGATTGCATCACAACCCTCCGCAGCTAAACCTAGGTATTCTTTGAACACAGCCTCCACAGGCTAACCAAGGTATTCTTTCAACACTTAGCCTCCTCAGGATAAAATAGGTATTCTTTGGACCTCAGCCTCCTCAGGCTAAACTCAAGGTATTCTTTCAACACTTAGCCTCCTCAGGATAAAATATGTATTCTTTGGACCTCAGCCTCCTCAGGCTAAACTCAAGGTATTCTTTAAACACTTAGCCTCCCCAGACTACAAATTACCACAATAGTAGTTTACAATTAAGACCAAAATAGAAAATATCCTCTACGTAGAGAGGGATTTTACAATGTGAATTCTATTCTAAGTTTGTGGCGAGCAAACTTGTATGTTGAGAGCTTGAGCGAGTATATGAATATAGTCTTTATCAAAGTAGTTCGCCAAGTTGAACTCGTAGAGATGAAGTCCTTTTATAGGTGTTCTTGTGAAGTATCCGTTAGACTATGAATGTTAACATTAGCCCTTGACTTGGGTACTTTCACATATGGCAGAGTGAGCAATCAGAACATTTAATGTAAGGTCAGCGGATGTCAGCGTGAGATCTGCCTTTAACTTGATATGCTTAGAGATTTCACTAAAACGTACAATTGTTTTTCGTGTTGCAGAGGTTTATTTTAAAATCTCTTTATACCTATAGAAGCTTTTGAGTAACAGTTTGATTTGAAACGAATGCACGTGTTACTTAGCGTCTTGAACTTCATTAAACAGATAGACGAATGAACAAATAGATGAGTTGTGTGTTGAATTCATTCGTTTGTCTTCTATCTTCGTCTTTTCAAATCTTCATTCTTGAGCACATGACTTGAAGTTGGGACTAACTCTCCGTCTGGTCTATGAAGGTTCTTCGTCTGATGAGGTTACCTTGAAGCATGATGACTTGAACCTTTCGTCTAGTACATCTTATGTTTTGAGGGAGTATCTTTCGTCTATGTTGATAATGATTCGTCTGACCATTATTCCCTCTGCGTCTGTTGATACATTTATCTGTAATTATCAAAATTAAGATGTTAAGTCATTTTGACTTAACAAGTTGTTAGTGAGTCACAAAGAAATAAGGACATACATCGGTAGAAGTCAAGATCTTACAATTTAATGTTATTAAAAGGGGAATATTTACAAGAAACAAGTTAAGTTACAAATTTGATAAATAGAGCTAAAGGGACAAGCAACCATGTCGATGAAAAATAAAAAAACGCCAACCGATTACAAATTACAAAAATATCGAATGAGCAAAAGTAAATAAATAGAAATGATCAAAAGACCAAACATTATGTCAAAGATATAAAGTTCAAATGACGGTTAATTAAATACAAATGTAAGATAGAAGAAACAACATCCATTGGGTAAACAAACAAAAACATAAGATGAATGATTGAGATTTACACAACATGTTGACATTTTAGCTTCAGCACATCTTGAGCTCAAAGGTAGGAGTTGTGTACCATAAATGTCCTCTTACTAGTTGACATCTCCAAAGCCACAAGAACATTTCGTCCTTAACACCCCTTGAACTTGAGGCTGAACAGTTGAATATCGATCTCATCTTCGATCATTCAACCCATTTATATGCGGGACAACCAATTAATTCACGCGACTTGTCTTATTGTAATCAACTTTGACACATGATATTTGATCACCCATGAACCACTTGGCCGCTCATAATATGAGTAAAGAGCATTTAAATTCATGGAGAATTTAGATACAAGCAAAATACACCTTTAAATGCTTAGACTTATTATAGACACTTAATGACTATTAAAAGACCCGGCCCATACCAAAACAAATACTTTAACATAATTAATTAATTTTGTGTAATTTTCGAAGTCCTTGTTATATGTAATAAAGTACTTACTAGTGTGTCACCGTAAATGTTGCGTAACCCATAAAATAAGTTTTATATATCTCTAAAAAATTTATATATGTAATAAAGTACTATCAATATGTCATGAACATGATACATGCCCAAAATTTGACAAGGCATTGGAGAAAGGGAAGTGATGAATCTTATGAATTTAACAATACGAAAATAGAGTGTGGATGTGGTAGTCCATCAAATTCTTTAGTTTTTTTTCTTTTTAACTCAAGTGTTTAACAAAAAAAACAGACAATACAGATTCATTTAATTTTAACATTAAATTAAACAATTAATATATCCTTAAATTATTATCCCTTCTTTAAAATAATTCTTAAAATACTGGAAATTATATAAATAATTCTTAAATGTTAAAAATTATGATATATAGTTCTTCGAAAATTTTTCTAAAAAAAACTTCATATTAGTCCTTTTTCCTTATAATAAAATGACAAAATCGAAAAAAAAAATTATACATTAAAAATTATTTATACAATTTACTAGCTTAAAAATTATTAGAAATAAAATAATATTTCAGTGATTAAATTAATTAATGATTTATTTGAAAATAATTATTATAATATTTATATTACTTATGTCATGGTCGTTGATGAATGTGACTAAACTTATAGGTCAAGCAGGTAGTGGCAAAACCGCTGCTAGCAAAACTATCGGTACTCATGAACATGATGATCCATGTCCCAAATCTGAATCTTATGAACTTAACCACACGAAAATAGGGTGTGAAAGAGGTGATATTGATTTCCATCAAACTCTCCAATCCTTTTTGTTTTTTTACTGAAGTGTTTAACCAAAAAAAAAAACAGACAATTCAGATTCATATAATTTAACATTGAATTAAACTATTAATTTGATCATTACATTATTAACCCTTCTTAAAATATTTTTTGAAATATTAAAAACTATATAAATGATTTTCAAATAATAAAAATTATAATAAAATGGCTGATTGATGGATTTTTAACACATTAAAATTATTTATACAATTTATTAGTTTAAAAATTATTGAGAAAAGAGAATAATAGTTAAGAAATTAAATAATTAATGGTTTATTTAAAAGTAATTATTAAGATATTTATATTACTATGTCATGGTCGTCAATGAATGTGACTAAACGTATATAACAAGGACAAGCAAGTGGTGGCAAATAACAATTGAAATACAAAATTCCAAAACATAAATAAATTGATAATATATTGAGCTTGCCCACGCTGACTATCAGTCACACTCAAACATCTGTAGATATAACATACATACCTTTCATGATGTTTCAAATTATAGAGTTATTAAGCTTAGAATCCATACTTTTTCGTCCAACAAAAGAATTACAACCTATATTTAAAATTTACCTTGCAAGCTCCTTTACCTACTTAAGTGACAAATCCCCTTGTTTCGTTTTTTAGTCTGAATGAATACGGATGTTGAAAAATAATTTCATTGGTGAAAGTGACAATATTATTCTCCTTTCTTTTCTTTGTGTACTCTTTCGATCTCCCTTTATTTGAAGAAATTATTGAAAATATTCCATTGAATCTTTCTATACGGATTGGATGAAAAGCTTCCATTTGAATCTTTCAATACGGATTCAAATATTTATCATTTCATGAGTGGCTTCATTTCTCAAATGGAAATTAAGAAGTAAATTTGAGAAAAAAAATAAATAAAGATAGATATGGGAAGTGATGAATCTTAAGCTTAAACGTAGACATTTTATTAGTAGAGTTTCACTTAGAATACAAAAGACTAGTGAGGCTGATCACAAGGAAGACATGGACCCTTACAAGTTTCAACCATCACAGTAATTAATAATAATAACCAACGACGAACGAAATGTTCGTACACTAAACGGCACGGGCCAGACGATACAAAAGTATGAAGTGCATATGAATAACGAATATAGGGAAATAGGACATTAAGACATACTATCAACTTCAGAAAACTAGTTATATGAAAGTGTTGATTTAAGCGCAAACGAAACCCTTGGGAACACCCTTTCCACAGTAGTTGAGAATCAAGCTCAAGTCAACGGGAACATTGAGATTGATGCCCAACACATTAGCTTTAAGAGCAGTGCAAAGACACACGGCAGCTTCAAGATCAACGAGACCATTGATGAGGCTGCAGCATGGGACCTTTGGTGGCTTTCCAAGTTGCACGTTAACCAAACCTAACACATCAGCACACACACCCAACTTAATAGTGTTCACGGGGCAACTAGTATACTCTGGGGTAGAAGGTGGTTTTGGGACTGGTGGGTGTTTGTGACCTTTGGGAGGCGGGTTGCATGGAACATATGTGGAGCTAACCACAGTGAAAAAGAGAATGTTGAGGGCCAAGAGAAGTGCAGCCTTGGAAGCCATTTCAAATGGTGTTGGAATTGAAGTTGCTCACTCTTACAACACTACTCTTGCTTTGGTTTGGTGTGAGTTTGGAGAGGAATGAGTGGGGGTTTTATAGGCCAAGATTGGAGAGTCGTTTGCGTTTTAAGGTTTAAAATATTTGGGTTTATTTTGAGGCCCATGTGATGATGTTAGTGAGCCCAGTGGCTGAAATATTGGACAAGCTGGCATCAGGTAGGACCAAAAAAAAAGGAATATAGTAAAATTTTAACAATTATGTCCTAATATTATAAAATTATTTTACATCAATTATCCATTACAGATTTAATTTAATGTGATTTTTAAGATAGTTATTATTACAATTAGTAAAAATCTCATTTGTGATAAGTTATAAGTTGATAACGATATAAAAAATATTATATTATTAATATATATATATATATATATATATATATACTTTTTGTATAATATTATATAATATCATGTTTGGAATCATATATGGATTTTGCAGTGTGTTTAGTTGTCAACTCGGTGAAATCATTTAACGCATATGGTTGTTCTGAAATTTCAAAACAGTATGATTAGTTTCAAAAATACATAAGATACTGCGGGTTTTTGTCATTTTTCATCGATTATTGAAAATGATGAATATTTTCGAGGGCTCAAGATTGTTCTTATTACTCTGTATTTGTCTATTACAACTCAACTCCTGTCGTGAACATGCTAAGAGATTACAATATTCATCGAATTCACGCTTAGCTTACTAAAGTTGTCTTGTTACGTTGAGTAATCGCTACAGGCTAGGCATGTAATACACGTGTCTTGTTGTTGTTCTTTTGAAAGCTTATGATCTCAAATAGTGCATCTCAAGTCCGAAGATCTAGTGCTGATCATGTGAAAGCAAGAAATCGGTAAAAACAAGTGTGAATTAGCCTTGAAAATAAAAACCTTGGAACCTTGTATATATGGAGTCCAGAGAAACTCACACAAATACTACTTGCAATATCAAATTTAATGCTTTTATAGCTGAACCAAATCGAAATGTAATTTACCAAACACTAGTCAGTAGTAGGGCTTATATCATCGAGCGTAGCTAGCTTAATTTTTGGTCATCAAAGTTGTTTATTACATAGTGTATAATGTATTATTTAAATATTTTTGAAAACTAAAAACGGTGAGTGCTGCATTTTAAAATTAAAGAAATTGAAAATAAATTATGAGACTAAAATTGAATTAAAAAAAAATTTAGAAGAGCAAATAGAAATATATCTAATCTTAAAATATATTTCCAGAATTATTACATCAAGGCTATTCATTAAGCAAAACGTTTACAATGACTTTTACTTATATAAAATACAAATTAAAACAACAAGTTAAAAGAAACTTAAAAAATAATGGGATAACAAAATAAGAATATACATACTACTTTATCAATATATATATATATATATATATATATATATATATATATATATATATATATTATGGGTCATTACATTAGTAAAAGATCAATGAATCATCTCTATTTGTGTCTTTCAATTTAGTGGTTTAATGAATAACATTTTACTATCTTAAATGTAGAATAAATTGTGTTAAGCAATGTAATAAACAAATATACTTCGTTATCTAAAAGTCTAAATGTGATTTGGTCTACCATTACACATGTATTATTTAAATGTATTTTTTCACTAACACCAGTCAATATCAATATGAATGATAGTAACTTGTATTTCAATATTATAATTAAAATGTCAAGTGTAGTTTTCAATTATTATAAATATAAGTTTAGTTTTTTTTTACAACTAAATATTAGTTATGTAGATAATTATATAGTATTTTTTAAATAATAATAAAATATTTAATTTAGCATATTACTATATATATATAGAGAGAGAGAAGAATATTATATGTATTTATTCAAGGATAAAATAAAGAAATAATCAAATTAACCCACTTATTTTGCAATACATCTAGTTGGTAGGTTGTGAGCATAAGTTAATATAACTAAAAAGTGATTCTATTAGTTGCATAGAGAAGTGTCAACTAGATCAACCAAATCCAATACTATCTTTTTGTTTATTAACAATATATTACAAAATCTAAGCATGTAAATTAAAATTATAATAACATAACTAAAATATAATATAAATAAATAGCGGCGTGTTTTCAGTTCTTTTATAGAAGTTCTTTTGTTGTATTCTTTGACTTATGGATACTTTTCTGGACTAGGTCCCGTGATTTTTGTCTCTCTCGTCCCTCTCGGGTATTTTCACGTTAAAATTTGTTTATGTCTCTGCGTTTATCTTTTTCTTTGGTCTCTAAATTTTTGGTTTGCCCCTCTTGTTTATCCACCCTCAAACAACCACAAACTTTGTATCAAAATTTAATTACTTGGTCTAACGATAAGGTGGATATTTGGGGATTTGTCTCTTTTAAATTGAAATTAGGTTAAGTGGATAATCGTAGTGATTATGAGAAAATAAATGATGAACATTTCAGGAGAAAAGATAGATGTCAAGTTTTTTAGATCCTAGATATCATATGATAAAATCTTTAAAAGTTATGCAATGTCTAATTTATAAATGGAACATGTTATATTATTAATTCATAACCTTTAAATTTATATTTTAATATACTCATAGTTTACCATGCATATATATACATATTTAGATGGTTTATCTATTTAATAACAATTGAAAATTGTTCCTTTACCCTATATGTGCTCATTGTAGAGGAGTCGGCAAGTCTTTTTCTGATAATGTAATAATTTAAACGCACAACTTCAAATGCAATGCATGGTTGACTCTTAATTTCTATAAAAACTGCGAATCGGACAACTAAATAAGCAATTTGCAAAGGTGCAATCTTTGGCTTATTATCGGCAAATATCAAGAAACCAGTAGGCAGGATCAGCCTGTATCGAAGAAAACGATCAAAATAAGGAGTAAAGTAAAGCATTATTAGGCTAGTAGGCCATTGAAGGACAAGCTTTTCTCCAACACATAATTTCATCAATGAGACCATGACTCTCCAATGTGCCATAGGATATTGATCTCGTCGTTAGAACCACAAGTTTAGATATCCTAGCTTTGTTTTGTAATGGAATAAGGAAGCATCATTTTCATCTAAACTATACAGAATATTATAAACGACAATAGCTAGCCTAGCACAAACACGTAAATTATAGAAAAAGTCACCTCATGTTGTTCTTAGAAAAAATAGAGAAAGATATGGACTAGGTTCAATAGTAAATGTTGGCCTCAAGTATGGCTAATTAAATATTGAAAATTGCTAAATGGTAGGTTTGCGTACAAATAATGGATTTTCACTAATCACTGATGAATGGATAAAGTCAAATTTAATCATATACGCATTTCCTTTTTAAGCATTGTTATAATTATAATCGAGTACGAATTACTAACGAGTTTTATAGCGAATTATCATTGGTAAATGGGTGGAAGTGGTTGGGTATTAGAAACAGAGTTAAAATTGTGTGTGTGTATAATATATACACACACAAAATCTTAATTGAATTTTTAAAAAAATATATATTGTTTGAATAAAAATATAATTAATAACTTAATATAGGATTCATTTTAAAATATAAAATTAAATTAAAATTTAAAAAACTAAGACAGGTTCTTCGAAGGTTTTCGTGATACTGGAAAGAAAGGATTGGGTCTACGTTATTTAAATAGATCTTTCTAATGTCTTTAAAATTTGTACGTTTTTGTATTTTTATTTCTTTAATATTTAAAAAAAATGTACGCACAATCATTTTTTTCTTTTTTAACTTTTTTACTTTTAATAAAGTAAGGATGGATTTTTTTTAATTTTTATTTCTTTAAAATTCAAATATATATATATAAACACTGTCAAGTACGGAAAAAACCTACGAGAAACTCACCTCACTTTTCAAAAATTTTAATTTAGCTATATGTTTTTGAATAGATCACACGTTTAAATTCTTAATTATATTATAATTCAAATAATTTATACGAATTGACAATGAAATTAAATTTTTCATCAATATATAATTTTATTTTCATTTTTATTTTTAATTATTATTCCATTAAATATAATTAATTTATATTTTTAATCATTGTATTAAAAAAAGTATAAAAACAATACAAATGGGATGGAATATAGTATTTAATAATTTTAGAATTTAATATCATTTAGACAAATCTTAAAGTAGGGGAATATAATTTACTCTTATCAAAATAAGTGTGGAAAAACATTGCATATCTTCCTTTCTGTTAGAATAAGTATGTAAAAAGATTGCATATCTCCTCCATAAATGTTATTTTAGGGACTACTTTTTTAACAGAGCATTTTTTTCAATGGGAATTCTTTCCACAAGGAATTTTTTTTTTCAGTCTCTTATCTTTAATAATATATCATTTTTCATATCATTTTTTAAAAATTGAATTTCACTATTACTTCAATAAAAATAGATATAATAAATTTATATCACAATATAAATTTTTTATTATAAATATTAAAATACAATTCTTATGCTTAAAAAATTATTTATTACAAATTTAAATTAAATAATCCTAATACAATTTATATATTCAAAATTATTTACTTATTATAAATTTTGGTTGTATAAAATAAATAAAAAAAATATTTTGTGTATTACACATGCTAAAATGCTTATTTTTCAAAAATACCAGTTTGGTGAAAAAATATTTTTTAATTTTCATATAAAATTTTGATAAAGTAAAAGACAAAATATGATTAGAACGTGTTATTATCATTATTTTTTCATTGTCGAGAACAACTTTAGAATGGTTCCAGTTCCAGCTTCATCCATGACGAAGGAGGGGCACGGATCAATCAAAAACCAATTAAAATCACAATTTTCAAGTTCAGTCGTCATCAAATTTGACTAATTGCTTCCTGCAGAAAATGTGGATCTAAGAAGCCCATGTCATAGAAAATAGAAGCACCTGTGACTCAAATGCATTAAATTTAATATATTATGGTCGTAAATATTGAATATTAGATCATAATATTGACTTTTGGGGATGATTATGATAGTGATCATATTCATTCTCTTCCATTATATCAACATTCCAAACACCTGTTATGCACCCCTGTACAAGCTTACTAAAATAGTTTTTAATTCACTTTTTTTTTTCTAACTATGATTTTAGTAGAAGTATCTACTCTACCACTTTGTTTATCTACAGAAGAATTTGATTGGTATTTTTTTTTATAAAAAAAAAAAAAAAAAAAAACATCTCTTTTACCAACTGTACATGGACCTAAGGTGGGGCAACGGGGAAACTACCCCACAAGATAATTTTTTACTTGATTTTTTGTCCATAAAAACATAAGTATTGCCCCATATGATAATTATTTAAAGGAATTTTAAATTTATAAAAGAAAAAAATAAGATAATACTAATCTACCTATAAAAGAATAAAGTGGCATTAATTTACTTAAAAATAAATAAACTGTCTCTAATTTTACCTACTTTAGTTTTTCTACTAACCATTCGGTTTCTCTAACTTGTGTAATATTTTGATTTTTTTTTTCATGAGTTTGTTTAGGTAATTTTCATAAATTAATTTATAAAATTCTCTTCTAATTAGTTTCTTTAAAAAGCTAATTTTTTTAATTTAAAACAAGTTTATTTTACTTTATAAAAAAAATTATTTCATTTTTCTTACATATTACCTTATTTCATGCCATTTGTAAAGACTTCTAATATATTTTGCCAGTAAAATTATCATAGATTACTTTTTCGCCGCTAAATATTTTTTCTAAATCCACCGTTAATTATCAATCGGTGTTTTTTCCATCCGCTAGACTGAAAACTTTACTTAAAGATCCGAGTTCATTTTACTTCTACTAAACTCAGTAAATGTCAATATACTACTCCAACAAACTTGTCAAATTAATAAGAATCATTACTAATTTCAAACCTCAATTTTGGCCATAACCTTCAAAAGATTCAAATAAGATTACATTTAACTCTTTTCTTCTCTCCTTTTCTGGTTCCACCGATCTTAATTCTTTATAAAATTAGGTCTCAACCATTAGAACAAGCAATAGCTTATTAGACATGAACATTAGCTGTAGACTCGGAGCTTAAAAAATATTACAGATGCAATAAATTTTACTTTGTAAAAAAAATATTTTAAAAGAGCTTACATTTAAAACTAAAAGCTCGTGTGGAATGTAGAAAGATCCCTGGAAGTAGGAGAACACTGTGCGTGTATTGATTATCGATCTTCAAATTGGTTTTGCACCGATCGCGGGATATTGTAATCTCGTTTAGAATTTGTTAATTAGATTCTTTCAAACTGATTGCGAAATTATATTTAGACAACAGGCAAGAACGTATGACACGCGTCTACAACATTTTTTCAAAATTCCTCAAAAGTATAATTTGCATGTGTCGTCAGGAATATTAATCTGTTTATTAATTTAATTTGTTTTCGTAGTGAATCTTGTGATGAAAAAAATCGTAGATCCATAATTAATAATGTTTAACAAGTTGTTTGATTATACGCTGATAGTCATAGACGCAATCATATAGTGTATATTAGCTAGTAACAATAACACAAAACAATAATGCGTATTAGCGCGTAATTGATTGATTAAACAAAGGAACCATTTCCCATCATGACTCGTAGTCAGACCCATAGTCAGTAGATCCGTGTTAAGAAGTCCAATGTTAATTAGTGGCATTATCGGAGCAATAATTTCGTTCAAACTTGTCCTTATTTTCTCCGTCTCTGCATGTACCAGATTGTCGGAGGTTAAACTAGTTTAAGTTTTAAACATATTATCTTCCATCTCCATGTATAAATAAAATTCATAAATTTTCTGCTGAAATATATGTCATATTAGGAAATAATGATTATGAAATTTTACCAAATGGACTGTACAAGGTGCCATCTAAAGATCTTAAATCAATCCATCAAATTACTTCAAATTTTATTCCCAAAAGTTATTTTTCTCCTCTTCCTCTCGATATTTATTTCTTTGATCTTCCTATTTTATCCTTCAAATCTCTTAATTTACTGGGGAGGTGTGAATGCTACAAATATTTTACAAAAAAATTGTATGTTAAATTTGTTTTACTTCCAGATTTAATAAATTCGTAAATTAAATTTTTTTTTTTACGGATTTTTAAATTCATAAATTAAAATTATTTACTTACAAATTTATTAAATTCGTAAATTAAATTTTTTATAAGTTAAATTCTTTTTTTACTTATGGATTTCTCAAATTTTTTGCCAGTGATCGAATTTATAAGTTACTCAAAAAAAATATTAACTTATAAATTTAAAAAATTCATAAGCCAAAAATTTGACTTACAAATTTCATAAATCTGTAGGAAAAAAAATTAACTTAAAGATTTGAAAAATCCTTTAACTTACAGATTTAATAAATCTGTAAAAAAAAAAAAAATAATCAACACCTATACTCCCATGGAAATGTTTTGAGAGATTTGAAGGGTAAAATGGAAAAAAACTTATGAAGAAATTGCAACAGTTGCAGAAAACACCCTAACCGATGCAAGAAGAAAAACTGAACCCAGCCAGCCCAACACGTTATGCCCAAATAAAATACCCAATCAATTGGCCCAATAATTTGAGTTGTAATATAGCCAGCAGGTACCATCATAGGTTCTTTCAGTTTTAAAATATACAACAAAAATAATTCACGGGCAGGGGATGTTCAACTTCATGGCCCTCTCTTCCTACACCTTCACATCCTCACATTTTAATCTTCTAGTGTGGGCTTTCCACAACTAAAATGGTGCTAAAAGAAATTTTGTAGGGTGGTCAAAGAAAATTTCTCCTAATAATACTACCCCTCTTTTTTAAGCAAAAAATATTAAAAAAATTTTGTTCTTTTAATTTTATCCATTTTTATTTTTATCTCTAATCTTATTTTGGGTTTGTTTTTAATCCATGTAGTTTTATTGTATTTGCTTTTGATATTTATCGTCTAACTCAGTGAAAATTTGTTTACGTGGTAAGCAATCATTTACGTGTATTTTATCACATGTTCACTTGAGTTCGCTTCTAATTTATATGAAATGTTTTGATCCATACATTTTCATTAGATTTGGTTATTGTCCTTGACCTTTATTTTTATTACATGTTATTTTATCATATTTTGCTTTTGGTCTTTATATGATCTTTTCATAGGTTTAGACATCACCTTATAATAGTAGTCAATTTATTTAAAATATAAAATTAGTATAATCACTATATAATATTGGTTACGAAAGAAGATGGATTTTTATATCATATTAATAAAAATTGATGTTCACAAGTATTTTCATACTTTAATTGATTACTATTTATGTCTAAATCTAGAAGAGATTAAATAAAGATCAGAAGTAAAACATGGCAAACTTACGAGGAAAGAAAAAGGCAAAATAAAAGATAAACATTAGTAGTCAAAAGTAAAAATTAATAAAAGTGCAGAGATCAAAAGCATTTTAAATAAATTACCAATGAAGTCAAATAAACACATCAGAGTGCACAAAATCATCGCCATTTGTTGTATAAGTAATTTTTCTATTAACACAGTTAGACAACAATGATTAAAAGCAAAACACGATAAAAAAAATCAGGGAAACTAAAAACAAAAATACATGTTAGGAGCCTAAAATAAGAATAAGTGAAAATATAAGATATTTAAGTCTAAAAATTCAAATCACAGAAAACATTCTTCCCATCTTTTTCAAATACAAAACCCCTCCCGTTCCGTCTCCCTTCAGCTCATTTTAATTTACCTTTCCCTTTCCTTTTTCCCATTCTCACCTTTCTTCTTCTCCCGTTTGCTCTCAAACTGTCACTCGTCCATTTTCTCCTCTTCTCTAGTGAATTTTGCATTTTTTCTTTCAGTTTATAGACATACCAAAAACTAGTTTGTGGAGTGTATAAAAAATATTCGAAAACTAATCTTGAAAATGTTATTTCTTTGAGAGCATCGATCGGTGCACGTTGGAATAAATTTGCATACTCCTAAAGATATGTGTTGGTTACATTCTTGGAGCTTTTTCACAAAGTTAAAGCTTGTGACATGCATCGGGTTCATATTCCCTAATGCAGACGTACAATCACGCCGATGATGCTAATGTGCATCATATGAAACAACTTGCAGGAGGATACATGACTATTTTGCCCGTACCAAAGTTTTTATTCTGTTTTTTTTTTTTTTTTTTTACTTCAATGTTTTTTGGTGTCAGTTCAATTCATGATGCTAATGTTGTTACAAACATGAATTTATGAGACATTTTAGTAATTAACTCTCACCAATTATCAAAACTACATTATCAAAACTAACTTTAAAATATTTATAAATTTTCATTTATATTTTCCACAAACTAGTTGTTAGGAAAGGTATATTTATTAACAGTAAAATACAAAAACGCTGAAAAAAGAGGGTTGGGGTGGGGGAGTGTAAATGGAATTTCCGTCAACTTTAATCTTGTAAATTTCACAGAGTGCAGCAATTACGCATAATAATGGCCCACTCCTCACAGTAGGCACCATAACCATGAGAATGATCACAGGAACAACCAAATTCGGTTTCCAATAGTTTGTTTCAGCAAATCCTCAACGATCCCTTATTTTGAACTACACAGGAACGCAAATATACGTAAAAGAACAATTAAATCAAACAAGAACATCTCATCCGATCATTGCCTATGGTTCACCACCAAGCTCCACTCGCAGATTGTCATATGGATATACCTTGGGTGTCTGTTACAAAGAATATAGCATAGAAATCAATCGACTTATAGCTGCCAAAAATAGCATTGTATATGGAGTTTCAAAAGAGGAAAATATAGCCATTAGTACAATCAAGTGTGCGATTACATAGACTATACCAAGAACACGGGCAAGACAGAAACCTCAATATTCCATAGACCATGCACAACTAGCAAACAAACTGTTCTTTCAACGAAACAGAAAAATAAGTCCACATATAGCATCAGGTAAAATTAAGAATAGCAATGATGAACTAGATACAAATCCAGTTCTGACTGTTTTGGTAAAATCACACATGACAAAAAAATCGGATATAATGAGAATGTTGGTTAGTAATAAATCTACAGACGGAATTTGATTTCCATTAAAAGCTAGATGCAAGTTTCTTGAACTCACTACTTTTGCTACATGAAAATTACATATGAATCATCATTGTTGTAATCCTAATATATAGTTATTGAAGTAGTTGCCGTTATACTATTTGAAAGCAAGGATGAAGAATGGGGAACAATATCCTATCCTCTGAGAGCACACAAGTAATAATAAAGACTCTCTTCAATTTTGAAACACCCAATAACAGAGTATCTCATATTCTCATCACCAGAAAGCACACAAAAGTTAAAGGCTTCTTTAATTTTAAAACACCCAACTTCATTTTGATGCTAGGTTCAAATTATGATGCCAACATGATTGTCAAAATTGTTAATCTGATCATACAAACATTTGATTGTGCCTGTTCTGCAAGCTTTAATGATCCCTATCTCAGCACAAATTCATTCTGCAAACACGGTAGGTATGCATGCTAGAATACGAGCTCAGTGCAATCATGAGATTCAGTCAATCCCACTCAATGCAATAAATGACCAAATCAGACAATAACCCAGCCCAAATCCAGAAAAAACCCACAAAAGTGGATCCTTCATCTATACCAGAAAGCAACTGCAATTACCCCCGAAAAAAAAGTTCTTAGCTCTTGACCGATACAAGTTGCAAAGAAACCAACTGGGAGTCTGGACTTCAGTTTAACTGCCAAATGAATGCCAGGACTTTAACTAAAGCTGCAACTCAGGTGCTGGGAGGACTGGGTGCTGTCACTCCCCCTGCTTGCGTTCATTATTCTTCTGACTACTGCATTTCTTCTGTATTTGTGAGTGCCTTGCGGATTGCATTGGTATTTGGCAGTGGTGGTGAGAAAAAGATTTTGGTTCAGTTAAGTACAGGAGCAAGGTGTCTATAAAAACCCATAATGAATCTGACCATATACACCACCATGGCACAAACTATGTAGCACCACCAGGTTTTCCTTTTACAGAAACAAGCTATCCTACATTGTATTGTACAAAAGCTAGGTGTGGGTATGATATACATGTGTGCCCATGTACATAAGATGATTTACTGAATAACTAAAGAGGCAAATGCTTATCTCAATAAACAGTCGATGTCCAAGATTCAGACAGATGTCAATGCTTTCCAAAAGAATTCCCACCCCTTATGGTTTTGATTTTTCTGCTTCAGAACTTCACCATACTTTGCTAGCAGCCCCTTCCGCTTTTTGTTTCTTCTGCATTGGAACCTCATCAAGACAGGGAGGCGGGGTGATCTAACCTTGAACGCAAACACATTCATTTGGGAAACAAACATGACTATTTGATCATGGGACCATTAGGTCTAGATAGATCAACCAGCTGTATATCTGTTTGTAGTATGAGAAACAGACTAACGAGACCTCTTCTACAACCCTGTACTTCATTGCACCACATGGGTACTTCAGCATTACAACTAGTAATTACTTCAATGAAGTAATACGAAATATTATAACCTCAATTTCAGAAATGTAGATGAACTGAGGAAGATATCCTTAAACACCCAAGTTATGTTGGACAGATACATACAGATGAAGATGAGATAGACAGTAGCAGAGTAGTCAGTCATGCTCTATAGTTACAATATACTGCTGAAGCAATGCAGCCTAAGGTCACTCAGTGTGCCCACTATGTCATGTTTTTGCATCACCCACAATCACAGCTACTATATTGAAATGGAAAAATTCATATTTGCCCCCAATTTTAGTTTTCCACCCTTATTAACATTCTCGTGTCTCACTGCTTACTGGCCGTTTATGGCCAAGCTCACATTTTCCAGCACTCCCACAGCTTTCCAGCCACAGCTCACCAACAGGTCTCTGTTTACACCCTCTTTGCCCCAACACACCCACATTAGCCACTGCTGAACTCAACCACAAGTCTCTGTTTAATTTTGGCTTGTGGTGTTATGTTTTGTACTTTCGTTGCGTTCTCAGCACTCACAAACCCTATGTTAAATTTTCATTTGTGTTGTGCATGTTCTTCAAACTTGCACACCATCTCTGTTATTTTTTTCTTATTTAAATCAACTCCATCATTTTCCATTTTATGGTAATTGTACATTTAGGGAACGAGTTTTTGATTATTATTATTATGAATGTCTTTAACAATTCTTTATTTTTGAGCATTTAGATTTGTAGCATAAATTATTTGTCGTGTGTCTACAAGGTTCAGTCCAGCAGGCTTTGCTGTCTGAGACTTATTAGGTATTTGTAATAGCAGGCTCAAAGAACCAGAAGTAAGCGAATACATAACAACTCAAAATACATCCACTAAACAGGGAATGAGAACAATAGCATCCAATCCATTCAAACTTAACACCCTTCTAAGTTCCTACATTAACACTCATCAATATTGACCACGATCAACCTACCATAAAATATAAGATAAACAACTACTATAACAGAATTGAAATCAGCTAACATCCAAAAGGCACGATATGTAGCAAATTAGAACCAAATCAAAGTCTACACCAAGCATAAGTTAAAAATGAATTGTGCAGGAGAAAGTTAAAGTGGACGACTTACAAACGGTGTCTTAGATGCTTTGTCATTCCACACAGCCAATAATCCCAAAGACGCAAAAAAACTCAATCCCCCACACAGCCAGGCCAATGCTTCATACTGATCTCAAAATCAAAAAGTAAGAACAATTCACTTCAAACATTAATATGGTCCTAAAATTTTCATATGAAAAAAAGAGTCACCTTTCCAACAGTGTCAGCAATACGATCTATACAGGGTTCGGGAAATGCAGTGCCGTTGTCCCACACAAGTTCGTCATTCATGGGAAGCTGAAACCCCCAAATTCAAAAAAAAAAAAGAAGAATTAAATTTTAGGGTTTTAAGAAAAATAAAAATCGAATGAGATGAGTTAAGAGAAATATACGGGTTTGTCAGGAACGTAGTGTTTGCCGACAGGAAGGCCCATGCCGGAGCGAAGGCGAAGAGAGGAAGCAACAGATCGGGAAACGACGCCGTTTCCGCCTAAGATCCTGGATGCTGCGTTCGTCAATCTACCTGCCATTGTTGATGATTATTTCCTTCTCCTGAATTTTTCTTCTTCTTTCTTCTGTTCTTACACCCACAAACCTCAACCTAATGTTTACTATCACTCGCTGATTAAACGTCTTCGTTTTAGGGGATTCTTCTTTTTTTATTATTATTATTTTTGCCCTTTTAGGAATTATAACTGGGCTTTTAGTTGTTGGTGAACCCATCGTCAATTGGGCTATTGGGTTGGATCTTCCTTTCTTCGATTTTTCTATTTAAAAGGGATGCTATTGCATCACCATTTTGCACTTCACACCATCCGTCAATATTTTTGAACGACATATCCTTAAATTAGTCTACAGTTTAAAATATTATTTATTTCAAGTATTGAAATAAAAATTAATAAAACCATCGAATGCTCTTATTTTAAGAAAATATATATTTTCCTTATTTGACTTGTTAAAAAAAATACTTATAGAACGATCATAATATAAATAAAATTTAATTTCTTAATTTCTAAAAATAAAAAAAAAATAAAAAATGAACAAGGTTTATTGCTTCTCACATAAAGTGTATATATTTTTTTCCATTTCCTTTGTTTGCATTGTTTTAGAAGAAAAGTTTACTTTTATTTATTTATTTAGTTAAAGGAGCCATTTTTTCCAGTGTCTATTAATTTTTTTCAAGAATGCAAAAATTAAAATATTTATTCTCATATTTATTATACAGTTATTAAAATATATTTTTAAATATTTTCTATTTCCATTATTGATGCGCCAATGTCAAATTTTTAGCAACTTTTATTGTTATCAGCATGGAAAGTTATTTCCTATAAAATATTAAAATCTATTACTTATAACTTTCATTTTATTTTTTTATTATTTTGAATTTTAAAATATATTCACGTGAATATTAAAATGTAACAAAATATTTTTTTAAAGTATACCGGGAAAAATAACTTGGGAATGTAAACAAATGCCCCCTTTTAAGATAACATTAATCACTATTTTAAATTGATATTTGCTTTATTTCCAAACTTAAGGACACAGATGTCAGCCAAGTCTAACAATTCGTAATTAACTATCAAAATCAATTTTGTTTAATTTAAATTAATCGGATGAGACCGGAAAATAAATGCTAATAGATGAACCAAATAAAAAATCAAAGGCAAAACGTGGTTCAGCCTTGCAGCAGCAATAGAGTCACACAACCCCCAAAACTAGAAAGGAAAATGAAATTTCCGGTTGGCTGGTTAAAATCATACAGGAGGAAACACATCTCACAAGATCCGGCCAGCACTTGGACCCAACAAAAACACTTGCACTGCATGGGGCAGAGAATAACAGTAACAAGTAGTAAAATAATTTAGGCGAAACCACATCATGATAGGGAAATAGCACAAGAAAATTAAAGGACAAAAAGCATTAACCAGCAGCATATGGAGGATGGTCTCTCAAAATTCAAATACCCAACTGAGTATGCAAATGAAGTATGGTCTTGGCAGAGTCCCTAAGCCTCTGAGTCTCTTCTTCATTTAAATGCACATTGGTGACACCCAGTATCCCTCCTCTACCAATCTGAGCTGGCAAACTCAGAAACACATCCCCATCAATTCCATAAAACCCCTTAGACAGAACAGACACAGGGTGAATCTTCCTCTGATCCCTCAGAATGGACCGAGCCAAGTGAGCCACCGAATACCCTATGGCCCAAGATGTGTACCCTTTCAACCTTATCACTTCATACGCACTATCTATCACCGTCTTGTGTATATTCTCCAGCGTCTCTTTCTCATACGCTATCTGCTGATTCTCCAAAAAACTTAGCACCGGCACACCCCCAATGCTAATGCTAGACCATAACGCCACCGAACTATCTCCATGCTCCCCTACTATATAAGCCTGCAATGCAATCACAACTTTCTATCATTCTTCTAGCTTTACGTGCACAAAATCACATCCTATAATCATAATTTCTATTACAAAATCAAAAAAATATTTTTTTATGCTTGCTGTATCCGAATGAATTTAATACTAATTTTATAAATTTAGGATTTAGAAAAAGGAAAAGAAGTGAAGTGACGTTGACGTTGACTGACCTGAACGTCTTGGGCGTTGACGTCGAGGTGATCGGCGATGAGGAAACGGAAGCGAGAGGAGTCCAAGTTGGTGCCGGACCCGATGACCCGGTTGGAGGGAAACCCGGATAGTTTCCAAGCGACGTAGGTGAGAATATCGACAGGGTTGGAAACGATGAGGAGAGTAGTTTCTGGCGAGTACTGAACCAAAGGGGGTATGATGGCGCGGAAGAGCTTCACGTTCCGCTGGAGGAGGTTCAGCCGGGACTCGTCGGCGATCTGACGAGCGCCGGCGGTTACGATACAGAGATCGGAGCCGGCGGTGACTGAAGAATCGACGGCGGCGTGGATCTTGGTGCGGGGGAGGAAGGCGGCGGCGTGCTGGAGGTCGAGGACCTCGCCGTGGAGCTTGTCGGCGTTGGTGTCGACGAGGACGAGCTCGTCGGTGAGGTCTTGTGTGAGGATGGTTTGGGCGATGGCCATTCCGACGTTGCCGGCACCGATGACAGAGATCTTGTTGTGACGTTTGGTGGGAGAAGGTGGTGCGGCGTTGTTAATGGGCTTAAAGAAGGCCTGGGTCAGGTCCAGCCCGCCTGGGCCCAACGTCGAACCTGAAGCGCTCTTGTGCATGATGGATATGTTGGTGTTTGTTGTTGATGGTGGTGTTGTTGTTGCAGCACACAGGTTAAGAGGGTGGGTTTTATAATAGGCAGTTTGTGTGACCAGTACTTCAAACTTCAAACTGTGACACGACAGCCTCTTGTTTCGGACTACTCAGTTCGGAAGCAAAACAGCTTTGCCGCCTAGTGCTAACTTTCTTTTACGGGAAATTAACTAATATTATTTTTTCCTTTAAAAAAATTATTATTTTACATGTTCTAATCTCGTTTTAAAGAATAAGAATAAGTACCTGTCTTGTCTCTTTTTTATAACGAAAATCAAGAAATGTTGTCTGGATTAGGTATTTAAAAAAATTAAAATTACTCATCACTTTTATCTCATTTTTGGCGTTCACTGTTCATATAAATATACAACTTCCTCCGAATCCGGAAATTTGCTATCTAAATTACCAAAATGGTATATTTTAAAATTCATTATTGTTAAGTTAAGATATTAGATCTCTAAATATTTTGATATCAAGGATACGATTTAAATATTGAGACGGAATAGTTTAATACAAAGTTAATTAGAGAAATATTAAAATTTTAGACGCATAAATTTGAGGAAATTAAATATACACATCAACATAAAAAATTATAAATATAGACAAACACAATCTGGATTTGAGAATTCTTATTGATTCTTCGTTGATAGAATGAAAAGAATTAGGGGAATTAGAAGTTAAGTGATAAACAAATACTTTAAAAGAAATAATAAAGAATGGACGACGTAGAAAATAAATTTGAGTCACGTTTTCTTATCGTTTATGAACTTAAGTTAAGTTCTTTTAAACAACAGAATTATTCGCGTCAAATCAGAACAAAATCAGAATAAAGTCAAAATAATATTATTACTCAAGAATTTTTAAAGGTGGAAACTTTTTTCTGACACAAGGTACGAAAGTAAATTATACTTTTTCAGTGTTATCTCTGAATAAATCAAAAAATCATTGATATGTGTTGACTTCTGCTGTGAAAACATTAAATGTTCTGATTGCTCCAATCTGCAATCTCTGTTGTATCAAGAAAATGACAACTTTCAAAATATTTTTTGGTTTAACGGATACTTCAAGAGCTCTCCTATAAAATGACTTTTAAGTTCTCAATCTTCATTGTAAAAGCCTATGAAGAAGATATTTCTTCAACTCTCTTAATACCTTGTTTTAGCCTACGGAGGAGGCTGTGTTTAAAAAATAAATACCTTGTTTTAGTTTGTAGAGATTGTGTCCAAAGAATACCAGTTATTTATCTTGTGGAGACTGGATTCAAAGAATATCTATGTATAAACATAAATGGTTGAGTTCAAAAATACTTGTAAAAGTGTCTATGTTAGTAAAATTTTAACAAATTATTAAGAAACCAGACGTAGTCTTTAAAATGAACTAGTATAAAACTTTTGTGTCTTGTGTGCTTTCTTTGTTCTAACTAAATAAGATATTAAAAGTTGATCTTTCTTAAAATCAATCTTTCAACTGAATTCTCTTTGTATATGTCGCTTTTAAAATATAAGACGCAAACTTATATCATCCATAAAATTAAAATTTTTAATTAACACAATTCAACCTCTTTTTATATTTTCTCTTTTTATATTTTCTCTTTTACGATTATATTGTATTTTATTTTTAACCTTTATTTTTATCTAAATCATCAAAACCAACGTGATAGTAAGTAAATGTATTAAAAAAATTTGTTAACAACTTAAGTTTTTTTAATTTTCTTTTTCTTTGGCATGTTGTACTTTTATCAATTTTAATATTTCAAAAAATTATATTACTAAATTTTTATGTTTTTAAATTCTTTTATTTTTTAATTATGAAATTATAATTTTTATCATATTATTAAGTAATTAACGATTTATTAATATATATTAATGAATTGTGAGGAGAATGAATTAATTTAATTTTTTATTTATTTTATATTTTGAGTAAATAATCCAAATAAAATTATTGTTTTATCATTAAATATATATGTTTTTACGTTAATTTTTTAAATAATAATAAAACAAAAATAGTAAAATTTTAATAAAATATATAAATATATTATTAAATAATCAAATAATATTTAAAAATAATAAATTTATAAATTTTTAATAATTTGATGGAAATTTATAAATATAGAGTTTGATGATTGAGAAAATTATAAAAAAAATATAGTTAGTCCTAATTTTATGTGTAAGAAAATATAACTAAAATATAAATATACTGAAACCATCAGTCGGAAACTAGGCCGACACGAGAGCAAGTAAGTCGTGGAATTGACCACAACTTTCTCAGTAACTTATTTTTTTATTATTTCTACTATGTTTATATAAAATATTTTACGATGAAAAATAAATTAATTTAATGTGATAAAATCAGGGACAATATATTATTTACTAAATAATGTTAATGAGTGTAAAATAAGCAATGTAGTATGTAAATTACATTATCAATTAATTATTTTTCTGATAAATTTATTAATTTTGATAATAATTTATCATGTTAAAAATTATACAAAATCTAATATATAATGAAAAAATTGTTTAAAATAGTTGTTTCTAATATCTTAATCTCATTATAATTTTTATAAAAATTTAAAACTGATAATTTAATTAAAAAACTAAAAGAAATAAAAGTAAAATTATAATTAGATGAATGAGATATTAATATAATATTTAATATATTATAATCATAAAATTATGACACAGATATTAACGCATCAGAATTGATATAATATTTAAAAGGTTATACCGATATAATTTGATCTCTCCTTTGTATATATATATCACCGGGAAATGAAAAAAAATTATATGATTTAAATAATATATAAATCATGAAAATAATATTATACATGATATGTTTGACGTAATAATTAATTTATCTTTTCAATATTACAAGATATGCATCACAATAATTATTAATCTTTTACTATTATTATTATTTAAAGATGGTTAAATAAATCTTTTACATTATTATAATTATCAAATTTTAGTGTCAACAAACGTGTGACAGAGATCAATCAGAATAATTAATGTTTGCACAGGCTTTTTCTGACTTGATCAGAGACATCAACAAAAAGCATGTTTGCTTTTAGGTATTCTGAGGTTTTACCTGAGATCTCTATTGTCTTTGGAAGCTTCTTGAGTAACGGCTAGATTTGAATTGGGTAGCGAGTTACTAAGTCGAACTTCATTAAGCGAGGTAGACGAATGAATAAATAAATGAGTTGTGTGTTGAATTCATTAAATCATCTCCTTAGTCAGTTCCTTGGTCTATGCTCTTGATCGATCTTGATCTGTGCTCTTGATCTGATGCTTCTTGATCTGATGCCTCTTGATCTGATGCCTCGATCTGTACTCTTGATCTGATGCTTGATCTGTGCTCTTCCCGTCGATGCTTCAATCGAGCTCTTAAATACGATGCTTGATCGAGCTCTTAAATCGATGCTTGATCGAGCTCTTAAATCGATGCTTGATCGAGGCTTAAATCTAATGCTTGATCGAGCTCTTGTCGATGCTTGATCAAACTCTTGATCGATGCTTGATCTGAGCTCTTCCTCGATGCTTGATCGAGCTCTTGATCGATGCTTGATCGAGCTCTTCCGTCTACGAGGCATAACGGATCATTACGTAATTATCAAAACTAAGATGTTAAATCATCTTGACTTAACAATCTCCCCCTTTTTGATGATTACAGACCACACTAGCAGATTCTTTATCTTCTACTTGAGACAGAGCAAAAGGATGTATCAGAGCTAGATAGATGATCTTTATCATACTGAACTTGAAAGAGTAACAAATCAAAATCTCCCCTCAACTTGTTCTTCATCCTCTTGTCTTCTTCTGCATCTGAACTTCCTTTAAGACTAAGCACTTGTATTAAGCTCCCCCTCAGCTTTTGATCTTTTCTTTTTCTTTTATTTTATTTTGCTCCCCCTCAGCTTTTGCATCTTTCTTTTTCTTCTTCCCCTTGGTTGTACACATTTTTTTTTAATCCTTTTTTTTTTATATCTCTTTCATCCTTATTTCTCATTTCTCTCCCCCTTGGGCTGCAATCATCAAAAACATCTTTTCTTGCATCTTCTGGGTTTTCCACGGAGGCTTCCAAGGCCTTCTTATCTCTCATTACCTTCTTTCATCTGATGAGGTGTATCTAAGGATAGCGTGCCTCTTGCTTTAAAAAGCTAGACATATGTAAAGCATTAAAGAGCTTTGTCCTGTACACTCAACAGAGATGTTAGAAGATAACATGACGTTGCATCTGTTGAAGAGTCAGATAGACTATTTCAACTAATGATCAGACGCAGCGTTTTGTTTATAGACGATAAGGATAGACAAAAGAAATTTAAACAGATACGAAAACTTATTCAGATGAGACAATTATTTCTAAGTTTTCAAAAAAGATTTGTTTAAATTCTTTGTAAGAGAGTTTGAATCATTGAAAAACATTTTGAATAAAATAATATCAAAAGTCTTTTTTTTTTTAATTGGATGTACACATGAGCAGCTCACCTTACTTAAAACATTATTTCAAGCTCCATTCAATTGATATTTGAATGCACTTCTCCAATGCACTTGGGTTCAATTTTTCTTGACACCAAAGCACGTTCAAAAAGGTCTCTAAAATTCGACCTGTTTGTATTCTTTGAAAAATTTTGCTTCTTCCATCTGAATTGGTGAATCTGTCTTCTCAAGACCCATAGATGGTAGATCTCTTACATGATCTGTTGTTTTGGAACAAGGACATGTTGATGATCACATATTGCATGTATCCATTGTTCAGATTGTACCATCTTTATACATTCTCTCTTTCTATCTGCAACAAAAATTATTTTTGATCTTGGTACCCAGATTTTCTTGGGTCCAATTTTGTTAGTTGTAAGGTTCCGTCTGTCATAGGTTCTTGAATGACCTTCAGACTGTTTCGGAGACCTGTTAAAAATCGCTTCTACATACAGACGAATGAATTTGTGATTTTCTTTCGTCTGTCACATGATTATAACCAAGTTCACTCTTGTTAAGAGGAGATCTTCCACATTTTAAAGTATTTTCGAGCTTGGAAGAACTCAAGGTGAACTTGTTTAAATCTTTCTTTAAGAGTTCATTTTCTTCTTTTAAATATTCAAATCTAAGAAGAAGATGACTCTTTTCAGTGTCAGACGAAGAGGGTGATTCATCTGATATGTTTTTCTCAGATAACTGGACATTTATAGCTTTCAGATTTTCAATTTCTTCTAAAGCCTTTTTGAGCTTAGATTTGCAATTTATATATTCTTGAGCTATAAAATGTGAGTTAGCGAGAAGAACATCATATGACATGTTCTCGTAGTCGACTCGAATCGAATCGAAGAAGATGAGGATGAACTAGATATATTTAAAAGATTTACCTCAGATGATAGAATGTCTCTTGCCATGAGACAAATATTTGCATTCTTTTCTTCAGATGATTCGTCTGAGCTTTCGTCATCTAGATCATCCCAAGTGGCTTGTTTCTTCTTTCTTCTAATCTTTTGGGGATCCTTCTTCTTCATCAATCTTTTGAATCTTCTTGCCATCAAGGAGATTTCTTCTTCAGAGGAATCTTCAGAGTATGTTGATTCTGCTTTCTTCATACTTGACTTTTCTCCATCAAGCTCATCAATGTTGGATAGAGCAATAAGCTCTTGAATTTTCAGCTTCCCCCTTTTACACAAATGAACTTCATGCACTCTCGGCGCTCAATGAGTTCATCTAGAGTAGGGTCTTCATATTTCTCCCAACGGATATAGCGGTGGACATAGCTTCCCATGGTGCGGGTCGTTGTCCAAAATCTTCATGTTGTTTTGGGCTCTTGAAAAAGTAATTTCCAATGCAGCTAGCCCATTCAGAATAGTTTGGAATCTTCCAAACATTCCGTCTATAGATTCTTCTCTTTCCATGGAGAACATTTCGTACTCTTTTTGAAGGGTTGCAGCTTTCCTAAGTCTGACATCTTCAGTTCCTTCATAAGAGATCTTCAACGCATCCCAAAGCTCTTTGGCTGTTTTGTAGGCACAGAATCTGTTATATTCTGTCCTAGAAAGAGCACACGTTATGGCATAACGTGCCTTGTTGTTGAGCTCTGCGATTGTATATTCTTCATTTACCCACTCGATTCGGGCTTGGTCGGGGGGAATGTCTCATACGTTATGATCTTCCAAAGTCTATATTTTGTGGACTTGATATACATCTCCATCCGTCTGCCTTGATAAGGGTAATCATTTCCAGAGAAAGCTGGAGGAGTGTTCATGGAGGAGCCTTCTGCAATGAGCATCGTTTGGGAGTTCGCCATCCCGGATCTTTTCCTCTAGCAGCTGTTAAGCACTCAACCCTTAGAGGTTGAGCTTTGATACCAAACTGTAAAGTACAAAAACACACAAGAAGGGGGTTGAATTGTAGATTTGTTTTTAAAACTTTTCTCTAAGACGATGCGTTTGCGTCTGTTGTTTTCAAAGCTTGATCAGACGCAAGATTGTTTTCTTCTTTAAGATTGATTTTATTATCAAACTGTTGAAGTTATTATCCCCTGTTAGTTAACAGATAAATCAATAGAGAAGACAACAATATTTTTATACTTGTTCGTCTGATCAAGACTACATCCAGTTCCCCAACAACACGCTAAGGTTCCAATATGAGTATTCTTTGAACCCAGCCACTCCTGGCTAAATACAGATATTATTTGGGCACAGCCTTCTCAGGCTAAAGAGGTATTCTTTGAACCCAACCTCCACAGGCTAAACAAGGTATTCTTTGAACACAGCCTCCACATGCTAAAACAGAGGTATTCTTTGAAACACAGCCTCCACAGGCTAAAACAGAGGTATTCTTTGAAACACAGCCTCCTCAGGCTAAAATAGAGGTATTCTTTGAAACACAGCCTCCTTAGGCTAAGAACACCACAACAGTGGATTTAGGAAGATGAAAGAATAAGTTTATCCTCTACGCAGAGAGGGGTTTTACAATGAGATCTATTCTAAGTTCAGGGCGAGTGAACTTTGCTTGAGAGCTTGAAGCTTGAATATGATTTCTTTGTTATGCAGTTCGCCGGCCTTCTCTTGAAGTAATAAAGTCCTTTTATAGAGAGCTCCTTGAAGTATCCGTTAGACTGAAGATTTGAACGTTGGTCCTTTGTCTTGGGGTCTTCAAACGTGTGACAGAGATCAATCAGAATAATTAATGTTTGCACAGGCTTTTTCTGACTTGATTAGAGACATCAACAAAAAGCATGTTTGCTTTTCGTGTTGCAGGGGTTTTGCACAGATCTCTATTCTGTCTTTGGAAGCTTATTGAGTAACGGCTAGATTTGAATTGGGGTGCGAGTTACTCCATCTGAACTTCATTAAACGAGGTAGACGAATGAATAAATAAATGAGTTGTGTGTTGAATTCATTCTTCTGTCTCCTTCCGTCTGTTCCTTCGGTCTATGCTCTTTAGTCTGATGCTTCAGTCTGTGCTCTTTAGTCTGATGCTTCTTGATCGATGCCTCTTGATCGATGCCTCGATCTCACTCTTGATCGATGCTTGATCTGTGCTCTTAAATCGATGCTTGATCGAGCTCTTCTTGTCGATTCTTGATCGAGCTCTTCCGTCGATGCTTGATCGAGCTCTTGTCGATGCTTGATCTGAGGCTTTAAATCGATGCTTGATTTGAGCTCTTCCGATCGATGCTTGATCGAGCTCTTCGTCGATGCTTGATCTGAGCTCTTAAATCGATGCTTGATCCGATGCTTGATCGAGCTCTTCCATCTACAGGCACAACAGACTGTTCTGTAATTATCAAAACTAAGATGTTAAATCATCTTGACTTAACAGGGTTGTAACCTTCGGGCCGGGTACTTGCACGAAATCATCAACGCCTAACCCAAGTCCTCAGGCCAAGTTGGCCATTTCTGGGCCAGACCCTCAGATTAAACCAACCTCAATAGTGTCGAGCCCCTCATCGGAAGCCAACCTTGAAATCTCTCCTCTGTACGTGCCACCATCAACCGTTCTGCTGGTCAGTCCAAGATTTCAACCATTGATGCTCCAGGTGCCAGTCCCTATTGTCGCCTCGAGTCCGAGTTCGTCCCCTAGTACCGGTTTTAACCTTCCATCTGGAGCAAGGTGTTGGGGTAGGCCCGAAGACGGGACTCAGTTGGAGCACATATGTGTTGAAACTAACCGAGGCGAATCCTTATGGGGAGTCTTGGTTTGTGAGGTGGGCAATTGAATTTGAGCCTGAGACGCCGAGTTCTTTCGACCGGGAGCTACTAAGGTCGGTAGGACTCCTTGTTGTATTCGATGGGTCCGAAATTCTCGTGGGTTGTTTGTTAGCTGTACTTCGTCATGGTTGAGATGAGTTAGTTAAGAACGTCGAGTTGGGTGAGACAGTCCAAAATCTCCATGCCCAAGTGTTGAGATTGGAGAGGGAATCAACTGAGTCGCAGACTACTAACACAAGGTTATCAATGGGCATATCTGGGGCCTAGGCTAACGCGCGCATGGCTCAAGGTCAAGTGGAGCTTCTGACCAGTCAGTTAGAGAATTGTCAGGTGGCTCTGAAAGAGACCAAAGATAGGGCAGACAAAGAGTTGGAAGAGGCCACGGAAAAGTGTCGATAGGCCGAAGCGAAGGCGGACAAGAAAACCGAGGTGGTAAAGGCGCTATATTAGCAACTCAAAGCTAATCAGAGGAAGATGACCGATTTAGAAACCTCGGTGGCTGAGCTAGGACTGCTCAGGGTTAAGGTAGCTAAGGTCGAGCCTCTTCAGGCCAAAGTGGCCGAGCTGGATTATAAATGTATTGACTTGAATGCATAGTTAGAGGATGCCTTTATTGAGAGATTCCATGATGGGTTTGACAAAGCCGTCTAGCAAGCTCTACACAATGCCCTAGGCTTAACTGTGGAGTCTTTCAGTTATGTGAAGGACATTGTGGACGGTCAGCTGGTGGAAGATGAAGATTAATTTGCGTTTGTTTTTGCTTGTTAATATGTGTCGGCTCGGTCCTTTGTATTTCATTTTAGACATATGAGTTTAATTTTCCCCTTTGATGAATGAGACGAGCCGAACACCTTTTGTATTGCTTTTAACTTAATGAATGAGGACCCTCAAATTCACTGTGGTTGTATAATCTTTGTAAGCAGTTCAATGTCGGGCCAAGTGGAGTTCAACAAGGTTGTCGACTCGGGAGCTAATAAACAAATAATAAACTTATAAAATGATAAGGCCTTTGAGGCTAAATTGGGTACTTGATACCTTGATAATAATCGCTCCAAATTGAGTACTTGATACCTTGATAATAATCAATCCTGTAGGGCTGGACTTATTTAATTAATGGATGCTTGTAATGGCCACGCTCATATGAGGCGGGGTCGAGCTATCCGAGGAGGAAAAACGCCAAGTGGATATTTTGAAGTGCCTATCTCGTCCACTTAACTGTCGCATCCTTTCATGCCTTTCTTCCAACCCGGATCCTAAGGCTAGGTTCAAGGGTAAGAGCCGACAACAATGTTTTATTTGTATGGCTTAGTAATGACTATGTTGTTGTTTGTGCAGAGCTCATGGGTAAGGATTTGGACACAAAGGATGTAACGCCCCTCTATTTTCATTGCTAAAATATTTTCATTTTCTCCAATTATTATTATTGTATGAAAATGTTTCCCTTCATTTAGATTTCTTTATATAAAATCTTAAAATAATTTTCCTTGCTAACAAAAACGTCACCAAAATAAAACACATCACATATATCATATCGTAACCATACATCAAAAGTTATTTACAAAACGTCACATAAGTACGTAATATTGTGATAATTATAAAATACACATTATTCACAAAAATCCTCATGTTAGCTATCCTTCCTTCACATCTCCAAATAGAATTATCCTGTTAATCTGCTCCCCCAAATAAAATTTAGGATCATCACAGGTGTCAAACCACAGACACAAACACGCAAGGGTAAGTTTCAAAATTTAAGTAACAATACATAGCATATAAAAATATCAATAATAATACATACCATATAAAAATATTAATATGATACATATCATACTCACATAAATAAAGCATGAATTATGACTAAATGAAATTTCTATATGATGCATGCTCCAACCTCAACTCCAAAAATATGCAATGTGGTACCATCTCAGATAATACGACATCATCATCGTAAAACTTACCGTGGGTTGGGATTTCACGGTGGTGCACAGAATCTCATAAACAATCATGTGATCATCATGATTTAAATGAATTCTCACTATAAAAATCCCCAAGTCTGGCATCCCACCTAGACGCACGGATTAAGTTATTATCTGCACCTCTAACCGAGGCCACCTCTTTTGAGGCATGCATGAATGAATGAAAACTTATCTCCCTTTCTAAAAATCTCATTTAAAACAGCATCAATCTTATTGATATTATAAGTCCACTCCATCATTATATTTTATGTTATGGGTTAATAATTTATAGTATAATAGTCATAGTTTTCATCACAATCTTCAACGTGCATAGCATAGGTAATTAATCACAGTCTCAATCGTCAACCAAATTCAAAGAAAAGCTAAACATACACAATCCAAGTCATTATACAAATATACATCCAAAGTCATTCACATTCAAATCAAATTTTCCAATTACTCTTTAAAATTGTTAAAAATCTCCATAAGATTAAGTATTATATAAATAACTTAAAGTTATGAAATCAGTAAAGGTGGCAGAGCCTCCTAGTTAGATCTCATAATTTTAAGATCTCAAATTATCATTTCATAAAATTAAATATTATATAAATAACTTAAAATTATGAAATCAGTAAAGGTGGCAGAGCCTCCTAGTTAGATCTCATAATTTTAAAATCACAAATTATCATATGAAATACAAACAAATGAAAGCGGAAATATTTAAATATAAAGATATAAATATGCGGTATTATAAATGAAATCTGGACTAGCTCAGTTGGTTAAGACATGATGGGAAGCACCAAGGTTTTGGGTTCAAGTCTTGCTCACTTTATTTTTAGTTATATATATATATTTTATTTTTTATATTTGAAAATTTAAGTAAATTGCAACTTCTCTTATAATTCTTTATTACTTTAAAACTTCAATAATAATTATAAGTTCATAAATTTTAGAACACAAATATTTTGAGATTATTCTAGAATTTTTAGAAAATTGAAAACTTAATTAAATTGAAAAATTAAAATAATTTAGAAACTTCCTCACCTTGATTTCTTTTGGCTACTCTTTTGGAAGACTTTGAGAAAGCTTTTGAAGGTTGAAAGAAGGTTGATTCTACTCTCAAAGTTAAATGAAATAGGTTTTTGGTGAATTTAGAAAAATTTGGAATTTTAGCAAAATAAGCTTATGGTTTTGGGAAAATTGGAAAAACTAAGATTTTGGTGTTTTGGTGCAAATGAATTCATGGTGAAGTGTTCTCAAATGGTTTCTATTTATAGATGAAATAAAATTTAAAATATTATTAGTGGTAAAATTTAATATACTTAGTGGTTTTACCATAAAAATTTAATTAGAATTCTTTTTCTTTTTAGTGCACCACTAATCAGATTGGTGCTAATACCACTAATTTAGTGCATCCTTCCATCACTCCTTACATATTGCACTTGTCATAATTTTCACAATTTTTCTTGTTCACATTTTCTCTCGTACTCATTATATACATTATATTTTTATAAAAATATCAGATAGGCCTATTAGCTCAGTTGGTTAAAGCATTCTGCTACTAACTTGAAGGTTGCAAGTTCGAGTCCTGCATGTGACATTTTAATTTTAAAATTTTTTAAACAATAAACTAGTACTTGATATATATCTTATATTTTATAAAAGTATCAAACAAATGTAGTAGCTTAGTTGGTTAAAGTGATGGCTTAATAACTTGCAGGTTCGAATCTTGCATGGGTCATTCTAAGTTTATATTATTTTTATTTTTTATTTTTTTTTATTTTTTATTTTTTATTTTTTTTTAATTCTTAAAATATTTCTCAAATCAAATATAAAATAAGATTTCTTAATAATAATATAATTAAAACAATAAATTTTCAGTAATTCGAAATATAAAATAATATTTGAAACATCAAATAGTAATAAAAATGTCAAACAACAAATTTATTTTTTTATTACATTTTTATTTAGAAATGTAATCATAATTTTCTCAAATTACGTAATAATATTGCTACCCAATGATAAATTATTTTTGAATTACATTTTCTGTCTAATCAAATTATAACAGTAAATAGTTAATATGCACATTTTTATAGAATTTTTAGTAAATGTTTTAACTACGAAATTATTTATGAAAATTAATTTTGAGGGTGTTACAAAGGAGACAAAGGCCAAAGCGAACAGAGTATTGAAGGAGAGGATGGTGACAATGTCTCGGCCAATATCCACCTCGGCCTCAAAGCATAAAAGACCTAGGTCGACCAAGGGAGGACCGGGCTGGTCCTTCAGAAGGCTAAAACTTCAACTGCCGAAAGGGGGTCATCTTTTAAGGTTGTAACCTATGGGCCGGGTACTTGCACCAATTCATCAACGCCTAACCCAAGTACTCAGGCCAAGTAACCAACGTTTATTGAAAAAAGCAACCCCAAAGATTTAGGACCAAAAGCGGTTAGTAGTAACCATTGAATAAGTTTCTTCAATTAGGGTTGGGTTAAAAGCATGGAATGTATTTGCGTCATCACCATCTTCAAATAAAGTATTTTCTACGGTGGCACCATGAATAACGGCCACTTTTGGGCTCGACCCTCAGATTAAACCAACCTCAATAGGGTCGAGCTCCTCATCGGAAGCCAACCTTGAAATCTCTACTATGTACGTGACACCATCAACCGATCTGTCGATCAGTCCGAGTTTTCAACCATTGGTGCTCCAGGTGCAAGTCCCTGTTGTCGCCTCGGGTCCGAGTTCCTCCCCTAGTACCGATTTTAACCTTCCATCTGGAGCAAGGTGTTGGGGTAGGCCCGAGGACAGGACTCGATTGGAGCACATATGTGTTGAAAATAACCTAGGGGAATCCTTATGGAGTCTTGGTTTGTGAGGTGGGAAATTGAATTTGGGCCTGAGACACCGAGTTCTTTCGATTGGGAGCTACTAAGGTCGGTAGGACTCCCTGTTATATTCGATGGGCCAAAATTCTCGTGGGTTGTTTATTAGCTATACTTCGTCATAGCTGGGATGAGGTAGTTAAAAACGTTGAGCTGGGTGAGACAGTTCAAAATCTCCATGCCTAAGAGTTGAGATTGAAGAGGGAATTGGCTGAGTCGCAGACTACTAACACAAGGTTATCAATGCGCATATCCGAGGCCCAGGCTAATGCGCGCATGGCTCAAGGTCAAGTGGAGTTTCTGACCGATAAATTAGAGAATTGTCGGGTGGCTCTGAAAGAGACCGAAGATAGGGCAGAAAAAGAGTTGGAAGAGGCCAAGGAAAAGTGTCGATAAGCCGAAGCGAGGACAAGGAAACCGAGGTGGTAAGGGCGCTACGTCAACAACTCGAAGATGGCCGAACTGGGTGGCTGAGCTAGGACTGCTCAAGGTTAAGGTAGCCGAGGTCGAGCATCTTCAGGCCAAAGTGGCCGAGCTGGATTATAAATGTATTGACTTGAATGCATAGTTAGAGGACATCTTTATTGAGAGATTCCATGATGGGTTTGACAAAGCCGTCCGACAAGCTCTACACCAATTGTGGAGTCTTTCAGTTATGTGAAGGACATTGTGGACGATCAGCTGGTGGAAGATGAAGATTAAATTGCATTTATTTTTGCTTGTCAGTCCGTGTCGGCTCGGTCCTTTGTATTGCATTTTAGAAATATGAGTTTGTTTTTCCCCTTTGATGAATGAGACGAGCCGAACACCTTCTGTATTGTCTTTTAACTTAATGAATGAGGACCCTCAAATTCACTGTGGTTGTATAATCTTTGTAAGCAATAAAATGTCGAGCCGAGTGGAGTTCAACAAGGTTGTCGGCCCGGGAGCTAATAAACAAATAATAAACTTGTAAAATGATAAGGCCTTTGAGGCTAAATTGGGTACTTAATACCTTGACAATAATCGCTCCAAATTGAGTACTTGATACCTTGATAATAATCGATCCTGTGGGGCCGGACTCATGTAATTAATGGATGCCGACATTCATTGAGTGGTTTGTTGAGCATGCGGAACCAAGGGGAGAATGTTAAAGGGTATCTGTTGCGAACAAGGTTGGGCTTATGATCTTGCATTGGGTTGAGTAACTGGAGGACCCGAAACGGGAGGAACTCCACCCATGTTGACAAGCTGATCATTTTGGGTCGCGGGGCGGTTGTGGTGGGAATCAACTTCCTATTCAGAACGACAGTTGGGAGGTTGGTTGGATTGCGGTAATAAGTTGTCAAGCAGAGGAGGCACTTTTTCAAGCCGTGCAAATGGATTGCCCCTAATTGAGAGTTGTTCTCAGAGGGACAACATTTCGGCTTGAATGGCCTGATGGTGTTCCTGCACATTCTGCAATTCTTCCCGGTGTTAGGTTCTAAGAGTTGCAATTTCTTGGCGAACGCCGTCCATGGCGGTGAGGGATCGAAGTGCTTCTAGCATTGTCACATCCATTCGCAAGGTGGAAGTGTGAGAGCAGGTAGTTACCATAAAAATATGTCGCAGGGCGTTTTACGGTGCCCCACAGTGGGTGCCTGTTAGATCAAGGATGATTAATGTCTCAAGATTTTGATTAATTACAAGACAGACGAAACCAAGCTACCCAAGACTTGCTAAGACGAAACCAGCACAGACGAAACATGACCCTTCAAAAGTGAAGTTCTGTGTCTGTCCAAAAGTCAAGCCATCAAACGATACATGTACAGACGGAAGAGGACTACTCAAGCTAAAGCCCTTCGTCTGTCCAAAGAGTGAAGTCTTAAGACGATAGGATAAGACGAAACAACAACAACTGAAGACTGAAGAAATACATCGTCTGTTCAAAAGTGAAGTCAAGTTGAGTCATTCGCACCAAGATTTCAAATCTGAAGAAGTACTCATGAGAAGCATCCAAGATCAGTATAGGGATTCGAGCTTACACACCAAAGTCAAAAAGGTCTTCACCTTTTGTCACATCTTTGTACAAGTCAGAAAAAGTATTGTGCACAATCTAGTCCGCTATATCCGTTGCGACTCTTCATCAATCAATCAAGTACAACTGACAAACTTTTGGAAAGCTCTCAAGAAGATTTCTCAACGACTATCAACGACATTCAAATGAGTCTAACAGCTATTTCACAGCATCAAGAATCAGTTGGCGAATACGCTTCTCTTATCCCATCTTCTGAGAATTCACTCAATTCTGTACTAAGAACTTTATTGTAAAACCCTCTATGCGAAGAGGAAAATCTTTGTTTTCAAACACCTTTTTAAATCCACTTGTGTGGTACTTTAGCCTGAGGAGCATGTGTTTCAAAGAATACCTTTTGTATTAGCCTGTGGAGGCTGGGTTCAAAGAATACCTTGGTTGTTTAGCCTGAGAAGGCTGGGAGCAAAGAATATCTTGTAATAGCCAGAAGTGGCTGGGTTCAAACAATACTTATAAACCTTTTCACGGTTTATAGTGAAAACTCAGTTGTTGCTGGGTAACTGGACGTAGTCTTGAATAGACGAACCAGTATAAAACTACTTGTGTTTATTTGTTTCATCTGATTGACTAACTAGGGATAATCATAATCTAACGTTTGTTTATTAAAATCAATCTTTCAATATAAACGTTGTTTCGTCTGAATCGTTTTGAAATACACAGACGAAAGGGATAAAATTTTTTAATTAACACAATTCAACCTCCCCTTCTTGTGTTTATCTTTTACAGTGCCAATGATCGTTACTGAGTTTGATGAGTACCTCGAATCAGAGTTGCCTCCTTAACCCCTCAAGCGTATGTTCCAACGGCGAGACAGATGAATACCTACAAAAAGGACTTCAATGCCAAAATAAGTAACAATCCAATAATAGAAATTCGGAATTAAGATATATATATATATATATATATATATATATATTAAATTGTGTTTGAAATATACAATTTAAAATGTTACTTTTTTAGTCTTGAAATTTCACATGTACTTTATTAAATCGTTGGTTTTAATTTTACTCAAACACAATTTAATATATATATATATATATATATATATATATATATATATATATATTACGTAACATTTCTAATTTAAATATCAGTTTTTGAGTTTTAAATAAAAATTCTTAATGATTATTATAAAATAATAAAAATTTAACACTTAAGATTAAATATACAATATGTTTGACATAAGAAGACTCGCTTAAATACTCTATAAAAAACCCCACCACTAAAAGTATTCGTAGGTTTTACAACTCTTTTAACTAAATTTGAATAGATTGTATTAAAATAAAATAAAATGGCAGGCTAAAATTAAAATAACTTAGAAATTTTATTTTTTATATTAAAACTAAAAAATTATTAATTGACTGTTAGACGTCATTTTTAGAATAAAACATCGATTTAATTCATTAACTATTATTATTTATATTAAACAGTGTTTAAATTAACAGAATTATATAAAATAGTTGCTAAATAATTGAAAATTCATCCATTTAATTTCTTTGAGAAATTAATATTAAAAAATTTCGAGATTTAAAAGATTATGTAACATGGTTTTATTATTTTGAAAGTTATTTAAATTATTTTAAAATTATTTAAGAAAAAAATAAAAAATTAAGAATTAAATTATTGATCTATTCTCATTTTTAAGAGATACTTTCCATCTCTCGTACATAAGCGAAAATACATAATTTGACATAAATAAAAAATATACTTAACTGTATTTAATATTTTGTTTCATATAAAAATTAAATTACATTTTCTATACTACCTTTAATAAATGCTTACCGTATTCTCATTAAAAGAAATTGAATTAATTTAAGAATGTTTTTAGAATAAAAATATTAAATAGAATTGAATTAATTAAATTTTATTTAAATTTAAATTATAAAATATTTGTCTTTACTTTGTTTGAATAAAAATTGATAAAGACCTCTCTTATTGGGGAATTTTAAAAAGTATCTTTCTAGAAAACAAAATTGCGTAGGATTGAGATGCTTGATTTGAATTGAAATCTGTGTTCTGACGTGTGCCGCGTAGCGTGTACTGGGTGTCGGGAAAAGAACTATGAACAACGTTCACGCGTTCAATTCTTGACTAAAAACTCTAGCTGTGTTTAAATATATTCAAACTTCACCAATTGTTATGCTTCATGAGTCAATGGTGGAAATCTTAATGCCATCAACAAATATTGATGCATGTTCCAAGAGAAGCCAGCCATATTTTCCGACTCACCTAGTCAAATATTTTAATTTTTCTGTTTTCTTCGCGTCTTTCATTTTGCTGCAAACTTTAGTACGTACATCTTATCTAATCAGTTTATCCACTGAGAGTCTAATTCTTTTTTTTTGTTTTTATATTCTTATCATAGATGAGTCTAACAATATATGCTGATGATTCAGCCTCATGGGTATTTTGAGTTATGGGTATTTTGAAAGAGTTTGAGGAGAGGGTCCTTTAGTAAGGAGAGATGGTCTTTATGTATGTGTGTATGAGGGTATATTTGTAAAGACACTCCGATACTCAAGTTAGTAAGAGTGAGAGGTTCAAGAGAACACGAGTGAGTTAATGAATATTCAAAAAAATTGAAGACTACTCCCTAAGAGTATTTTATAGTATGAAGTTAACACAAAGATCTTGTACATGTTAACAAGACAACCTTAATCGAGTACGACAAAGACTACCTTTGTCACATGTCAATTTCTCTTGTCAATTGTAATCCAACCAATACCGCTATATCTTTCTGCATAATGGTACATTCCTCACATCGCATATGGAATGTGTGAGTTTTAGGCCTTCATCTCTCAATGAAAGCATGCAACAACCCTCCATCAATTTTCAGATACCCAAGCTCGCAAATTACCTAGAAAAAACCAGCCTCATGAAAATATGGTGAAATTGCATCTCAAAACCTCGGCTGACCCTGATACATAGGAGTCTCAGTTTTAATTTCTTGTTATCGTCGGTGTTCCAAACATGTTCGAAGATATGATATTGTCCATAAAACATCTGTTTCCATAGGTCTTAAGTCAATTCTAACACCACCAGATGAAAATGAAAATGTCATTTTAAACCTGAAAAAAAAAATTCAACATTAATACAAAATATTACTTATATAATTAACTTTAAACTTAAAAAAAAAAATTCATACACATCATATAATAAAATAATATTTTTGTTACATATCTAATTTTACTTTCAAAATACAAATCAACGATATTCATACATAATTTCCACGCATTATATTATAACAATTTTGTTAATCTAATTTAAAACTCCTATATTTATGATTAAATTTACTAATCTCATCTTCTAATTTAAATTTAATATAAATTAATTTATACAATATGACAAAAATTATGAACATTCATAGGTAAAGTAATTTTTAAATTCTAATTTAACAATAATTTACTGAACTACAACTTTCTAATTAAGAATATATAACCAATATAAAAAAATAAATACATATATTATTAGCAAAATTTAAAATTAATAAAATGTAATTAATATTTTCTTATATTGTTTATATTAATAACTACATTTTCCTAACTAAAAATACTATATTATATTAAATCTAACATTTTCCTAACAAAAAAATCTTACTACATTTTTTCTAATTAAAATATTACTACATTTTTTCTAATTAAAAAATTACTACATTTTTTCTAACTAAAAAATTAATATAAGATATTAAATCTACCATTTTCCTAATAACAACAAATTACTATATTTTTTTTAACTAATAAATTACTTCATTTTATTAATCTACTATTTTTCTAACAATTAATTTCTACATTTTCCTAAATACAAATTACTACATTTTCCTAACTAAAACTAACAACAATTTTCTTAACTAACTAAAACATAACATATTACAAAACAAACTTAAATAATAAATAGAATAATAAAATAAAAAATTTTAATTAAATAATGAAGGAGAAGACTTACTTTTTTTTGTTGAGGTGGAGACCAGGACAACTTCAAAAATAAAAATAAGAGGAGAGGGAGAAGGAAATAAGGGAAAAGAGGGATAGCATCGGCGTGGAAAATGGAGATGTACCGTGAAAGTAGGAGGTGAAAGTATGCGGCTAAGGTTCAGGGTCGGAGTCAAAAAAAAAAAGGGCGGAAGGGGAGAAATTATTTTTTAAAAATTTTTAATTTTATTTTTCTAAATCGGTTGGATGCAAGCCTATTAATTATACAATAAATTTTTAGACAAAAACAAATTTGAGAGAGATTAAAATTTATATATATGTATATATATATATAAATTATATATATATATATATATATATATATATATATAAATTAATTTTATATATATATATATATAAATTTATTAATAATATATATAATTATTATTAATATATATATAAAATTTAGGGGTCCGCTAGTGTATAAAATTTGGGGTCCGCTAGTGTAGGAGTTGTTTGCATTTAGTCTGCATGTCCGCCACGTATCAACACCATGTAAAATGCAGTTCTTGTTGTTATCCCCATTATGTAAGAGCCTCTACATGCTCGCTATGTGTCGACACCATATAAAACACGATTGTTGTTGTCCATATTATACAAGAATCTCTGCGTGCCCACCACGTGTCGATACCTCATAAATCACAACAATCACAACTACTGTTATCCGTATTATGTCATCGCATTATAGGCCCAACCACGTTTTAGACCATAATGCACCTTTCCTTACCGCATTATATCACATATAATTTATTCCTTACCCACATTATATCACATGTAATTTATTTACAACTAGACCCATTTACATATTATTCCTATAACAAGTCAATATTATTCCCGTAACAATTTATTCAAGTCAATTACCCTATTTTAAAAGGAAAGGCTTTAGACATGACTCTGATTTTTTAGTTGGATTTGGATATGTGTTGTAAACCAAATGGTTTGTCTTGTTGGTAATAAATATTTATGCCTATGATCCAAGTCATCATGTAATCAATTCCAATTGTTAATAATAAAGTATTATTTTATTATCATTTGATTAAATAGTTTATTTCATAATGTCCTCGATTAAAATTAAAGACTTGTTATTATAATAGAGAATATAATAATGAGAAACAAGTTTGATTTTAATTTTAATATAAATCGTTCTTGATCATAGGATTGTTGAAATAGGACATCAATAATCCGGATAGATTAATATATATGTGATAGTATTTATTGGATAAATATTAATAGTTCTTATTTATTAATTCACATGTATAGATGAATCACATGTTGATGTGATCATTGAACAGACTCAATTGAAATTTTTTAATGGTTAATATTTACCATAAACTGTCAATAGAGAATTTTCAAGAAGATGTTAAATAGTTTCCTTTGACCTGAGATTGTCATAGTAATTAACGAGTTATTTATTGTATTTTGATTCCGGACACTTATTGCTTCAGAGCACTTGTTGAATAGATATTGTATATGATTAAATATTTGTAGAATTAATGATTAATCAAGAAGGGATCCATTAACTCTTGGTAATGAGTTTGAGCTCTATGAATAAAATTATATCCTGGCCAGGAAAAATTAAATGAGGGAAGAAATGAGTTTTTTAAGTCATTATAAATTAACTCAAAGAGAGTTTGACATTAATACCATACTCTAGAGTTAATCCAGAGCTGTAAGGATGGAAGAAAATATTATACTACTCTTCTACTGGTTCTTGAAAGTAAAATGTTACTTCATGCTATCCGAACGTTAAGGAGTATTGCTAGATGCCTACCTTGATTAATATATTAATTTGATTGATATATTACCGGCTTAGTATTGAACCTACGAGGTCACACACAAACGAGTGTTCTAATCTCTGTTGGAGAAATTATTCTAATATTTGATTATTAATTAAATTAAAGAAATTAATTAATTAATCATATTTTTGCTAGCACTAGAAATATGAATAATATGAAAGATTTGGTGAAATAATAAAAACAAACATGAAAGATTTTCTGTTTGGAATTTGGGCTGAAAATTTGAATATCTAATCGATTAGAGATAAAAGATAAGGGATTTGTTATTTTGATTTGATCAAACTATTTGAATTTTGAATCGCTAATCAGTTAGTAATAAAAGATAAAAGATTAGTTATCTTTTAACTGATCAAATATTTCAAAATTTGAATTGTCAATCAGTTACCAATAAAAGATAAAAGATTTGTTATCTTTTTAACTGATCAAATATTTCAAATTTTGAATTTGATGAGAAGTTTGTTATCTTCGGTGTGCTATAAATACGGTCATAGGCTGCATGCCGAAAATGATATATACAACAAAAGAACAACAAACAAAAAACCCTACTATCAAATTTTCTCCCGGATCACCAATCATTATTCCGCCTTTCAAAGTTGTTGGCAAATAGAGGTCAGTCTCGGTGTGGATACACGTAGAGTCTTCACATTATTAAAGAATTTTCTTTGGCTTAAGTGCTCGTCAACAGGTACACATTTGCTATGTCTTCCATTTAAATATAATTTAGATGTAAAATTAGATCCTTTTATTCCGCAATGTGTGTTAACGAACACCAAATTTCCTTCATGCCTCTGACTAGAACAACAATTACTGAGACTAGTCCTTGTTTCTGCCGGTGTATTCCCTAGTGTATTTTCCGTTTTATTAATAACCATAGACTACGTGTTTATTCTCTTTAAGATTGGGATCAAAATAAATTTACAGGTACAAAATTTGACCCAACTTTTTTATAATCTTTTTATCCCTGAAAGAAAGTTTGGTTAAATAGCTTTAAAAATAAACTTTTAAAAGGATCAATAATTTTATATATCTCATCAGAATGATATAAACATATTTTAATATCTATAACTATTTCCAAACATATATATCTATAATTTTATTTAAAAATACAGAAAATTGCAATTATATTTAAATTTATATATTATAAATTATCAACAGTGTGATGCACAAGTTCTTATATTTTAGTTCCCTAAATTCATCCATAAAAAAAATAGAGAAGGAAATATAAGATGGGATTTAATATGATTTTTAGGTAAAATATGAAAATGGGTTTGTTTTATAAATTATTCTATAAAATGGATCCGTTTCTAAATAATTTATCATTGGGTACGTTTAGAGCATGTCGTGCAAAACAAATTAACATGTGTTAGGCAGATACGTGCAAAACAAATTAACATGTGTTAGGCAGATATTAGTTGCCTAATACCAGCTTGACGAGATGTAATATTTCTTGATGCATTGGAATTTGATTAAGTTAAATTTTATTGTGTTATCGAGGTCTAGTTATTATCTAAATTAATAAATTGATAATAATTATATATAATTTTTATATTTTAAAAAATCTTAAAATTTTTAAAATAGATTTAATATTGTAACAAATTAATTTATATAATATGATATTTGACCATATTGATTAATTATTTAAGTGATGTGATATTACTTTAGATTATAAATATTTGTATAATATATCATCACCGATGTATTTATGTTTGTCTCTCACTTGCAGTTAAAAAAATAGTTTATATATATATATATATATATATATATATATATATATATATATTATCGATTTAGTCGAGGACAAAATGTTTTAGGTTGAGGATGTCCTTTCAGTTAAGCATTAAGGGAAGACTTAGGAAGTATGTCGTAATGTGATAATTTCCCTTTTTGATGTGATAAATTTTAGGTTTCTTGGGATTCATAACGAGTCCCAGGAGGCGACACGTGTGTATGGGAAACGATGATTGCGGCTGTCAGAATTCCCCCAACTACCACGCTGCCTAACACTAGTATGAAAGGGAGAGTCACGTCTCACCAGGTACGTTTTCAAACACTTGAGAACTCCCACCTAATACTATATGTTGACTTAGCCATTGAAGGGTTTTTGCAGGTATCTTCCTCTTCTCCTCACAACACGTCGGCCTTGAGAGATCTCAGCTCAATCCACCTCTGCCACAAACATCAGGTCTTCCCCATCCCGGCTTAATCCCAACAGGAACACTTTGGCGCCCACCGTAGGGCCCGGTAAAACTTTGCCTGGGACCACAAGTTGTATGGTAAACACTAGAATTCAGGTTCCACCAGTCTCCATTGGCCGATGGATCCCTCGTTGTTGGATACGTTGAAAGCTTAAGTTGAATTGGCCATGGTTGGATTAAGACAACAGTTTGAGGAGGACATGTGTAAATGGAGGGAGAAGGAGGAGTTGGAAATGGACTAGTTAAAAGATTGCCACAAGGAAGAGATTGAAGCATTGAAGAAGAAGAGGGTTCTTCACGGGAACCACATTCCCCACACAATAGATGAAGGATCCAGTTATTCACGCAAGGATAAAGACCCGTCGATCTACCCTCATCTAACTCCAGGTGGCTCGAAGCAAGACCCAAGGCGCGACGACCAGACTCATGCAAGCCATGTTCCGATTAACCAGGAGATCCCGTCCCATGATGTGCGTGTTCTAAACAACCCTGAGTTGCAACGACTGTCAACTTTTCATCCTTTTGTGTAAAAGATAGAACACAAGAAGAGGGGTTGAATTGTGTTAAAAAAAATTTATCTCTTTCGTCTATGGGTTTAAATATGTTCAGACGAAATAATTTTAATCTTCAAAGATTGTTTTTAATGGACAAACGTTATAGTTTGATTATCCCCGTTAGTCGAAAAACTTAGTAAAACAGATACACAAGTATTTTTATACTGGTTCGTCCATACAAGACTACGTCCAGTTACCCAGTAACAACTGAGTTTTCACTACCAACCGTGAAAGGGTTACAAGTATTATTTGCGCCCAGCCACTTCTAGCTATTACACGATATTCTTTGAACACAGCCTTCGTAAGCTAAACAGCAAGGGTATTCTTTGAACAACCAGTCTCCTCAGGCTAAAACACCACACAAGTGGATTTGAAAGAGTTGTTTTAAACAAGAAAGATTCCTCTTCGCAAAGAGGGTTTTACAATGAAGTACAACAGATATAGTGAGCGAAATCACAGAAGATTGAATACTAGAAGCGTGTTCGCCAACTGAACTTTGAAGAAGTGAAGTCTTTAAATAGGAAACGTCTTCAGATATCTGTTAGACACAGAAGAATGTCGTTGAACATTTTCCTCGAGAGCTTCCAAAAGGTGTCAGATAGTACTTGAGTGATTGATGGCGTGTGCAACGGATTTAGATAGCGTGCGCAGTACTTTTTCTGACATGTACAGAGACTTTGACAAAAAGGTGAAGACCTTTTCGAGTTGCATGTGTAAGCGCGAATCCCCATACTGATCTTGGATGCTTCTAATGAGTACTTCTTAATATTTGAAATCTTGGCGCGAGTGACTCATACTTTGCTTCACTTCTTGGACAGACGATAAACTTCTTCAGTCTAAGAGATTTCGTCTTATCCTATCGTCTGATGACTTGACTTGAGACAAACGAATGACTTCAACTTTGAGGGGTCATCTTCCGTCTGTACTTGTTTCTTCTGACTTGCTTGCTGATGATCCGTTTGGGAAAGTTGCGTCTGTCTTGTAGTAATCAAAACTTTAAATATGTTAATCATCTTGATCTAACAATCTCCCCCTTTTTGATGATTATAGACCATACTGATAACTTTCTCAAGGAGGCATCTGCATAAGACAAAGTTAGTGATCACAGTTTAAGCATAAGTCAGATTTACATCAAGACGATGTTTTCTGAAACAATACCTCTTTATAAGAATTGTTATATCAATGTGATGTAAACCATATACAATGTTACAAGGTATACAGAAAACCAAAGCTCTAAGAATACATGTATAACGCTATGCAAATAAATAAAGAATCAATACAACATAGCAAAAAGAATAAAAAAATGCTAACTCCCCCTCAAACGATGCTTAACTCCTCAGACGAATGACTCCCCCTTTAGCATAATAACCTCTTCTTCCTAAGATATTCTCCCCCTTGGGCTGAGAATCATCAAAAGCACAATCAAGAAGAAGGCTTAGGCTTCTTTTGAACAAGGCTCATAACAATCTCCTTCAGCTGTTGCATCTCAAATGTAAGAGAAGCTTGATTATCCTCAAGCTTTTTGTTCTTTTTCTTCAGATGTTCACAATTCTCTTCTAAGGCATCATATTTACGCTTTAGAGTATGATACTCATCAGCGTCCCCTGCTTCACCCTCAAAAACTGTAACCTTCACCTTATCAGCGATCTCCACAAAAGGCGATTGAGGTTCTTCCACGATTGGATCAGACTCTTCTTCTTTGATGACCACAGTTAAAGGCTCAAAAACAGGAGTTTGAGGTTCTTCAACTAATGGTACAGACTCATCTTCAATGAGCATAGTTGGAGTCCTCTTCAGACGCAGAGTGAAAAGTGGAAGTGTGAGATACGTAGTGAAGTCTCTCTCCCATTGCCAAGTAAACACTTTACTAGGTATAGAGAGCTCAAGATTTGGATGCTCCTGTGACGGATGTGTATAAGCAAAAGCTTCTCCAGGATACACCTTGCCACAGATTGTAGAATCTTCATCAAATGAAGTTCCAGAGCAGAAAGCAGAGGTGGCTTCATGATCTTCTATCATCCTTTGAATCTTAGGATTGATAGGTCTTGAGGCATTGGCTTGAATAGATTTGAGATGCGAGTATGCAGTAGACGGAAGTCTCTTGGGGATGTGCCTTGCAAACTTGAAGGTTTTGGAGACAGATGGAGTCTTCTTCTCTTTTTCTTTAGCCAAAAACTTGACCAAACAAGGTCGTTTTCGGTCTAAAACGATGGAGAACTTGGTTTCGTCTGAAATGAGAGAAGAAAATTGAGATCCCACCATGAATGGATAGTCTCTCATCTCTTTCTTTGCTCTCCTTTCAATGTGATAGAAGGAAGTTGATCTAGCTTTTTCTTCCCTTCTATAAGCATTGACCATCAGTTTGAATGCCATATTTTAATCTTCAGGAAGAGCATGAGCAAACTCTTCGGGGTCTTCATATTCCTTGAGGAGGATGGAGTAGCGTGGGCAAATTCCTGAACAATGTGGTCTTGTCCAAGGAAGAACAATTCCAAGAGTATGTCCTAGACCTACATACTCTGTTTGGTTCATTGGAATTGTGAAGGGTACAGGATCATGACGATCAATAGCGTCCAGATGCCAATGAGAGAAATCTTTTGGCTCATAGATGGTGGAGCTGGGATCTCCATATCTGTAGTGGTGAAATGCAGGTGCATTGATTTCATGTTGAATCTTCCACTTGATGTTTTCTCTAAAAGGAATGTGGGGTTCATAGAGCTGGTCCTTCAATCACCGACTCAGCTAGATGATCCTTGTACACGTTTATTTCTTCTAAACCCTTGATGTCTAAAGAGGCCAGTTTATCCCAAGGCAGACGATTCAGCCATTCGCGTTACTCTTCAGGAGTATAGATGAAATCTTCTTTGAAGTCCACTGGCTTCAGGGGTTTGTGATAAATGATGGGGTTGACAAATCTCCCAAGTTGAAATCCCTTTTTACCTCTGTACCGATAGAAGATCATGAAACCACCTCTGCTTTCTGTTCTGGAACTTCATTTGATGAAGATTCTACAATCTGTGGCAAGGTGTATCCGGGAGAAGCTTTTGCTTATACACATCCGTCACAGGAGCATCCAGATCTTGAGCTCTTTGTACCTAGTAAAGTGTTTACTTGGCAATGGGAGAGAGACTTCACTGCGTATTTCACACTTCCACTTTTCACTTTGCGTCTAAAGAGAACTCTAACTATGCTCATTGAAAATGACTCTGTACCATTAGTTGAAGAACCTCAAACTCCTGTTTTTGAGCTTTTAACGGTGGTCATCAAAGAAGAAGAGTCTGATCTAATCGTGGAAGAACCTCAATCGCCTTTTGTGGAGATCGCTGATAAGGTGAAGGTTACAGTTTTTGAGGGTGAAGCAGGGGACGCTGATGAGTATCATACTCTAAAGCGTAAATATGATGCCTTAGAAGAGAATTGCGAGCATTTGAAGAAAAAGAACAAAGAGCTTGAGGATAATCAAGCTTCTCTTACATATGAGATGCAGCAGCTGAAGGAGATTGTTATGAGCCTTGTTCAAAAGAAGCCTAAGCCTTCTTCTTGATTGTGTTTTTGATGATTCTCAGCCCAAGGGGGAGAATATCTTAGGAAGAAGAGGTTATTATGCTAAAGGGGGAGTCATCCGTCTGAGGAGTCAAGCATTGTCTGAGGGGGAGTTAGCATTTTTTTATTCTTTTTGCTATGTTGTATTGATTCTTTATTTATTTGCATAGCGTTATACATGTATTCTTAGAGCTTTGGTTTTCTGTATACCTTGTAACATTGTATATGGTTTACATCACATTGATATAACAATTCTTATAAAGAGGTATTGTTTCAGAAAACATCGTCTTGATGTAAATCTGACTTGTGCTTAAACTGTGATCACTAACTTTGTCTTATGCAGATGCCTCCTTGAGAAAGTTATCAGTATGGTCTATAATCATCAAAAAGGGGGAGATTGTTAGATCAAGATGATTAACATATTTAAAGTTTTGATTACTACAATACAGACGCAACTTTCCTAGACGGATCATCAGCAAGCAAGTTAGACGAAACAAGTACAGACGGAAGATGACCCCTCAAAGTTGAAGTCATTTGTTTGTCTCAAGTCAAGTCATCAGACGATAGGATAAGACGAAATCTCTTAGACTGAAGAAGTTTATCGTCTGTCCAAGAAGTGAAGCAAAGTATGAGTCACTCGCGCCAAGATTTCAAATCTTAAGAAATACTCATTAGAAGCATCCAAGATCAGTATGGAAATTCGTGCTTACACATGCATCTCGAAAAGGTCTTCACCTTTTTGTCAAAGTCTCTGTACATGTCAGAAAAAGTACTGCGCACGCTATCTAAATCCGCTGCACACGCCATCAATCACTCAAGTACTATCTAACACCTTTTGGAAGCTCTCGAGGAAAATGTTCAACGACATTCTTCTGTGTCTAACGGATATCTGAATACGTTGCCTATTTAAAGACTTCACTTCTTCAAAGTTCAGTTGGCGAACACGCTTCTAGTATTCAATCTTCTGTGATTTCGCTCACTATATCTGTTGTACTTCATTGTAAAACCCTCTCTGCGAAGTGGAATATTTCTTGTTTAAAACAACTCTTTCAAATTCATTTGTGTAGTGTTTTAACCTGAGGAGGCTGGTTGTTCAAAGAATACCCTTGTTGTTTAGCCTGCGAAGGCTGTGTTCAAAGAATATCGTGTAATAGCCAGAAGTGGCTGGACGCAAATAATACTTGTAACCCTTTCACGGTTGGTAGTGAAAACTCAATTGTTACTGGGTAACTGGACGTAGTCTTGTATAGACGAACCAATATAAAAATACTTGTGTATCTGTTTTACTAAGTTTTTCGACTAACGAGGATAATCAAACTATAACGTCTGTCCATTAAAAACAATCTTTGAAGATTAAGATTATTTCGTCTGAACATATTTAAACCCACAAACAAAAGAAATAAACTTTTTTTTAACACAATTCAATCCCCTTCTTGTGTTCTATCTTTTACATACATATATATATATTCCAATTATATAATTATTAAATCTTTAATAAAATTTATATTTTAATAAACTAATAATTCATTAAAATATTTATTTTTAATTTAAATAAACTAGAACTACTCATCTAATTAATATTCATTTAGTCGAGATATAATATTTACAACACATTATTTTTCACTTCTCTAAGATAGATAAAGAAGAGCAAAATAATATATCATATATGTTAACCTATACATGTATACAACATATAAAAATAACACTAATACTAATAAAAAAATCCAACCCTAATAGTTAATTAAAAATTAATAAAAATAATTATTAACATAAAAAATATTACTAATATTAATAAAAAATTCTAACATAGTGATGAATATGAAGCCACATACATGTCCGAGAATGTCACATCAACACAGATTAAAGAATTAGCAACTAATGAGTTGGAGAAAAAATGTGATACCTCTCCGATTATTACGTGTATTATTCAATTTATTCAAGTCAATATGTTGAAAAGAGACCTTGTGGTAAATAATTTGAATAGAAAATCACAGAAAAAGTTAAAAGCAATGTGGAGGAGGCAGTGACTGGTGAAAAGTGAAGGGGAATGAGAATGGAGAAAGCCCTTGGGGAACTGGAGCGAGTCCAAACTCAGCTCCTACAACGCATATCAAAACTCGAGCAATCTCATCTTCCATCGTTATCTTCCCAAAACGACACCGTCGACGACAACAACACCGTGAGTCGCCTCTCTTCCATTTTGCGAAACAACGGCGTGGACGATTTCGCCTTCAAGAGAGTTGCTTCTGATTATTACGAATGGGACCTCGAAGCCCGTCGCGACGCCCTATCTGCGGCTTCAATCCACCACCTCTGCAAAAGCATCGTTCTCGTTAACACCCAAGCCCCCGCTAACGTCGTGGATTGCACCAATCGCAATAATTCCAAGTATTACGTCGTTGTCGTTCAGGTTCCCGCTCTCTTCTTAACTCCCTCACGCCTCACACCTTCATTTACATTACAGATTACAGATTCTTTTTTTTTTTTTTTTGGCAGTACTCTGCTCGCTTCAACGCCGATGCTGTCAAGAATTTTTTGTATTCGCTCAATAATGGAAGTATAGCGAAGAAGAAATTCAACCGTAAGTTTTTTATTTTTTTGTTTTTTTTACAGCTCCCGAGGATTGTCTATTTATTCATTAATGAGTGATTAAGGACTTGTTTTGGTAAATTTTTCCAAAAGACCTAGGAAGAAGATAGGATGAAAAAAAAAAACGAAATAAACTTTTCCAAAAGGTAAAATTAGTTTCTTTTAAGCTCATTTTAACTTATGGAAAAGCTTATTTTGTTTTTCTTTCCTATTTTTTTCTCCTATAAAATCTTATGGAAAAGTTTTACCCAAACATGTCTATCCCGAGTTTTAAACTTTTGAGGATAGGGGTAATTTTGCTGAATCAATGAGTTCCTTTTGAACGTTGTGATGCTGAAAGGACTGAGAGTTATTTTTGTTTGTGGAGGAATGGTAGTGTGTAGTGACTACACTGAATGTAGTGTGGAGACCTTTCGCCTGTTCTTTATATCAAACACTATCCAGTTGGTACTTTGTAGTTATATGTTTGAGAAATAGTGTTTGGTCTTCAAGTTTGGGGCATGATTCTTCACACTAATTGAAGTGATTTCTCACTTTGTAACGGATGTCCAAACACACATAAATTGGCTTGTGTCTGGGCACCTTAGCTGTTGTTATATGAGTATGATTCTATGAAGCCATGAAAGAGAAATGTTTAACATGAATTTCCTCTTGTATTCTCTTGGTCATGGACCTAGTGATGGGTCTCCTAGGTTCTTCCTTGGCTTCCTCATGTATAGTTTTTGGTTCTGAGCCCAAGTTGGTTTGTGGTCCTCCATCATTTCCTGTTATTTATTTTCTCTTAATTTTTAAATATTTAAAATCACGATAATTATATCTGTAACTTGCTATGTTGTTAATTTGTTATTAATTATGCAGTGAGGCTAGCTCCTGAGGAGACATCAATGGAGTTAACTGGTTATGGGCACAATGCAGTGACTTGTATTGGCATGAAAACAGACATTCCGGTAAGACTGGATGTGTGGATTAGTATAAGATTCTAATGATTCATAGAGAATGAAATATTGGATCTTGATAACAACCCCAAAATAAGACCTTATTCACACTGTTTAAGGCTAGTATTGGACATTTTGTTGTCGTGCATTTCAACAAATGGAATGATAATTGATAAGACAAGGTTGGGTTGCTAAAAAATAACACAAGCTGAAGTAGAAATTTTTTCTTGGTTCACTCTATGCTTACAAATTTGGACTTATCGCCTCCTTCACATACTCATGGTATTGATGTGATCTAGCTGATTACATGTGCTGTTAACATAGATTTTTCCTGATACGTGTTTGGCATGTTCTGCCTTGTCTAGTGTCTTGGTCTAGAACAAAAACATTCTTTTTAGATGTCTACAATCGTACACAACTGCTTTTGCTTTACTCTAACATATTGGCAGAGGGTCCGTTGTTTTTTAGGAGTGTCCCCTCTGTAGGATATATGTTCTCATAGAGCATGTGTAGGATCTGAATCTTCCCGATCTTTATTCTAGCTTTGTCACTTCTCTCCAACTATAAATTATGTCTGTGTCTGTGTCTATCCAAGTCCGAAGTGACAGGAGAAAGAAATTATGTAAAATTTAGGATGTGTTAATAGTTGACATGAATATTGACTGTCTATTTGATTGATTTTCTGTTAGTCCCTTTCTTGCACAAGTAGACACCAACATCTTGTTTGGTCGGAGGGCAATGGAAAGATGGGTAGGAATTTTAATTTCTTGTTAGGTTCTAAAGTTTGGAGGGAGAGGAGAAAATGAAGGGTAAAAAGCCCTCCCCTCCAATATTTGGGGATTCTATTTTCCTTTCCTTCCTTTGAACCGAACAATTCATAAAAGATATAGTTGTCATTTGTCAAGGACCTCTGTTTCCTGTTTCTCATTATCATAGACGCATGATGCTCTGGATAGTTCTTTGAATCATATGTCTTAACTGCAAAGATTTAGGGTTATGTATAAGTATAATTGATAGAAATGGAAATTCACACAAACACACACATATATAATTATTATTTTTTAAAAAATACACCTAGTTTGTAATTTGCTAAACTCATTCTTAAAAACAAGCAAGTGTAAAAATGCTTATAGGGTTTGGTAACTTGCACCTGCTTATTTTTTAGGAGTAAGTTAGCAAACTACAACTATGATTTTCTTAAAATAGACTCAAAGTGTGTAACTTGCTAACTTACCCTTTCTAAAAAACAAGCAAGTGTTAAGTTAGCAAAAACAAACAGATGTTAAGTTAGTATATCCGTTTTAATACTACAAAGAGCAAAATTTGGCAAAACACCACTACGACTTTCATGCTATGAAAATGTTTGTGATCCAACATAATCTTTCCTTAGCTGATGCCATCACACGTCATAGTCCCTTATGATATCACAATTGAACACAAATCATGAAATATGTCACCCATATATAGTTCAATCTTTCTTTTTATTTCATGAAAAAAATGTTTAGATGACTTACTAAAACAAATAAATCAATAATTTCTATAGATTCATTTGAACACAGTTATGCATTTTGCTGTCTTGATCAGGAAGTTCAAAGATGCCATTGAAAAAAAAACATCACCAGTATATGGAAGGGATCCATGTCATTTAGATTACTCACATCCTTCCACATGATTTGTAGCATATCTGTTTGAAGGAATTAAAATACATAACTCATTTGAAAATTGTAGTCACTTCAAACTACCGAACCGAAAGCATCATTATTACTATGAGAATTGCTCATGACTCTCAATGGTACTTGACTAATGTTACAGCTTTATACAATAGTCATACACTTGATTTATTGTCAGTTAACTTGTTATTTAAGTTAGGTGTGATCGTAACAGCATAAATGCATCATCAAAATTCCACAATTAAGCATGTTTAGGTGAGTATAGTGTTAGGATGGGTGACTTGTTGAGAAGTTCTCATGTTGCACATCTTTTGAACCCTAGGGTTAACCTAATGGTGGGGGGGAGGGAGTTGGGATAGTATGCACAGGGTCTTGAAATCATACCTTATTGCTATCATGGTACACGCAAAAAACTTGTTATTCTAAGGACTTTATTACATTCATTTAATAAAAGTTAACACAATAAATGAAATGTCTCATAAATTAGAAAATAATATTGTTAAAATAGCCTTTTTAATATGTAGTGTACGGCTTCTATGTTTTTGTTGCGTCTATCAGTCTTATTTAGTATCTTAGGCTATGGCCTTTTCCCCTTGGTTGTACTCTTGTACCAACTTCTCTTGTATATATAATATATATCTGCTGAGTGTGTTTTAACTCACCTATTACAGTCATTAGTAACTCTCTTTCTACCCTAAAATCTCAAGTTGATATAAAATCATCTACTATGATCAACATTTATACTTGACCTTGGGGGGATACGTGAACATTAACTAGTTTGGAATGAATAAAACCGTACTTTTCCTTCTAAGGCAATGATTGAGGCATTCCTTACTACACCTTTTATCTTATCAACAATATTTAAAGGCTCAATATCCACTAATTAATTACAACAATTTTTCCCTTGTTACATTATATTCGAATCCCATTTTATTCTCTTTTTTCCAGTTAGATAGCATGATGCCTTCTGTACAGAAGATTAGCCTTCAACTTGTTCCTTTGTTGATTAGATATTTTGGGTCCATTTCAGGTGATTTTGGATGAAGCAATTGTAAAACTATCTCCAGATTTCTTTTGGTTGGGTGGTGGTGAGGTTGATCTAAAGCTAGGGATCCGGACATCTCAACTAATCAAATTTATCAACCCATTCATTGTCAACTGTAGCAGTAATTGATTTTGTAGAGCAGAATGTGGTCATGGCAATCGAGTTTACATGGAGATTCGCCATATTCAGCATTCCATTTTTTATTTTTATATTATTTGAATTATTCACTCTTCAGGAAGATATTTATTTTTGATAGCTGACTTTTGTGTTTTACTTAAAGCCACTATGATATTATTGTCAATATCTATAATAAGAAACAATAAAATTAATAATAAAGAATAAAATTAACTAAATTTGTCTGATGTAGAAGCAATTAAGAAGGCTGCATAAGTAAATATATAACCTACGGAAAAATGGGCTAATCCAACCAATCTTGCTTGTACAATGGAAAGAGCCACAAGTTTATCTCTCCGGCAAATCAAATTTGCCAAATGTGCCAAGTGTGGCCTTACGATTATCATTGCATCATTTCATATCAGGAAGGTAACACCAGTGATGGTGTAGGTCATATTGATGAATGACCTAGTGACTTTCTTACAGGTTTAAAGCAGGTAGTGGCTCTTGATTTTACGTCATATTGGTTAGTATTCTAAAGACAAACTCTCAAAGCCTCCTCCACATTGTCGAAAATGTATAATTATATCAAATATTAACTAATTTAATTGACGTAACTAGGACCAGTACAATGTTTTCAAGAAGAAACGGAATCTGAGTGTCGCATTTGCCACATTAGGCATTGATTTCCAAACTGAGTAAAAAAAAATTGATGAACAGTAATTGTAAGTGGTAGACATGCAAAGCATGACAAAAATAAACAATAAAAAATGCATGCGACATGGCACATGATTACTCCTGATACAAGCATCCCCTAGACAAAGAAGCACCGTTCAAGTTCAGTATTCAGGATCATAGGGAATCGGTTCCCAGCCTCAACTCCTTCCAATTTCCTTTGCTCACTGAAATATAAATCCCACAATCTATAGCAGAAAATGGGGCCATTCCACCAAATAATTATTACTGACTCAATTCCTTGATTGAAGCACTAAACTACTCTAAAGTATCAATTCACAATTATCCTGAACATCCCAGATATGCATAATGAACAACCGAGAAAATAGTTGAAAGACTGAAAAGGAGGAACCTTCTTAAACTTAAAACAAGTTCTTCTTGGAATTTATATACAACTGTACATTATATTGAGAGCAATGTTCTTTGGTATCGAGTGCCGATACAAATTTATGAGACAAGTCAATGAGGAAGCAATAGGATTATAGCGTCAAGCTATAAAATGCTTATGGGAAGTCAGATTCCCAAAGGTGTTCTCCCCACTGTAAGTAACATAAAGAAATCCATCCTCATCCTTCTTCTCATCATATATGGCAGACATAATTGCTCCTGAACAAATTGAGAAACACAGAAAAATGATGAGCTACTTACCACTACTACTCTTCATTAGAAGGCAAAGAAGCATATTGTAAAATCAAATGAAAAAAAAACTTGAAGGAGAATATTATTTTCGGAAGTTTTACCTGTAGGTGGAAGGACATTGTCCACAAAGATAAAGATTGCCCTTTCTGCACTTAATTTAATCCTTTTGCGGATAACATAGACAAACTGCCCAACAGTCAGATCAGCAGGGACAAGGTACCTACAATGAATTCATTCAGTTTGATAGCTAAAACAAACAACATCCACAACTACTACTACCAACTATATGCCTTGGAAGATTTAAATGTCAACTAGCAAGAAAGTCATTTGACAATAGAAATATTACAACAAATGATATTTAGTCCCCTAATATAAATCCATCACCTCTAGGCACCCGTTCAAAATACACGACCAATTCAAAATCTGTTTATCCGATTCATAATTCCAGTCATATACAACGGAAGGCACAATTATGGCTTTAGCTACCCACATTATCACCCAATAATTGTAGCTTAGTTGGCAACACACACTAAGTTTGTGAGAAAGGACATGTGTTTGATTCCCACAAAATACATTTTTGAAGAGGAGTGAAGAACCTTAAGTGTGACTAAACCCCGAACCGAGTGATTAAGGTATTTTTAATCCAAAAAAAAAGCTACCCACATTATCACACTTGATAGTTATCCATACAACTCATCTATTACCAATATCAACAAATTTCTCAACTTCTGCTCATAGTCTTTTCAAGCCAACTTAGTAAAATGTTTTGATCAATTCAGTGCATCAATAAATCCATACAGAAAAGTAACTAGCATGAAAATTTTCATATCAAATTTTAGAAAATGTAAACAAAATCAGGACTACTATCAAATGCTTAAATTATCTTTTCTTTGCATAGTTCTTAGACAGATGAGTTAAAGATCTAACTCAACCTTACAAAAGCAGCTTATAAGGTGAGGACTATCTCCCACTTATAAACATTAAACAGATCATATCTCTAAGCGATGTGGATCATCAACACACCCCCTTATGTTGAGAACCGAACATCTCGAGGGTTGAAACTAAACAATGGGTGGTTTGATAACAACCCGATAGCCGCCAACAACAACAAGCAATCATAGGATAGGCTCTGAAACCATCTTAGAAAGGTGGGTTATATGCCTAACTCAACCTTACAAAACTGGCTTGTAAGGTGAGGATTGCCCCCACTAATAAATACTAAACATATCATATCTCTGGGTGATATCGGATCTCCAACAAGTATGTTGTATGTTAATTTCAAAACAATGGATGAAGGGTAAAAGTTCTAATTTTATGCGAAAATTTTTCATGAATTATACACACTTTCAATCTGAAGTGGATTTTGTCAAGATTTCATCTACTGAAACATTTATTGGAGTAAGCTTCTCCCTATAAACTTGTAATGGTTGCAGACTTGCAGCCATTTGTAGACAAATAGAAAAAATTCCTGAAGATACAAACAGTCAAGCACAAGTAGAAACAAATAATGTGATGTTTACAGATTATATGGAAAGTATTGACAAAATCTTACTTCTTATCAATACTTGGGATATCACTTTTTTCTGCCTTCTCCACAATTACCTTCATGCACACCAAGGAACAATTTAGCACAATAATTAGAGATATATCACCGATGTACATTTTCAAATATCTCTGAAACAGAAGGGAGCAAGTAGAAGCATAGTGCACATGCATTACCCTTGTCTGACAGATGGATTAGATATTACTATCTAATTAAATTGACAAAAAACAACTGAAATGATGTGACTGTGTTATTAAAATCTGAGCAATTAAAAGAAAACTTTTCAAGCTCGTTAGCAATGTATAAAGAACAAAATCAAAGCAGTAAAAGAATGGCTTGAGAGCATATGATACCCCATACTTACACTACTGTATCCAACCTTTGTTTATAGACCATAAATGCAGTTCAGAAGTAAAAATTGTTTAAAAATCCTTCCTTGGCTCGAATTCATTCTATAATTCCATGCACTTTGTAAGCAGTTATTTAACCTCCACTAAAGGATTTCCGCATAGGTAATTTACATGCACTGAATCAAAATTAGTTTTAAAAAAACGGCAACACAAATCACAAGAAACCATGTGATATATTTCCAAAATGTTTTTAAAACGACATTTAAAGTATATCTCCACAATGAACAATAGCACAACACAACGCTAAATCCTGGATATCAAACATAACACAACAACATGAATTTATCACTATTAACATGGAAGGCTGCAAATGAAGCATCTAGATCCCACATCCAGAAATAATAGTACACAAAGGTCAGGTACTAGTCAGCTATCTATGCTAACAAATTATGACATGGATGAGACGACAGATAAAAGACAAAGTTTAAGCATCAAAAGACATCTATAGGGTTGAAAAACAAGTCGCAAAAATCGAAAAGAATTTGGTCCTTAACAGGCAAAACAGATAAAAGAGCAACACTTCATTTGCCACAAATATATGATTCACATGTACAACATTAATAACAAATAGTTGCGGAGGAAAAACCAGAACTAGTTCTCACAGGGATACGGTCTGGGTATTTCTCCCTAATCCTAGCAGCCTCAGCTCTTCTCTTCTCTGTAGACAAATTGAACCATTTATTTGTAAATTATTCAGCTTTCCACACAATAATATTTCATCAGAATAAATATAAAAAATAAAATACAACATAAATACCAAGATCATGCTCTTGTTTGAAGTAACTCTTTGCCATTCTTCCTGAAATTAGCATCAAACAAAAGTCAATCAAAATACTAAGTTTTACAAATATATAAATAAAAAGAAGCATCATTGAGAGACAAAAAAAAAAAAAAGAAAAAGAAAATCACAAACAAGTACCAGCAGTAATCACAAAAAAAAAAAAAAAAAAGAGGAAGCTGAAGATTGGTGATGGACCTAAACCTAAAATTCTTAATTAACAAAAGAGTATACAACAGAACATTAATCTTCGTTATATGATATAAAATTAAAAAGAGACCTCAACTTCAGATAATTTTTTTTTTTTTGAATGGAATTTTCGATCAAGTCTTAGAAGCAACGGAATTTAGGAAAAGAGAAAAACCTTGGCAGACAAACTTTCCTTACAAAAGAGGGAAAGAGATGCAGAGCGGTTCCGATAATTTAATAATTATCAGAGATTAATAATTATCGAAACTCAAAACCTCAAGGTTTACCAATTTTTGAATTGTGTATAATTCAGAAAAATGAACCTTGTGAAGTGAAGATGATCGAAAAATAGAAGAAAATTAACGCTTTTGTTTCTTGTTTACAACTCCATTCCGCTGTGTTTGCTTTAACAAGAAATATATTGCTTCTTTGCTTTAGTCTTTCTCAACTATTCATATCGTCACTTAATTTTTATATGTATACTTTTTATTTATTTATTATTTTTATCTGTAAGAATCCCATAACAAAATTCACACAATTTAGCTGAACCTTTTACATTTTGAATTAATAATCTGTAATAATAATCTTATATTTTGTATGAATTACTAGATCGATTTAGTGGTGGGATATCGGGATACAACATACAAAATTCTGAGTTCAAATTTTATTATTGTCATTATAAAAAAATATAGATTTCTTATTTTAAATGTATTTCTTAATTCTTTTGATTCATTCAAAATGAGATAGTTTACTTTCAATTATTAATTAAAAAATTCTAAAAAATTAAATATATACATAAAAAAATTTAAAATTGTTTATAACCTCTATTATTAATTTTCTAACTAATTATTATTTGTACACAATTCTCAGCCCAAATCCTCTTTCAAGAAAAGTTATTTATGTAAATGCAACAACTTTTTTTTTTCTTTTTATTATAACTTACGAAAAGAAAGATTATATTGCAATTTTAACAGAGAAAAAAAAATAACAACACATCCTCTAACACTTTCTTCTAAATTTATTCTCTCTCATTGAAATTAAATATTTCTATTTTTTGAAATCTCATTTATTTTTAAATAATTATTAATCTATTTCATAAATTTTTAAAAAAATTTCAACAATTATATAATAAATGTCAGAACAAATATATATATCAGAGAATATTTGGCTAGTGTTCCTCTTTTGACAATCGTACTTGCTTTCAACTGAAGGAGGAGATAATAAATATGTTGTGTTGGCCATAAATTAAGTTCAGATCCATCAAGTAAAATGTTAGATTTGATTACTTCATATTTGTGAATAAAAAATATATAATTAGAAAAAGGCGATTTCACTAAAAATATCAATTAAGTTTCTTAATAAAAGTTGATAACCAGTAAAATGGATAAATATTTTACACCATTGAAAAAATAAAACATAAAAAGAGTTTTATTTTATATAAAGAGGTTAACAAAGTGTGCTTATCTTAAAAAAAAAAAAAAAAAACAAAAACAGTTAACAAGTAACTAGAAGAATAATTAACTCACCTTATCTTTATGCTTCTTTTCTAATATAGTTGGAAAGAAATTAATTATAACTCAGAAATTGATTGCATATTAAATACATAAATATTAAATTTTCAAAAGCACTGAATGGATAAGCCCACTGGCACCGACCCACATCATCTGCTATCATTTAATTAGATTAAATATATGACACACATCATCGACCATCATAAAATGGGAAAACATTTTGATTAAAGAAGAGTTATAATATATCACTGTTGCATACTTATATCTAATTGTTAATTATCAAACACATTAATATCATTTACTTTCATAATAAATATTTTAAATATCTCGTCTTAATATATTTATAGTTAACTCATTTTATAATATACCAATGCCGAAAATATCTTATTTAACAATTAAATTTTTTTTATCCGAATGATTCCAAACTCAAATATATTATTTAGTCATGACGAAGAAAATAAATATTCTAAATTAGTATTATAGTTAAAAATTTGTTGTTTAGATGATAAATAGTGTAATTATTTTAAAAATTGAACATGGACCTAAACAGAACATGAAATCATAGGATCAGTAGTTGAATCGTAGAATTATCAACTGAACTACGTGAACCGGTATATATTAAATATATAAATTTGATACATTATATATAATTACTAATTGAATCCACCGGCTTGTTTATTATATTTTTAAATTGAGCATATCAATGCATTAACTAATAACGCTTAATAATATATTCATGGGCTATTTATTGTAATACTCCTTTATAATAAATATCATAATATATATATACATATATATATATATATATATTTAAAAAAACAGATTAAACAAATCAGTCTTAATCGGAAAAAAAATTTATTATATATTATAAGTCACACTCAACTTATAAAATATATCTTCTCACCCTAATCACAATTAAAAGTTAACATTCTTAAAAATAATTAAAATTGTAGTTTTTAAAATATAAGAACTAAAATGTCTAAATTAAAAAAAGGAAAGCATTAACATTGCAGATTTGAGGAAGTAAATGGAGAAAAAAATAATATTTTAGCCTTTCATAAATAAATAAATAAATATATTTTAATTATAAATATTTATTTATTTTATATCACTAAAATTATAAATAAATAAATATTTTGAAATATATAAATTATATTATACTTTATAATGAGGAAATATATTTAGTTAAATAAATTATATTTTCGATTTATAATGAATAATTTAAATAACGATGTAAGGATATCTTTAAATGTTAATAATTTCATAAAAAACTACTGAAATTCAATTTAATATATAAATAAAATAAAATAAAATATCATAAATTACAATGTATAGATAGTTGGAAAATATTAAATCTATAAAATTTGAGATGGGTGATGAAGATTTTTTCTTTTGGCTAATTGTATAACTAAAGAGAATAAAAATGTTACATATTATAATTTTAAAATAACTTGGCTAAAGAACATGTTTCGTAAATTTAAAAAGCTATTATCATGGGGTTTTTTCTTTTTTGGGAAGCTATTATAAGTATTGTCGTTATTCATGTAATTGATTAACCCCACTGGATCCCTCCCCACCACTACCTCATCTGCTCGTCGCTATCATCAAAGCCAAAGTGTGAGAGAGGATAACACTTTTGGAATAATGGGTATATTCTATTACAATTTTTTTCTGTTAGCTTGTTATTTTTCCTGAATTTAGCTCATCTCAATAAATAATTTATTTTAAAAAATAAAACAAATAGTGTTAGTTGGTAATGAAAAAATTAAGAGTGATTATTTTATTTTATCTTTAAACTTGATTTTAAAATTTGAAACTGGAAATATACTTTAAAATAGATAATTTTAATCAAATTAGATAATATATATATATATATATATATATATATATATATATATATATTAAAAATAAATTTTACCTAACCTGTCTTTACCCAAAAATAAATAAAAATAAAAATAAAATAAAAAAATATTTTACACCCTGACCCTAAAGTCTAACTATATATATAATTTATTCCAGAAAGCAAGCAGAAAATTATTTGATTTTGAAACCAGTAATATCAGTACCAGGTTTTAATATGATAGGTATACGTAATATATATATATATATACTATAAAAGAAAATAAAAATTTGAGGGGGTCATATATATATATATATATATATATATATAATACATCTTATTTAATTCAATTAAAATTATCTATTTTAAAGTATATTTCTGGTTTCAAATTGAGTTTAAAGATAACACCCAGATAAAGTTATTTACTTTAATATGAAAAATACTATAAAAATCAAAGGTGAAAGCAAATGCTATCGCATGACATGAGAATCGTTAAAATAATAATATCTCTTTTACTATTTCTTTTTATTAGAACAATAATACCTTAACAAGCCATAGTTGGGTCAACTTAACCCATGAGAATTCGATCAGTTATGGTTATAGTTATTAAAAAATAATAAGTGATGCAGCTCCTGATCTCTCTATATATATATATTGAAGGGGTGATCCAATTATTTTAAACTTGTAAGTAATATATTTAATATCTTATAATAATAAATTGTAAATTTTATGATTGTCTATGGAGTTTAGGATCAGATGTGTGACAATTTCAGTTCCATGCATCACTCATTTCATTAAGCTTAGACTGAGACAGACTACATTACCGTAAAATGCAGTAAGAAATTAGTGATTTTTGTTGCCGTTCAAAGAAGAAAGTAATGCTAATGTGGTACTTTTATTGTAATTACGATTTTATTTAATTTTCATGTTCTATAAATTTTACACTGGAATAAAGAACAACAATACTGATGGTAGAGGAGAGGGCATTGTAATGAACTAAATTTGGACTTAAAAGAGCATTGTGAGCAGAGAAATAGAAATTATATTCCTAGAAACTGCAAAGAACAAATGCACGGTTTCGTCACACACATTTTTCTCCACCAAATTATATGCTAGGTTTCCTTTCCACTAGCAAAACAAATAACGTTACCCCAACCTTAAAATATATGTATGTGTTAGTTATGTACTTATTTTATGAGTACTTTGTGTATTTTTTTTTTAGGGGTTTGAGGAGCTTAATTTGGGAACATTAGTGTAAAAATATAATGGATGACCATTAAAAAAATAAAACATTAGGTCTTACAATCTATGATAAGTCATAAACTTAAGAATCTGGTATCCTTTACACAAGTTTGTGCACAAAATGAGTGTGTTTGCTTGTATTCTTTGAACTTGGAGGCTGAACGTGAATTGTGATGCTTTTTTTTTATCCAAAATCAGTTTATTCTGTTCAGCAGAATCACATGATTGATGAGAAGCATTGAGTTTGATAATTTTATTTCTCGGTTATGTTGTCTTTCATGTTTGATAAATGATAAGGCTAGTGTTGTTACTAATTGTTTCCTGTGGGCGCTTTCCAACAGTTGTTACTAATTGGAGGCTTATTTTTATTTCTAATATAAAGCCTGTGTGTCATTTGCTGTTGCCTCTACTACGCATTTCCAACATGTTTGCTTTAACTTTTTTTTTTTATTGACTTTTTTGTTGTGGTCGAATTTGTTTTAATTGTTTCCAACAAACGTGCTGTAAGTCATTGTTGGAAACTAACTGTAACCACAGTTTGCAAGCTGAAATGTTGAGATGATGGTTAGTTAATTATGTTCAATTCGATGAAGATTTTACTGGTGAAAGCAACAAGAAGATGGATAATTTTAATCAGAGAGAACCAGGGAACAAAGATCTTATTGAAGCAATGTGAGCAATGCATTTGCGTTTCTGTTTCGGCATATTTAACTAAATCAATACAAAAGAAACAGAATACACTGATTTCAGGTAATGTATTTATTTATTTATTTATAAGTTTTATCATACTTGATGGACGATATGCTCAAGTCTTATAAATATAAATGGTATTCCAGCAACCCCTAGTGATTTACTGTAAAAATTTTCTAATGTTTATGTCACACCTAAATTCTCCTAGTTAACATTTTTATATATCAACCAAAATATTGAAGCTTTTCAAGCAAAAATGTACAAAATTGTAAATCACCAGTACCTTTGGCTTTTACTCAATATTTAGGCAAAGTTCACTTGTATGAGTGTCATTCTCCAGTGAAGATGGACCAAAGTGCAAACAAGTGTTCTTCTTATGCATTGACCACCAATCTTCTATGTAGGTCCCTCGGCAGAAATCCACACGGGGAAATGCTCTCTTTTCTAGCATTTCTATAATCTTCTTGGTTTTACTAAGAATGCAAACTGCATGTTTGACAGTATCCTCCCTCTCTTCAATTGCGCTATTCAAACACTTGTTGGATATAACATGGGGTAAGTTGGTGAGACATGCACCCAGTATATCAGAAATCATCACTGTTAGTGCTTGGAACAACCTCTCACTATTAGTATCTTTTGTGAGTTCGTGATTTAAGAGAGCAGTTTTGCATATTCTGTACATAGTGTGAGAAGCTGATACTTTGATGGGCCATGATGAAGGGCTTAACTTTATGCACACGTGGTTATATTTGGCTTTAAATTTCTCATACCTGATTTTTGCAGCTTCAGCTAGTTTCTCGAGTGTCTCTTTAGGACTCTTATCTTGAAGTGAGAGCTCATGAAGCTCCACATCTAGCCACTTGTTATATAGATCAATTCCATGCCACACAATTTCTGCAGCCATCCCGAGTTTAAACAGTTTTCCTTCTTTGTCAAGGTTATTTTCGATGAACTTTACAAAGGGGAGCCCTTCATTTACAGTACTTAACAATTTTTTGACTGAACCCCTATTGATGTTTGGCAACGCCACTACAATGCTAGCTAGTGTCACCAGAGAAAGTGACCAACTATATGGGGCCTCTACAGCGTGTAAAGAAAGAACTTGGTCATTGTCAAATGCTACCACTCCCTTGAATCCTTGCCAGAAAGAACATTTCTCCAATAATTCAAGGAGAAGTTTTGGCTGCTTCTTTTCTCCTATTTGAACCCAGTGATTAGTGGCATCACAATTCTGTTTCATCATCACCTCAACGAATTCTTCCTCACCTTCAAGGTGCAAAACAAAACGTCTAAGATCTGGCTTTGTGTCAGGCTTTAACTCTGATCCCGAGCTAAAGCTTGAGCTACTAGAAACAAATTTGGATATCAACTGCTTGCAATGATCACAACATGTCATCATACAGCATACGAGGAATATTGAAACGTATTGGGTGGCTTTACACATTAGCACAATCCCCATCTGCAGTTTAATACAGAAACACAATAGAAGAAGTTTTGCATCATGGGCCAGCTTTTTGCACTGCCTATTACGAATTCGAAAACCAAGAGGGCTTTCTTTAATTATCACTAGCTTGGAAGTCCAGTAGTCTTCTACATGGAACCTTCTCCTGCAGTTCTTGTTTCTCACACTAGGGAACCTATAAGTTATGGCAATGAACCATCTAAAAGCAGGAGCAATAGTACCCACTACCACCGCAGCAACCTGAACTATAAGAATTAAGATGGTGGACCACTTGTAATCACAGTCACCAGCGCAAAATTTAAACAACCGTGGCATGAAGTAAGACCGAAGCATGGCCTCTACTAATGTCAAGGTACTTAGAAGACAAAAGGCACCAGAAGCAGTACATGTCACTGACCTTCCAAGAACAAACTGGGGGCTACTTGTGTGGCTCATCATCCAAATTTTCATTAGTTGATCTGTGAGTTTGTTGACGATTTGATTGTCTTCCTCTCCAAATTGGTCTGAGATTTTCTTTAGATCCTCTTGATTCATCTTATATTTCAGCTCAAGATAATGCTTCATCTTTGGAATACTTATGGCAGAGGAGGTCATGATCATCAACAAAATTAGCATGAGGAGCATGATGACAGCATGTTCCACCCAGAACACATAGATAACACCAGTGGCAAACTGGATGCAGATGTTCACAATCATGGTAACAACGAGGATGGCCACAGCCATGAGATTCATCATGGTGTCTTTGTTCTCAGTGACACCAAGAGTAGGCATGGAATTGGCCATTATTGTGCAGATCATGGCACTGCTGCTGAGCTTTGAAAGCTGATCATGGTGGCGAGGCATAGGAGTGTTGAGATCCACTGATAACTTCACTGCAACAGCTATTATGGCCAAGGAAGTGGCGTTTAGACAGAAGAATTTGCAAGGGAACCAAAGTTTGCGAACACGAATTCCGTGTATGAGATCTGCGGCCATAGCTATGAGACAAGCAAGAGATGCTGCTGCTATGTATATGCCAATCCATGGCATCGGTCTGCTGAACTTGGTGTCGTCCATGTCTCCATCAACTGTGCAACCGGTTATTGCCATCTACTATCTTTTAGGACTCAGATGAACCTTCTGTTGTGGGTTTAATCTTACTACTGCGGAGGTATGTATTATATCAAGCACCAGCGTCTAACTTTTTTATTTTTGCAACAGTGCTGTCTTTTACTCCACCCAATCTGGATTACGAAATAGTCAAAATTTGACAATTCTATGGGAATTTTCCGTATGCAAATTGATAAGTGTTTATTTTTTAAAATACTAGTTTTGAAATTTATGGATATAAAATTTTGAATGCGATCCCGAGAAGTCATTGTTTCATTGACTTAAAGCAAGTTAGGTAGCTAAAAGTAGTAGTCAAATACATTGACATGAATGCTTTGGCAATTGAGAAATATTCTAGGGTGTTGGTTAATGGATGCACACCATCTGCAGGTCTGTTTCAACCTTGGTACCTTTTTCAACTTGTCTACCAGAAATTTAATGCAGAAGACGATGAATATTGTCTGAATGATGTCATAAAAAGTTAAAGTGTTTGTTGGTGACTTTTTAAGTTCTCCATCAAGTTCTTGGACTCAACCTTAAAAAGATGGCAGAAACTAGTATCAAACTGGAGTACAGTAGGTGTAAGGAAATTTCTGTTGGTGGAATGGAGAAATGCGTAGAAATTGAAAAAAATACCAGTAATGAAAGTACTCTACTTGGCCAACATTGACTGAAAAGACAAAAGCTAGGGGAGCAAGTTAGATTTCCGGCGTTTGACAAACTAGATGATCCAATGGTTTGAACTTGTAAATCATCGAAGCTTAATAAGTATGTGTTTGGATTGTTGTTTGAAAGGTATCAAATGCCCTTTCACATTTTCCAAACTAAAAAGCAGAAAAGTGACCACATAGGGGATTTAGAAAAATGTGAGTTGCATTCAACTCCAATGTTTTCTCAAATACAACCTTAGTACTTTAGAAATAAACCCCTGCCAAAAAAAAAAAAAAAAAAAAAAATGGCCACATGTTTGTGTCAATGTGATTCACACAATGATCATCAATGAATTTATTTCTATCAGTCCTATGATTGGATTGATTCAAATTTTAAGGTAAAGCGACCTAAAATAATTATCATTCCCTTTTAAGATATGAAAATCGCGTTTAGTTAAATTAATCTCTACTTTTGTGGTAGTTAGATTTAAATTAAACTTTTTACTTCTTTTATTAATTCATTTGATCTTCGATAAACTCATGGTACTAGTATTCCAGCAAAAATTAGTGGTTTACTATGCATTTTTTGTAATGTTTCTGTACACCTAAACTTTTGTAGTTTACATAAACTTTATACATAAAGCAAAATCTTAAGGCTTTTCCAGCAAAAATGTACAAAATTGTAAATCACCAGCATCTGTGGCCTTTAGTCAATATTCAGGTAAAGAGCACTTGACTTGGGAGGAGCTGCATAAGTGTCATTCTCCAATGAAGATGGAACAAAGTGCAAAAAACTTTTCTGCTTATGCATTAAACGCCAATCTTCTATGAAGGTCCCTCGGCAGAAATCCAGGTGGGGAAATGATCTCTTTTCAAGCATTTCCAAAATCTTCTTTGTTTTACCAAGAATGTAAACTGCATGTCTGACAGTATCCTCCCTCTCTTCAATGGCGCTATTCAAACACATGTTAGATATAACATGGGGTAAGTTGGTGAGACATGCACCCAATATATCAGAAATCATCCCTGTTAAAGCTTCAAACAACTTCTCACTCGTATTGTCTTTTATGAGTTCGTGATTTAAGAGAGCAGTTTTGCATATTCTGTACATTGAGAGAGATGCTGATACTTTGATGGGCCACAATGAAGGGTTTAACTTTATGCATATGTGGTTGTATTTGGCTCTAAATTTCTCATACCTGATTTTTGCAGCTTCAGCTAGTTTCTCAAGTGTTTCTTTGGGGCTCTTATGCTCAAGTGAGAGCTCATGAAGATTCACATCTAGCCATTTGTCGTATAGATCAATTCCAAGCCACACAATTTCTGCTGTCTTCCTGAGTTTAAACAATTCTCCTTCTTTGTCAAGGTTATTTTCTATGAACTTTACGTAGTGGAGCCCTTCATTAAGAGTATTTATCAATTTTTTGATTGAATACCTATTGATGTTTGGCAGTGCCACTGCAATGCCAGCTAGTGTCACTAGAGGAAGCGACCAACTAAATGGTGCCTTTTCAATTCGTAAACAAAGAACTTGTTCACTGTCAAATGCCTCCACTCCCTTGAATCCTTGCAAGAAAGAACACTTCTCCAATATTTCAGTGAGAAGTTTTGGCTGCTTCTTTTCTCCTACTTGAACCCAGTGATTAGTTGCATCACGATTCTGTCTCATCATCACCTCAACTAACTCTTCCTCACCTTCAAGATGCAAAACAAAATTTCTCAGATCTAACTTCGAGCAAGACTTTGACTCCGTTCCACAACTAACACTTGAGACACTAGAAGTAAATTTGAATTTTAACTTCTTGCAATGATCATAACTTACAATGATCCCTCTCATGAGGAATACTGAAACGTATTCAGTGGCTTTACACATTAGTACAATCCCCACCTGCAGTTTGATACAGAAACACAATACAAGAATTTTTGCATCATGGGCCAGCTTTCTGTACCGCCTATTATGAATTCGAAAACCAAGAGGGCTTTCTTTAATTAACACTAACTTGGTAGTCCAGTACTCTTCTATCTGGAACCTTTTCTTACAGCTCTTACTCCTAATAATTGGACACCTATAACTTACAGCAATGAACCATCTAAAAGCAGGACCAATAGTACCCACCACCACTGCAGCAATCTGAGTTATGAGAATTAAGATGGTGGACCACTTATAGTCACACCCACCAGTGCAGAACTTAAACATCCATGGCATGAAGTAAGACCGAAACATGGCTTCCACTAATGTCAAGGTACTTAGAAGACAAAAGGCACCAGAAGCAGTACATGTCACTGACCTTCCAAGAACAAATTGAGGACTGCTTGTGTGTGTCATCATCCAAATTTTCATTAGTTGATCTCTGAGTCTGTTGACAATTTGATTCTCTTCCTCGCCAAATTTGTTTGAGCTTTCCTTTAGTTCCTCTTCATTCATCTTATATTTCACCTCGAAATGGTGCTTCATCTTTGGAATACTTATGGCAGAGGAGGTCATGATCATCAACAAAATTAGCATGAGAAGCATGATGACAGCATGTTCCACCCAGAACACATAGATAACACCAGTGACAAACTGTATGCAGATGTTCACAATCATGGTAACTATGAGGATGGCCACAGCCATGAGGTTCATCATGGTGTCTTTGTTCTCAGTGATACCAAGAGTAGGCATGGAATTGGCCATTATTGTGCAGATCAAGGCGCTGCTGCTCAGTTTTGATAGCTGATCGTGGCGGTGAGGCATAGGGGTGTTGAGATCCACTGATAACTTCACTGCGACAGCTATTATGGCCAGCGTAGTGGCGTTTAGACAGAAGAATTTGCAAGGAAACCAAAGTTTGCGACCTCGAATTCCATGAATGAGATCTACAGCCATGGCTATGAGACAAGCAAGAGATGCTGCTGCTATGTATATGCCAATCCATGGCATCGGTTTACTGAACTTGGTAACATCCATGTCTCCATCACTGTTGCAACCGATTATTGCCATCTACTATCTTTTAGGAGTCAAAAGAAGATGATTCTTCTTCTGTGGGTAAGATCTTTGTTCGTAGAGGTGTTTTATGTATCAAGCACAAGCGTTTAATGCTGTTTCTAGTCTTACAAGAGTGGTCTCTTGTTCACACAATTTTGATTATAATAAAGTCAAAATTTGACAATTCTATTAGAATTGTTCTAATGTAGTTTATTAATTTGTGGTTGTATTCTTTTAATACTATTTTTTCTTATAATAACTGTGAACATAAAATAGTCAATGCGAACCGGAGCAGTTAAGAGGTTCAATGAGTGTAACTCGTTAGGCCGCTAAAAGCCAAATTGAGTTGACGTGAATGCTTTGGCAACTGAGTATTGTAGGGCGTTGATGAGTAGCAGCCGTATGATCTAGAGGTTTGTTTTCAACCTTTGGATTCTTTTCAACTTGTATGATGGAAATCTATGTACAAGACAATTAATCTTGCGTGTATGATGATGTCTTTAACAATTCTTCTAATTTTCCCTTTTTTTACTTTTTACGGGTTATTTTTTAGTAGCAGGTTTCTAAATTAGCTGTCCCTTCTTACTTTGGAAACCAATATATTCTTAGCCTAACCAATATTTTCTTAAGGCTAAGAATGATATGTCATCACTTGTTAGCCTCGTTATCAGGTTATGAGTTATGTCCCCTCCTAAGTCCCAGACTCACGTTACTAGGATGAAAATGGCATGTTTCATCACTTCTTAACCCTCACATGGCGAGTGTACCCTTGTAGCATATGGCAAATTGACATGACTAATTTTCTTATGAAAAAATAAATAGACAAAGTTTGAAAAATATATAGTTAGGGGTTACGTTTGGAAGGAGGCGTCAAGAGTAACAACGCCTTCAATTTGGGTCATAATAAAGGCGCCAAGAAGTTAAGCACCTAGGGAGAACAAAATATCTTACATGGCAGTGTCTTCAATCACGTGGCGCATGATACAAAAAGTGGTGAGGTTTGTGGCGCTTCCTACCACAAGTGATAGTATATTTTCCAACGTGGAGCGTGTACGAGGAGTTGGTGTATCAATCACGTGGCGCATGGTACAAAAAGTGGTGAGGCTTGTGGCGCTTCCTACCACAAGTGATAGTATATTTTCCAACGTGGAGCGTGTACGAGGAGTTGGTGTAGCATGTGACACATTCCACCATATTTGGGGGTCTTAATCCAAGCACTAATATCGGTGGCACTTTGCTTTGAATATTTACTGTCCATTGTCTGAAGGTAGTGGTGCCTTTGAAACACTATATATACCCTTTTTACTTTCGCAAGTTCAGCAACAAAATGTGGTATATTGTAAATTTTCTTTTGTTTTTTATTTAAATTTTAATTATATTTCCGTTGAAATTTATTTATTATTTTCACAATGCAATGCAGATGTGAAGTATATATCATTGAAGGAATAACATTGAAGTAAAAAAAAATTGATATAGTATTTTTAATTGTATAAGTTAACTTTGATTAATTAAAATAAGTATTTTCCATGATGTCTTTATTTGTTCTACTGTAGATAAATTGTGTGAGGATGACATCTCCAGTTGTTATTGTTGTCTATATTAATGGTTGAATATGTTTGAGGGAGCTAGAATGGTTATACAAATCAAATGTCAAATAAGTTTAATGCGTTAAAAAAAGAATTTATGATAAATTTAAATTAAATTCTAATCAAGTTATTTATTCGATTGTAAACGAGATTTTTTGTAGGAATAAATATGTCATACTACAAATAGTTGACGACAATGATGTTGAACTTATGATTAATAATTTTCAACAAATGGCGATGAGTGCTATAAAATTATGTGTAGAAGTAATAGTTGTAGGTGGTACATCATTTACATATAATGTGATTGTAAATGAGGGAAATATTGATAGCTGATACGAAAGGCTTTCAACAAGGTTAAACTCTAAAATTATGCAGTTTCTAATTCATATGTCGAATCATCACCTGACGAAGAAGATTTTGACGGTAATTTACTAGAATTGGATGACGATGAAAGAAATGAAGGTCATCACAGTTTAGGCCTTGACATGCAACCGAATGTTATTGCTAAAACACAAGCAAGTTAACATGAAAATAAAATATCCCTTACTTCAATAATAAAACTATGAAATATATATTGTGATATGAATATAAAAGCAAACCAACAACCTTTTTTGGCAAGGGACTTCACATTATACCAATGTAAATTGAACTTACCGTGATCAAGAAAAATTTTGGGGTGTAAGTGCTGAGTCAAACTAGTTAGTTGGACAAGAACTATGTGTTGGTTTGTGTAAAATACAAACACACAAGAAGGGATGTTGAATTATATTAATTAATTAAAATCTTTTCAGACGATATATTTTGCGTCTGTTAAAAAGAATTTTGGACAGACACGAAGTGATTTTCTATTCAAAGATTGATTTTAATAAGAATTTCATTTAAGTTGTTTTTATCCCCCAGTTAGTCAGGAGAAGAATAAATAAAGCAATAATATATTGATTCGTCTATTAAGATTACTTCCGGTTACTTAACAACTTGTTAAGGTTCCACTAAGAGTATTCTTTGAACTCAGTCACTCCTGGCTAACAATACATATATTCTTTGAACACAGCCTTCTTAGGCTAAACCGATATTCTTTGGACCCAACCTCCATAGGCTAAACACGGTATTCTTTGGACACAACCTCCTCAGGCTAAAACAAGTATTCTTTAGACCTTAGCCTTCGCAGGCTAAAACTCAAGGTATTCTTTAAACACTTAGCCTCCTTAGGCTATAGATACCACAACAGTGGTTTACAATTAAGAACAATAAGAATAATCCTCTACGCAGAGAGGTATTTTACAATGTGAGCTATTCTAAGTTCAGGGCGAGTGGACTTTTCTTTGAGCGAAGCTTTGAGCGAGAGTTGAATATAATATCTTTGTAGTGTAGTTTGTCAACTTCAACTTATTGCAATGAAGTCCTTTTATAGGCAGCTTTTTGAAGTATTCGTTAGACTGAAGATTTGAATGTTTGTCCTTTGTCTTGGGTACTCCAACATCTGACAGAGTGAACAATCAGAACAATTAATGATTTCATAGCGGAAGTCAGTGCGAGATCAAGCTTTGACTGATTTGCTCAAAGATTTCACCGAAAAGTACCATTTACTTTTCGTGTTGCAGATGTTTAATCCAAATCTCTTTCCACATTTAGAAGCTTTTGAGTAACGACTTAATTTGAATGAAGACATGTGTTACTCAATGTTTGAACATTATTAAACTTGATAGACAAATGAATAAAGATGAGTTATATGTTGTACTCATTCGTCTGTTTCTTCTTTCTTCGTCTTCAACTTAGTCTTCATATCTTCACACTTGAGTGCTTGACTTGAAGTTGAGATGAGTTTTCTGTCTTAATCATTGAAGGTTCTTCATCTGATACAGTGCTTTGAAGCATGATGACTTGAACACTTCTTAACGAAAGTAGTAGAGTCCAAACCAACAAGGCATGTTGTTTGTTGCCCAAATAGTACTAATGATCTGCCATGTCGATTTCATATGCAAGTTATTCAATCGAAGAGGACAGATAGGTGAAAAATCACAAAATGGGGTGAACTGCATACTTGTTTAAACACTAGTTTGACATAAGACCACGTGAAACTGAATTCAAATTTGATTAGTACTGATAACTCACAAGAGTGAGTTAATTTTATACTCTTTTTATCTCATAAATTGTCCTTTTAACACTCTTAAGTAACCTAAAAATGACTTTAATTGCTCTTAATTCATAATAATTCATGTTAGAGCTTGTTGATGGTGTATTAAGTGTTTCAAGGTGAAAAATAGACAAAAACAGGAGAAAACGTGCCTAGGAATACATCTCTCGCGAATTGGAGCTCCAACGAGCATCTCTCAACCATCTCGCGTGAGATGACCTTACTTGCAGGACAAGTTAACTCTCTGAAACACCAACTCGTGGGCATCTCTCCGTAACTCGCGCGAGTTGGGTTCACAGAAAAGCCCAAGTCTACTAAGAAGACTATATATTCACAAGTTACTATCAGCAAAAGGGACCTCTCTCATAATTCTTGACCTAATTCGGCCGAGGTTCTGGAGACTGACAACCTCCAGACCTCTGGACCTCTTCACTCTCGGTTCATAGACAACAATGGAATTCAACCCCAAGCAAAGGAGAATGAGATGCTAGGAGCACTCAACTTCCATTGGAATCAACCATCCTATGTATTATCTTTCAAATTACTTGTGTGTTGTTTTCTTTGCTTCTATGAACTAAATCCCTTTTTGATTGGGAGAATGATGTAACCCTAATTTATCCTTTTATATGATTCTCGATGTTATTCAGTGTATGTTTGGACGTTTATTTCTTCTATACTTAATGTTATTTGTTAACCGATCATTAATAAATTGATAGTAACCCTAAGGGAACTTTGAGAAAAGAAACCTAGGCGATATTGGAGAAATCAACCATTATTACGCTAGAGTCCTAGAGATAGGAGTAGGTAGTAGTGTGGACTGCACATAAGTCTGCCCCAAGATTCATAGAACTAATTCCCTAATTAACTTAGTATTAACTTAAGAGATTAATTAATCTAGTTAACCTAGGCGGCATGAGTGATCCTGAGAAGGACGGTCACGAATGTAAGAATTCAATCCAACCATGATTATATTTGAATAAAAAAAGAGAGAAATATAAGGAGGAAATTAGTGGTAAAATTAGGATCTCAATCGTTTCTCATCTCAACCCCCTTTCTTTAATATTGTTTTATCCTTCTACAAAAGTGCTATTTACCAACCATTTTTTATGTTCTTTGGAAAATAGGATTGTTAAATAAAAATATTGTTTCCCAATTACTTATCCTTTTGGGTACGACAACCCTGTTCTTAACAATACTTATTACTTGACGGTTGTGGTATACTTGTCATAACAAATAGGTGTAGAAGGTATAACTACCACCTGTATTCTGTGTATTAAGTTTTTGGCGTTGTTGTCAGGGATAAGCCAATTTGACTTATTTTTATTTTGATTTTATTTTTAACTTTTAATTTTTATATTTTATTCAAACGTCTCCCTTCTTCTTTTGCCCTTTAATTTATAATTTTTTCCCCTTTTAAAATTTCTTTTCTTCTTCTTCCCATACTTCTCTTGAACTACTCATATTAACCCCCTACATTTATTAATTTCAGACTTAATTTTCTGGATACCCTCACTTGATTTGGAATTTTGTTTTGCAGGAAACTAAGAAAACACAGAGAGCTTGAGTTGGCATTGATCCAAATCAGTGTGTTAAAATGTTTAAGGTGATGGCCTGTTCTCTTGGGGAGGCTTCTTTAGCCTTATCCATCAGTCAACAATTGGAAAAAGCAATGGCAGAATATACAGCAAGAACAACACCTATAATCACTACTCCTCCACAACAAGCCTATCATGTGCTATGCTCTTATTGTGGAGGTAATACTCATACTTGTGCTTGTTTTTATGCTGATAAATCTGCTAACTTTGTAGGGCAACATCAAAGATTTGGCTACAACAACAACCTTGGGAATCCCAATTATGGGAACCATCCTTGGTTCTCATGGGAGGATAACTCACAAACCCAAAGGCCTTCATTACAACCTCAACAAGAAAAAGAATCTAAATTGGAGGCATTGTCTAAGCAACTTGCTGAAAGCCACAATATAATCATGGACGCAAACCTAGCCCTACTTGACTCTGACCATGCATTCGGTGAAGAGATGAGAGGTATATTTAGCAACCATGATGCTTTCCAAAGGAACCAAGAAGCTGCACAAAGAAACCTTGATAGAATGAGCAGATTGGAGCATCAACTAGGCCAAATAAACCAACAGCTCTGGAGCCGTGATCAAGAAACTCTCCCTGGGAATACTACTCCAAACCCCAAGGAACAAGTAAATTCTATGAACTTAAGAACTAATAAAGAACTTCCTGACCCTTCTGCAGAAATTCTAGCACCTATCCAAGAGGAATAACAGAAAGAAATTGATACTGAAAAGACTGGTACGTGCGAAATTCCCTATAAGAGTGGTGAGAAAAATAAAGCCAGCCAAGTGGAGGTCTCCAAAACATTAAACATAAATATCCCACTCTAAAAGGCTTTACAACTAATGTCACTTTACTCTAGGCCTATGCAAGAATTGTGCACCAAGAAAAGGAATCTACCTGAAACTGAAGGGGTGGTCTTGAATGAGGAGTGCAGTGCTATCATGACCAACACACCGCCATCCAAAAAGAAAAATCCAGGGTTACCGATTCTTGATGTGCAAAAGTTACCTACTCATCGTCCCTCCTCACCAAAAGTGAACCACAAGCCCAAACCGGAAATAATACCTCGAAAATCTAAGAAACCGGTAAAGGTATTGTGGGAAAGAGAGTCCATACAAGAACTGCACCTTTGTGACCGGAAAGGTATGCATCCTTCATCTCTTAATTCTGTAAATTTTATGAAGGATGATGTTGAATTCCAAGTGCAACCAAACATAAGAGCAACTCCAAACTCGGAGAAAGCCACTGAAATTGGACAACACTTATACTTTACTGATGATTAAGACCCTGTTGAGCTCAAGTGTTGAGCTTAAAGCTTGAAGATGCTTGGAGTTTCTCTCTTGGTGTTTTAATTTTGATAATATTTAATTTTGGTTTTCTTAGATGAATTGTAACTAGGAGTTTCCCATGTATTGGTTGTTTTAGTTTAGGCTTGTTTGTGTGCTTGTTCTTGGTTGATATGTCATGGAAAGCTAAGTTGATTTTGTGTGTTCTCTCATGATTCAAATTTTTGAAATTCCTTCTAAGTTTTCTTTTCAAAAAATAAAATGAGATAATCAATTACCAACCAAGGTAATAGATTAAATCAGTTTTCTAGTAACCAACTGAGGTAATAGATTACCTAGAAATAGTAATCAACTACCAAAAGTGGGTAACAAAGTGGAATTTCACATTTGTCTCTGTGGTAATCGATTACCCCTCATGTTAATCGATAACCATGGCTAAGAATCACCCATAATTGATTTTGTTCTCTGGTGTAATCGATTACCCCTCTGTTGTAATCGATTACCACCATCAGAAAATCAATGGATTGCTTAAAATGGGTTTTTGCTTTCAAATATAAATATCTCTCTTTTTAAAATTCTTTTAACATTCTTGGAAATACACATTTTTGAACAATTCTAACACTTTCATATTCTCTCAAACTGAGTTCTATCTTTTCTCCAAGAAATTCATAAAGAACTTCAAAGTTCTTCAAGAAAAGTTTTATCAAAGGGCAATCTTGATTGAATGTTTTGATTGGTTGACATTCATGGTTCTTATATGTGATCAGAATCTACACACTCAGGTGTTTTCTAATTGATCTTGTTATTCATTTTTGTTTTTGGTTGATTACTCTAGGCGAGAGGTATCTCTAGATAGAGTAAGTCTCTTTGAGAAGGGGTTTTGATGAGTTATGTTAGATCAAGATGATTAACATCTCTAAAGTTTTGATTATTACAAGACAGACGGAACATCTACAGACGGAACATCAAGTCAGATGCAACGAGCACAGACGAAAGATGACCCCTCAAAGTTGAAGTCATTCGTCTGTCTCAAGTCAAGTCATCAGACGATAGGCTAAGACGAAAACTCTTAAGACTGAAGAAGTTCATCTTCTGCCAAAGAAGTGAAGCAAAGTATGAGTTACTCGCACCAAGATTTCAAATCTTAAGAAGTACTCATTAGAAGCATCCAAGATCAGTATGGGGATTCACGCCTACATATGCAACTCGAAAAGGTCTTCACTTTTTTCTATCAAATCTCTGTACAAGTTAGAAAAAGTATTGCGCACGCTATCTATATCCGTTGCACACACCATCAATCAATCAAGTGCTCTCTGACACCTTTTTGGACTTCGCTTGGAAAACGTTCAACGACTTTCTTCTGTGTCTAACGGATATCTGAAGATTTTGCCTATTTAAAGAATTCGCTTCTTCAAAGTTCAGTTGGCGAACACGCTTCAATATTCTACCCTATTGTGAATTCGCTCTCTGTTACTTTTGCTCTTCACTTGTAAAACCCTCTCTACGAAGAGGAAACTCTCTTTTTATAGAACTCTTTTAAATCCACTTGTGTAGTGTTTTTGTTGGTCCCTATGTGTGAATCTAGAGGGGGGTGAATAGATTCTAGTTCCACTATAGCCCAATTTTCGCGAGTTTCTATTTCCTTTTAATTCAAACAAAACTATTCTTGATTACCTATCAATAGTTGAGACAGATAAGCGAGAAATATCAAAGATACACAGCGGAAATACCAAAAGGAAAAATCAGAAACACGTTAATAATCAATATACAACGTAATCAATATCAGTATCTAACTGTTCCAGTTTTAGTTGATTACCGAGTCAATTACCGAGTTAATTACCAAGTCAATTACTGAACAAATTGCAGAAGATAAACCAAGATAACAGCAATTAATGGTAAATGGTAAAGAGAAGAAGGAAGAAGAAGAGTGCATAGTGATTTATACTGGTTCGGCCCACTGCCTACATCCAGTCCCAACCCAACAACTGTTGCGATCGGTTTTCCACTATCAAAATGATCCCTTTTGTGTTCTTTTACATTCACTCTGCAACAAACAACACAAAAACGAAATCAAAACACCCAAAAACATGTCCTTTAACCCAAAGAACAGTTCTTCCCTGACCTTGGAACACCCAAGATCAAACCTTTGAGAACACACTTCTCAAAGACCTTTACCCTATCCAGAGAGACCTCTCTCCTAGAGTAACAACCCAGAAACCAAAAGGTAAACAAAAGATCAGTTTAGAGAACACCTGGAGTGTAGATCTGATCACAAAAGAAAACACAATGAATACCACCCAGTCAGAGAAAAGATCAAGTTTTGCCCTTTCTTTTTGAAAACTTGATAAACTCTTGAAGTTCTTTTTGGGTTTCTTGGAAAAGATGATAAACTCAGTTTAGAGAGAATTTGAAAGTGTATGAACTTTTCTAAAACTTATGTTCCAAGATCTTATGTTAATTTTTATCAAAAGAGAATTTATAGATTCAATTAAAAACTCAATTTGGGCAACTTAATGTTTTTCTGATAGGGGTAATCGACTGCCAGGGGTTGGTAATCGATTAAACCAGTGAACAAAGGTTTCCAGGGTGATTTTTAGCCATGGTAATCGATTAACCCGAGGGGGTAATCGATTACTCCAGTGACAAATGAATTTCCATACTCTGTTACCTACTGTTGGTAGTTGATTACCTGCTGTTGGTAGTTAACTACCTACTGTTGGTAATCTATTACCTCAGTTGGTTACCAAAGACATTTTCAAACCAATTTTGAGAGGGAAATCAAATATTTGACACATGAGAAATCACACTAGATTCCCAAGCTCTCCAGTGCATTCACACAAAGAACAACCACATGCATGCCTAAACTAAACAATCAATACATGTGAAACTCCTAATTACAACTCATCTAAGAAAACCAAAATTACATAAACATCAAAAACAAAACAACAAGAGAGACTCCAAAGCATCTTCAAGCTTTAAGTCCAACAGTTTTAGCCTGAGGAGGCTGGTTATTCAAAGAATACCCTTGTTGTTTAGCCTGCGAAGGCTGTGTTCAAAGAATATCGCGTTATAGCCAGAAGTGGTTGGGGGCTAATAATACTTGTAACCCTTTCACGGTTTGTAGTGAAAACTCAGTTGTTACTGGGTAACTGGACGTAGTCTTGCATAGACGAACCAGTATAACAATACTTGTGTATTTGTGTTATTAAGTATTTGACTAATGGGGATAATTAAACCATAACGTCTGTTTATTAAAATCAACCTTTGAAGATTAAGATTGTTTCATCTGAACATTTTAAACACACAGACGAAAGAAACATTTTTTTTAAGTGACACAATTCAACCCCCCTTCTTGTGTTCTATCTTTTACAGTTTGGTATCAGAGCTCATCCTCTAAGGGTTGAGCGTTTTACAGTTGCTAGATGAAAAGATCCTAAATGGAGTCTTAAGGACCTTCGTTTTTGTCTGGAGGGTCATCCATGAACAAGTCGCCAGCGTTCTCTGGTGATGATTATCCCTACTGGGCTGATCGGATGGAGATGTACATCAAATCCACCCAGTATAGACTATGGAACATCATAACTCAAGGAGACATCCCTATTGTCAAACCCGAGGTTGAATGGGGAAATTAAGAATACTCGTTTATGGAACTCAACAACAAAGCTAGATATGCCATCATGTGTGCATTCTCAAGGACAAAATACAACAGACTCTGTGCCTACAAAACCGCTAAAGAGCTTTGGGATGCCCTCAAGATTTCATATGAAGGAACTGAGGATGTGCGTATGAGGAAAGCCACCACTCTTCAAAGAGAATAAGAGATGTTCTCAATGAAGAAAGGAGAATCCATTGACATGATGTTTGGAAGATTCCAAACAATATTAAATGGACTCACTGCGCTGGACATTACTTTCACCATGGCCCAGAACAACATGAAGATATTGGATAGTCTTCCTCCTCCGTGGGAAGCTATGTCCACTGCCATCTCAGTTGGGCGTGATATGAAGACATTAACTCTTGATGAGTTAATAAGAGCCTTGAGAGTACATGAGGTACTTCTGTGTAAGAGAGACAAGATCAAAGTTCAAGAGCCCATAGCTCTTCCAACTGTCAACAACGTGCCGAAGGAGGAAACTCCTAAGAAGGAAAGAAAGAAGAAGCACAAAGTTCTGAAAGCAGACACTACTGAGTCTGATTCGTCTGACGGATTGTCTGAAGATGAGATTTCCCTCATGGCCAGACGCTTTAAGAATATGATGATGAAAAAGGGGAGAGGTCAATGCTTCTTCAAGAAGAAAGAAAAGAATCTCACTGAAAAACCTTCGAGTAAGGAGGAGAGCTCGAAGTTATTCTGCTACGAATGTAGAAAACCTGAACACATGAGATCAGAGTGTCCAAGGTTAAAGAGAAGATGGAATCCTCGCAAAGACAAGGGAAAGAAAAGTCTGGTGATTTGGGAAGACCTTGATAGCGAAAGTTCAGAGGAATCCACTGAAGAGGAAGAGACTGCAAATATCTGTCTCATGGCTGGAGATTCTGTCTCATCAGAGGTAATTGAATCTTAAACTTCTTCATCCTCTTCATCTGAGTCTGAGTCAGAATCAGAAGAAATTTCATATGATACACTTTTGGCTAACTCACATTTTATTGCTGAGCAATACAAAGTATGCAAAGCCAAGTTGAAACAAACTTTGGAATAAAATGCTACTTTGAGAACTGAAAATGAGTTGCTACAAAAGGAAGTATTAGATGAAAAATCATCTGAATCTGAAAAGGATACGTTTATTTCTGAAATCAAAAGATTGAAGAAAGAAAGTGAATCCTTAATCAAAGACTTAACCAAGTTCACTAAGGGATCCTCAATACTAGAAAATATTTTAAAATATGGGAGGTCTCTGTCTGATAAGAGTGGACTTGGATATTTTGAAGAGTCAGACAGAAAGAAAAATAAATTTGTTTCGTCTGCTCATAAGAAGAAGAATAAAAATTACAACAAGGTTCCAAACAACTATATAAAAGATAAAAGAACCTTAAGTAAAAAGAAATCTTCTTCTACTAACAAAAGAGGACCCAAAATGATTTGGGTATCAAAGTCACTTATTATTCCTGTTGCAGACATCCTTAATAGGAAAAGAGAGGACTTCAAGCTGGTACCTGGACAGTGGGTGCTTACGACACATGACGGGAGACCTGTCTATGTTCCAAGACCTCAGACCATGTAAAGGGTCTGTATCATATGGTTCAGGAAAAGGTAAAATCCTAGGTATTGGGACTGTTGGTAAGACACCCAATCCTCTTATCCAAAATGTGTCTTATGTTAAAGGTCTCAACTTCAATCTGCTTAGCATAAGTCAATTTTGTGACAGTGGATATGAAGTAGCTTTTAACTCTGATGAATGTATAGTCAAGAACAAAGACAAATCCATTCTGTTTGTTGGGAAAAGAAGGAATAATCTCTATGAGGTTTGTCTTTCTGACCTTAGTGATCAGAATGTGACATGTTTGATTTCAACAGATGATGAACGAGATATTTGGCACAAAAAGCTTGGACATTTAAGTCTCAAGTATATTTCGAAAATTTCTAAAAAGGATCTTGTGAAAGGTTTGCCAAAAATATCTTGGAAATCCAATCGTCTGCGTGAATCTTGTCAGCATGGGAAACAACTCAAAGCATCTTTTAAATAAAAAAATTTTGTTTCCACGACAAGACCTCTAGAACTGTTACATATTGATCTCTTTGGACCTACATAGACTGAAAGTCTTGGAGGAAAGAGATATAGATTTGTGATTGTGGATGACTATACTAGATTCACATGGGTATACTTCCTAGCACATAAACATGAGTCATTCAGTGTCTTTGAAATATTCTGTAAACGTGTTCAAAAAGAAAAAGGAATATGTATTGCGTCTATTAGGAGCGATCATGGAACAAAATTTGAAAATTCTGAGTTCAATGCCTTTTATTTTGAAAATGCTATTTTCCACAATTTTTCGTCTCCAAGAACTCCTCAACAAAATAGAGTTATGGAAAGGAAAAATCGTACCTTACAAGAAATGGCTAGAACTTTGTTGCATGAAAGCTCTCTTCCAAAATATTATTGGGCAGAAGCAATTAATACTTCATGTTATATTCAAAACAGAATATTGATAAGACCATTATTGAATAAGACTCCATATGAACTATGAAAAGGAAGAAGACCCAACATTTCTTACTTCCATCCGTTTGGATGTGAATGTTTCATCTTAAACACTAAGGATCAACTTGACAAGTTTGATTCAAAAGTGGTGAAGGGATTCTTACTTTGATATTTCGATACATCTATGGCCTATAGAGTATTTAACTCTAAGACGCAAGTTGTAAAGGAATCAATTCATGTAAAATTCCAAGATAACTCAAAGGCTGATAAGGAAATATCAGACCTAGAAAATTTGTTTGATAATTTGCAGATTAACCCTTCTGGTCAAAGTTCAAGTTCAAATGGTTAACCTGGGTCAGACGCAAGAACTGACACAAGAGAAGACGATAGAAGTACAGACGAACCCTCTTCGTCTGATGCTTACCAACATGATGATCAAGCTTATATAAGAATGTGGAAGTTTGCCTCAAACCACACAGAAGATCTTATCATTGGAGATAGACATCAAGGTGTTCAAACAAGATCAAGACTAAAAGAATCGTCTGGCTATGTTCTCGTGTCAAATATAGAGCCCAAAAACATTGAGGAAGCTCTACAAGATAATGACTGGATTTTAGCTATGGAAGAAGAGTTAAACCAGTTTACAAGAAATGACGTTTGGACTTTGGTAGAAAGACCAAGAAGCAAAAGCATTATTGGAACAAGATGGGTGTTCAGAAATAAACTTGATGAAGATGGGAAAGTGGTAAGAAACAAAGCTAGATTAGTAGCTCAAGGCTATAATCAACAAGAAAGTATAGATTTAACTGAAATTTTCGCTCCTGTAGCTAGATTAGAAGCCGTTAGAATTCTACTTGCTGTTGCTGCTCATAAAAATATCATCTTATATCAAATGGATGTAAAAAATGCTTTTCTAAATGGTTTTATTGAAGAGGAAGTATATGTAAAACAAACTCCTGGATTTGAGAGTTCATCTCAACCAGATCATGTTTTCAAGCTGAATAAAGCACTATATGGTCTTAAACAAGCTCCTCGAGCTTGATATGATAGACTAAGTTCTTTTCTTCTTCAAAATGGTTTTTCAAGAGGAAAGGTCGATACTACTCTGTTCAAGAAAAGTGTTTCAAAAGACTTTATTATTGTCCAAATATATGTAGATGATATAGTCTTTGGAGCAACTAAAGAATCCTTGTGCAAGGATTTTTCTAAATTAATGCAGGAAGAGTTCGAGATGAGCATGATGGGAGAGTTGAAGTTTTTCCTAGGACTTCAAATCAAACAGACGAAACAAGACATACACATTCATCAACAGAAGTATACTAAGGAACTTCTAAAGAAGTTCAAAATGGAAAATGTTGGACTTAAAGCTTGAAGATGCGTTTGTTCTTCTCTTAGTGTTTTGATTTTGATGTTATGGAATTGTGGTTTCTCTTAGATGAAATGTAATTAAGTTCTTTCTATGTATTGTGTGTTGAGCTTAGGCATGTTTGTGTTTGATTCCTTGTTTGGATAACTCAGGGAGTTTTTGCTATCTTGTGTGTGATTACTCATTTGACAAATGGTTGATTTCCTTTTCTTAAAACAAGTCTTGAAAAACCTTTGGGAACCAATTGAGGTAATAGATTGCCAACAAGAGGTAATCAACTACCAAACAATAGGTAACAAAGTGTGGAAATCCATTTGTTCACTGAAGTAATCGATTACCAACAATAGGTAATCGATTACCATGCTCAAAAATCACTCAAGATTGCATTCTTCACTGAGGTAATTGATTACCCTCCCTAGGTAATCGATTACCAAGTCCTCCTTCTCTGAAGCAATCGATTACCCTCCCCTGGTAATCGATTACCTGAGTTTTCCCACTGGGGTAATCGATTACCCTCATCTGGTAATCGATTACCTGTGTTGTGCTCTCTGGGGTAATCGATTACCCTCCCCTGGTAATCGATTACCACGTTCAAAAATGCACCCAAAACTGCTGCAACGGCTATTTTAATCGATTACCCACTTATTGTAATCGATTATCTTGACCGTTGAGCCCTCAGTTTGCCAAAAACAAGCTTCAAACTTCATCTTTAAAAGGCTCTTTGATGCAAATCTTGGGAGAACTCTTGGAACTAATTCTTTTGAACATATTCTTACACTTTCATATGCTCTGAAATCAGAGTTTATCATATCTTTCCAAGAAACTCAAAGAGAACTTGTAGAGCTGATTTTGTTTTCCAAAGAAAAGGCAAACCTGTTGTATTTCTCTGTTTGGGTGGCATTCTTTGTGCATTCTTTGTGATCAGACCAACACATCAGGTGTATTCTAAACTGATCTTTACTTGTTTCTTTGTTTACTGAGTTGTTGCTCTAGGAGAGAGGTCTCTCTGGATAGAGTAAGTGTATTTGAGAAGTGTTTTCTCAAAGGTTTGATCTTGGGTGTGCCAAGATCAGGGAAGAACTGTTCTTTAGGTTGAAGAACAGGTTTTGGGTGTTTTGATTTCGTTTTTGTGTTGCTTGTTGCAGAGTGAATGTAAAAGAACACAAAAGGGATCATTTGATAGTGGAAATCCAATCGCAACAGTTGTTGGGTTGGATTTGGGACGTAGGCGATTGGTCGAACCAAGTATAGATCATTGCGGCACTCTTCTATTCCTTATCCTCTTTACAGTTTCCCTTATATTGCTTTTATCATTGATTAAATTCTGCAGTATATTTGACAACTGTATTGATAATCAACTTAGTAATAGATACAGTAATTGAATCAGTAATAGAATCGGTAATTGATACGGTAATTGATAGGTGAATCTAGAACCAATTTGTTTGAATTCGAAAGGAATTAGAATCTTGCGAAATTCGGGTAAAATTGAACAAGAATCTATTCACCCCCCCTCTAGATTCATACACAGGGACCAACAATTGGTATCAGAGCTACTTCTAGTAAGTTGCTCTAGAATTTGATCCATAATGGCCAGTAATCAATTACCATTTGCTGAAGGTGCCTCTATTAATAGACCTCCTCTGTTTTGTGGTGATAACTATAGAATGAAAATCTTTATGGAGTCTATTCATAGAAGTATTTGGCAAGCTGTTATAACTGATTTCAAAATCCCCACATATATAGTTGATGGAAATGAATTAGAAAAACCATTTGAGAAGTGGGAACCAGAAGAAATTAGGAGAGCAGAAAATGATGCTAAAGCTTTAAATATTATACATTCTCGCTTTAAACTCGATGAATTTTTAGAATTTCAGCTTGTAACACAAACCAAAGAAGCGTGGGATCTAATAAGGGTCACACATGAAGGTACCTAAGTACGAAGGGCAAGGAAGAATACTCTGATCCAAGAGTACGAAACATTTAGAATGGCACAAGGCGAGTCTATAATGGATATGCAGAAACGGTTCACACACATTGTGAATCATCTAAAAGGACTCGAAAAAGTCTTCGTTGAAGAAGAAGTAAATGTGAAGGTGCTAAAGTCATTGAGCAGAAAATGGCAACCAACAGTCACAGCAATCACCGAATCAAAGAACTTAGCACTGATGACCAGTGCAGAGTTATTTGGTAAGTTGAGGGAATATGAAATGGATATGTCTCGTATTGCTGATGAGGAACAGAAAGATAAGAAAGCCAAAGGCTTAGCACTCAAGATGGAAGACACAAGTGAGAGCGACTCATCATGTGGAAGTGAATCGAGCAAGAAAATATGAATCTCATGGTGAGAAAATTCAAAAAGTTCATGAGGAAGAACAGTGACAAAAGGAGATTCAATAATTCAAGAAAAGGCTTCAAGAGGAATGAAGGCTCGTCTTCAAAGGTCATGTGTTATGAGTGTGGAAAGATGGGTCACTACAAATCGGAGTGTCCCAACATGAAGAAAAATAACAGCAGTGAACCAAGAAGAGTAGAACATGAGGATCGACCCAAGAAGGATAAATTCCGCAAGAAAAAGGCCTACATTGCTTGGGAAGAAAATGACTCTTCATCCTCTAGTGAGAGTGACAATGAAGAAGCAAATTTATGTCTCATGGCAAAACCAACTTCAGATGATGAGGTAAGTGATTCCGATTCATCTGTACAAGATTATGATGAGCTATATAATGCTTTTTGTGAACTCTTCAAAGAAGCTGAAAGAATAGAAAAATTGAACAAAGTTTTGAAAAACAATATTTCTGATTTAGAAAATGACATTTCTGTTTTAAAAACTAATGTTCAAAATCTGGAAAAAGAAAATAATGCCTTGAAACTACCTTGTTCAAAATGTAAGTCTTTTAATGCCTCTTTGAAAAAGAATAATGTGAAGTTCTCTGCATTTAAACAAACCAGAAATAATAGAACTTTCTCATGTAGTTATTGTATGAAACCTGGACATAACTCTTACAACTACATGATTAGAAAGAAAGGTATACATAGTGGATTGTTTAAATGGACCCAACAAAGTTTGGGTACCAAAATCAAAGTGATATCTTATTCTGTGTAGGTGTGCTTGAGAGCCAAACACTCAACTTGGTATTTGGATAGTGGCTGCTCAAGACATATGACCGGAGACAAGAGCAATTTTATCTCCTTCAAATCCAAAGAATCGTTGATAGTATATGGAAATAATAACAAAGGGAAAATTCTGGGTATTGGTGCTGTTGGAGACAAATCCAATTCTGTCATTGAAGATGTACTGCTTGTGGAAGGATTGAGATACAATCTTCTGAGTATTAGCCAACTCTGTTACAAAGGTTATCATGTGTCATTTGATCAAGGAAGCTGCAAAATTAGTAGCAGTGAATCAAATGAGGTACTAATGGTTGGTAAGAGACATGGTAACATCTACATCCTTGAACTTAATCATTCATCATCATATCATGCATGCCTTACATCAAATGATGATATATCTTGGCTTTGGCATAGACGCATAGCACATATTGATGTTCATCAACTTAATAGACTGTCATCTAAGAATTTAGTGGAAGGGTTACCTGACTTAAAGTTCAATAGAGAAGGTCTTTGTGATGCATGTCAAAAGGGCAAGCAGTCTAGAAACTCTTTTAAATCTAAAAATATTGTTTCAACTTCTAGACCACTTGAGCTATTGCACATGGATTTGTTTGGACCCTCTAGAACTGCTAGTTTAGGTGGAAACCTATATGGACTAGTTTTAGTAGATGACTACTCTAGATTTACTTGGGTTGCATTTATACCAAGTAAAGACAATGCCTTCAAAGTTTTCAAAGTTATTGCGAAAAGGATACAAAACGAAAAAGATTTGAAAATTAAGTCCCTTAGGAGTGATCATGGAGGTGAATTTGAAAATGAATCTTTTGAAAAGTTTTGTGAAAAATATGGAATTAATCACAATTTTTCCGCACCAAGAACTCCACAACAAAACGAAGTTGTTGAGAGGAAAAATAGATCTTTAGTAGAACTAGCTAGAACTATGTTAAATGAAAATGATTTGCCTAAATATTTTTGGGCTGAAGCAGTTTCCACTGCTTGCTATGTTCTAAATAGAATTGTGATTCGTCCTATTTTAAAGAAAACCCCCTATGAACTCTATAAGGACAAAAAGCCTAATATTTCTCATTTTAAAGTATTTGGCTGCAAATGTTTTGTTCTGAATAATGGCAAAGATCCCCTTGGTAAGTTTGATGCCAAGGCGGATGCGGCAATTTTTATTGGGTATTCATCAACTAGTAAATCATATAGAGTTTATAATAAAAGAAGAATGTGCATTGAGGAATCTGTGCATGTAAAGTTTGATGAATCTAACAATCCCCAAAAGGGAAGTGTTCTTGTTGATGATGGTGAAAGTACAGGTGAAGACAACAGTAGCAAACCTCAAGAACAGCAAGATCCACCAACCATTTCTCATGAACAGCCAAAAGAATGGAGGAAACCAAGAGACTTATCTCTTGACAACATCATTGGTGACATCCATAAGGGAGTATCTACTAGATCTTCCTATAATATGTTCTGTGATGATTATGCATTTGTATCTCAATTTGAACCCTCTTGTGTTGATGATGCTATTAATGATGAATTTTGAATGAATGCTATGCATGAGGAGTTGAATCAATTTAAAAGGAATGATGTTTGGGAATTAGTTCCTTTTAATAGAGATATGAATATAATTGGAACAAAATGGGTGTTTAAGAATAAGTTAGATGAGAATGGAATTGTGGTTAGGAATAAGGCTAGACTAGTAGCAAAGGGTTATAACCAACAAGAAGGAATAGATTTTGGTGAAACATATGCCCCTGTTGCTAGATTAGAAGCTGTGAGGGTTTTACTTGCTTTTACCTGTATTCATGATTTTAAACTGTATCAAATGGATGTTAAAAGTGCTTTTTTAAATGGCTATATCAATGAGGAAGTTTTTGTTTCACAACCTCCTGGATTTACTGACTTTAGTTACCCTGAACATGTATATAAACTTAAGAAGGCCCTCTATGGTCTTAAGCAAGCCCCTAGATAATGGTATGAAAGGTTAAGTACATTTCTTTTGTCAAAAGGGTATCACAGAGGAAATGTTGACAAGACTCTCTTTATTAGAAAGAAGTCTAACTGCATTTTATTGGTTCAAGTGTATGTTGATGATATTATTTTTGGATCAACCAATAAATCTCTGTGTGAAGAATTTGTGGCAAGCATGAAGGGTGAGTTTGATATGTCCATGATGGGAGAACTCAAATTCTTCCTAGGACTACAAGTCAAACAACTAAAGGAAGGAATCTTCATTCATCAAGCAAAGTACACTAAGGAATTACTGAAGAAATTTGACATGGAGAGTTGTAAAATCTCTAATATCCCTATGTCAACTAATCTCTATTTAGATAATGATGCCGCTGGATTAGGAGTAGACCAAACCAAATATAAAGGGATCATTGGATCACTTTTATATCTTACAAAGAAGCGGATTGACATAATGTTCGGTGTTTGTGTTTGTGCAAGATTTCAATCTGCACCTAAACAATCACACATGAATGCTGTAAAGAGAATTTTGAAATACCTTAAAGGAACTACAAACTGTGGTTTGTGGTATCCTAAGGGAACATCCCCTAGTTTGGTAGGTTTTAGTGATGCAGATTTTGCTGGATGCAAAACTGATAGAAAAAGCACAAGTGGAGTATGTCATTTGTTTGGAGAATGCTTAGTCTCTTGGTATAGCAAGAAACAAGCATGTGTTGCTCTATCAACAGCTGAGGCAGAGTATGTAGCTGGTAGCCGTACTGCTCAAACCATTTGGTTGAAGCAACAACTTGAGGATTTTGGACTAAAGCTTGATCACATTCCTATCAAATGTGACAACACAAGTGCAATTAGTATCACTAAGAACCCGGTCTTACACTCAAGAACAAAGCATATAGAAGTGCGTCATCATTTCATAAGAGATCATGTTGAGAAAGGAGATTGTGTAGTAGAGTTCATTGATACAGAGAATCAACTCGCGGATATCTTCACAAAACCTCTACCAAAGGAGAGGTTTTTCAAACTTAGAACCAATCTTGGTATACTAAGTGAGGAACATCTCTCATGAAATCCCTAAGTATAGAAAGATGAATCATTCACTATGCTTAAACAAAGTATGAATTCATTACATAACATGATCATGACCAATTGTGTGATAAAACATGTGAAATTAAGTGATTTTTCAAAATTTTCATGATTTTTCATGTGCAGTAATCGATTACCAGCTTTGGGTAATCGATTACCATAAGTGAAGTCTCTGATGTAATCGATTACCATACATAGGTAATCGATTACCAATGTGAGGTCCTCTGATGTAATCGATTACCATACATAGGTAATCGATTACCAAGGTTGGGGTCTCTGATGTAATCGATTACCACAACAGGGTAATCGATTACCATGGGGAATGAGTTCACAAATTGGGTTACTGCTATAAGCGGTAATCGATTACCACGATAGGGTAATCGATTACCTTCGTTCTGAAACAGATTTTCTCAAAATCTTGGTTCGGGCTTGATCTTTTGAGTTTCCCTTGAGCCCAATACCTAGATTCAATGTATCTAGTCCCTATTGTGAACTTATTAGAAGCTATTTTTAGGATTAGGGTTCATTCTCACAAAACCTAGATCTGAAAACCCATCCTCTCTCTAAAACTCAAGAACCCCCTTCTTCATCCTCAACCCTCATTCTCACCTTCACCACCAACAACAATGGAAGGACAAGGCAGCGGAAAGAGAGTCAAGTCCATTGGTCACAAGCCTCGCCCAAATGCTCCAAAGAAAGGAGAATCTTCTAAGAGGAAAGCACCCGCTACACCAGGAGAAGGCATGGCTCGTTCCCACAATCCATGGTTCACATCTGAAGAACAAGAATCTCGGTTCTTTAGAGATTTTGCAAATAGGGAACTTGTTCCCTCAAAAATTTTGGATTTTAACTGGTTGGGGAATCAAGGATTCACTTTTCAGACTCTTCTCCGAGATCAGAATTTGGAGAAGTTTGTTGGGTTGAAGGGTCATATCTACCCTGACTTGGTGAGGGTCTTTTACTCAAATCTCACAAAGGATCAAATCAATGGAACAATATCCTCTGAGGTAAAAGGTAAATCCATAGTCATAGATTCTAATATTTTCTTTCAATTTGCTGGATTTACAAATGAGGGTATGAACCCTTCTGTTGAGAATCTAAGATATGAAGGGTTTGACCTTCAAAGGGATTCTTTCTATATGAGTCTGCTGAAGAATCCTGAAGGATGGGAAGCCGAGAAGGCAGCACAGAGAAGTCAAGGAAGGAAGGTGACTTACAATATCGGTAGTCTGAACGCCGATGACCGTCTCCTTCATTACACCATTGTGTGGATTTTGGCTACAAGGGGTACAAACCATGCCCAGATTACAGAGGAAGACATGGTTTTAATGGCAGCTTTGAAGAATGGTCTTCAAGTTGACTGGGCTGAAGTAGTGATAGATAACATGGTTAAGGCAAGAAGACTGCTTGAATACAAATGCCCCTATGCTTTGTTTGTCTCACGTCTGCTTGAGCACTTTCAAGTAGATGTCTCAAATGAAAACAGAGAGCTTGTAAAAGATATTCATATCGTCAGAGATATGGCATTAAAGAAGATGCGTTTGGTGAAAACGGAAGCTGGTTGGGTTTCAAGAGAAGAAATCCCACAACAACATCAACCAGAGGCTAATCCTCCTGCTGATGATGATGATGATTCAAGAGCTGGGGAGTATATCCCTAAGTCCCGATTTGAGTCCATTATCATTGATAGGCTGGATGAGATTGAAAAACGCATTTAAGAGACGGATGAAGCAAATGAAGAGCGCTTTGAGGAGCTAAAAGAGATGATGGAGTCTCTTCATGCCCGGTTTGATACTATGTAGACTTCCATCTGTCTCCCTTTTTGCTTATTGATATACCAAATAGGGGGAGAATAAAGAATAAGTTAGAATAGGTTATCCTAGATAGGGGGAGTTTAGAATAGGTTTAGTATTAGCTTTTGAGACATAACTAAATTGTAATCTTTATTTTAAATGATAATTTGAATTCTGGTTTATTCTATCTCTCTGGTCTTGATCTATGATTATGGCAATTGAATCATATTCTTATCTGTGAATAAATGATTAAAAATTTGATGCTCTGATAAAGATAGTATGTATGATGAATCTGCAATGCATATACTCTATTTTTGGATATTATTAACAATTGCAGGATTCTCAAGAAAATCAACACACATCCTAAGCCTCTAGGAAAACCTTGATTGAAGATTTGGTACATCAAAATCAAAAAGGGGGAGATTGTTGGACTTAAAGCTTGAAGATGCGTTTGTTCTTCTCTTAGTGTTTTGATTTTGATGTTATGGAATTGTGGTTTCTCTTAGATGAAATGTAATTAAGTTCTTTCTATGTATTGTGTGTTGAGCTTAGGCATGTTTGTGTTTGATTCCTTGTTTGGATAACTCAGGGAGTTTTTGCTATCTTGTGTGTGATTACTCATTTGACAAATGGTTGATTTCCTTTTCTTAAAACAAGTCTTGAAAAATCTTTGGGAACCAATTGAGGTAATAGATTGCCAACAAGAGGTAATCAACTACCAAACAATAGGTAACAAAGTGTGGAAATCCATTTGTTCACTGAAGTAATCGATTACCAACAATAGGTAATCGATTACCATGCTCAAAAATCACTCAAGATTGCATTCTTCGAGGTAATCGATTACCCTCCTAGGTAATCGATTACCAAGTCCTCCTTCCTCAAGTAATCGATTACTCTCCCTGGTAATCGATTACTGAAGTTTTCATCGGGGTAATCGATTACCCTCATCCGGTAATCGATTACCCGTGTTGTGCTCTGGGGTAATCGATTACCCTCCCTGGTAATCGATTACCACGTTCAAAAATGCACCCAAAACTGCCGCATAGAACGGCTATTTTAATCGATTACCCACTTATTGTAATCGATTATCTTGATCATTGAGCCTCGGTTGCCAAAAACAAGCTTCAAACTTCATCTTTAAAAGGCTCTTTGATGCAAATCTTGGGAGAACTCTTGGAACTAATTCTTTTGAACATATTCTTACACTTTCATATGCTCTGAAATCAGAGTTTATCATATCTTTCCAAGAAACTCAAAGAGAACTTGTAGAGCTGATTTTGTTTTCCAAAGAAAAGGCAAACCTGTTGTATTTCTCTGTTTGGGTGGCATTCTTTGTGCATTCTTTGTGATCAGACCAACACATCAGGTGTATTCTAAACTGATCTTTACTTGTTTCTTTGTTTACTGAGTTGTTGCTCTAGGAGAGAGGTCTCTCTGGATAGAGTAAGTGTATTTGAGAAGTGTTTTCTCAAAGGTTTGATCTTGGGTGTGCCAAGATCAGGGAAGAACTGTTCTTTAGGTTGAAGAACAGGTTTTGGGTGTTTTGATTTCGTTTTTGTGTTGCTTGTTGCGAGTGAATGTAAAAGAACACAAAAGGGATCATTTGATAGTGGAAATCCAATCGCAGGTTGATTGTTGGGTTGGGATTCGGACGTAAAGCTGATTAGCGAACAAGTATAGATCAGATTTGTGCACTCTTCTATTCCTTATCCTCTTTACAGTTTCCCTTATATTGCTTTTATCATTGATTAAATTCTGCAGTATATTTGACAACTGTATTGATAATCAACTTAGTAATAGATACGGTAATTGAATCAGTAATAGAATCGGTAATTGATACGGTAATTGATAGGTGAATCTAGAACCAATTTGTTTGAATTCGAAAGGAATTAGAATCTTGCGAAATTCGGGTAAAATTGAACAAGAATCTATTCACCCCCCCCCCCCTCTAGATTCATACACAGGGACCAACAGAAAATGCCAAACCAATGAAGACTCCCATGCATTCGTCTAGAGCCAGTCTCAACAAAGATGAATCAGGTAAGACCGTTGATTAGACGGTATACAGAGGTATGATTGGATCTCTTCTCTATCTCACTGCAAGTAGACCTGACATCATGTTCAGTGTATGTTTATGTGCACGTTTTCAATCTGATCCAAGAGAATCACATCTGCAAGCTGTTAAACGTATTTTAAGATATCTTATTGGAACCACTAATCTCTCTCTGTTTTATAAGAAAAGTAGTAATTTCAATCTAAGTGGTTATTGTGATGCTGATTATGCTGGAGATAAAGTGGAGAAGAAAAGCACAAGTGGTGGATGTCAATTCCTTGGCTCATCACTAATCTCTTGGTCAAACAAGAAGCAAAACTCCATTGCACTTTCAACCACTGAAGCAGAATATATTGTTGCAGCTAGGTGTTGCTCACAACTACTTTGGGTAAAACATCAACTTGAGGATTACTCTAGGTTTGAAACCCAAATACCAGTGTTTTGTGATAATACAAGTGCAATTAATCTCAGCAAAAATCCTATTCAACATTCAAAAGCCAAACATATTGAAATCAAATTTCATTTTATAAGAGATTATGTTCAAAAAGGCATTTTCGACATACAGTTTGTTCAAACTGATTTTCAATGGGCAGATATCTTTACAAAAGCTTTTAGACGAAACTCGCTTTAATTTCATCAAAGAAAATTTGGGAATTGTTTCTTTAATTGATTAAGTTTTTCCATCTGAGCATTTCATTTCGCCTGTACATATTAAATGCCTTCGCTAAGACGAAACATTACGTCTGATCAAGTTGAATCAGTTTGAGAAAATTCAAAAGACGCAAGGTTATTATTTAATTAATTTAAAGTTAATCGTGCAGGGACAACTTAAAGGCAGCATTAAATGTGTCTGTCATTTATTGCATTGTTCTAGGACATTGAAGAGCACGCGTTGTGAATTGCAGAAGTCAAATCAATCATTAAAAGGGCAATGATGGGGACACGTCAAATCAGGGACGGTTTCAACTTCTTTCGTCTGATGAATTATAACCGTTTTTGTCTTTGATTATAAATACTCTCAAAGTTTACACTTTTACCTCTTACTACACTCTTACTATCTCTGAGTATTCTATTCACACATTCTTCTCTCTTTTCAAAATTAGAACATTGGTTGCCAAGAACATCAAAGCAGTTGAACCAACCTTCTTTGCGCAAGATCTCTTCTTGCCTAGCAAGTGGATTTCAAGGTCCACTATAGAAGGTATCTCTGACAGGGTATCAAAAATGTTAATACACAATGGTTGGATGGATTTCGCGGAGATGAGAGGCCCATGGTTGATGGAGGCCTACGCGGAGTTTTGGAGCGACGCGAAGGAGTTTGATGATGATATTGTTGGTACCATTGACAACAAGGAGTATATTATCACAATAGACTCCATAGCTGAAGCTGGAAGCTGCAAAGCTGAAGGACGCTTTTATTGCGCTGACTGGATGAGGTTAGAATCTGATGAGCATGTAGACAAGATTCTCTATGGAAAAATTCGTGACCCCGAAGATCCCAAGTTTCTGAGATCTGGGAATCTCTATCCCACAGGCAGAGTTATCCACAACCTTCTCTACAACATCTTCACACCCAGAACTGGCTCACGAGACAATATGAGTACTCGTGACAGATTCTGCATCTACTATAGAGCAAGGCTAAGTCTTCCTCACATTATTCTCGACCATTGGATAAATGCTTTGAAGAATAGGAATATTCGTAGGAAGAGAAGTATTCCCTACGCCACTCTCTTCTCCAAAATCATCTTAAACCAAGGTTTTGATGCTACTGGTGTCGTGTGGCATGATGAAGGAAAGGAGGTCAAAGGAAGTACCTTTAGCAAGATGCATCTAAGCCCTAGCTTTCTCCATCACAATAGGAGTGAAGATGAAGTTATTCTTTCTCCTATCACCAAAGATCCTCCTCACAGAGCACGCATCAAACGCGCCAAAACCCAAACACAAACCCAAACACCTATCCATCTTCCACCTGTGTTTGTATCTTAAGTCCCTTTCGATGATGCTCAAGAAGAGCCTCTTAGAAAGAAAAAGAGGACTACAGAATAAAACATGTTGCGTCTAAGACATAGGAGAAAGAGATATCCCCTGATGAAGATGAAGGGGTTAAGAAAACATCTAAGAGTGTAACGTCTGTAAAGATTCTCACAGACAAAGAAAAGCAAAAGAAAGCAGCTGAAGAAAAAGCAAAAGCTAGAGAAATTGTTCTTCAAAAGGCTGCCAAAGGCAAAGAGAAAATGAAGCAGAAGATTGCGTCTGTGATTGTTGGAGAAACAGACGAAGCAAGGCAACTAAAAGAGACTAAGAGGGTCTCTATGCTACTTCAAGCTGAAAGAGAAAGAATCTTTCTCGAGAGCATTAAGGGCATTGGATCGTCTGAAGCTACGTCTGCACCAGCAACTTCAGAGGGCATGAATAATGAAGAAACTGCCCAGATCCAGAAGGACAATACTCAGTTAGCAGAGGAATTGGAGACTATGCTTAATGAAGAAGCTCCAACTATGGAAAGTTATGCACCTACACTCCAAGACGAACATAGGACAATTGTCTCAGATCCTATTGTTGCATCTCCTCTCATCGTCGCTTGTGATTAGACGATACTTGCTGCGTCTGAAGAAACATCCTATCTACAGACGATGGAAATTCCGTCTGAAGTAATAACAATTGAAGATGCATGTTCTTCGTCTGATGAAGAATATGTTATTATAAATAAGATGGATCCATAATGGGTGAGATCTCATGATGAAGTTTTAAATCCAGAAGATCTTCCACCTAAGCACAAGACTGACTATTCGTTTCTTAACGAATTAGTTATGAGAAGATTTGCTGAGAGTTCTTGTGTTGAAAGACTAGTTAAGCCTGACTGGATTCTTGGAGATGAACTTGAAGATATCTCCAATAAGGGTGAATCGTCTGAGTCTGCTAAAGAAGGTTACTCAGCAGACGATGAATACTGCTTTATAAAGGACACTCCCTATATTAAGTTGAAGAATCCTTATCAGTACAGAGGTAAGAAAGGATTCCAACTTGGGAGGTTTATTAACCCTATTATCTATCACAAACCCCTGATGCCAGTGGACTTCAAAGAAGATCTCATTTATACTCCTAAGGAGCAACGCGAATGGCTGAAGCGTCTGTCGTGGAAAAAACTAGATTCTTTAGACATCAAGGGTTTAGAAGAAATAAACAAGTACAAGGATCATCTAGCTGAGTCGATGATTGAAGGACCAGCTCTTGGCTATCAACCCCACATTCCCTTCAGAGAGAATGTCAAGTGGAAGGTTCGGCTTGAACCCAATGCCCCTGCATTTCACCATTGCAGGTTTGGAGATCCCAGCTCCACCATCTATGAGCCAAAAGAGTGTTGTCATTGGCATTTGGACGTCATTGATTGCCATGATCTTGTACCCTTCACAATTCCAATGAACCAAACATAGTATGTAGGTCTAGGACATACTCTTGGAATTGTTCTCCCTTGGACAAGACCGCATTGTTCAGGTATTTGTCCACGCTACTCCATCCTCCTCCATGAATATGAAGACCCCGAAGAGTTTGCTCATGCTCTTCCTGAAGATTACAACATAGCTTTCAGGCTGATGGCAAATGCGTATAGAAAGGAAGAAAAAGCTAGATTGGTTTCCTTCTATCACGTCGAAAGGAGAGCAAAGAAGGGGTCGAGACTCTGTCCCTTCATGATGGGATCTCAATTCTCTTCTCTCGTTTCCAATGTTACCAAGTTCTTCGTTGTCTTAGACCGAAAACAACCTTGCTTGGTCAAGTTTTTGGCTAAAGGAAAGGAGAAGAAGACTTCGTCTGTCCCCAAAACTTTCAAGTTTGCAAGGCACATCTCCAAGAGACTTCCGTCTGCTGCATACTCGCATCTCAAATCCATTCAAGCCAAAGCCTCAAGGCCTATTAATCCCAAAATTCAAAGGTTGATAGAAGATCATGAAGCCACTTTTGCCTTTTGCTCTGGAACTTCATTTGATGAAGATTCCACGATCTGTGGCAAGGTGTTTCCTAGAGAAGCTTTCGCCTATACACATTCGTCTGAGGAACATCCAGATCTTGAGCTCTCTATTCCCAACAGAGTGTTCACTTGGCAATGGAAGAGAGACTACACCGCATATCTCACACTTCCTTTTTTCACTCTGCGATTGTTGAGGACTCCAAATGCGTTCATTGAAGACAATGAATCTGTTCCTATTATTGAAGGGCCTCAAACACCTCTTGTGGAGAATGATGATAACGTAGAGGTTACTGTGGTTGAGAGTGAAGTTGTGAACGCTGATGAGTATCATACTCTGAAGCGTAATTATGATGCATTGGAGGAAAATTGCGAGCATCTGAAGAAGAAGAACAAAGAGCTTGAGGACAATCAAGCTTCTCTCACATCTGAGATGCAACAGCTGAGGGAGATCGTCATGGGGCTTGTCCAACAGAAGCCTAAACCTTCTTCTTAAAGCTTTTGATGATTCTCATCCCAAGGGGGAGAATATCTTGAAGGAAGGAAAGGTGATGCTAAGCTAAGGGGGAGCCTTCGTCTGAAGGGAAGTTATCAGTCTGAGGGGGAGTTAGCATAGAGGGGGAGTTGTTTTTTTTTTATTATTATTATTATTTTATTCTTTATTAATTTGTATAGCTTTATACATGAATTCTTAGAGCTTTTGTTTTCTATATACCTTGTAATACTATACATGGTTTACATCACATTGTGTAACGATTCTTATAAAGAGGTATTGATTCAAAAAACATCGTCTTGATGTAAATCTGACTTGTGTTTAAATTGTTTAGCTAATCTTGTCTTGTGCAGATGTTTCCTTGAGAAAGTTATTTATATGGTCTGTAATCATCAAAAAAGGGGGAGATGTTTGATCAAGATGATTAACATCTCTAAAGTTTTGATTATTACAAGACAGACGGAACATCAAGTCAGATGCAACGAGCACAGACGAAAGATGACCCCTCAAAGTTAAAGTCATTCGTCTGTCTCAAGTCAAGTCATCAGACGATAGGCTAAGACGAAAACTCTTAAGACTGAAGAAGTTCATCGTCTGCCAAAGAAGTGAAGCAAAGTACGAGTCACTCGCGCCAAGATTTCAAATCTTAAGAAGTACTCATTAGAAGCATCCAAGATCAGTATGGGGATTCACGCCTACATATGCAACTCGAAAAGGTCTTCACCTTTTTCTATCAAATCTCTGTACAAGTCAGAAAAAGTATTGCGCACGCTATCTATATCTGCTGCACACGCCATCAATCAATCAAGTGCTCTCTGACACCTTTTTGGACTTCGCTTGGAAAACGCTCAACGACTTTCTTCTGTGTCTAACGGATATCTAAAGATTTTGCCTATTTAAAGAATTCGCTTCTTCAAAGTTCAGTTGGCGAACACGCTTCAATATTCTACCCTATTGTGAATTCGCTCTCTGTTACTTTTGCTCTTCACCTGTAAAATCCTCTCTTTGAAGAGGAAACTCTCTTTTTATAGAACTCTTTTAAATCCACTTGTGTGGTGTTTTAACCTGAGGAGGCTGGTTATTCAAAGAATACCCTTGTTGTTTAGTCTGCGAAGGCTGTGTTCAAAGAATATCGCGTTATAGCCAGAAGTGGTTGGGGGCAAATAATACTTGTAACCCTTTCACGTTTTGTAGTGAAAACTCAGTTGTTACTGGGTAACTGGACGTAGTCTTGCATAGATGAACCAATATAAAAATACTTGTGTATTTGTGTTATTAAGTATTTGACTAACGGAAATAATTAAACCATAACGTCTGTTTATTAAAATCAACCTTTGAAGATTAAGATTGTTTCATCTGAACATTTTAAACACACAGACGAAAGAAACATTTTTTTTAAGCAACACAGTTCAACCCCCCTTCTTGTGTTCTATCTTTTACAAGTTATTATTTTGATCACTTTCTCTACATATTTTATATCCTAATAAAGCATGATTAATGGTCAATTAGCATGATTTAATGCATTTATGAGTTTGGGCTCATTTGGGCTTTAAGTGATATTTTTATTCTAATTTGCTATATTTTTCTAAATTTGAGCACTTTCACTAAAACCGACATAACTCCCTCTACAGATCTCCATTTGAGCTCCACTTTATATCGAATTAAAGAGGATTGACAGAGCTACAAAAGTCATGATACATGAAGAGTCAATTCGAACTGAATCTAGGGTGAAATTGGCCTTGAAAGTGGACCACGAAATCAGTGATGGAAATTCCAACAAATTTAGGCCCATTTAAATTATGTAATTGCCATTTTATATAAATGTTGTAGGTAGGATTTGAACTTGAGACCCTTCACACTTAAAATGTCATGTGCAAGGCATGATGGGGCTGCCCATGTATATTAGAGCACAATCAGATTTGGGAGAAAAAGAACATATTCACACTCATATCTTTACGTTCAGGTTTTAGTTTAGGTTTCTTTTCTCTTCTCTTCTCTTTTTCTTTTGGCTTCTTCTTCATTTTGCTGCTGGTTCTCCATTTTAGGTTGTTCAAACTTGCAATTAAATTCCAGTTCTCCATTGCAGTTCAATTCTTCTCTCTTATCTACTGCACTTTCGTTTTTAATGTTCCATTTGTTGTTTCAATTGTGAAAGTTCCATTTATGCATTTATCTTTTTCAATTCGTTTACTGCAAATTCAATTTACTGCAATTCAATTTCAATTCGTTTACTGCATTTCCGTTTAATTCATTTTTGTTTACTGCATTTTCTTTTCATTTCAAATTTAATGGGAATTTAATTTGAAGAGTTAACCTCTTGATTCAAGATTGCAAATGAGCTTTGAGGTTTTGTTCTTACTGGTTTTGCTCTCTTAGTGCTTAACTCTTCATCAATTATTTCAGTAATTAAATGCGCCAATTGTTGTTTATGCTTAGTGTTTCAGTTAATAGGCAAGTGATTTCTCTGTTCATGCTTAATAAATTGATTTATAATTTGCTGGAAATGGAATGATTGATGTATGTGGATGCTTAATACGCATAAGGAAAGCCTAGAGTCAATTTTTGCTTGGTTAATTAATTCGGGTTGGATTGAGAGTTGAGTAAATTGAGCATTTGTTGTGATTAATTTTTACTTAGTTAATTAATCTTGTAACCTAAGATAAGTGAAATTGTTATCTAATTAAAAGGGCAATCTCATATTAGTTCTTGTTAATTTTTTTGTCTTTATAATTCTGTTTTTATAATCACAAACCCCCATTTGTGTCCTAGATTGAAATCCAATGATGGTCCTTGAGAGAGGACCTAGGAGTTACTTCCTAGTACTACATTTAATTGTATTTGTTTGACCGAATATGACCTTGATCAGTTTTCTCAAAGGTTTGATTCTTGGAGGTGTCAAGATCAAGGAGAAAGGTTCTTTGGGTTAAAGAACTTGTTGTATTGGGTGTTTTTTATTTCGTTTTGTGTTGTTTGTGTAGAGTGAATGTAAGGAACACAAAGGGATCATAATGGAAAACCAATTACAACAGTTGTTGGGTTGGGACTGGATGTAGACAGTTGGCTGAACTAGTATAAATCACCGTGCAATCTTCTTCTCCCTTATTTTCTTTATCTTTTGTCTTACGTTGATTGGTAACATTGATTAATTGCTATTTTTGTTCGGTAATTGATTTGGTAATCGACTAAAATCTGGTACAGTTAGATATTAATATTGGTTTCTCAAGTATATTGATTACTAACAAGTTTCTTCAACTTTATTTTGTTTTTTCCGCTATGCATCTTTGACCTATCTTGCTTTTCTATCTTAAGAGTAGATAATTAGTCAAGATTAGTATTTGGTTGTTTAAAAAAAAAGGAGAAACGCGCGAAATTGGGCTATCTAAGAACTAGAATCTATTCACCCCCCTCTAGATTCACCCGTAGGGACCATAATCAAGATCTTCATTCCATTGTGTTGTCCAATTTGAACAAAGCTTAGTCCAACTTAAGGACTTGAAAGCAAAGTGTTAATCGGGAGATAACCCGAACTTTCTAACCTTTTTTCCTTTTGATTTTTCTTTCTTTTGTTTGATTTTACTTGAGTCTTAGTGTAGTAGAGAGTCACTACATAGCTGCAAACATCAAGGAGAACGCAAAACACAAGGTACGCATCATAAAACCTCAAAAACTTCTTAAATTAAGACTCACAGAGAGCAACTCACGCAGGATTTTACCCACCTCCCGCGAGTTGGGACTTAAACATCTTAGAAATTTGCTCTCTGCGAGTCCATCTCACGCGAGTTCCACTTAATTCAAGCGAGATCACCCTCCTAGTGCTCTCTACCACTCCATCTCGTAGGGATCTTGCTAGATCTGTCGCGAGATGGCCTTCCAGAGAAGAATTCTTCTTTTCTGTACATTGATCTCGCGCGAGTCAGGCTACACCCAAAACAACCCCGCGCGAGATGAGCATGTCATTTGAAAGGGGGGAAATCTTTAAATTTATAAAAATGTGGGAAAGGGAAAGGGACAACTACATTTCAGTTTGCATTCACACAAACACCCTTTTCTGCACTCATTCTCTTTGAACTCAATCTCACTCCTTAAGCATCAAACTACACATTTCTCTTCATTACTCGACTCTGCAAGGTACGTAACGAAACTCTCTTGGTCTAATATTCTGATTAGCATATCTATTTACTACTTGATATGTTTTTCTTAGTTCTCTAACTGCTTAAGATAGTTTTGAGCGTTTAAAATTGAATGTTGCATGTTTGTATTGAAGTACTTATAATAAAAATCATGTTGCATTAGGAGTTTGAGTGATATTTCAAGCTTCAGAGATGAACTCATGCGAGGTGCAGAACCCTCTCAGCAATCTCACGCGAGTTGTTTTAAAAATCTTTGAAATTTTATTCCTCTGAAGCTAACCTCACGCGAATTACCTTAATTCGCGCGAGTTAGCCGCGTTTTACAGAAATTATTAAATTGGATGTTGTATTTGATTGTTCTAACTGTATAGGATGCATCCATAAATTGAGGTTGACTATTCCATGCACATAATTCACTGTTATGCATCCATTTTTTTACTGTTTGCATCTAAGTGCATATTAGATCATTAACATGAGCATTCTTGGAAATTGTTTGATTAAATTATGCATGTTATTGATTTTGTTGTTATTGCCTCATTCCTCCTATTTTTAATCGGCTTCTTTGATTGTTCATACTACAGATGGACAGACCAAGGAGAAGTACGCATCGAGCTGATGCCATTATATTGGAGAGGCCCCTCACTTGCACTAGGCTTTGTTCGACTCCATTACTCCACCTTTATCTGAGTAAAGTCCTCTTCCTCCACCTCCACCTGCATTCGAGACCTTCAAGGAATTCTTCACTAGTCAGTGGGGTCTCCCACTAGCCGACCCTCCTCAGTAGGTTGGAGTAGTTCACCTCTTTCTTTTTCAGTGTCGCGGACGACACAGTTCTAAGTTGGGGGTGACTACTCTCATTTATCCTTTCTGTTTGCAAGGTAACCAAAGTTTGCGACCACAAATTCCATGTATGAGATATGCGGTCATGGCTATGAGACAAGCAAGAGATGATGTTACTATGTATATGTCAATCCATGGCATCGATTTGCTGAACTTGGTGTCATCCATGTCTCCATCAACTTTACAATCGGCTATTGTCATCTAATATCTTTTAGGATTCAAATGAACCTTTTGTATTTTGGTTTAATCTTACTACTATAGTGTTGCGTATTATATCAAGCACCAACGTCTAACTTTTTTAGTTTTGCAACAGTGTTGTCTTTTGCTCCAACTAATTTGGATTACGAAGTAGCACAAATTCAACAATTCTATGGGATTTTTCCGTATGTGATGTGTTTTGTGCAAGGATAAGAAATATTCTTGCACAGGTGTGACAAGTATACCACAGTCGTCGAATAATAAGTATTTAAGAACACGAGTTTCATTTTCAAATTGTATCTATTTTATTTTTTGACTGTGATTTTTAAAGAAATTATTGATGTTGTAGGTAACTGAATTTTAAAAGTTGTTTTTAATCTAAATTAATAAAAGCAATTGAGATCTCGATTTCACCATTAATCCTCCTAATACCCTTCCCTTGTTATTTCAATTATATTATTGGATGAATAAGATTTCTATTCTCAAAATTGTCCTTCTCAAGATCCATTACGCCGCCTAGTTTGATTCAATTAATTAATCTCTTAAGTTAAACTAAGCCAATTAGGGTTTGTGATTCGTGAATGTAGGATAACTGTGAGGTTATATGTTCACGTCACCTTCTACTCTTATCTTATCTCTAAGACATTAAGTAAGTGATGATTATTTCTTCAGTACTATCTAAGTTTCTTTTCTCAAAGTTCTTTCAGGTTTTGGTTCAATGGATTAGTGGCCAATTAATAAAAAACATTAAGGTTAGAACAAAGAACTCGCAATCATATAACTTAATAAAATCGAGACTTATATTAGAATAGATTAGGGTTACATTGTTTCTCAATCAAAGAGGGATTTAGTTCATGCTAATCAATATCACAATACAAAAATAATTAAAGAAAGAGAAATACATAGACAATCGATTTCCCCAAAAAGGAACGAAGAATCTGAGTCGTCCCTTACTCTTCTCTCTCACCTATGCCTAATATCGTTCTCTGGATTTCACTCTCTATCTCTGGATGGATAGCTTTGTGAATAGGTTTTCCTTTTATAATTATTGTGTTGGTCTTGAGTTTATGAACTCAGCTCACGTTAGCTGAAATACAAGTCACACGAGCTGAGGTTACAAAAGGTGTCGTGATAGTACTGGGGACTCAACTCGTGCGAACTGAGGGACAAGTCGCGCGAGTTGAGATTACATACAACAGTTTTAATTATGTCTAGAGCTCAGCTCGCACGAGTTGCATTAGCAAAGAACATTTGCTTGTCCATGGAGCTTTAGCTCGCACGAGCTACCTTCTGCTACACTTTCTCTTCCAATGGTACTAGTATTCCAGCAAAAATTATTGATTTACTATGCATTTTTTCTAATGTTTATGTACACCTAAATTTTTGTAGTTTACATAAACTTTATGCATAAAGCAAAATCTAAAGGCTTTTCCAGCAAAAATGTACAAAATTGTAAATCACCAGCATATGTGGCTTTTAGTCAATATTCAGGTAAAGAGCTCTTGACTTGGGAGGAGCTGCATAAGTGTCATTCTCTAGTGAAGATGGAACAAAGTGCAAAAAACTTTTCTGCTTATGCATTAAACGCCAATCTTCCATGTAGGTCCCTCGGCAGAAATCCAGGTAGGGAAATGCTCTCTTTTCTAGCATTTCCAAAATCTTCTTTGTTTTACCAAGAATGTAAACTGCATGTCTGACAGTATCCTCCCTCTCTTCAATGGCGCTATTCAAACACATGTTGGATATAACATGGGGTAAGTTGGTGAGACATGCACCCAATATATCAGAAATCATCCCTGTTAAAGCTTCAAACAACTTCTCACTCGTATTGTCTTTTATGAGTTCGTGATTTAAGAGAGCAGTTTTGCATATTCTGTACATTGAGAGAGATGCTGATACTTTGATGGGCCACAATGAAGGGTTTAACTTTATGCATATGTGGCTGTATTTGGCTCTAAATTTCTCATACCTGATTTTTGCAGCTTCAGCTAGTTTCTCAAGTGTTTCTTTGGGGCTCTTATGCTCAAGTGAGAGCTCATGAAGATTCACATCTAGCCATTTGTCGTATAGATCAATTCCAAGCCACACAATTTCTGCTGTCTTCCTGAGTTTAAACAATTCTCCTTCTTTGTCAAGGTTATTTTCTATGAACTTTACGTAGTGGAGCCCTTCATTAAGAGTATTTATCAATTTTTTGATTGAATACCTATTGATGTTTGGCAGTGCCACTGCAATGCCAGCTAGTGTCACTAGAGGAAGCGACCAACTAAATGGTGCCTTTTCAGTTCGTAAACAAAGAACTTGTTCACTGTCAAATGCCTCCACTCCCTTGAATCCTTGCAAGAAAGAACACTTCTCCAATATTTCAGTGAGAAGTTTTGGCTGCTTCTTTTCTCCTACTTGAACCCAGTGATTAGTTGCATCACGATTCTGTCTCATCATCACCTCAACTAACTCTTCCTCACCTTCAAGATGCAAAACAAAATTTCTCAGATCTAACTTCGTGCAAGATTTTGACTCCGTTCCACAGCTAACACTTGAGACACTGGAAGTAAATTTGAATTTTAACTTCTTGCAGTGATCATAACTTACAATGATCCCTCTCATGAGGAATACTGAAACGTATTCAGTGGCTTTACACATTAGCACAATCCCCACCTGCAGTTTGATACAGAAACAAAATACAAGAATTTTTGCTTCATGGGCCAGCTTTCTGTACCGCCTATTATGAATTCGAAAACCAAGAGGGCTTTCTTTAATTAACACTAACTTGGTAAACCAGTACTCTTCTATCTGGATTTTCTTACTTCTCTTACTCCTTATAATTGGACACCTATAACTTACAGCAATGAACCATCTAAAAGCAGGAGCAATAGTACCCACCACCACTGCAGCAATCTGAATTATGAGAATTAAGATGGTGGACCACTTATAGTCACACCCACCAGTGCAGAACTTAAACATCCATGGCATGAAGTAAGACCGAAACATGGCTTCCACTAATGTCAAGGTACTTAGAAGACAAAAGGCACCAGAAGCAGTACATGTCACTGACCTTCCAAGAACAAATTGAGGACTGCTTGTGTGTGTCATCATCCAAATTTTCATTAGTTGATCTCTGAGTATGTTGAAAATTTGATTCTCTTCCTCGCCAAATTTGTTTGAGCTTTCCTTTAGTTCCTCTTCATTCATCTTATATTTCACCTCGAAATGGTGCTTCATCTTTGGAATACTTATGGCAGAGGAGGTCATGATCATCAACAAAATTAGCATGAGAAGCATGATGACAGCATGTTCCACCCAGAACACATAGATAACACCAGTGACAAACTGTATGCAGATGTTCACAATCATGGTAACTATGAGGATGGCCACAGCCATGAGGTTCATCATGGTGTCTTTGTTCTCAGTGATACCAAGAGTAGGCATGGAATTGGCCATTATTGTGCAGATCAAGGCACTGCTGCTGAGTTTTGATAGCTGATCGTGGCGGTGAGGCATAGGGGTGTTGAGATCCACTGATAACTTCACTGCAACAGCTATTATGGCCAACGAAGTGGCGTTTAGACAGAAGAATTTGCAAGGAAACCAAAGTTTGCGACCTCGAATTCCATGAATGAGATCTGCAGCCATTGCTATGAAACAAGCAATAGATGCTGCTGCTATGTATATGCCAATCCATGGCATCGGTTTATTGAACTTGGTAACATCCATGTCTCCATCACTGTTGCAACCGATTATTGCCATCTACTATCTTTTAGGAATCAAATGAAGATGATTCTTCTTCTGTGGGTAAGATCTTTATTCGTAGAGGTGTTTTATGTATCAAGCACAAGCGTTTAATGCTGTTTCTAGTCTTACAAGAGTGGTCTTTTGTTCACACAATTTGTATTATAATAACGTCAAAATTTGACAATTCTATGAGAATTGTTCTAATATAGTTTATTAATTTGTGTTTGAATTCTTTTAATACTATTTTTTCTTATAATAACTGTGAACATAAAATAGTGAATGCGAGAACCTGAGAAGTTAAGAGGTTCAATGAGTGTAAACACGTTAGGCCGCTAAAAGCCAAATTGAGTTGACATGAATGCTTTGGCAACTGAGTATTCTAGGGCGTTGATGAGTAGCAGCCATATGATCTAGAGGTTTGTTTTCAACCTTTGGAAATTTTTCAACATGTTTGATGGAAAAATAATCTTGTATTTCTTGTAGTTGAAAGTCTTGTTTGACCATTTTCTTCAATCAAACTTGTGAATAAAAATGTGTTATTTGTGAGCATTCAGTTTATGGAAATTTCTCATATTTAAATTATCTTTTCATTTGATATCTATAGAGTTTGAAGAAACACTTTTGAACAGTGTTGGAGCTGTGGTTAGGTCAATTTTAGTTTAAGTTGGATAGAAAGAAAATGTAGAATTTCAACTTTTAATAATTGACCAAAATGTTTAGTCGTTTAGACTTTCATATGAATGATATCATATCGGGCTGCCAATAGACCCGATCAAGATGCTCAATTATTACTTAACAGTTACATCAGCGAGTTATTAATTTATCTGCGTAACTTGATTTTTATTAAAATAAAATAATTCATAATTTATATAGTTTATATTAAAAAACAACAACAATAATAATAATAATATCAATAATAATAATAATAATAATAATAATAATAATGAAACTCACCTTATAAATTATCATATTTCTTTTAAAAGATAGATTATTCCTGATTAAAAATATTAAAATATATATATAGATATTACAAAAGAAAAATCAACAAATTCATACAATCAACAATTTATAATTATATACGATAAGATAATGATAATTTATGGTAGAAAACATTAAAATTTAAAACACATAAAAAAAAGAATAGTTACTCAGACCATGCCCTGTTCCTCGGTCGGGGTTAGGGTTCACAGATTACAGATTACAGAAAATCCGAAATTCATCCATCTTTTGAATTGGAATCCGAATTGGAATTGGTAACACGAAGTGTGTGATAATCATCATACCGTTAAATTTTGTGTGGCAGAAAGTGCGATCAATCGAGAATGGGAGGGCATGGAGGTCTGAACATTCTCCCTCAGAAGCGATGGAACGTTTACAATTACGAAAACAGAGAGAAGGTTCGTCGCGACGAGGAACAAGCCGCCAGAGAGGAACAGCTCAAACGCGAACAGGCTCGTAAACGCGATTCCGAGGTCCGTCTCGAGCGTCTCCGAACCGCAAGAGGTTTGGCGCCGTCTATTCCACCTCCTCAATCCGAACCTAACCCTTCTTCCGACCCTGGTCACATCAACCTCTTCGAGGGAATTAAGATCTTTGACCCCATCCGGGAACCGCAGAAAGAGGGTTCATCCGGGAAGAAGAGGAAGGAGGAGGGAGGGCCCAAGCCCAAACCCAAACCTGTCCCTGTTGTGGGCCCGGAGGATGAGAAGTATAGGCTTGGGTATGGGCTTGCGGGGAAGGGTGTTCAGTTGCCGTGGTATGTTCGGAAGAAATCCAATGATGATGATGATGGTGTTGGCAATGATAAAGATGAAAGAGGTGAAGCTGATAGGAGAGAGAATAAGGGTGAGAAGAAGAGGAAAACTATGGAAGAATTGAGGGAAGAAAGGTTGAAAAGGGAGAAAAAGGAGAAGGATAGAGAAAGGGCTTTGAAACGAGAGAAGGAGCCTAGTCGCAGAGATGTTTATTATGGCAGTAGGAGCAGGTTCACCAGATGAATGTCAATTTCTGTTATCTTCTCAAGTTTCATGTAATATAAGGGAACATAGGTTCATGGTTTTCTTGCGATGAGCTGATATTTACGTACACCAATGTTTCCTTTGTTTTGAAAATTTTAATGAAAGGATTGTTGTTAGCTGGTAGTCTGTTTGTGCTTCTGTGATTTTCATTTCAATTGTATCTATGGAGATGATGAAGATTATCCTTCAGAATGTGAGAACACATTATTGCAAAATTTGGTTTGTTTTTCAATCTGTTAATTTGAACTTCTGCTCTTGCTCACTTTGAACTTTATTTATCATATTTTCGTTTTACTATTTATTGATCAGTGTTTATTGTCATTGAGTTTGGCTGCTTTCTTAAGGTCACAAAAGATAATTTGATGGAATCAAAAGAGAAATGAGCAGTTTTTCCTGTCTTTGGAGAACTTATTTGGCTCATATATGGAAGATATAGCAAATATGTATGGAATAAGATTAGTTATGTGATATAAACATTCATTTGAAATTGTACTTTGCTGTACCAGTTTTTCCTTTTGCAATGACTATAATACTTAGTAGTCAATACTCAACAGGGAACTATGTTGGTGATTTAGCGAAGTGATCCTCCTTGTCCTCTATGCTACTCAAATATCGTAGTGGTTTTCAACAATGGCTAAAATAGCAGCTTTTTGTCCACTATAGCACCGCTATCATGGTATAGACTTCAAAATCCTATTTTTGGCCCTGAAACATCATTGTTTGGGTTTTTTAGGGGGTAAAATTATTCCACTATGAACTTGCCATTTCACATTTACCCTAACTATTTTTTATCTCATTTGTTATGTTCATTTTGTATTAATTTAACCATCGTCTTTAATTTTTTGACTTCATTACTGTGTTGTTATTGCTCCTAGATTGATGGTGATTGTGTGTGACTTGTTATTTAACATGAATTTCTTTAATTTTGGGTTTTCTGGTTTTTTTTTTTTTTTTTTGAGTATCTATGTATATGATAAATATTTAAAATAGCGGCTGCCTTGCTATTGTGCTATAGTGTTTCATAGTTAGCTGCTATGCACTGCAATCCAAGATTGATAACTATACTATAATCTTTGCTTGTTTTTATTGACATATAATGATGCCTGCATGGCATGGAGCGCAAAAGTGAACTTCTGGAAATTCTTAAACTTATGGAGGTTCTTTAATGTAAATTATCTTTTCTTGTCTAATTAGAATAGCCATTCTAACTTAAATATTCTCTTTATTCATAATGTTTTTAGTGATTCTCCCATGACCAAGTTAGAGATTTACCAATTTGTCTTTGATGGATATAGCTAGGATTAGAATGGGTCCCTTGGCGTGCTGGACTAGAAAGAGATGTAGTTTTTCTACTTCTGAATAATATATTTTTTCATCAAGCAACTAAAATGGGACGCACTAATTTTCTAAGGGCTTGATAGAGAAATAAAGAAATAACTTGTTTTCTGCATATTAGCTGATTCAACTGTAAATTACAATAAGGATGCAAATATAATCAGATGAATTCATACATACATATATACATTTGAACTTAATATTTTTTACTCTGCCTTACTAAAGTGTATAATCAGATTTTGCCAGCAAGGAGAATGTTGCAGAAAGAAAATTTCAGATGAGTGTTGAAGAATCTTAGTGTGGAAATGGGATTTCTTTTTATGTAATTTCTATTTTAGATGCCTATGCCTTTCTCAGCTTGAATTAAAAGCACAAAAGGTAGCAAGTTTGTGATTATTACTAACAAAAATATTGATGAGTGAGCTTTGCATACACTGATTTGAATCAAAGCAAAGCTGGTTTCCCACTTGCACTGATAACAAATACGAAAGTTAATGAAATTTTAAGATGTTGCACTAGATTGATGTACGCTGTGGCTGTTTTGTGGATTAACAACGGGATTGGTTTCTGTTTTCATTACTTTGTTTAATGAAATGACATATTATATTGTTTTGCAGGCAATGATGTAGATAAGTGTTGTAGATTAATTTAACAACATGTTCTCCATACATTATTTCACTCTGGATTTTTTTTTCTTCTTGGGATGGAATCTTGTTGGCTCCATTCTTCAGAATTTATGGTCCCCCACTGAAGAATATTTTGATCTTGTGAATTTTGGACTTTCAGAGCTGGACAAATCTGCTCGAGGTTGTACCTATTGAAGTCCTTCCTGTCCAGTGATGTGATCAAAATTGAGTTGTTTTTAACCAAATGAAAAAAAAAAAGGAAATTATTTCTTTTTTTGTTTTTTATTTGGAGTTTTTTAATTTAAGCATGTACCAGCTAGCTGAATCAAATACCCAGCTGAATTTTGATCTTTGCCTTGTATATGAAGAAAATATCTTTATTAGAAAATGCAATTTTTGTGTTTGAAGGGATTAAAACCCCAGTTTTATGTATGATCTGCATTCATTTTGAAGTTAACATTCGTAGAACCATGCCCCCATAACTCTAATGAAGAGAAATGACTAATAAAAATAGATAAAAAAATAAATAAATAAAATTCCCCAGTACAGGAGGTTTAAGGAGTGCTGATTTCGGATGAGCAAGCTGCTCCATAATTATCTCGCGAGCTGTAATTTTTATTGTAATTGACGCTTTTCCTTATTTTTGGAATTTATATTTGAGGCCTTGTCTTAAACGAATTAAAATAATAAACTTCTATCTCATTTTGGGGTCTTCTTTTTTTTTTTTTTTTTTTTTTTTTTTTGGTTACTTGCATTTGAACCCAGTTCATTATGAAATTGTCTTCTAAATTATCACACTTTTGGGGTCTATTGGAATTTGGACAGAAAGAAGAGATATGAAGAAAATGAGATGAAAAATAAAGAAAATATATGTTTATTTTTTTATGATAATCCTTAAAAAGAAACAGTAATTTTTAAGCTACCTTTTCAAGATAGACATTTCGTGTAACTTGCATAGATTCACCTTTGATGATCACCTCCGTGATAAAAATGAAGCATGTGCTGGCAAGTTGTTACATCGTCATTTCCCATTGTTTTTGTTTTCTAAGGATAAAAAAAGTTACAATTGACTCAGAATCCCATTAGTAAATAAAATAACACTTTCTCTATGCTATTCTTTTTTGTGTTTCTTTAAGATAATTAGTACTTTTAAGTCTTTCATTAGTAATAATATGAAAATAGAACTAATCTATCTTCATTTAAAATCATAAAACACTTGTCTGTTTAAAAAGACTGAGTATCATCAAGCCAAAAAGTCTTAATTGGTTGTTAAATCGTGCCAGCCAATATCTCTTATGTCAAATCAAATGTTTGGTAGAGGGTTTGGCACTCTTTGTATATGGAACCATTGAATTATTCAAACTTTAATTGTTTATCCAAACATGACATAATGGAATAGAAGGTTTAGTTTCCAAATCCTACGGCAAGTTTAACCAAGGAGAAGCTTATGATAACATAACAAGGAGAATCATAAATTCATATGGCAATTAACAAAACAGAGATTTGCATGGAAGCTACTTCTAATGATAACTGTTCTCTTATACACAAGGAGAACTTGACCCTCCCTTCGGTAGGTTTACTATTATTCTTTGCAATTCATTCTCCATAGTTTCCACCTAAATCTTAATATGATTCTTTTATCTATTCCTAATGCTTAACTGAATGTTTTTTAATCCAAATCCATACCCAGTTTTTTTCTTTTTTTCTCTTTTATTCTCTTCATGCAGCCTGGAAAAGTAAACAAAGTTAGTGAGAAATCATACAGACAAACAATTGTTGAAATTGTTCTGAATGAGTTTTGTTTTATCTGTACCAATCGAATATAGATGTCAAGAAGTTTACATCAACTGACGCATCTTGTTTAACCAATTAAATTAGACTAATTCAGAATGTGATATCACAAATTAGATGATGCATATTTTGTAATGCTTGATAAACAGTTTCAGGTTGTAGTGATAAGAGCAAATATGAGGTGCAATGGGTGTAGAGGGAGAGTTTCCAGAGTTGTCTCAAAAATGACCGGTGAGATTCTGAACTCTGCTTTGTCTTTTGTTGAGAAATGTTAAATTGCGATCCAATCTGCTTCAAAGCTATGGAAAGTCAAACCATATTTTTAATGATTATATATCTATAGTTGAATTAATCATTTGATTAGGTATACTCATTTAGGAATCGGTCTCTGTGACAAGAGATTCATGTTTATCCTTTTATAATTTTTTCTATAAATCTTCTGCATACATTATGAAGAAAATATTAAATATATTTTTTGTCTTGAAAATAGTATTGAACACTTTTTTTATATAATAAGTGGGAGGATAACAAAGATTCTATATGAAGATTTAGAATTGTTCATGAGGAAAACATCATATAAAGGCTAGGTCCTAAATTAAATGAGCTCAAAACATCATATACCTATTCATAATATTAAATTTGGAGAGCAATTGTTGTCAAAGAAAAATTGGAGTGCTATTTTGTTAACATATTTATGGTGTTTTATGTAATGTGAACAATTTGTTTGTGTCATCCTAACTTTGTAACCAACTTCTCATTCTCAAATTTTAATTTTTTATTGTAAACTGAACACGCACCTCTCATTATTTATAACACTCACTTTCATAAATGATTAATGCCTTTAATTTCTTTCTCACTCTTCTATTAAGTTATCCTTGCAATATTTTCCTTAAACGCAAAGAAGAAAGTCTAAATAAACAAACTATAATTTACGTACTTGTAATTTCTTAAACTCAAAGTGTAAGAAGGAAAGTTCAAGAATCCGTTCTAACTGTTTCAAATCACTAACTAACGATAAAAGAAACTAAAAACCAAACAATCTTAACATAAACAACTGCATTTTTCTATCACTCCAACAGTTTTGCAAATTAGCTCCGGTCTATTGGTTACACCTATGACATCCACGCTAAACTGACACAGATATATTTGACTCCTTTTAAGGAAAAGTCAATAAAAAATAAATAGAATCAAACGCTAACTAATCGAAAAACCGGAGTGATTGTCCAAAGAGATTGGTGTTTTTCTCCCATTAAACTCATCTAATTTTAGTGAGTGAATCACTGAATTGTCATGATGATGCAAAACTATTACATGCAGGGTTGACAGAGTACATAGTGGATGTGCGCAAGAAAGAAGTAACTCTTAAGGGAGATTTCGTATCACATTGCAATTTTCAGAATGAAACCCTTAGAAGCAACACCCTGCAGTGCGCCATCGATCTACCTGAGTCTCCGTCTACATGTTTAACTCACTCTCACGAACATTAATCTAAATTTAACAAAACCCATATCCTAGCTACCAAGTTTAAACTATAAGACTCGCTCATATCGTATAGAGTAAGAAGAGGCCGCCAAAGTATTCATTCAAATTAATGCTACTTTATACGACATTAATTCGTTTGTTTTATTCACCAGTTTAGCATTTTTTATGTAGGGGAAGAAAATGCCTGAATATGATATAATAATGTATCCCTAAGCAACCAATCAAAAATTTAAAATAACATCAAATTAACTCCAACAAAGAATTTTAGTGTTGAAAAAAACATAAGCATCTTTAATCTTTAATTATGTGTGTCATAACCACTAAAATTGCTCTTTTCCTAGAGGTTTCTCAGATGTGATAAAAAAAAAAGGTGACAGGGTAATTACAGAGGATGCATGCAATCAAATTTTGGCTTTGCCTTGTTCTGAGATTGACAGTAGTTAATTAGGCTTCATTGGCATAGTCAATTATTGGAAAGTAACAGAGTAAGACCATAATCATAATAAACCTTTTCGTTTCTCAAGGAGTTGTTCAGATTCAAAAAAAAAAAATTCAATGCAAATTAGACTCATTAAATTATATTCTAAGTTGCTGCTGAACTTTTTTTTTTTTAGTTGCATATATAACTAAAATTAATGACTAAATCAAGCATTAATAAATGAATGATTTTTCCTCTTCCAATAAATCGTCGAAATATTCTGCCCTAAAGCAACCGAGTGATAACATACACATCTACAGTCTAATAACACAAATGAAAGGATGCGGGTTTTTCATCATAACAATTTTGCAGGTCATCTACAGTAAGGAAAACCTATGTTATAACAGGGTTACAAAAGGATAGTTTCACGTCAATAGTAAAAAAGACCAAAAATCTAACAGTTATAGACGAGCTGCCATTGTTCTATCATATGAAGCCATTTTTGACATGAAAGACGAGAGTCCATATGAAGATTGATGTTATTCGTGGTCATCGTTGACAACTTGACATTACCATATAGTCACTAGATGAACCTCAAAATGAAGAAACAAAAACTTCCCCGCTTTAAGTTAAAAAAAGAATGATGCATGTTACCGAAAGTATGAGTCAGATCACAATAAGAGTAACCAACCACAGACCCACAACTTCCCCTAATGTTTTCTACTTCCAAAATGTTATCCACCCCAAAAAAGGAAAATAAAAAAAGAAGAAGAAGAAAAGAAACATTGAAAAAGAAAAAGAAAAACCAAATCTGTTGAATTGATCTATTTTAACTTCCTCATAATTGCTTGAATAGTCAGGAACAAAGAAACTAAGATTGAAAACTATGTTGAACGATCCAATCGCAGTAATGCTTAGGTCTTCTTCATGAGATACCCCATAATTATGCCAAGTAAGCCAATTAATACGACAAAGACAAATGAGACTCCACCACGATTTTTGTTGCCTTCCCGCTTCAGTAGCTCCTACAAGTAGTAAAATTATAGCATTAATTGTTTGCCTTACGTCCAAAGCTAACAATTGTATATAAATATGATCCCATACAATAGTAGCAGCACATAGAAAGGAATTTGTTTTAATACTAATGAAATCATATTAACTATTTGGTTATCATCCACATTTCTAACACACATTCGGTCATAATTCTGGTTAAAATCCTGGAAGACTGTTCTTTCAGCATATAAAATGATGACAACAATTGAAAGGAAGAGTTGCATTCCTAGCATATCATTGCAGAGTAGAAAAAACAACTCTTCAACACAGCCCAAGGTAAATTATATTAGCTACAGCCTATTGAATTAATATGAAACATGAAGCACAGGTGTTCAAAAAACTGAACTCCTGCTGATGCAGAAAATCCATGTTCATCAGTTTTCCTAAAACCAGATAATTGAAACTCAAACACTACCCAATGTCATGAAGAATAAGACACATTGAATAGCCTAAAAATTATCTTTTACAAAGAAAACTAGAGCATGGGTTCTATTCAGTGTCATTGCGGATGGCAAAACATAACAGAAGGCTGAAATTCTGCCATATTAAGCCATCTTAGCACGCTATCCTACATAAATTGGCTGTGTTGGTTACCAAAAAATCCACCACGCCACTCCACTATGGCCACTATTTAACAACACTGATTCTATTAAAGTCACTTTTTACCCCACGTCCAACACACAATGTTTGTTTCAGTTACTTTTTATATCAAATAGTTAGAAAGGATATCTGATAATGGTTCAGAGACCGAGACAACAAAAAAATGATATCCACTGCAAATGCCACAACCAGAAGCAGAATCATTCTCATTCTATTAAGGGAGCTCATATTCCAGATCAAATCCTCCATCACCAAAAGGAAAATAAGTATAGATTAGAAAATGGGTAAATGAAGTTATCTATCATATACTGTAAATCCTCACCAGTTCCTGGCGGAGCTTGCTATTTTGTTGGATTGCACTATTCTTTTCTTCAGTCAGCCTTGAGATAAGAGCTCTCGCCTGCAACAAAGCAACTATAATCAAAATAGAGTTCCCAAACATTACCAACTTTAGAAATTTCAGGCTGGAGCAAATTTACAGCACATGAACCAAAAAGAAGAGTTTAAATACACAAATCCATTTTATAATGGATTAGAAGTTAATGAGAGTAGCATGTTGTTAATGAATGAATATAATAAATAAATAAATTTTAAAAAAATTAAAGTAATGAAAAATTAATGTAAAAACTACAAAGAGACTTTACACCTCTTTCCCTTTTCTCCAAAGGCTTTAACAGGGAAGACTTGTTTCTCATGTTGCATTTTTTTTTTCTCATTTTAGTTTCAAAAAACTAGTAGCCTGATCATTTACTCCCTAATTTCACACTAGTTGACATGCCAGTCAGAGCCAATGCTGACCAATTCTAGAATAGATCAGAACTCAATTTAAACTCAAGAAAAATAATGAGCACAGTTATCTTTTTCTTTGTTTGTCATTTCCTTTTTCCATCAATACAAGATTGACAAGTCATACATTAAGTTAACAACCTTTCTTGTTGACACATGAAAACATACTTATCCACTGGCTTTTATAACAGGAAAATATGATATTGTTAATCATTAGGTAATTTTGTGGCATGCACACCTAACATTTTAAACATGAAACAAGTATTTCTTTTTCCATGCTTATGAGTGCATATACAATTAGTAATGCAAACTGAAACTGTACACAAATAAGTAAGTCCATCGCACCACATTTCTGCAATGCACAGAAATACAAAGTGCATACATTCTAAACTCTAAAGCAATATGGATTGACATAAAAAACATCACACATACATCACTTTAAGTTCAAGAACGTTGTTTCTCGAAGTCATCTCTTTACACCAGTAATATGCATCAACACGAGTATGTATATATGTTCCTACATATTATACAGTTTTCTTCGGAAGTTCAAAATCAATAAAAATTGTGAATAGCTTCAGATGAAACTAAGAAGGGGAATGCCTTTTGAAACTATCAGAATAACAATTTACTAGAGCAATGAGTGTATGTAAGAGCAATGAGTGTATGTAAGAGCAACAAATCTATAACACTTCTATTTACTAATATTGTTAAAAAATGCAATTGACAAGAACAGGCATCACACACACTTGAACACAACTCTTGGCATTGGATTTTTCTTCCCATTTGATATGCTCCAAGTGAGATCATAAGGGTGTTTCTTAATAACTCACTAGCTTGTGTTTACCAAAAAAAGAGGCTCATTACTTTACCTCTGCAGATTTGTCTTGACCCTCAGGCCTTTCAGTGAATCCTCTTGCTACCTGAAATGCACAAGAAGAAATGGCATCCATTGATATCCTCCGAATTTTATGGTTAAAAACGATGGTTCACCTAAAACAGAATAAGTTAAGAACCCACTTGTGCGAAGTCAGAACCATTGGCATTTCCATTTTCTGAAACAGAACCTCTAGGTGAGGACCCTTCCTCGGAACCTTCTGGAACTGGAGATGGTGGTTGAGGTGGAGAAACATACACCACTCTCAATTTGCACTCCTCAACCACATGCCCTGCCTCCTTGTTGAACTAGACAATCCAAATGGCACAACAAATCTTGTAATTTCAGACAACAAAAAGAAACCAAACGAAAATGCAAAAGCAACTAACACAACATATACCATTTCTGCAGTGATATCCTTCAGGTTGGCACCATCAATAGTTTTTACACTCTGAAGAAGAAACTTATCCTTGCATTGCATATCAGACGGAGCTTCCTTTTGAGCTTGCATGGTAACTTCAATTATTTTTTTTTAAAAAAAAAAAGTCACTAATTCATCAACTCAGCCATAAGCATAACTAAAAAAGAAAAAAAGAAAACGAAGTACAATATGCATTAAAAAATAATCATATCAGTACCCATAACATCACACGTAGATCGTGGCGTGACAATTCCAGTGTTCGGACGAACGCAATACTTCTTCGGATTTGTCGTCTTCACCTGAACAAAACCAAAATCCAAACATAAACACGCAAATTGCACAAAATTATCTCACAAACACTCCAAAAAGTACGATTCCATTCCTACATTACGCAAAAACGACGTCAACTCCACACGTTTCAATAAAAACCACCAGATCTCACAGCAGAAGCAAAATCAAAATCCACGATCGAGCTGAAAGAATTAGGAAACGAAAACTAAAAATCGAGGTTACCTTGAAGGCTACATAGCTATCGGTCTTATTAGACAATTGAAGAGAACACGAGATCTGCTTCTTCAACTCAACTAAAGCACGCACAAAAAAAAAAAAAAAAAAAAAAAAAAAAAAAAAAAAAAAAAAAAAAGAGGAATCAAACTGTGAGAGTGGTGCGACTGAAACCCTAGAAGAAAGATAGAGAGAGAGCTAAGAGAGAAACTCACAGGGGAACTGAAGTTCGAGAGGATCGATGTTGAGAAGCTCCCCAGTGCTCATGTTCGAGATCGAAGGATGGAGATCCAGAGAGAGAGAGAGAGAGAGAGAAAGAGAAATTGGTAATAGAAATTGGAATTGGAATTGATCGCAGAGATTCGGGTTTTTTCTTATTTTTTCTATTTTCTTTGTGGTGGAGAAAGTGGCCGTATCAACGTGCGTTCAAACTTAGCAGACACCGAATGAATACAATGAGTTTTTGGAATTCAGTACCCAACCTCCCTCACTAACTCACACCAAACCATTACTATTATTTAATTTGCAAAAACAAACACATACACCTTTTCTCTTCTGTCTCCACAACTTAATAGTTAAGCCTAAGATTCAGAAAAATTAATCAAGTCAATGAAGATTAAGTAAAATTGTTAGTAAACGCACTGACGTACTACATTTTTGGAACCTACTTACAAATCTTCTTCTCACCCACCATTTTCATTTAATACAAATTCAATGTTTAAAAATAAGAATTTTAATACTTTGGTCAAATTATTTCTATCTTAAATGTATTTTTACGATGGAAATTTAATATTATTGTATTTACATAGAGATGTATTATAATTTTTATTTTGAATTAAGTGAGTACAACGATAATTTATTATGAATTCTGTGATTTTTTAATATTTATAATTAATTTTTATGAATGAAAAAATAGTTAAGTGTGTAGAATTTTTATATTTTTAATCACTATGTTATTTTTTAAGTGAACAAATAAAAATGTAATGAATGTTTTATTAATTTTTTAATATTTTAAAATTTTAAATAGTGTTTCTGAAAATACTTAATATTTTGTTATTCAATAAGAATGCAAAGAGTAATTATTTGTGTTTTTATAACAATAATAAAAGTGATTTTGTTTTTACAAATTGTATGCAAAACTTTCACATTAACCCGTAAATAATAAATAGAAGGTGATGAATTGAATTTCCAAATGAAAAAATGTGGGGACTTTGCAGAGTGCAGATTGTGGTCTAAAAAGACAAAGAAAGCCGCTTTATGGTACGTGATTTTTCTTTTTCACACACTATTATTTATGTCCATCACTTATACTTTTCAGTGTTTGATGCTTCTAATTTAATTTCAAATCAAGATCATAAGAAACCATAATTCAAGACCTCACATCTTTTACTATCTTCATTTAGTAAATTTTCAATATATCTAAATTCGTATATAAATTGATGTGAGAATGAAATGTGATGTCCATGGTCAAATATATCACGTGGAACTTAATAATTTTAGAGAATCTTTTAATCTCATCTCAGTTTTGACGTAATATATTGATTGGATGATGATCACCAGAACAACGTCCATATATTTTGTTAAATTAAAATGTAATTGCTAAAATAAAAACGTGAAAATATAATTAGCGAAACTTAATCACTCTAAATGATATAGTTATTAATTTTAAAAAATAAATAACTTATTTTATATTTATATTTATCGATATTTATTAAAATTATAAATTTTAGTAGACAGATTTTGGTAAGTATTAATCATCATTACAATTTTTCTTTTATAAAATTTATACTATAAAAAAATTGTTCTGATGATAATGTTAGGAACCAATTTTATTTTTTTTAGTATATAAATTAAAAATTAAAATAAGAATAATTAAAGAAGCTAACTCAATAGTTTGATATTCAACCAAAAAATTCAAAATAGTTTATCTAATATAAAGAAAATAGTTTAAGTTAACTACGAATTTCATTAAATAAAGAGTGAGATTCACCATGTAACTTCTGTAATTTTCTTCCATGATTTTTATGTAAATCAATGCAATAAGTTATTTTAAAATATTAATTACTATTACATCTTACTTTTCTTTTGCAATAAAAATTTTAGTCATAAATTATCAACTTTTAACTACTTATATTATTTAAAATTTTAAAATATAATTAAATTTATCTTATTAAAAATTATATTCTATTCTTATTATTTATACTAATAAAAATAATTTAATTAATTAAAATTATAAAAAATTTAAAATAATAAAATTAATTTAATTATTATAGTTTTTTAATATTTTATTTTTCCTAATAGTTATTAATATTTTTGATATAAAAAATAATATTTTTCAACAAATTTTGAATATCATTATCGCTATTATAAATGTCACATTCATCAACAAATTTTAGTATTATTGTTATAAAATAATATATTTTTAGTAACCTAAATGCCAGAACTAACTTTTTCTTTTTCCAATGAAAGTATAAATAGTAATTTGGATATAAATAAGCATGTTTTTATATCGTTGATAAAAATATATTAATTGATAGTGACAACTTTTTTATTAATATCATAATCTTAATTTTTATCATGAAATTAATGTTTTGAAAAAGAAAATAATAAATTTCAATAATAATTAAATATCACTAATAAATATTTACTTTTACCAATGATTTATTTATTATTGAGAAAAATCACTTAAAAAGTCACTTGCCAGATATTTGATAAGAATGAATAACGAGAATAGAAAATAGAGAGACAGAGAGAGACAGTGTAATGGAAATAAATGACAATAAAATAAATTTAAAGGTATTTGATTTTAAAGAAATAAAGCAGAAACAAGAGGAATAGAAAAAATTGGATTATATCTTAATTAATTAAATATTATTTTAATTGATTAATGAGGACTTTCACAAGTTAAATGTATTTTTTGGTCGTTAAAGTTGATTAAAGTAGGAAAAAGACATTTAAAAAAACTATCATAAAATTATAAATTTTGTAATTTCTAGCCATTTTGAACCATTACAATATGATGGTCCTGAACGTGAAAATAAATGTATATTTAAATTAAAACCACATCAATTTATACACGAAATTTTAAAAACAACTGATAAATACTTTTACATGATATAGAATTGTCCATTCAGTTTTGATTTCATTCGAATAAACAATTTAGAAAAATGAATTATAATTCATTTATATCAGTGTTACGTGAAACGATTGATTAATGTATCTAAAACAATTTGAAAATTGAAAAAAAAAAAAAAGAATGGGATTTAAAGGATTTTTTTTTTTTTTTGAATAAGGTAGTGGCATTTGTAACAAGAGTTTGCTGTGGCCTTGTAAAAAATAAAAAATGTCCCGTAGCAAACCTTTTTTTAATTGTTTTGAAGAACCTTGCTATGAAGCTGCCGCCAGCGCTGTTTGGTAGCGACTACAATTAATTACCCTTTAATTTATTCTTAATATCATTATTATTAGTACCACAATAGCCGTCTCACCCTCTAAGTCAAACTTCCTGTTACCACACTAATTCAAGACAAAATCTTAAATGAAGTACTAAATTAGGTGATTCATCATGAAGCACCTTTATCAACCATTGGATTTGTTATTAAAATATTTTTAATGGTTTTGATTTATAAACGACCATCGATAAAGTTACTGTAACACGTTTTGCGGTTTAATCCCCTGCTATTGCTACACATGATTGTTCCAGACTTGCATGTTTGGTCGTGAAGTTAGTCATTTCAAAATATATTATTTGGGTAAACTTCAAATATTTATTTAGGAACCACAGTTCCTCGTTCTATTCCTTTTTAATTGTCATAATTTTAAAGAATTTTTTACTTTTATTCATCCATGTTTGTTGAAAGTTTAAGGTTAAACACGCATTTATCATGAACCCGGAAGAAAAAGGGGTAAAATAAAAATTTTCATAATTATTTAATTATAATAAAAATTATTATATTTATTAGTTACTACAAGACAATCTTAAAACACATATAAAAAGGAACAAAGTAATAATTCATGGCGTAAAAATATCTCAGACACTTATCTAAATTATCAAGATGTTCAAGTTGTGATTATTATCTACCCACAATGGGTAGATTACTGAATTTTTTTTATTTAATTGCAAATTAAATTATATATATAATAGACTTATTTTTTAGTGAAGAATGAGTTATTACAATCAATAAATTTTAAAAAAAAATAAGAGATAGAATGTAGAGTAAATTTCTTGTATTTACTTTTTTATTTTTACAATAAATTTATCTCTTCTTTATTTATTTATTTATATATATTCTAGTATTAATAACATTATTGATAAATTAATCGTTATAATATTATTGATAATAAAATTATATCTATAATTTAATAAATTTAATAAATGAAGTTATTGAATGTAAATATAAATATATAATAAGAAGATTATTGAAAATACATGATATAAAAATTAAGTATCTAATTTGTATATTTTAGTCACTAAAAAATTTGTATTTATATCATATATTTTTACTTAAAGTTCTTCTAACATATCTATCATATTTAATATTATATGGTACAGATGTGAAATGCATGAATTGTATGAACGGTTAACCTGGACCAATGCCAATCTTTTAAAATATGTATTAATGAAAAAATTAAAAATTTATGAATTGGTATTTCACGAAATCGCCGTTTGGTATGTGTTGCTACGAAAATCAATTCGTAAAAAACAGCATTTTCCTAATTTATATGACTTAAATAAGAAATTATATAATTTTAAAATATTATAAAAATAATATATTAATATACTAATAATGTTTTGATTTTATTTCAATGAAAGTCATTAATTTAGTGTTTAAGTTCGGTCAAAATAAAAGTTTAGTTGTAAAAGTGTTTTCTACTGGAGTTAAATGTGATAGGCTCAAATCTTATGACAAATGGACATTGCTTCATCGGCCACATGAGCACAACGTAGTAGAAGGATTTATGACTTTTTAATTATGATTTTTACTAAATTTTATTTAATAATAAAAAGATGTGTCCAAAAAATTAAGTTAAAGAGTATTCCTTCTGAAGCTAAACATAACGAAAAAAAAAACACGTATGAGGTTCAAATTATAATTAAATTTTAATTAACTTTGTTTTATTTAATAATTTTCCTTAAAATTTTCATTCATTTAGTTAAAATTATACTTTAATTACTTACTTTTTATTTATTAGAAGTTCTAACGATAGCAGTTTAAGAAGGAAAAAAAGGATTTTCTTTTTTAAATAAAATTAATAAAATTAGGTGATATGAAATTCAATGAGTTAGTGCAGTGATTAAATATCCTTCATTTATAAATTTATATGCTGTGTTGTGAGAACATTCTATATAATAAGAAATTTCATATTCAATTTTTTTTTACGTGTAATAGTAAACCCTTCATGTCTTTGAAGCTAATTTACTACAATAAATATATTTTATTGGTAATATTTTAAAAAGTTTGATAGTCTTTTGAAAAAATAATCCAAGTAGATTTTGCCAAATGTAATTTTGTGTTTCTAAATACTAAATTTGTTTAATTTTTATTTAATAATATTTATAAAGTATAAGAAATATTTATATAACTTTTTTGAAGATACACATAACTCTTAATTTAGGGAAAAGATAAATTTAAATATAAAGACGAAATTGTCCCTGTTTGAATCAGTTGGCCAGTCTTCTCTTTCCTTATTAAAACTTTTACCCCTTTATTTAAGACATTGCTAGGGTGTCTCCTTGTTCCCTTACCATTTTTGATGGCCCTTATCTACTTACAGAGTCAGTGACCCAGAACAAGTGCAGGCCTGTATCTACTGAGTTATCACTTATTAATTGATTGAATAGGGAAAAAACAAGAAAGTTACATGCTTTGTTATTCAGTCATAATAACTCATGATAAGTGTATTCATCAATTGCCAGCCTGAAAAACAGCTAGCTTTACTCATGGAAGTTGGTGTAATGATTAAAGACCTGAATATTTAATCTTTGATCGTTTGGCTTTAAATTCTGAACTGAGAGAGTTAATTCATTCCTTAAAATGAACATGTCAAAATGGTACCCATCTTCATAAGCTAGTTGTGAAAACAATTACATAAACTAATTAAATTAGGAGAACTTAAATAAATATATGCACCAAAATATCGATTGGAATCAGAAATAAAAACATATATCTATTAACAAACAAGTATTTATACATCTTAAGAACATGAAATTATTTGAGGTTCATTTTTAAGTGACAAAAGTAATGAAATAAAGCATGTTAAATACTTATTCATTAATATTTTTAAGATACTCCATTAAATTATACATGTTGATTAGAAATAAAAATATTATATAACACTTTAAGGTAGTTGTAAGGTAGTTGTGAAAGCTTTATCTGCACTCATGTATGTATTTTATAATAAATACTTATTTTGGTTCCAATAAAATTTTTACCTAACATTGAGATTTTAATTAAGTTGACATTTGCTATTACTTGGTTGTGCAGAGTGAATAATAATTTTAATTTACGAATTTATAAAGCGCTTTCACCTTGATCCTAGGGAAAATAAGAGAATATTTGAATTAATATTTTGTTATTAATATTAATATTTCTGTAATTGTTTGCTGTTTTGTTTAACTGTTTCAAGCCGTTATCTTCTGTGTCCAATTGTATATTAATTTATTTTTAAAATTTTAATATATTTTATTAATTTAATTTAATTTAATTATATATATATATATATGTATAAATAAATTCATTAATAAATAAAATAGATTATATTAAAATATATGTAAAATAAAATAAATGAATTAATATATAATTGAGCAATTATATGTAATTTATTCTTGTTCTTATTTATCATATTTTAATCATTAGATTATATTATTTATCAGAAGATTTAGATTCCTCTGAAATTTAATCTAATCTAATGCCTGATAATTTGTTCTTTATTTAATGAGGTGTGTATCTCGTTTGGTAATAAAATAAAATGGGGTAAGCTAACATTTTATTTTCAACATTCAATATTTACTCCCGTGGTTAGGGATTTTTAGTTTCCTATGCAGGTAGCGTTTGGATTTACCTTTAGATGGAACAAGTGATTATCAATTATTTTTTTAGTTTCCTGACGAAATACAGAATTATAGTACTAAACAAGGGATTATCAATTATTTTTTCTATTTAACACTTGCTTTTCATGATTTTGAAGTTCACATGCTAGAGTTCTATTCAGTATCTCATGTGCCTCGAACAATGGTAGAAACCAGGCATAAGAGAACATGACGTATATGTAGTGGAGTGATAATTTATTTACCAAAGGAAAAAATTGAAGCATAAAATCCCATATTCAAGGAAATTAAGTCTGAAGATAACAAATTGAAATCCAGAGAAATGAAAATCAATGTTTTGCATCAGAGAAAGGAGAAGGTAGCACTAGCAGTGTAGTTTTCTTAAGAGAAACACCATTTATGAGGAAAGGATCAAGGATGTCCACTCCTTATTGTTGCAATTCCAAGAAGCTCAATTCCAGGGCTTTTACAATAGATTGTAAGCTTGGAAGTAATTAGAAGATTGGGTTGGAGAAGAAACTAAGTAGGCAAGACAGGATTGAGTTAGGTCGCTAGTTTCAGATTTCAGTGAGTTCCCATGACTGGAAGCTTGCAGAAAGTTTGATTTTGGTTGCTGATCCTCAGATGCTCAATTATGCCTTGCGTATCACACTGGATTCCATCTGGTTCATGAGCACAGAGCTAGAGCTTAATGGGATAATGGGATTTATCAGGAAGATCATTGCTAATGGTGCTTATGACTTCACAAGAGCTGCTCTTAGGACTCGATTCCTTGCTTCATGTGTCTGTGCTTGCCAGAGTAGAACCATAAGTCTTGCAGATACAATTACTGTGATTGCCCAGAGGTACAACTAGCCCACATCTGTTGTGTTTTTTGTGTAAAGGGAGAGAGTTCAGTCACCATCACCAATGAAGTAGAAGATAAAATAAAATCCTGACCGTCACAGTAAAACTCATCTTTTAATCTAGATTAGTCATGTAAAACTTAACCAGTAAGATTTACTTGGTTCTGAACTATCAGCTTAATAGCTTCTCTATCAGCTGGTCTGTATCTTGGTGATCTAGGAATGTACCTTTTATGTCTTCTTGTTTTACCTCACATGCTAGAATGTTTTGAAACTTTAAATTATGCCAAAAACTGGAAACAGATTATTTACTGTTTTTTGTGCAGTGTAGTAAGTGTGGTTCACATATGAACTGTACTTTTTGCTAGGTTGCATGAGGGTCTCCAGGAATGCAATGGAGATGAGGTCTTGAAGGCCGAAGCTGGTGCTAAGGTTCAAAAGTTCACTGAATGGGCTCTAAAATGTATAGGCATCCATTCAGGATTGCAGGGTGATAGGGAAAATGTAATACACAGCTCAGCTGATGAACTCCAGCTCCAGTTATCTGCCTTTAAGACGTTCCTTGATCTTGCTGGCAACCGCCTTACGGGGAAGGACTTCAGCGACGCCTTTCCTGGTTGGACATTTGGCTTGTCAGCTGTTGCGATCCAGTGTTGCTGAGCATGCTAGTGGAGGGGGGTGCAGACAATGTCAATCAGTGTTTCTTGTGTCTTTCTAGTTTCTACAATATGCGTTTGTTGAAAAGTTTATCTAAACAGGGCATAGGACATGGATGTTTTCATTGGTGTTAAGCTTAGGCTTTAGATGCATGCATATTTGAGTTTTATTTCAATAACTAAGGAAATTTTCCTTTTGCATTCATGTGATACAAAATATTTAGTAATTATATACTGTCCTCTAAAGGGGTTTTAGTTTACCAATTTGAAGGCTTTTAATGAATGAGCTGAAATTCCTGTTTGAATCAAGGATATTTGAGATCATTGTGGAAGTCTCTGGGTGATGACCGGATCGAAACCTGTTAGTTCAGAGGGAGAGAGTATGGCTGTGGATGCTGCCCCAAGGAAGCCCCGGATTGTACTTGCTGCTAGTGGGAGTGTTGCTGCCGTCAAATTTGCAAATCTTTGTCATTGTTTCTCTGAATGGGGGAATGTAAGAGCAGTAGCCACAAATGCATCTTTGCATTTCATTGACAGAGTGGCAATGCCCAAGGATGTAATTTTATACACAGATGAGGATGAATGGTCTAGTTGGACAAAATTAGGCGATAGCGTGCTGCACATTGAGCTTCACAAATGGGCTGATATCATGGTCATCGCTCCATTATCAGCAAACACCCTTCACAAATGGCAAGTGCTTATCGAATAAGTGCTTAGGTTGTTTCTACAATTGAAGAGAAAACAAGATTAAATTGTTTTCATGTAAGTTATGAATTATTTTCAAAAGCTATCCTAGATAGCTAAATAAAATAAGTTGTTCACAAATTCTCCTCGATTACACGAGTGCTTATGTCATAAGATAATCCTAATAAGTTGTAAATAAGTTTCCGAACACCTCTTAAACTGATCAGTGGTGGCAGATTTTGTCTTTTCTACATGGTCATGAGTTAAAATTATGGCTTATATTTTACTGCATATTACATTAGACAAGCTGGCACGTCTAAGACGTGCCTATTTATACAGGGCAGGTAATTTCAGTCAATGATACGTATTCATACGCATCTTTTGGTGTTCAGTTTTTGCATGTGCATCTTATACAGAGTTTTCATTTATGTTTCTATTGTAACTTTTATAGGCCCGGTTCAACTACGAACTTTCTTTTCTGGATTTATTGACATTGATTCCATCGAACGAATTTTTAATATTTGTTTGATTTTTTAGAAGACTCTGTATTATATCACTATATTTCGTTTTTTCGTATATATATATTTATATATATATATATATATATATATATATATAATATATATCTTTTTTAGAAATCTTCACAATGATCATGAATAATTATTTTTGGAGTCGTTAAATAAGGATTAGTTGATCTTATTTTTAAAAAATTCATTTGAACTGTTAGAACTTGACCTGATTTTAGGTGTGGTGTATTTTTAGTTTGAATTAGATATACATTTTCACAAATAAATTGTCCAAGACTAATTATTGTAAATGATTTTTCACAATAATTATGATGGAGAAAATGTCAATTCAAATAGAATAGATTTTAAAATAGTGTTACTACATTGATCAAGTTTCAAAATTCTCTCATTTTCGTCAATTAAATAATATCTTAATACTTGAAAAGTTTCCTAAAGTTGCAAATTTTGATTTATTGAGATCTGATTACGAGTTATTAAATGATAAAAATATTTATTTATATCTTGACATGCTATTCCAAACGGACCTAACAAATTATTGATTAGAATTATAGGATCTCTTTAAATTTTATTAATTCTTTCTTTTATCCCATTGTAATATTTTTCCTGTGAATGATCGTATTTGAAAACAATTAAATAATGACAAAATTATCAAAGAACAGTATTTCTCATTTCTATTCAATACCATGCTAATAGTTCCATGGCTAAATGATTGTTGAATTATTTCTATCTAATCAATGGAATAAAATGGATTATCTTGCTCTGATCCGATTCTTTATCCAAGATAAATCCTGAATCGGGTGGATTATTCTTTTCTTTTATATATAAAATATGGAATTTCACTATGTCAATTCTTAAGAAATATCTCTCAATCCTAATGTAAGATTAAATACCGTTTAAACTAATTGAATACTTGTCTTTGTCTCATAAATTCTCTGAATTAATTTTCCATTTCCAGATTATCTCTTTCTAGATATATCTTGAGAAAAAAGTTTTATTAAATTGATACTATCCTTGTTTCATATAAAATTACAGATAAAATTAAAATAAAATATTTTATTTTTAATTGTGATTTATTGGACATAGATCTAATTTTTCATTTTTTTTATTCTTTTAAATTATTTTTCACCATTCCTGTTCAAGATGGCTCAGTGTCAGGATATCTTATTTATTTCTCTCAGAAGATATATATATCCCAAAAAATATTTTAATCTTCTTTTTTTCTTCTTCACTTAGATCAATTCCTTTACTCGACTTATATTTAAATTATATTTAAAGTGATAGATGTATTTACTTCAACAATACTATTGTTTCGTATTATTATGAAAAAAATTATGGTAAAACATGTACTTCCTTGTAAATAAAAAAAAATTGATCTATTTTAATTATTTTAATTTGATATTTTGACTTAAATTCTTTAACTCCTGTTTATTTAATTAAAATATTGTTGTTTTTTTTAAATGGAATTTATTCCTGTAGTAATATAGGAATTACAATTGTCTATTTCTTCCTTTTTCATAAATTCAATATATGCTGTTGTAGATTGCTGGAGGGTTGTGTTTACAAAGAGGTTAGCTTGTGGAGATTACGGCAATGGTGACATGGCTGAATGAATCCTCTACCATTTATTCAACTGTGAGGCTCTTCTATGAGTCAAAGGCTCAGCAAGGTAATGATGATATTTGACAATATTGACAATTGGACAAGAATGAATGGTGCGCTAGGACTTGACCCCTTGTTTTATTCCATTTTGATTTCTCTTACATCTAGTCTCATCATAGGTGGTGTGTATTATTATTTAGGATTAGGACCAAACTTAGATGCAGTTCTTTGTAACTAAGTTATAAATTATAACTAAAAATTCTCTTACAAAAGAATTCAAACAAATATAATTAAATTATAATTGAGTTAAGCAAATCAAATTCAGTATCTTTTAGCAGGCTAGACATAAATTTTTAAGTAAATTCAATAAATAAATAAATAATTAAAACTCAAATCATCAATTTTGTTTATAATTCAAGCTCAAACTTCAAAAATTTATCATGCTGGACCCGTATAGCCAATGCACAATTTTTTATTGTCTTTATAGTATCTACGTTAACACCATTGTCCCGACAGTAAAAAATAAAAAATAAAAAATCCAGTTTTCGAAGATATGGATAAGATGACATCTTCAATTTTATTTATTTATTTGAAAGAATATGACATATGTATCTAGCTGCTATAGCATGGTCCTTAGGTGACAAACTTTGGTCATATCCTTCTAAACTTATATTTATGAACATTTGATGATATTTATCCTTAGGGGGGCCATTCATACCAACTTTGTATTTATATATAACAGCCTGGATTAGCTTTACGGGGAAAGTCCAATAATACACCACATTTTAGTCCAACAATTTTTATTGTGCAGATTGTCAATATAAAATTTGATTTTAATTAATAATTACTTTTAAAATTATGTAAAGTATTATATTTAAATTTATGTATGAAAAAACTTGTGATAGCCATAAGCTTTTTTACATGTACTTTTATTTAATTATAAAGTATCAAATATGTTAAATTTATTAATTTTTCAAATAATTATTCTAAAAATCGTGTTAGAGATAATTTTTTATTGATTAGAGGTATAATTTTTTTTACACTCTAGTAGACAAATATTAAATTATCTCATGCGGAGATTTCAATAATTCTAAATCTCATTTGGAAAAAATTTAATATTAGGTAGAAGATAGATATTTTTGTTTAATATTTTATTTTAAAAAAATATCCATTAATATAAATTAAACAAATGATAAACTATAAAAATTTATTTTTTTAATTAGTAAAAAACGTCAAACAAAAATTATATATATATATATATATATTCATTCGTCTCTAATTTCAAATCACTTTATTTAAATTTTAATTACTTGAAAACTTTATCATTTAATTATTTTAAAATTATTAACATTATCTATTAACTAAGATCCATGTATCATTTATATTTAACACTTATAGATTTTAAGTTTTAAAATTATATAATATATAGTAATATTATAAATTACACAGAGATAATTAAATTTTGAATAAAATATTTTAATAAATTTTATATTACTTTACTTATATGATTTATTATTTATTAAACATAATAAAAAATTAACTCTAATTTAATTATTCCTTCTGGAACGTTATTAATAATAATTTATCTACTTTTTTTCATTAATTTGAGTTAGATGTTGAGGTTACGCCGAAACTGATTGTGCATAATCATGATTTATATAATAGAACTAGATTAATTATGGTTTTGTGCAGTAAAATAAAATGACTAAAGCAATAAGATCCGGGATATAGAATCGTAATAAAAGTTCTTTACGAGTGAGTTTGTAAATAAATGTTGGTTCTTTCCATAAAGATCAAAGTTTACATGAAAAAAAAAAAAAAAAGTAATTTGAAATAGTCATAATTCGTCCACCATTAAGTTTGGTTATTTTTTGACTTATAAAATTACCCGAACTTTCCACCATTAAGTTGATCTCAGAATATTTCTAATGCTCAAACATCGGCGACCCATGTATATGTCACATAAATTTTAACTCAATTTATTTAACTTTAATTGAAGTTATTATGAACAATTTATTTAATTTATAAATATTTATTCTCTTTTATATCTTACATTCTCTCTCATATATATACACATATAGTATTAAACAAATAAAGAAAAGATTTCCATACCAAAAACTTGTCACTAATTTTAATAAATTCAGAATCACAATGTGAAACACCTACAAATAATTTTCGATATATACCTAGATATAACAATTCAAGCAACGCCTATAGGAAATGTCCTCACTAGTCAAAGATTAATTATTTGACCCATATTTGATCATTTTAGAATCTGGTGGAATTGAATTGATCCAAAGTTACTAGTGCTAGTTGTGGTAGTTAAGATAAGAGATGGTGGTTGTGGGACTGTGAACATTTTTTATAAGGATGAGAAGGCAACCCTCAAGTAGAGCATAAATTAAAGACCATGAATTTGAATATGAAGACACAAAGTTGATGACAACTGGAGAAGGCAATGTTTTGAAATTCAGAAAGGCCATGATGAGGTTTCAATGGGCAGAGAAGCAATTGTGGCCAAGGGTGGTCCTTGTTTCGTTTGTTGGGAGTAATGCGACAACATATTGTGGTTATTGTGTGGGGTACAACCAAACACAGAGCCCAATGTCAGGCCCTTGGCCCATACCCACTGTTTTATGCAACATTTGGCCCATCACACATGTCCCCGTATCATTATTCTCTATTGAGTAACAAAAAACGTGATGGTATCAATCTAATGAGGATTTTTCTTTGCAAGAAATTACAAATGAATGATACTTAATCTACCAAGTTAGAGATTGAAAGTTGGTTGCCGCTGCTTGTACTTTTAAGTAATTATATTTTATTTGAAAAGATATAAGATGGAGAGAAATAAAGAAAATAATTATCAAAAGAAATATAATAAGAAAAGAGAAATAGTATGGAAAAAATGAACAGTAGATAGATATTTAATTTAAATAAAAAACTTTGAGAAATAATAGATTGATTGTTTTAAAATTTTAAATTAATTAAAAAGTTGTAACAAATTTAATTGAGCTGTGGAGAATAACATATTTTATAATAAAATAATTTTTAAACAATATAAAGAAAATATAATGATTAAATATGTGTAATAAATAATTCATAAATGTTAAAAAACAATTATCCTAAAAATTAGAATGTGAAAGTAATATTTTATACCCTTCATTTATCCTATTATAAGTACTGACTAGAGAACAGTTCAATCTGATAGGTGATTTGACATATTGAATTTAATATTAAAAATAAGATAAATATATAATTTGAATTTATATATATGAAAAATTATTAACCACTGTATTATAATATTTTTTTTATAAATAACATAAAATATTATATATATATATATATATTTAAAATAAATAAACTTTAAAAATAAATCCGTTAACTGATTTTATAAATAAGTATTTTATAAATAGATTAGAGAAAAATATGGTTTATTATCAATCATAAACAAGTCTCAAATTTATAAAATAAAACACAGGTCTAAATATTAACAATTGAATTTTGTCTTGTCTGATCTCAGGTATTTTTCTAATACATTATTTTTATTGAAATAAATTTTATTGTCAATATTTATTACATAAAACATGTTAAAATTTATAGTTTTAATCAATAAAAATAATGTGCCAAAATATAATACTATACAAATGATTTAAATAAAATTAGATTTAAATCTTTTAAATAAAATATCGAATTTAAACCTTACACATAAATAAAAAAAATATACAATTAAAGAAAGAATCTATCCAAAGTTATAAACAAATCCCCCTTGCTAGACTCCTACCAAGTAAATCATCTTGCAAAACAAAACTAATATAATTCTTTAATTGTATATTATATGTACTATTTTCCTATCAAAATTACTCTTTCACCTTATAGATACTTATAATTTTTTAATGCAAATATTTACTACTATAATTTTCACGAGATCTGACTCAATGAATTAACAAAGTGAGTTGTTTGAAAACATTTAGGTAACAAGAGAAAAATTATTCATATATTATCAAATTGAAACTCCCAATGACAGAAACATCATGAACAAGTTTCACCTTGGCACCTGCCATTCTTTAATCTAACAATTTCATAATAACTCTGTATGGATGTCACGCGCGAACTATGTAGAAGCACACGTGTGCATATCGGGAACAGCGAAGCTAGCTGTATCCAGACTTTCAAACAGTTCCACGTCAGCTTTTTTGGGAGTTGAACTTTTTAATTCTCCCTCGCCAAATATTAACATGAAATGTTTTAGTTTTTAATTTTGATGTATTTTTCTTTACCTCTTTTTCTTTCATTTACAACTTTATAACATTATTTTAAATATTTTTATTATTAACTAAAAATTATTATAAATTTTAAAATTTTTTGCGTCTCACTTTATTTAAGATATCACATTTATAATTTTGTAATTTAAATTGGAAATGAAAAAGCATTATGTCCACCTTGATATATATTTTTACACATTCACGTAAAGTACATGTAAAATTGAAACAAGTGAATGGTTCGTTGTTTTCAAAACTCATTTTTCTAAGTGCACGTGATCAAAACAACATGTGCACCGCATACCAATTTTGAAGGACCTGCCCAAGCGTAGATACGAAGATGAGGAAAGACATCATATCAAGACAGAGAATGCTTCCAAGAAACCGTGAGGCTTGAAGCGAAGTTGAAAGTGTCGTCATCACTTCACAAAAAGCTTATTCATTATTGATATTGGCCCATTGAGCACGTTTCATCCAATTACTATTACCACTCACTTCACTCCCTAACTCTGTTTCTCAACTTTTTACCTAATTAAATTTTAATATTTTCATTACAAAAATTTGCATACGGAACATCACATTTCCGTGAACGATCATGACATGGTGGATGGACAAAAACAACAATGGTCCCAATTTTAAGACATGGCCAATTCTGAACCTTGCAGTTGGAATCCCATTCCTTAAGTTGGATTATCTACGTGGCTTGTTTGTCACAGACAGATTCCTTCATCATCATTTCGAGGTTCAAAATATATCGTTCTCACGTTAATAAAAATACATTATTCTGAATATTTTACGTTTACTTACAATTTATATATATACAATAAAATTCATTGACCATTCAAATATTGTACAACAACTTTCCTATTAAGTAGACACACAGGCGCATGGCTCCAAAGCCCGCCTTATTTCAATTTACAGCAAGACCCGACCTGTGACAGGGAACGAATCCAGTGTGCGCAGTGCACTGCAGCTTACGCTAGTTTTTATTGTCGTGATTGAGTTTCTCCCAAAGCGACGCGCACTGCCTCTTAGCGAACCCCACGCGCTTCTCTTCTAAGTCGTACACAACCTCAAACCCTTGTTGCTGGTAATTCCCCAGAGTGGCCCCGGGTCCACCACTCAACTCAGTCTCATCTCCACCGTTCATCAGCATCAAACACCCAACTCTCCTCTTCTTCCCATCACTACCGTCCAAAAACTCGTAGAAATAGTTCTTCTTAGGTAGCACCACACTCGAATTTTCCCCAGCAAAACGCAGCGTCACAACCGGCACCTCCGTCCGCGCGTTCAAATAATAACACGGCGCGAGTCCCGTTCTTTCTTCAATCTTCCGCGCGCGCGCGTTGACTCGCCCGACTCGGTGGTCAAACTCGGTCACCACAGATTCATAAAACCCCGCCGGCAACATTGTGAACGTCGTGCCGGAATCCACCACGACACCACCGTCACCTCGCGAGTTCACCCGGCGCAGCATCTCCGGCGCCGGAATAGTAGTTTTCCCGACAGAGATTCCGGTTAAACCAACGCAATAAAAATAAGGATGCTCAGGGTTTTCGAGCATAGGCGTGTACACAAACTCATCCATTCCATTTCCATTTCCACCGCCACCAATCTTCTCCTTGTGACGCCCTAAGATAAGTGGACTCGGTTTTCTCACTCGCTCCGAGTCGAAGGAGTGAGAAACTAAACAATACGAAAACCGGTTTCCGAGTTGAGGAGACAGCGTGGCAAGCTGAGCTGGCAGAGAGAGCAAACCACGACCGAACCCAGCGACTCCGGTGGGTTCAGCTAGGGTCGTGTGAGCGCAACCGAATGTAAAATTTGTAAGAAACAAAGACGAAAGCGAAAGCGTGTCACGATATAAACGTGCGATTAAGCTTCCGTCGCCGTAGGCGTAATAAAACGGTGGACATTTAAAAGAGGCGCAATCGGAGGTTTCAATTGATTCGAGAGGGCAACGAGCGGTTGCGCAGAGATCGGAGTTTGAGAGAGAATTGTGTGCTGCGGAGCATGCGGGGGATTTGCATGAAACGGCGACGCTTTGGGTTATGTTAATTGGGGGAGAGGCATTGGGCTCGTTGGGCTTTCCTTCGCAGAGGATGCATTTAAAGGGGGCGCATGGGAACCAAACCAGGTCACTGCCTGTGTCCATGTAGAGAGTAATGGGCTGGACCTTCGGACCCAAGTTGAAGGAGAGAGTGTAGTCGCTCCCTGGGGAGAGAGGAAGTGAGAGTTGGCGCCGGAAGCGTGCGGCGCGGGCGCTCGAGCGTGTGGTGCTGGACTTGAGGAGGTGGTGGGTGCTGTTGAATTGGGCTTTGGAAAGAGTGTGTGTTAGAGGTAAGAGTACCATTTGATATGACGGGTGTGGAATATAGAGTAGAGTCATTAAAAGCAACAACACAATTTGCTTCATTGTGTGAGTGTTTGTGCGCGCATGCAATGAGAGGAACAGAGTATTGGGTTTCAATTGGGAAGCAGGGGAGAGAAGTTACAGGTTTTGAACTTTTTGTTAAGAAAAGTACGATAGGAAGGGAGAAGCAAATTAAAGAGAGGGTTTATAGAAGGAGAGGGCGAGTGACAGCGAGGCAAAGGGTACCCAACTTTCCACTTGCTGATTTGGTGGCCATGGCGGGCGCAACTTAGGACAGGCTTATCGTCTTTAACAAAGCTAGTTTACTATTTTCAAAATTAAGTCAAAACCATACTCTTTAATTCTTCTTTTTTTTTTTTTTTTTTTTTATAAATCCTGACACGTGATACGGATATAACCCACAGGACTAAAGACTTATCCCCATTTCGGACTAAAGATTATATTGGTCGAGGAAGAAGGATAGATATTATGTATTTATCTTTTGTTGGAATTTGAGGTGGTTCGAGCTGAGCTCGGTCCTGAGAATTCCGGTGATGAGAGGGGTTGAAATCCTCGTTAATGTGTGAGTAATTTAGGTTTTATTTCGTGTTTCATTGTCGAATTCTCTATTAGTATTTATAGGGATCGTAATTAGGGTTCCATATTCGTGGATTTCGTGGGGAAGATAGTTTCAGGCCTAAGAATCCTGAGAAATCAGGTCAAAGATTCATGTCCATATTTGTCCAGATTTGTTCTGTTTATGTTGAGCTCAGCCCGGTCAATAGGGTGAGCCCGGGTCCAGTGGATGAGCTCGGTGCTCATCCCCTGCCCGATACATCAGCCCCCCGAGCTCGGGCCAAGCGATTGATTGGCATTGAGTTAAGTCACGAGGTCGGTCATCCGAGGTATAATGGCCGGAAACGTTCGCGACGGTTGATATTCCTTCATTTTAAATTTAAATTTGATAATTAATTTTATTATTTTCGATGGGCCCTGCTGTTGTTAGGCCGTTGAATGGACCTGACCGTTACCTTTGGCTGGTAACGGCTCCTTGCCTTCTTTAACGCGTTGCCCCCTTTCATTTCTTCATTCTCCTCTCTTTCATTTGCACTTTCGTCTTCTCCTTTGCGCTCGTTTTCCTCTGCTCTAGGGTTTGCGCTCTCGTGCTTAGAGTCCCTTTCTGTCGTCTTCGTTTGCCTTTCTCGCCACTGTGGTGTTCAAGGCTCGGTTCAACTCGCGTTTGTCTCGTTGCTGTCTTCCATTTCTGCTCTTTCACTACCCTAGGTATGTCTTCCTCTTCGCATTCCTGTGCTACTCGCAGCGTAGATAGTATGCTCCCCCCTTCTGTCTCGGGCTCTGAGCCCGAATCGATGGAGACTTCTTCTCCCTCCATTGAAGTTTCAACAGGAGAGGCCGATCTCGGATCTGGGCTCTCCTCTGCTGCGACCGAGGTCCCCCCGGCTGGGGCCGAGGTCCGATCTGTGGGCATCGTCGAGGTCTCTCCATTTGAGACCGAGGTGAGACGTGTTAACGTCGCTACGGAGGCAGTCGGCGGTGGGGGTACCCTACTCGGTTCGACCGAGGGGGAGGTAGCAAGGGAAGCCGAGGAGGCCGATCTCAAAGTCCCCGTCCCTGCTGGGGAGCCCGACTTCTCGTGGCTCCTGGCAGAAGTATCTAGTCGAGTCTCCTCCTTCAACAATGTAGAGAGTGTCCAGGCCATCCTTGATCAGTACGCCATCTTGAGGGAGGGGTTCGAGGACATGGTTAGGTTTAGGACGTGTAAGCCTAATCAAAGGGTTCATGGTCGTACCCTTATCTCTGGTCGGTATGCTATAACCGTCTATGAGTATATGTTCAAAGAGTACGACATAGTCTTTCCTTTGAGCCGCTGCGAGACCGAGGTCCTCGCCTTCTTGAATGTGGCCCCCAGTCAGCTCGACCCCAACAGTTGGGGTTTTCTCCGTGCCTTCCAGATTTTGTGTAAGATGCTCGGCCTTAGGCCGAGCTCTCGCGTATTCCTTCACTATTACCAGTTGAAGCACGACCCTAAGGTGGGTTGGGCTTCTCTTAGCAGCGCCCGGGCTGGCGCAGGCTTACTCGTCCCCTATAGCCAGTCGTACAAAAACTTTAAGGAAAAATACTTTAAACTATCCTCGGTCAACAATCGGGTCGTCAAGGCCCTCTTCTTGAAGGAGGACCTGACACCGAGATATCCCCTATACTGGTGCCTACCTTGAAAGTATACCAAGTTTCCCGGGGAGGTGTTGACCCCGGGTGATCGTAATATTATCCAAGTTCTGGACGGCCTCCCTCGCCCCATGCGGCCGGGCTCGATACATTCGGCTCGGGAGGAGGACCCATATCATCACTTTCTAGGTAATAATCTTTAGTGTCTCCCCGTCCCAGTTGTGAGTCCTTGGTCCGAGTTATTAATTGCATTCCTAACTTGTGTTTCTTGTTTTGTTTGCAGGGCTAATGGCTGGGAACTTTGACCTGACGGCTGCACTGAAAGCTCGCCGGTCGGGCTCTGGCCCAAAAACGCGGGGCGGCCTCAGCTCGGCTCCTCGTCCTCAACTACCCCCGGCCGCCAAGAGACCTCGGGAGGAGGTACCCGGGCGAAAGAGGTTGCTACCGCTCCCAAGAGGCCAAGGCCGGCGGAGACCCCGACCTCACCAGCACCTCCCCCCATCGTGACCGCGCCGGCTCTGCCTACCATCCCGGCTGATGCCGTGGAGTCTTCCTCTTTGCTGACTTGTGGAGGGGCGCCCATCCCTGTGGTGAAGACCTCGGCCAAGCTACCTCTTGGTGTGTCTTGGTGCAGCAAAGAAGGCTCGGAGCCTCGCATCGAGCAAATGATGGTCGACGTCCTCCCGGGCCAATCCTTGTGGGACTCCGCCATCCGAGGCGAGCATATCAAGCTCGGAGATCCCTTCCCCAGCTCCTACGACAACTCGTTGCTGGATGCCGTGGGTGTAGAGGAGAGTTTCGACGGGGCCGAGGTCCTCCTAGCTCGGACGACGGCCATAGTGCGTCACGGGAAGAGGTGGGCCAAGCGGACCGCCGATCTTCCGCTCGGGTAGCCGAGTTAGAGGACGCCTCCACTCGCCGGGAACAAGAGTTTGCGACGCGGGTGGTCACCTGGGAGATGGAGGCCGTCAAGGTCAAAAAGCCGGATGAGGGGGAAGCGGGCCGAGCAAAGAGCGCCGCCGCGAAAGCCGCCCGGGAGGAGCTCGAGCTCGAGCTCGTTGCTAGCAAGGCCGTCCAAGAAGAGTTGGAAGGCAAGGTGGCCTCGGCCGGTGACCGGGCCACGGCGTCCGAGTTCAAGGTCGTTGAATTAACAGAGAAGCTCGGGATCGCCGAGAAGAACTTAGAGCAACAAAAGGCCACCATGGACGAGATGGAAGAGGCCGTGGTGACGAGCTTCTGTAAAGGCTTTGATGGGGCTATTCGTCAAGCTTGCTTCCGGCAAGGATGTCGTGGATGGGGAGTGGGTGGACCGCACCGACTAGGCTCTCGTCTTGTCGCCCCTTTCTTTCTCTTTTGTGACCGGCCTCTAAGGTCGGCTTTTGGTTGTAATTGTAATCTCGCACAATATTACTTTTGCCTTTATATCATCGTCTCTTTTATTTCATTCTCCCGCTTTTGCTTTTACTCCCCTTCCTTTTGAACTATTCCGCGCTTTTATCTACTTGGATGTTTGCTTAAGCTGCCTACCCGACCGACCTCCAACGGGTCCAGGGTACGAGCTCCTAGCTCGAGACTGGCCAAGTTCGGCCGAGGATGCCCCTCTTAGGTGGTGTCCTCTCAAAACTCGGCGAACCTAATCGAAAAAATTTGTAAAGGGACGTGATGTCTCCTTTAGCTCGGAAGCCGCCGAGCACAGTGTGAACCGGTAAAGGGACGCGATGTCTCCTTTATCTCGGTAGCCACCGAGCGGGGTAAGGGACTTGTAAAGGGACGCGATGTCTCCTTCGGCTCGGTAGCTGCCGAGCACGGTAATCACTTGTAAAGGGACGCGATGTCTCCTTTAGCTCGGTAGCCGCCGAGCACGATAATAACTTGTAAAGGGACGCGATGTCTCCTTTAGCTCGGTAGCCGCCGGGCACGGTAGGAACTTGTAAAGGAACGCGATGTCTCCTTCAGCTCGGTAGCTGCCGAGCACGACAATAACTTGTAAAGGGATGCGGTCTCCTTTAGCTCGGTAGCCGCCGAGCATGGTAGGAACTTGTAAAGGGACGCGATGTCTCCTTTAGCTCGGTAGCCGCCGAGCACGGTAGGCACTAGTAAAGGGACGCGATGTCTCCTCAAGCTCGGTAGCCGCCGAGCACGGTAAGAACTGGTAGAGGGACGCGATGTTTCCTCTAGCTCGGTAGCCACCGAGCACGGTATGAAGATAAGTTTGGCAATGAAATTTCTCTTTTATTGAATACTGACGCAGTGCCTCGTTAAAACCTTTCCCGGAAAAATCCTCCTTAGGGAAAAACCCGGGCTTAGGAAAAAGAGTACACTTCCTCGACAAATGAAAAAATACAACGAATGTAACTTACCGAATTGAACACTAATTTAAAAACGGCATAGTCTAACTAAAATAGGGTTTCAAGTGACTTGCGTTCCAAGTTCTGGGTATAAGACGTCCACCCATCTCTTGTAATTTGTAAGCTCTGTTGTCATGGGTCTCAAGGATGCGAAAGGGATCGTCCCAGTTGGCAGCAAGCTTGCCATGAGCTCGGTCTTTCCTAGCCTCCCCGGTCTTTCTCCAAACGAGGTCACCCGGGACGAAAGACCGCTCTCGTACTCGGGAGTTATAACGACGGGCTACGCGTAACTTCGTGGCCAACTCCCTCACTCTAGCCTCTTCTCGGACTTCTTCAATAAGGTCGAGCTCCTCCCTGAGGGCACTCTCGTTATCGGAAGGTGTGTAAGTCAACCTCCTCCACGAGGGCTCTCCAACCTCAACTGGTATCATGGCATCGAACCCATAAGTGAGGCGGAATGGGGTTTCGTTGGTGGAGAACTGGGGTGTGCAGTGGTAACCCCATAATACACTCGGTATTTCTTCCACCCAATCTCCCTTTACACGTCCGAGCTTCTTCTTCAGCTCGTTAAGGATGACCTTATTGGCTGCCTCGGCTTGTCCATTTGTTTTAGGGTGCTCCACTGATGACGTCCGGTGCTGGATGCCGAGCTGGGCTAAAAATGTGCAGAAAGTAGTATCTATGAACTGTCGCCCATTATCAGTGACCAGGCCATGGGGTATGCGTGCCAAAGAAACGATATGCTTCCAAACGAATTTCGAACTCCGCTTCGCCGATATGGTTGCCACAGGCTCGGCCTCAATCCACTTGGTGAAGTAGTCGATGGCCACGAGCAAGAACTTGGTTTGCCTCTGCGCCGGTGGGAACGGGCCGAGGATGTCCATTCCCCATAAGGCAAAGGGCCAAGGTGACGAAACGAGATGGAGCTCGGTCGGCGGAGCCGTCGGTAGCAAACTATGTTCTTGGCATTTCTTACAGCTCCGAACATAGTTCTTGGCGTCCTTCTTCATCGTAGGCCGGTAGTATCCGGCTCGGATTAACCGGGCTGCCATGTTCTTCGCGCCGGAGTGCATGCTGCAGATACCTGTGTGGAGCTCGTCCATCACGTACTGCGCTTGCTCCTTGTTCAAACATTTGAGCAACGGGGTCGAGAAACCTCTCCGGAAGAGCTCTTGATCCCTTAGCACATAGTAGGGAGCTTGACGACGCACCCTCTGTGCCTCATTCTTGTCGTCAGGCACAACGCTGTTTTGCAAATATGACATGAGGGACGTCATCCATAAGCTCGGTTCGGTATTGATTGCGTAGACCTCGTCCTTGTCCCAGCTCGGGGAGATGAGTACTTCCTGAATTTTCGAATGGTGTTGTCCCCCTTTGCGGGAGCTCGCCAGCTTGGATAGGATGTTCGCTCTGTCATTTTGCTCGTGGGGAACGTGGACGATCTCGAACTTGGCGAAGTGAGAAAGCATGTTTTTCACCCTGTGATAATACTGCTGTAAGAGGGGCTCTTTGGCTTGGAACTCGTCCCTAACTTGAGAGGTAATCAATTGGGAGTCACTTAAGCATTTTAGATGTCGAACGCCCATGTCCCGGGCCAATCTAAGGCCAGCCAGTAGGGCCTCATACTCAGCTTGATTGTTTGAGGTTGCGAACGAGAAACGTATCGCTTGTTCCAAAACGAGATCATCCGGGCCTTCCAGAATAACTCCTGCTCCGCTGCCTTTTTTGTTAGAAGATCCATCAACTCTCAACGTCCAGCCTAGGTCGCGGTCGCCGAGCACAGGCAGCTCGGTGAGGAACTCTGCTAGGAACTGAGCCTTCATGGGTCCTCGGGGTTCAAATGTTAGTCCGAACTCGGACAACTCCACAACCCATGCTGTCATGCGGCCTGCCAGATCGGGTCGCTGCAATGTTTGTCTGATTGGGTAGTCTGACCTCACCACTATGTCATGGCTGCGAAAGTAATGTCTCAGTCGGCGAGCCGTGAAGACCAGGGCGAGCGCAATCTTTCTACGGTCGATATCTAGTCTCGCAGGTTGGAGTGTTCGGCTCACGAAGTACACCGGGGTCTGTACTCTGTCAACTTCTTTGACCAGGACCGAGCTTATGGCCACCTCTGAAACCGCTAAGTAGACATACAACGGAAGCTCGGGTGAAGGGTTGGCCAGGGTCGGTAAAGAAGCTATTTGAGCTTTCAACTTGTCAAACGCTGATGCACACTCCTCATTCCATGCAAAGCGGGCTGACCGTTTCAATAGTGCGAACAGGGGTTTGCTCTGCTCTGCCCGCAGGCGGGGAATCGAGATAGGCGGCCTAGGCGTCCGTTAAGTTTTTGCAAGTCCTTCAAGTAAGTCGGGCTGGGCATACTAGAGATGGTTGTGCACTTGTCCGGATTGACCTCAATTCCCCTATGCGAGATCATAAAGCCGAGGAATTTTCCCCCTCCCACGCCGAAAGCACACTTCTCTGGGTTGAGCCGAATCTAATGCCGACGTATTTCTGAGAAGATTTCTCTAAGGTCGGCGGCATGTTGAGCTTGGGTCTTCGACTTCACCACCATGTCGTCAACGTAGACCTCCATGTTACGTCCGATCTGGGCATTGAAGACCTTGTCCATTAGTCATTGATAAGTGGCCCCGGCATTCTTAAGACCGAAAGGCATGACTTGGTAGCAATAATTGGTCGTGGCTGACATGAACGCGGTCTTTGGTTCGTCCGGTGGATACATCGGTATCTGGTTGTAACCAGAGTATGCATCCAAGAAACTGAATGCCTCGTACCGGTGTGTCTTCGTCCACTAATTGGTCGATGCTCGGCAACGGATAAGTGTCCTTGGGACAAGCTTTATTCAAGTCGGTGTAGTCCGTGCACATCTTCCACTTCCCGTTCAACTTCTTGACCATCACAACATTGGCTAACCAGGTGGTGTATATTATCTCTCTAATGAAGCGAGCCTCCAAAAGCTTGCCAACCTCTTTCTGAACCACTAGACGGCGCTCCTCGCCTAACTTTCTCTTCCGCTGCGCCACTGGCCGGGCATGGGGAAGCAAGGACAGCTTATGGCACATCAGGTTGGGGTCAATGACGGGCATATCGGACGGCTTCCATGCGAATAGGTCTGCATTTTTACGTAACGTGTCGATCACTTCATGGCGGACGGAGGTCGGCATGGAAGTGCCTACCTTGGTGACCTGCCCCGCTTCCGGGCCGAGCTGCAATGGCTCAAGGGGTTCGGCAAAGGAGGGACGTTCTTCCTCAAACTCGGCACGGGGGTCCAAGTCCAATGGTTCGTCGGTACCGAGAAGAACCGAGCATATGTTCGAGGTCGGCCTCCCCTCCTCCTTCTTAAGGGAGTACGGTGCAACTTTTAGACTCCGGGCGTAACATACTCGGGTCGTCCTCGGGTCGGCCTTGACAGTGACTATCCTCCCCTTTTCTTCCGGGAACTTCATGGTCATGTGCGGTGTGGACACAATGGCTCCCAACTGGTTCAGCGTCCTCTTGCCGATAATGGCGTTGTAAGAGGTGTCAGCATCGATCAAAATGTACCTGACCTCCACCGTTTTATAAGCCTCCCTCCCACCAAAGGTAGTGAAGAGGTCGATATAGCCCCGAGAATGGACTCTTTCTCCAGCAAATCCGAGCAGGGACTCGGGGTACGGTTTGATGATGGTCTCAGGCAGCTCCAACTGCTTGAAAACAGACTAGTATAACACGTCGGCCGAGCTTCCTTGGTCAATCAGTACTTTGCGGACTCGCCAGTTGGCGATGGTACACAAGATGACCATCGGATCAGTCTGGTCGGGGTCCTCAATGCTGAAGTCGGCATCAGAGAATTTGATGGAGGGCAGAGTTCTTTTCTTTGGTGACCCTATGTGGTTGACACTTTTCGCGTATCGTTTTCGGGCCGAAGAGGTAGCTCCCCCTCCTGCAAAACCTCCAGCAATGGTATTGATGGTTCCCTTCACCTTGTCGGGGTTTTGGTCAGCCTCTTTGCCCCAACCCCTGTCGGTCCGTTTACTTGGGCCATCTCGGGCGTCCCGGTCTTGGTCCCGGGACCGGGTCTTGGAGCTCGGGCCGGTATATCTCTCCGGGTGTTTCTGCTCCTCTTGTACGAATCTTCGTAACTCAGGATCTAATGAGTCGTTGATGAGGTCCCGCAGCGCGGTCTTCGGTGGTGTGGCCTGTGTTTTGGTGATAAGCGCACTGCTTGGTCGGGTCGGCATCCGTCGGAGATTGGGAAGCCTTAGGACGTCGAACTAAGTCTAACGCGCATGCCTCCCTAAAAACCCTGTCCCTGGACGCATTTAGGGGGGTGTATGAGGTATACGAACTGGAACGACGCTCTTTTCTTGACTCCGCTCGATGGGAAGAAGAGGACTCCTTTTGCTTAGGCGGGAGGGCATGCTCCCGGGCTCAACGTTTGGCCGCAATGTTATCTACTATACTCATGAAACGGGCAGCTCGGGAGCGAATGTCATTCATATTGATCGGAGGTTTGGTGAAAAGGGAGTCCGAGAAGGGACCAGGATTGAGCCCGGCCTGAATGGAGTGCAACGCGACAGCGGGGTGGAGGTTTGATATATTCCGGCAGGCCAACGCAAAACGGGTCATATAGTCTCTGAGTGATTCCTTTTCTCCCTGCACCAGGTGATGTAGCGATATCGAGGTGGTAGGTGTCGGTCTGGCGTCCGCGAACCGGGCTTGGAAGTGTTCGTACAGGGAATTGAAGGAATCAATCGACAACGGGGGGAGCGAGTAGTACCAATCTAGGGCTATCCCCTTCAAGGTTGAGGGGAACATTCGGCAGAGTACATAGTCGTCGTCCACGGTCATGGCTGCTTGAGTGAGGAAAGCCCTCACGTGGGTCACCGGGTCCGTGGTCCCATTGTACTTGTCCTGGGAAGACCTCCTCCAAGATTCTGGAACCCGGACGGAGAGGATGGCCGGAATGAATGGGTGGAGATTCCAAACTTGACCAAGGCCAGGTGTCTGAGGAGGGGGTCCGAGGTCCGCGAATGGCTGAACCTGAGAAGGGGCAGGCCGCGCCGAATAGTTCGCCGCTCGTATCTGAGAGATATCATGCCAGGGCGTGGAGGTCGCGACATGCATATCCTCCCCGGTAGTGTGCTGGTTGTGGGGACCGACGCGTGAGTTGGAGCGGGCCTCCTCTCTAACCCTTGGCTCTTCCTCCCGGTTGGGAGTAGGGGTGGGTCTACCCTGAGTCTCTGGGTTCCTTTGTCGTAGGGCTTGCAATTCCAGAAGATCGGCTTCACGCTGTCGCTGGACAGTATTTAAATTCGCCTGTGCAGTCTGCAACGCCCTCTCAATTTCTCGATTATGGACTCTCAAAGCCTCCTCGCGAGCGTTCATTCATGCGTTAGCCTCCGCCAACGCCGCATCCACCCGTGACCGTTGGAGTTACTGCGGGGTCTATCGCGGCGTTGGAGTTACTGCGTGTACGAACCATCTAGGGATGTTTTGATTGTAAATTCAGAAAGTGGTGGTGGTGGGATAAAGAATTATCTGGCCCCACAGTGGGCGCCAAATGTTCTCGCTGGAATTTGAGGTGGTCCGAGCTGAGCTCGGCCTTGAGAATTCCGGCGACGAGAGGGGTTGGAACCCTCGTTGATGTGTGAGTGATTTAGGTTTTATTTCGTGTCTCATTGTCGAATCCTCTATTAGTATTTATAGGGATCGTAATTAGGGTTCCATATTCATGGATTTCGTGGGGAAGATAGCTTCAGGCCCAAGAATCCCGAGAAATCAGGTCAAAGATTCATGTCCATATTTGTCCAGATTTGTTCTGTTTATGTTGAGCTCAGCCCGGTCAATGGGGTGAGCCCGGGTCTAGTGGATGAGCTCGGTGCTCATCCCCTGCCCAGTACATCTTTAATTCTGTTAATCCCAAATTCCGGCTACGTTCGATCTCAGCTCAGCTTGGAAAATTTCAGCAAGATGAGGAGTTGATTTTATTGTTGATTGATATATATGATTGAAGATTATTTTAATTCATATATATTATGTGTTTTAATCTAATTTTAAAATTTTATGTTTATGGATTTCGTAAAGTAAGTTATTTAAGTTTATGGATTTTCTTGTTATGAGGTGTGATTATGATTTAAATATAAAATCTATTGCGTTTATATCAGTTCAGCACGTCACGGGAGTTCGACACACTGAATGAGCCCGATTGACCAGTTTAATCCGGTACAAATTCTAATTAATGAATATAAATGTAATTAAAGGTAATATGTTGTTATATAGTTTTAAAATTGTTGGGTCATAAGAGGAGGACTTCAAACACATATCTTCACAATAGTAAGATGTTGTCCGTTTTGGGCCTAAGTCTTCACGGTTTTGTTTTTGGACTTTTCCCAAAAGGTCTTTCACTACTGAAGTTACATATGACTCTTCTCCCCTACAACGGGGATCACCTGACCTTTTTACTAGGTCCAAGCCGAACTAACATCTCACCTCAAACAAAGGCTCACTTAACCTTCTCCCTTACAATGGGGTTATCTTCTCTTCTTCCCTACAATGGCCCTTCTCGAAGATCAGTCGGCTCTCAAGTGTCATTCCTTTCAATGGCTTCAATTTTAGCATCCATCGCCTTCTTCCACTTTGCTTCTTGGACAACACTTTCAAAATTTGTCGGGTCACAATCTACAAACAACGCAAAATGAGTAATTGCATCATTATCAATTTCAGTTACCACATAATCTTGCATCAATGCGGACCTTTTTCGAACGCGAGTCATTGCATTGGTGTTTTCTTCTGTTGTTGATAAAACTTCAGTAACTGCTGGAGTAGTATATGTTGGAATTTCAGATGTTGGAGTTACTTCTTCAACTTCATTATTATAGAGGACTTGACTAGGCTGCTGCTTATTCCAATCCCAAATGTTTTCTTCATCGAAAACAACATCTCTGCTGATCACAATCTTCTTCGTCAGTGGATTGAACAACTTGTATGCCTTGGATGCTTCACTAACACCAAGAAAGACACACTTCTCGCCTCTGTCATCAAGCTTCTTCATTTTTTCTTCCGAGACATGTGCATAGGCAATGCACCCAAAAATTCTGAAGTGGTTTACAACTAGTCTTCTTTCACTCCAAGCCTCCTCCGGTGTCACATCTCGAAGAGCAAGTGTGGGACTTCTATTCAAGATGTGAATGCTCCAGTTTATTGCCTCCGGCCAAAACACCTTTGGTACTCAACCCCTAGCCAGTAAGCTTCGAACCATGTTAAGAATAGTTCTATTCTTTCTCTCCGCTACACCATTTTGTTGTGGTGTATAGACTGGTATTCACCTCCTCTATCAGTTCGGAGAGTCTTGATGATCTTTCCCTTCTTCTCGTTCTCCACACGAGCCTTGAAGCTTTTAAATACACTAAAAGCTTCTGATTTTTTCCTGCAAGAAATAAACTCAAGTCTTCCGGAAATAATCATCAATAAAGGTAATAAAATACCTTTTACCTCCATTCGAAATTGGACTTATTGGTCCACAAATATCAGAGTGAACCAACTCCAAAACTTCCTTGGCTCTTCATGACTTGCCTTTGGAAAATTGAGAGCGGTGTTGTTTGTCAATAACACATTCTTCACAAACTTGAGAGGGAGCAGTAATTTGAGGAAAACCAGTCACCATATTCTTCTGTTGAAGGATCTTTAATCCACCAAAACTCAAGAGACCATACCGTAAATGCCATAACTATGAAGGATCTTTTACTTCTACCATTAAGCAGGATTAATCAATCTCAATCTTCAATGGGAACAATCTTTTTGAACTCATTTGTACAATAGCAATAGTTCCAACTGCAGGTCAAAAATCTCACAAGCACCATTCTTCATGGTGATAATATAACCCATTTTCTAGCAATTGACTAGCGCTTAGCAAATTGCTCTTCAAAGCAAGAACATACAAGACATTAGAGATTATTTTTACTAAGTCATTCTTGGTTCTAATCCTAATGTCACCCTTTCCCATTACATTCACAGTAGAATTGTCACCAAAACTGACTCTAGAACGAAAGCCTTCATTTAAATGAGAAAAAGAAGACTTACTTCCACTCATGTGGTTACTACAACCGGTATCGACGTACCAAACATCTTGCTCATCATGTTCCTTTTCAGCTTGAACCGCCATCAACAAAGTCTTTTCTTCTTTATTCTCAACAAAATTGGACTTCTCTTCCTTATTGTTAGGTAGCCTAACATAACATTCAGAACGATAATGATCAAATTTATGGCATCTGAAGCACTCTACCTTTGATTTGTCAAAGTCTCGTCCTCTGCCTTTGCCTTGATCATCATTGGCTTTAGAACTCTTGTTGTTATCTCTACTACTTCCATCTCTATTTCCACGATCTCCCCTTCCTCTGTCTCTACCTCTGCCCCTTCCTCTAGAGTTAGAGAAATGAGTATTAGTAGAGGCCTTCAAAGCTTGCTCCTCAGAAGATAAACTCCGGTTCATCTTCTCCTCATGGACCAGCAAGGAGCTTTGCAATTCATTAAGAGAGAATACATCTATATCTTTTGAATCCTCAATGGAGCAAACAACATAGTCAAACTTAGCAAAATCTTCTCCACAATGATGACATCCTCCATCCTCTCTCCATGGAACCTCATCTTGTTGCTTATCTTCATGGTTCTAGTACAATAGCTAGTGACAGATTCTCCATCCTTCATTTGTAGAAGTCTCGAAATCCTCCTTAAGGCTTAAAGTTAGGCTTGCTTTACTCTAGCAGAGCCTTGGTACTTCTTTTTCATTGAATCTCAAATATCCTTGGAAGTATCTTTGCAAAGAATAGTTTCCAAGATGTAACAATCAATAGCCTGAAAAAGAAAATTCTTCGCCTTCAAATCTTTTAGATTTCTTGACTCAAACTCTGAGCATCCGTTGCACTTTCCGTCAGTGCTCCGATGCCGAAATCAACAATTGGCTAGAACTCCTTTGATCATAGGAAGTTCTCTATCAGCATACTCCAATGGTCATAATAACCATCAAAACAGGGAATAATTAGTTGCACAAAACTGCTCTCTGAAGTCATGGATGATAAAAAAGAGAAGAAAACAATTACAAAGTTACCACTTTTTTTGGGTGAATTCTCCCACGCATATTTCTCTCCCTCACGTGTTTCCTCTCTCCCTCACTTGTTCCTCTCCCTTACGTTAAAAATACCATTTTAACAATGGTTTGAATTGTGTTAAATTCTTAATTAAAATTATAGTCGTTTTGAGTAAGCCCTCTAGTTGGGCCTCGCTAAAGGGATTTCTTTTTGTTTCTGTAATGTTGGTATAATAGATTTGTCTCCATATCAGGATTCAAATGAAGAAAATTCAATTGCTTGTTTATGTTAAATTTTTTTTTAGTAAAAATTAGATGCGTGAAGAGTAAATAAGGAATTGAAGAGATGCATTTCTATTTAAGATTCATGTTTCTTTCAAACCATCCTTCGTCTTGTATCCAATCCAATAATGTTCCGACTAAAGGACTGAATCTAATATAGTAGATGCATGTTAAAACATATAATATAAGCTATTGATGCACATGAAAAATGCTTCTTTAGGTCACAGGGAAAAGAATCATCTTAGAACAATTAGCAGGGCAAATAGTGGCTGCTAAATTTGCAGGATGCGACCCTGCCCCACTTTCGGGCCGTTGGAGAGACAGTGATTATAAGTAAATTGAGTCCTGCAAGAAACAACCTAAGTCCAAGTAATGGTGTTGGTTCTTGGATCCCTATAATTTTCCTTACATTTCGGAATATCCATTTCAAAATACATATAAATGCCCGTAGAAAATTGTAGGGTATACAAAGAAATTGCCTAACTAATTTGTCCCCAATCGTTGGAAGAAAAAAAAAGGGGGTTTGGGGTTTTCCTCGCTAACATTCCTTGTGATAGGTTCACTAAAGTTTAAGTAAACATAATTTGGATAATTGGATGATTTGCTTACTTTGTGATTCAAAACACTTATTGCCGTTGTTGTTTGTTATTGTTAATATGGTCAACAATATGATAAAAGTATGAGATTTATTGCTTCGGGAAAACAAATATATTGTCTTTGGACTCTACCTAATGGATGGAACACCAATCCTATAAAGTATTATGTATTGTCTGATTCTGTACAAAGGTATTATTATTTTATAATAATGCCTCCATGAATTAGAGGCGGTGGCCGAAAGAAGATAAAAACAAGGTTGGCCATGCACCTACTATTGAACAATTCAGAAGCTACTATCAGTCTTATGAACCAATTCTCATGTAGACCAATACCCAAAATCCAATTCACCCACTCATCATTTGTATGTTTATAAGTCATGCTTACGTTAAATTATGTGGACCAAATCCTCTGGTTTCATTCTTTTATTTGGACAAGATTTTATACAAAATTTTAAATATAAAAAAGAGAGTGAGATAAGATGATGTGACAGAGGAAAAACAGAAAGAAAATCATAAAATAAATGTTTCAGGATAATATATATAGCTCTGAATTCATTAGATGAAATATAAGATGTTTTAACTACTAAACTTTATTATGGATCATCTATGTTCATGAATCATACGTTAGATCAATCCCCATCTATGTTCATGAATCGTATGTTAGATCAACCCCGAAAATCCAATTCGTCGACTTGTTGTAGTTTCCAAGTTCTTTAAGTCAAACGTACATTAAACTGTGTGGACCAAATCCTTTTGTGTTGCTGCTTTATCTTTTTGTTTGCATATAAAAATTATTAGGCCGGTTATAAGATGTCTTAACTACTAATGTTCACATTATAGAACATCTAGTTTACCTTTCCACTTCTCAACTAAGAAATTAATTGGAGAACTGTACATGTTTAACTGGCAAAAATTTCTACTTTACACCAAGAGATACCAGCATTTATTAGAATCCATGAACATAAAATATTTATCAACACCCTTTTTCTTGTGATTCCAAAAACTGGCATAGACGTCCTACTTACAATCTTTTTTGTGGGGATGCTCGTGAGATTTTGGTGCCAAAAGGTTTGTCTGATTGCCACTGCAAAGTATCTTCGTACCTGTTCGCCCCAAAACAGAACCATTGAACAGGGGACCAAAGTTCAAGCTCACCAATACCCTCTATGGAGCCTTGGTTCTAAAAATTCATTCATGGTTCTAAAAATGAACTTTAATAATTCTGACCTTATGGTTTACTTTTACAAAATCTCAACTAGCCAATGAAAAGAGAAATTTTAGAGTCAGAATTGTTGTGATATAAAGAGTCTTTCCACCCCACCCCTATTAATGTTCAAGTCATATCAACAATTTTCCATATAAAAAAGTTCACATGTACTTGCATATTCGACAGCCTTGTACATTACAGATTTCTAAGTTGCGTACATTGTATGTTGTTGCTTAAAATCTTTGCAAAAGCATTTACATTGAAATCCATGATTTCTCCTCTAAAGTTAGTTACAGACATGATAGTAATTTAGGTCTGTGACTCTGTGCTTTGCTGTCACAACCATATAAATTCCATTGATTGCCTCAATACTCAAAAGTCCCACACATCAACGTCTGCTGCAAGATATCCAATGCTTTTTCTTTTTCCTTTGTCTTTTTCCCAAGTGCCAAAGATTTCATTCACTATACTGTCTCTTGCATTGTCTACGTAGTTTTCCTACCAGCTAGAATTTTGATATGTAAAATTATTTTGAGCTCAATTATTGTATTCTTTACCAGAAAGGGAAGTGCTATATCATATTATAGAGGCGAAAAATTTACCGAGCCATAGCATCATAGTGACGAATGCATGCAATATTGCTAGCTGTATTGGACATCCCATTATCCTGTTTTCGATTTACATTGAATAATTCATTATAATGTGAAAAACTAAGGTTGTCATTTTGATTTCAAACCAATTCATGAACTACAAGTCCCCGACATAACTCACAACTTGTAGTTGTAAACATAGGCATGCAGTGGTCAGAAGGATGAAGAGTTTACGTGGATGCATAACATAACAATGGAAATAGATGTGGGTGGTTAATAGTGCTCACTGTTCATTCAGCCAACGGTGATGAAGTAAATTCAAAGGCAAATATCTCAGGAATAAATAATTAGAAAGAAGCAGATGGTCATGCTTAAATGTAACAATTTACATTTGACTTGAAATTATGTGAACCAATTTATTTTTGCTCTGCATAAATTCATGTGATAGTTATGGCAATTCATTCATTTTTAGCAGTCTAGCTTTCAATAGCTTATGCAGCGGGAAAAGAAGCTAATTACAATCCCAATGTAAGTGGTCCATGTAAGTCCACCAATCTCTAAACTATTCATATACATGAACCGTAAGGAACTAAATATTGGATAGAGACAATTATGGCTCAAACTATATAGCATAACAAAGTGCGTTCATGAAGATGGTATCCACGTATATTTGACAAATACAATGAATTGTTATATGGCTCTTTGTGTGATTGATTGGGTGAACTTTTTTTCAAGTTCCAACAACTGTGAGGAATTGAGGAGACAAAATCCCTTGAGAACCATCAAGGAGGATATTTGGGTGCTTGGTTAAACTTTTAATAATTATAATATTGACACCGTAAAATTACTTTGTGTTTGCGCGGATAAGTTGAAAATTTATAAGAAATTTAAATACAATATTTTAATAGTATTGATTTAAATTCTTTTTATTTTATAAACAATTTATTTTGATAAAATAATTCAATTTCTTATATTTTAATTTCTTTGTTTAGATAAAATAATTTAATTTTTAAGAAATTCAAATTTTTATTTTAAAATATTTATTTAAAAATTAATTTTTTATATTTAATAAAAAAGATATTAATCATTTGAAACGCAGGAACAAAGATAAGTCACCTACGGGAAATTAAAATGCTTATATTTTAAGTGAAATTTTAAATTTTCCAATTTTATATAATTAAAATTTTTTCTAAGATGATAAAATTTTAAATTCTCATAAATATTTTATCTAAACAAGTTAATTAATAAATAGATTGCTTTAAAATTGATTCATCCAAATCAAGGGTTAAGGTTTTTCAAAAAATAAAATATTTTTATGGGTTAATAACAGGCTTTTTTCCCATGGGCCTTAGTGAACTTTGGGCTGAAGAGTGAAGTCTTGTACTTTAACAGAACATGAACCGGTAATGAAAAGTCCAATAGGAAGCATTTATAAAGAAAAAATAAATACATAAATTCTATGCCGCGCGTATAAATCACTTGATTAATTATAATTATTATATTTTAAAATTTCAAAAATATAACTAAAAAAAGAACTAACAGAGTGGAATTAACGTTGAAATGCTTAGTAGCGGTTTTGTTTAGACAAGAGACGATACATTTCATACTTGCTTCACCATGTGCATGAAACGGCTATGATTTCTGTGTTCACCAAAACCCTAATTGGTGCGAGTGCCACTCTATTACTTTCTCGAAGTGGAACAAATCTTGCTAAACGAATCGGCATAAGAACAATGAGCTCTTCCACCCAACGCCTCTTCCAGCTGAAGCTTGACCCACTAACCGGTAACTCTGAATGGGTCGTAATCGAAGACAACGACGACGAAACCTTTGCCCTCAATTTCCACCAACCCCTTCTCGCCACCACCTCCTATCTCGACATGCTCAACGACTCCGCCCGAAACGCTGCGTTTCGCCAAGCCATTCAAAAAACTATCACCAAACCTTGCCACGTTCTCGATATCGGGTACCTACTCCAAATTCATTGCAATTTTAGTTATTGCACTTTTTTTATTATTAATTTACATATTATTATTATTATTATTATCATTATGCGATGATGGTGTGCTACTTGAATTGTGCAGTGCTGGAACGGGGTTGCTTTCGATGATGGCGGCACGTGCCATGGGTGATGAAGGGAGAGTCACGGCGTGTGAGTCTTACCTTCCGATGGTGAAGTTGATGAAGAAGGTGCTGCGTGTTAATGGCATGGAGGGGAGAATCAGAGTTATCAATAAGCGCTCTGATGAACTTCAAGTTGGTCTTGATATTCCTTCACGTGCTAATGTTCTTGTAAGTGCCATTTCAATTTTTTCATGTTCATATGAATTTGTGAAAAAGAGTCCTTGCGGTTACTCTGTCGTTACTTTTTATTTGTTAAACTTAAATATATATAAATAAAAATGAGTAGTTAGTCAAATTGAGACAATGAGAGGCGATGTTAAAGCTATTTGCTGAGGTTTTAAAATATGTTGGTATTTTAACCATGAATTTGACTATTCTAATAATGGATAATCTCAGTCGTTAATGAGAAAATTAATGTTTGATATTCTAACATGTATATGATTTATGATGGATGTTCATGTAATATCAACCTTTGATGTTTTCGTCAATGACTGATACTATCACTTTAGAGGATTCATATCCTTTAAGCACAAGTTAGTGTGATAGGACATTACTTTGAGGGAAGGGAACCTCCAGAAAAAAAGGAGGAAGAGATGATAAAATAGGAAGGAAGACAATTTTTGATTCATTATTTTCCCTTAGTAACGCTGCAGTACATGTATATATAGCAGATATTTCTTTTTAACAAATCAATAGCTATGCATAAGCAAAGGTCTATAACTGTTAAATTGCTGTAATAAACTATAACCATCTCTAATGATAATTCCCTTACTACCCTTACTTTGGTTCATAAGATAATGCCTTTAAATCATTCCTACTTGAAACAATAGTGGTAAAAATTGCGATAATTGTTATAGGTAAGCGAGATACTTGATTCAGAGCTGCTGGGTGAGGGGCTAATACCAACCCTACAACATGCGCATGAAAATTTGTTAGTAGAAAATGTGCTGACTGTGCCATATCGAGCAACTACATATGGACAGGTATTCTGAGGACATGCTATATTCTTCTGTGTCACCATTTATGTTTTGGTTTTATTGAATTGTTGGTCAAAGATGATATTTTATATGCTTTTGTCATTCCTTTTCATTGTATTCTTTCTCTTTCTTTTGGGTTTTGACCTTTGAGTCTAACACAAATTTGTGTCTCTTCCTTCATATCCCTTCTTCAGCTAGTTGAAAGCACATTCTTATGGCATTTGCATGATTTGCACAACAATGAGGCCACTGTATCTGATGGCATTCATCTTACTCCTCCAGGACTTGATGGTGTGTTAGGTGTCAAACGCCAACAATATGCCATGCATTGTGATCCTCTACTGGAAGAAATAAAACTGGTAATAAGAATTCTGTAACCCCTTCATTAAACGTTATTAGTAGTATCTTCCCTACTCAAACTAAGATCCTCCAGCTTTCAGAACCCTTCAAAATTTTTGAATTTGATTTTTGGAAACGGCCAGAGAGTTATGAAGAAACTGAGCTGTGTATAAAAGCGACTAATGATGGGAGAGTTCATGCCGTGGTCTCTTGGTAATCATATGTGTGTTTTAGTACTACTATAATTTTATTATTGGAGCATTTTATTCTGTCAATTTATAACAGTCCTATGTGTGCTTCAGGTGGGTACTTCAACTTGATCAGGAAGGTACCATCTATTATTCCACTGCTCCTAGGTGGATAAGTTCACCAACAATTACAAGTAAGTTTCTCATGATTTAATTTTTCTAGTCAGGGTGTTTTTACTTCAGTGTAATGCTTTCCATTATTGTGATTGATTACTTTGATATTTTTTGGAAGTTAAATTACATGAAATATCAATTATATTAAAATAAATCATAGCTTGTCCTATGAATATTTATAATTGTTAATATTTTAGAATCTTCGTTAATGATGCTGTATTGGTTCTACGCTAGGTCCTGTTGATTGGTGTGACCACTGGAAACAGTGTGTTTGGTTTGTTCCGGGCAGCGGTGTTCCTGTATTCAAGGGGAAAGAAATTCATTTACATGCTACTCATACTGAAACTAGTATATCATATAACATAGATACCCAAGTGCCAACAAGTGAGATTTTGAACCATAGGGTGACAACTGGAGATTTGCAGCTTGTACTGCCACCAGAAAGGTCTGCAATCTATGGAGATAAAGTGTGGAGGCTTTCAATGTTGAAAGCAATACAAATCATGGTGAGCTATTCCCCCTCCTTCTCATGGCATGTGATGTGACCTTTTACTTGTATAAGGAAAAAAAATGTAAACAGAAACACATTTTTGCTCTTACTTTGCCGCTGAAGTTAACCTATCCTATTTGTTTATGAGAACTAATAATTTTTACAGTTGAAGATTCAGGGAAGAGGTCACCCGTTATGCTTGGTTGCAGATGATAGTGTGTTTTTACCTCTTCTACTAGCACAGCTTTCAGAAGCATCACATGTAATGTCATTACTTCCAGGGCTGAAGGAAAGGGGGCTCCAATATTTGCAAACTGCTGCCCATGCAAATGGCTTGTCACATAATTGCATAGAAGTTCTTGGCAAAGGGGTGAAACAATTAACTATGCATGATATACACCAGAAAAAGGTTGAATTTTCCTGATTCCACTTGCTTGGTGTATTTACTTTGTATGTATATATGTATTCAGTTAGAAACCTATAGCACAGATCACTTTGCTTATGTCTATGAAGCATAAATGCAAAATTTAAATGACCATGCACATGAATGGAAAGGTCTGGAAGCCACAGAATTCAACAGATTAATTAAGCAAATATAATTATTGCCTGTATTCTTTGTAACTTTATGACTTGTATTGAACTCGTAAAGATGTATTCACCTTTCTAAAATAATAGTATTAATATTTGCATAATTTTTATCTGCAGATGCTTTATCTGATTATTGCATATAAACAATATTTGATTGTATTTCTTCCTGGTAATAAACCTTATGTAGATTGGACTATCACTTTGTTTTTATTTAGGGCTTTTAATTCATAATTAGGGTTTTGATTTGGATTATTTATTATTAATTGTTGTTAAGGAATTTTTTTCTATTTCAGATTATCTTATTCCGGGTTATACTATGAACAACCTACTAGGATGTTTGGCTATGCTGGGTCTATAAATAGATATTTACTGTAAGCATATAAGACTCTTTTGATTAAGATATGATATTTAATAATTTCTGTGGAGATTTGGCTTATAACCTATTCCAATGGCATCATGTGATTCATGTAGCTGACCTCATTTAGTGATACAAGACTTTTGTTGTTGTAGAGAGTATTTGATATTTGAGTTGGAGGCACCCTCCATCCTAGAGGATTACTCTTGGGATAACCTACCTCAACTTTTCCCTTTATTTTTTTATATACTTTGTACTTAGAATACATTCACCACATTTTAAGAAGGTATTGTGTTTAACAATATGTTGCAGTCAGTAGTAAATAATATCTATAGTGTACAAGTTACATTAATTCCTTTTCATTGAATGTTTAAGCCATTTCTCCCTGTTTGAATTGTGTTAATTAATTCCCTTTCCTTGAATGTTTAAGCCATTCCTTAAATAATATCTTATGTTTTTTGTCTGCAGGTTGATTTGTTAATAGCAGAACCTTTCTATGTAGGACATGATGGTATGCTTCCATGGCAGAACCTGCGGTTTTGGTATATTTCGTAATAGCTACTCTTGATCAATTTTATTATCTATGGTTATATCTGTTCTGTTTAAATAATTATGGAAGTATCAATTATATATGCTTTTAATTTGTCACTTGACATTCTTGAGTTACTTTTATTCATTTTAGGAGGGATCGTACAACACTTAATGATATCCTCTCTGAAGATGCTCTGATAGTTCCTAGTAAAGGAATATTGAGAGCTTGTGCTATATCACTTCCTGTAAGTTATTATAGATTAAGAAAAGTTCACATTTTCTGTTGCTTGTGATTTTTTTATTTTTTTTAATTTATGCAATGGTCTAAGAGACCATACCTTCTGTTTTTTGGTTGCTTATGGGGCTGTATGCATGGATTAATGGGATAAGCATTTTCAGGATCTGTGGAAAAGTCGATGTTCCTTGAGTAATATTGAAGGTTTTGATCATTCAGTGGTAAATGCTACATTGGGGGCTTGCGGTTGTCTACCTGAGCTAGAAGAGGGTCCTTGTCTGCCTATTTTTGTCTGGCAGTGTGGAGAATTTGATGTAATTTATCTACATACAATTCACGTTTTGCAATAAGCTGGTTTCCTCAGTGAAAATGTAATAAAATTCTATTTATCCAATAAAATAGTGCAGTAGTATTAATGTGGCTTTGTTATGTATACTGTTTCAGGTGCTTAGTGAGACATTTGATGTCATGGAGTTTGATTTTTCAAAAGAAATATGCCAATGTCAAGGAAAATCCCAGGTATTGTGATACAGCATCATTTAGGTTTTCAATGCATCTGCATGTTTGTTGTCAGGGAATGTGATGTCTAAGGATTATATTTGACAACAGGTTGTGTCTGGTGTAGCTTACAAACTGAATTGATTATTATTAGCAAGAGAGCAGCATCATGGGAAAAACTTGACTTGAGTATTAACCAATTGTTAACAGAAGACTGCATAAGCACTTGTCTTCCATTAGATATGCCTTTATTTCTTACAGAATAGTAATTTGCAAATGCAATTGCATTCGTAGAATTGGATCGATTTGAACTGGCTATAGATGCGATATACTCTATAACAACAGTTTTATGTAAAGAATATTGAAAATTGTCTGTTGCAGGTTCACTTCACCAAGAGTGGGTTATGTCATGGCTTTGTGCTATGGATTGACTGGGTGATGGATTTGCAAAATTCTGTGGTGATATCAACTGGTCCAGGTCACTTTCATTTCCCTTAACAAAATTAACTTAACTTCTGAAGCCCCACTGTCCCCATCCAACACCTGTGGCAGACCGCATGGTGCTGCCACAGACAAAATTATAGATGTAAAAAGACTAGATCAAGACCTAAGACATAAACCTCATCTTATAAAGGATCTAAATCTTTGAATCTCTTTTTTCCCATTTTCTATGAATCTTTTATAACTTAATCAAGTTCTTGATGGGTGAGAATTAAGTAAAAGAATTTTGTATTTAAGGGCAGTGATAGTACCATGAACTGTTGCTTATTTTTTCCATTTTAAGATTGCAGATAGCAGATATTGGAAACAGGGAGTAAAGCTTCTTGGAACACCTAGAACAGTAGGGCCCGATAGATTGAGAAACGTCCAAGCATGTTCTGCAGTTCTCGAAGCATTTTTTAATCCATTAAAGGGAGAACTCAAAACTGTATTCGATTTCTTATGAAAAAATTTCACTCTAGTTTTTATGTAATGCCCTGCTTGATACACCTTTTCACAATCAGTGGTAGTCAAAATAGGCTGTCATCGCTGCTTGAGATTTTTTTCGTTGAGTGTATGTTTTGCGTGCATGGTGAATTGAGTTAGCTCTTTTCAGTGAAACTAATTTCACGGACTTTTATATCATGGGGTAATGCTGATAACACGATGTTATTGTTATACTAAGATCTGATGGGATTTTATGAAATTCGCATAGGGTTGGTTCTTCTAATTATCAGGACAGGCTTGTAATCTTATTGAACACCAGTTATCCAGTTGTAATCAGGGGGAAGTGGTCCTAAATGCAGGAAGCAAATTGTAGCACAACGATAATAACGTACATCTTACATAATTAATGGAATTAAACCCCAATAACTGTAGCACAATTTATTTATTACAATTTTGAATGAAATTTGGAAAAATGGTACAAAGGTAAATAGGTAATATTTCCATTAAAAATCAACGGCCAACTAGGTCCCCAAAATAGTCATATGTAGAAAGAACATTAAAAACAATAAAAATTGTGGTTAGGTTTTGATATGAGACCATGCAACTAATTTATAGTGTAAATTTAATTTTTCAATAAAGGTAAAACGCTTATATATTTCATGCCACTTGAGATTCTTTGTTCTTGTAATGAGAAAAGCAAAACGCGTGTAATGTTGGAGAGAGAAAATGTCAGAAAAAAGCACGCTATAATGTAACATGGACTAATTAAGTAGCCTCGTCTTGCTTTTAGTCATGAGAAAGTTGAAGATGATATGCTGTTCAGATTCCTCTGTTGTTTTAGACCCGAATCATATGACTACCTTGTATTTTTGTGGGAGGTTTTACTGGCCTTATAGCACAAATAATGTTATAGTACTATAATAATATACATATGTCAATAATTAAACAGAAGTATCTTCAGAAAAAGAATAATAATTAGTATTAAAATGGGCCTACTGAGCCCAACCCTAATCCTTTGTCGGCTGGGCTTTGTTGCTTAGGAGATAAAGAGATTTGTAAGTTAAGGGACAAAGGAGCATGTAGACACTATGATATTATCTCGTTTATATCTTGACCTTTGAGAGTTGTGAAGAGTCAGATAAACTATAAAACCGTATTTCATAACGCATACAAATTAGTCTAGATACGTTTTCATTGATATGTTTGGAAGAGACTAAAGTAAGAGAAAAATAATATGGATAAAGATATCTTATTTATTTGTTTGAAAAAAAGTGAAAAAAAAATAAAAATAAAAGTTTACTTCTTTTCACAAAATTTTAGATTTTTTTATTTTATTTTATTTTTAACATAAAATTTAGACATTTTTTTTTTATCTTCTTTACTCCCCATCAATGTTGGTTTTTAAAAGTCATATTTAGCATAAAATTCATTTTTACCGTGATTTTTTACTAATTAGGAATTAAAGGACCTTTTTTTTAAAAGACTTTGAAGAATTTTCATGACTTTTAAAACTTTGCAAAATTCTTCCACACTTTGAATAAAAATTTAAATAAATTTTGTAAGACTTTTAAGTGAAGATTTTCGTAGATTTTGTAGAAATTGAAAGATTTTTATAGATTTTACAATATTTATTTTCATGCATTCAAATTTATAAAACGAGTTAACGACAAAAATAATAAAAAACAATAATATCTTGATAAATAAAATAATAATTTTTGTAATATTGTATCTCCTAGATAATATTCACCCATATATTCGTAATTATACTAGTTTTTCAAACATTAGCATTATCTTCTTGCTCCTAAGTTTGAATAATAGACTTAAAATTATGATTTTCATTAATCTGTAATGCTGAAGATGAAAGTTCTTCCACCGGTGATGGAGAAGATAATAACAAAAAAAAAGAAGAAAAACTCACTTAAAAATTCTTGAAACACTTGAAAAGTTACTTTAAACGGTCCTCTGACAATAGTGGTGCAATATTATACATGAGCAGCAATTGCAGACAGAAAAAATAAAAAAGACAGGAGCATTAAAAATGAAAAACTCGCTAAATTTTCGAAGAATTTGAAAATTGACAGTAAATAGTCCTCCAAAATGTAATGGGTTTGGATGAGATTGTGTACGAAAAAATATGATTATGTTGTCACTAGGAGTAGAGTCAGGATTTAGGTTTGGAAGAAGTTGATTTTTTTTTATTTTCTTTTCATTTTCATTTTTATTTTTTTTTGCATTTTTTTGGTAAATTTTCATTCCCATTTGATATTTTTTCCGGTAATTGTTTGAAAAATAAAATTAATTTATTATAATGAATATAGTATTTTTTATAAATTTTTTTTATTATATCTTAACTTTCTTTAAATCACAAATGACCTTATTTTTATTGTTTACACAAAGTTACATTTGAGAAAGAATTAAACACTTGTTCGATAAAAAAAAGCTTAAAATTAAAATTTATTATTATTATTATTATTATTAAAACTTTATTACTATTATTATTAATATTAAAACTTTCTTATAATTATTATTATTATTATCATTAAAACTTTTTTATTATTATTATTATTATAAAAAAAAACTGTGCCCCCCCTTCCGCTAAACATGGTGCCGTCCCTAGTTGTCATTGACAACAAGTCAAATCACATTATTAATCAAGAGGCCTTTACCAAATCGTTGGTTGACTAATTCGGACATGACACGTATCCAACTACTACCTGCAAACACTGCACACTCCTGCTCATCATTATCTGAGACATTACCTGCACACGTCAACTATTGAAGGGAATTAACGTGTGATAGAGACAACCTTTTTTGTATTTGGTTAAGGTTGGCATGTCAACCTATATAAGGTTTTGGCACCAACCTCAAACCTCTAAATAACTTTAGGGAGTATTCTTCAACACCTTTGAACCCTCTCACTGAAAACCCCTATGCACTTACAAATTCTCTTACACTCTCACTTTTACTAACTTGAGCGTAAGAGTTTCCTTGCAGGACACCACCCCTTTCTCACCAAGAGACCTTCCGCCTAAGCTCCCTAAGGGCACCACAACAACTCTGTCAAATCACCCACATGTACCTCGAGGCTCATTTTTGGTAAGAACATTTGACGCTCACCATGAGGCCCTAGTAAAACTATCACAGAACCACATATATGGTAAGTACCTAAAGCTAGAAAACAACATCAACCTCACAAGCAGAAACATACTCGACTTTATTAGACACACTCAAAGACTCAAATGTTGCTAGCATACACCACCAACTTGGCTAAGACATGGAGCAACTCTAAGCACAACATCGAGATGAAATGCAATCACTAAGCAACCAGCACATGGAAGAGATCTTAGCCTTGTGCCAACAGGTTTTGTCAATCCAACACGACTGAGTTGCACACCCAACCGATCAGCATACACAGCCTCAAGCTGAGCATGAAGTCGAATCATGCCCAGCAACAAAGCAAGAAGGCAACGAGCCAAAGTTTTCCACCCCTGAGCATATCTTGAGCAAGATCGGAAAGCCAACACAAAAAGAAGCTATCCTTGTCGTTGCCTCAACACATGCAACACAACCTTGCCCTGGACAAATATCTTTTGATGCATTGTCAATTGTTAAGTCAAGATGATTTAACATCTTAGTTTTGATAATTACAGAATAATGTGTTGTACCTGTAGACGGAAGAATGATCAGACTGAAGAGGCATCAGACTGAAGCATCAGACGGAAGAGCACAGACTGAAGGAACAGACTGTAGAGCCTCAGACTGAAGCATCAGACGGAAGAGCACAGACTGAAGGAACAGACGGAAGGAGACAAACGAATGAATTCAACACACAACCCATTTATTTATTCATTCGTCTACCTCGTTTAATGAAGTTCAGACGGAGTAACTCGCGCCCCAATTCAAATCTAGCCGTTACTCAAGAAACTTCCAAAGACATAATAGAGATCTGTCCAAAACCCCTGCAACACAAAAAGCAACCATGCTTTTTGTTGATGTCTCTAATCAAGTCAGAAAAAGCCTGTGCAAACATTAATTATTCTGATTGATCTCTGTCACACGTTTGAAGACCCCAAGACAAAGGACCAACGTTCAAATCTTCGGTCTAACGGATACTTCAAGAAGCTCTCTATAAAAGGAATTCATTACTTCAAGAGAAGGCTGGCGAACTGCATAACAAAGAAATTATATCCAAGCTTCAAGCTCTCAAGTAAAGTTCACTCGCCCTGAACTTAGAATAGATCTCATTGTAAAACCTCTCTCTGTGTAGAGGATAAACTTATTCTTTCATCTTCCTAAATCCACTGTTGTGGTGCTCTTAGCCTGAGGAGGCTGTGTTTCAAAGAATACCTTTGTATTAGCCTGTGGAGGTTGTGTTCAAAGAATACCCTGTTTAGCCTATGGAGGCTGGGTTCAAAGAATACCTGTTTAGCCTGAGAAGGTTGTGCCCAAATAATATCTGTTTTTAGTCGTGGCTAGGTTCAAAGAATACTCATAGTGGAACCTTAGCGTGTTGTTGGGAACTGGATGTAGTCTTGATCAGATGAACCAGTATAAAAATATTGTTATCTTCTCTATTGATTTATTTGTTAACTAATAGGGGATAATAACTTGAACAGTTTGATGATAAAATCAATCTTAAAGAAGAAAATAATCTTGCGTCTGATCAAGCTTTGAAAACAACAGACGCAAACGCATCGTCTTAGAGAAAAAGTTTTAAAAACAGTATACACAATTCAACCCCCCTTCTTGTGTGTTTTTGTACTTTACAGTTTGGTATCAAAGCTCAACCTCTAAGGATTGAGCGCTTAACAGCTGCTAGAGGAAAAGATCTGGATGGTGAACTCCCAAACGTTGCTCATTGCAGAAGGCTCCTCCATGAACACTCTTCCAACTTTCTTTGGAAATGATTACCCTTACTGGGCAGATCGGATAGAGATGTATATCAAGTCTACAAAATATAGACTTTGGAAGATCATAACAGAAGGAGACATTCCCCTAACCAAGCCTGAATTAGAGTGGAGAAATGATAATATACAATCGCAGAGCTCAACAACAAGGCACGTTATGCCATAACGTGTGCTCTTTCTCGGACAGAATATAACAGATTTTGTGCCTACAAAACAGCCAAAGAGCTTTGGGATGCGTTGAAGATCTCTTATGAATGAACTAACGATGTCAGACTTAGGAAAGCTGCCACCTTTCAAAGAGAGTACGAAATGTTCTCTATGGAGAGAGAAGAATCTATAGACGGAATGTTTGGAAGATTCCAAACTATTCTGAATGGGCTAGCTGCATTGGAAATTACTTTTTCAAGAGCCCAAAACAATATGAAGATTTTGGACAGCTTACCTGCACCATGGGAAGCTATGTCCACTGCTATATCTGTTGGGAGAAATATGAAGACCCTTACTCTGGATGAACTCATTGGAGCACTGAGAGTGCATGAAGTTCATTTGTGTAAAAGGGGGAAGCTGAAAATTCAAGATCTTATTGCTCTATCCAACATTGATGAGCTTGATAGAGAAGAGTCAAGTATGAAGAAAGCAAAATCAACAGACTATGAAGATTCCTCTGAAGAAGAAATCTCCTTGATGGTAAGAAGATTAAAAAGATTGATGAAGAAGAGGGATCCCAAAAAAATTAGAAGAAAGAAGAAACAAAGATCTTAGGATGATCTCGATGATGAAAGCTCAGACGAATCATCTGAAGAAAAGAATGCAAATATTTGTCTCATGGCAAGACTATCATCTGAGGTAGATCTTTTAAATATATCTAGTTCATCATCATCTTCTTCAGATTCAGAGTCAGACTATGAGGACATGTCATATGATGTTCTTCTTGCTAACTCACATTTTATAGCTCAAGAATATAGAAATTGCAAATCTAAGCTCAAAAAGGCTTTAGAAGAAATTGAAAATCTGAAAGCTATAAATGTCCAGTTATTTGAGAAAAACATATCAGATGAATCATCCTCTTCGTCTGATACTGAAAAGAGTCATCTTCTTCTTAGTCTTGAAAATTTAAAAGAAGAAAATGAACTCTTAAAGAAAGATTTAAACAAGTTCATCTTGAGTTCTTCCAAGCTCAAAAATACTTTAAACTATGGAAGATCTCCTCTTAACAAGAGTGAACTTGGTTATAATCATGTGACAGACGAAAGAAAATCACAAATTAATTCGTCTGTATGTAGAAACATGCATATTTTTCATTTGAGGTCTCCGAAACAATCTGAAAGTCATGTAAGAACCTATGACATACGGAACCTTACAACTAACAAAATTGGACCCAAGAAAATCTGGGTACCAAGATCAAAAATAATTTTTGTTGCAGATAGAAAGAGAGAATGTATGAAGATGGTACAATCTGAACAATGGATACATGCAATATGTGATCATCAACATGTCCTTGTTCCAAAATAACAGATCATGTAAGAGATCTTCCATCTATGGGTCTTGAGAAGACAGATTCACCAATTCAGACAGAAGAAGCAAAATTTTCAAAGAATACAAACAGGTCGAATTTTAAAGATCTTTCTGAACGTGCTTTGGTGTCAAGAAAAATTGAACCCAAGTGCATTAAAGAAGTGCATTCAAACATCAATTGAATGGAGCTGGAAATAATGTTTTAAGCAAGGTGAGTTGCTCATGTGTACATCCAACAAAAAAAAAGAAAAGGATCTTTGATATTAATTTATTCAAAATGCTTTTCAATGAGTCAATACTCTCTTACAAAGAATTTAAACAAATCTTTTTTGAAAACTTAGAAACAATTGTTTCATCTGAATAAGTTTTCTCGTTTGTTTAAATTTATTTCGTTTATCCTTATCGTCTATCCTTATTATCTATCCTTATCGTCTATAGATGAAACGCTGCGTCTGATCATTAGTTGAAATAGTCTATCTGACTCTTCAACAGACGCAACGTCATGTTATCTTCTAACATCTCTGTTGAGTTGAGTGTACAGGACAAAAACTCTTTAATGCTTTACATATGTCTAGTTTTTTAAAGTAAGAGACACGCTATCCTTAAATACACATCATCAGACGGAAAAAGGTAATGAGAGATAAGAAGGCCTTGGAAGCCTCCGTGGAAAACCCAGAGGATGCAAAAAGATTTAAGAAAAGATGTTTTTGATGATTGTAGCCCAAGGGGGAGAGAAGTGAGAAATAAGGATAGTTGAGAAATAAGAATGGAAGAGAAAAAGGATTGGAGATATAAAAAAAAATGGAAGAGAAAAGGATTGGAGAAATAAAAAAAAATGGAAGAGAAAAGGAAAGAAGAAAAAGAAATATGCAAAAGTTGAGGGGGAGCAAAATAAAAAAAATGAAGAGATTAGAAGCTGAGGGGGAGCATAATACAAGTGTTTAGTCTGAAAGGAAGTTCAGATGCAAAAGAAAAAAGAGGATGAAGAACAAATTTTGATCTGTTACTCTTTCAAGTTCAGTTTGATAAAGATCATCTATCTAGCTCTGATACATCCTTTTGCTCTGTCTCAAGTAGAAGATCAAGGATTTGCTAGTGTGGTCTGTAATCATCAAAAATGGGGAGATTGTTAAGTCAAGATGATTTAGCATCTTAGTTTTGATAATTACAGAACAGTCTGTTGTGCCTGTAGACGGAAGAATGATTAGACTGAAGCATCAGACTGAAGAGGCATCAGACTGAAGCATCAGACGGAAGAGCACAGACTGAAGGAATAGATTGAAGCATCAGACAGAAGAGCACAGACAGAAGGAGACAGACGAATGAATTCAACACACAACCCATTTATTTATTCATTCGTCTACCTCGTTTAATGAAGTTCAGACGGAGTAACTCGCGCCTCAATTCAAATCTAGCCGTTACTCAAGAAGCTTCCAAAGACATAATAGAGATCTGTGCAAAACCCCTGCAACACAAAAAGCAACCATGCTTTTTGTTGATGTCTCTAATCAAGTCAGAAAAAGCCTGTGCAAACATTAATTATTCTGATTGATCTCTGTCACACGTTTGAAGACCCCAAGACAAAGGACCAACGTTCAAATCTTCGGTCTAACGGATACTTCAAGAAGCTCTCTATAAAAGGACTTCATTACTTCAAGAGAAGGCTGGCGAACAGCATAACAAAGAAATTATATCCAAGCTTCAACCTCTCAAGCAAAGTTCACTCGCCCTGAACTTAGAATAGATCTCATTGTAAAACCCCTCTCTGCGTAGAGGATAAACTTATTCTTTCATCTTCCTAAATCCACTGTTGTGGTGCTCTTAGCCTGAGGAGGCTGTATTTCAAAGAATACCTTTGTATTAACCTGTGGAGGTTGTGTTCAAAGAATACCCTGTTTAGCCTGTGGAGGCTGGGTTCAAAGAATACCTGTTTAGCCTGAGAAAGCTATGCCCAAATAATATATATTTTTAGCCAGGAGTAGCTGGGTTCAAAGAATACTCATAGTGGAACCTTAGCGTGTTGCTGGGGAACTGGATGTAGTCTTGATCAGATGAACCAGTATAAAAATATTGTAGTCTGAAGCAATGGTTAGGATTCTTCCTTAGATTTAAGTATGAACCTTAATCTAAGTAAGAATCCTATTGAGTCTTAACTACTTGGATTCACAAATAAAATTCAAATTCAACTCAAATAAAATTCAAATTTCACTTGTGAATTTTATTGAATTCATGATTCAACTCCTTATCATTTCCATTAGACTTACACTTCTAACTATCAAGTCTAATAAAGAATACACAAATGTAATGTTTGGTCAAAACACATACAATGGCCACCTTGAGTTTGTTTACACTTCATTCACAATAACTAGAAGATTATAAGGATTTGAAATATAAGAAGAGTCCTGAGTCACTATCTTCAAGAGATTCCTCCCAATCTTTTCTTCCATCTTTTTTAGCATCCCTCTTGTAACTCATCTAGTAGTGTCCTCTTCCTTGTATTGGTCCATATTATAATTAATTTAAAAGTTGGACATCTTATATTGGTTTCATCGATTAAGGAAGTTCAGTAGACATCTTATATTGGTCCATATTCAAAAAGTTGGACATCCTCGAAACCATGGTGAAATCGTACTCGGACTCTCTACTTGGTTTCACAAGAGAAATAGTGCATACCAAGGGCTACATAGATTTGTTGAACACCTTTGTTATCGGTTTCGCTTACCGGACAGAAATAGTCTATTTTATATTGGTCAAAGTGGTCACTTTGTACTATGCCATTATTGGCAAAAGAACAATCAACCGGTTGGGGGCAATAGTATCAACTCCGCACATGGTAATGAAGTTCCTTGTAAATGGAATGATTGTCACCTTCAAGGCCATCCCCAAAACTGTCCAGGAGTGTTATGCTTTGAGCCTCAAGGTGGCCACTTACTTGGTCAAGACCACAGGTATCCCACAAGCTTGGGCATTCCCGAGCAGTGAGATCCCATCTTGCACTATGATATTGTCAAAACTATCAAGGACGAATGATGCACTCCCGGTGTGCGTGCGATAATGATTATACTTACCACATCCTAGTTGCTTACTATGACAAGTATACCACACTTGTTAGTAATGAGTATTTATAGATCAGGGTTGTCGATCTCACAAGGATAAACGATCAAATTCTTATTTTAATTATATTATTGGGGGTTTTGTGTTAATTAGAGAGAGAAATTATAATTAATTTAAAAGAAAATTCAATATTTAAAAGACGATTGAGATTATGATTTTACCACTAATTACCCTAATAATCTCTTCTCTATTATTCAAATTATACTCTTAGATGAATCAGATTCCTACCCTCGTAACCATCCGTCTCAGGATCACCTACGCCATCTAGATTAACACGATTAATTGATCTTTTGAATTAAACTAAGTTAATCAGGGTTTAAGTTCTGTGAATCCAGTGATAACTGTTAGGTTATGTCTACACTATCGCCTACTCCTATCTCTAGGACTCTAACTCAGTAATGGTTATTTCTCCAGTACCATCTAAATTTCTTTTCTCAAAGTTTCCCTAGGTTTACGATCAATTTATAAATGGGCATTTAACAAATAGTCATTAAGCATAGAGGAAACCTCAGCCACAACATAAGGAGGTGCAATCTCATCCAAATGATCGTTTCCAACTAAAGAGTCTGAATGACTCTTAAAAAGATCCTCCCCTATCGGAACTACTTCCCTAGAAACTAGATGTGAAGGGGAATGTGAAAACAAAGATGATGAAAAAGCCATGGAAACGTATCTAAAACAACAAGAGAAGGTGATACCAAAGTGCACAACGGAGAAGGAAGCGACAATGCCAAACACAAGGAGGGTAAATGGGAAGCAAGGAAAGCCAAGGACTCAAGAATACAAAAGGAGCAAGTAAAATAGAAATGAGGGACTCGTGAGGGATCATATAGACAACCAAGGACACAGGGAGACGTGAAAAATTTGCTCAAAATGTTACAAAACCCTAGGGTCACGTGTCTTCATCAAAAGGCATGTCGTTTGAAAACCAAACAGCTAACCCTAAACAATTAACCCCAAACAACATTGTGAGATACCACACAACACAATAGGAAGAAACGTCGCTTCTTTTCCAAAACGACACAACACTGGGAACATCTCATCACTAGCCTTTAAAACCTCCATTAATGAAGACATGACACATTCAATGCAAAGGAAATCCCACATTAAATGCTTGATGCCTCGACTTCCCAAGAGAAATAATGACAAGATACAAATTGTTCAAAAACAAAAATGATTTGAAATAGCTCGGTTCGAAGCAGAATGAGCTATAACTTTTATAAAAAAAATCACTTACCTCGAAGATGGATGATCTTAGACATCCATCCTAGAGCTGAATGAATTTAACCACGAGCAAAATAAGAAAGACTGATTATAAAGCTCAAAAGTCTTCAAACTCGGGCTCTCGAGTTTAGGGGACTTGTGTACTATCACGGAAAAGAAAACATGATTACGTTATCGTTGACAGTAAGTCAAATCACATTACTAATTAAGCGACCTTCACCAAATTGTTGGTCGACCAACCTGAGCATGACACGTGTCCAATTACCACCTGCAAACATTGCACACTCCTATTCATCATTATCTGAGGCAAAACCTACACATGTCATACATGGAAGAGAATTGGTAGAGGCAACCTTTGTCATTCTCGATTAAAGTTGGTGTGTCAAGTTGTACAAGGTTTTGATATTAATCTCAACTTAAAAATAATTTCAAAGAGTATTCTTTAACACCTATAAACCCTCTCACTAAGAACCTCGTACTCACTTATAAATTCTCTTAAACTCTCACTTTTATTAACCTCAGTATCACAATGTTTTAAAAGGTGTACAATTCTCACCAAAAGACCTTTCACCCAAGTTCTTAAGAGGCACCATAATAGCTCAACCATATCACCCACATGTACCTTAAGACTCATTTCTAGTAATAACTAATTATTTTATAAATTTAATATTTTATAAAAATCATTAAAAATTCGTTCAAGTCCTCTTTAATATAATAATCTTTAAAATTTTTATATTTTTTACGTGACAATGGATATTTTAAAATTATAAAAAGTTTTAAGTGAATACTAATATATTTTAACGAACTCTTTAAAAAATCATGAAAATTCAGATTCAATATCATTGAATTATTTTTAATTAATATTAATCAAATCTTGATTGAATACCAATAAAATTTTTTATTAAAAATAAACTTTTTTATTAAAAATAATCTTTTAGTAAAAATAATCTCTTGAAATCTTAAATCAATACACCTCTAAAATTTAAGAATACATGTAATTAAAATTGTTATTAATTATTAACTAATTTTACATAAATTCATCAAACCAAATATAACACATATCGGTACTCACATTATTTATTATTTACAATTTCAAATTAATTTTAGCTAATCACAACATAACATGCATCTGAAAACATGTTCCGGACTTCCTGTGTTAACATTTTTGGCACGATATCCGCGAGATTGCCTTTTAAAAGCTATTCTCTTAAAAGAATTATTCAACAAATATAATAAAGAGAGACGGATGAACTGAAATAGTATATATGCATTATTCACTTACACTTTCCATAAATTTTTAATATCAATTAAATTTAAATGATGCGACGATTTAATTTGATATCATCAACATAAAATTTTGTAAGAAAATTTAAAATTATTTATAATTAATTAAATTATTTTATTTTAACGTACAATATGATATTAATATATATATATATAAATACTAATTATTTGATAAGATATTTAAAAAATTAAATTATATAAAATTTTATATTTATAATCTTATTAATAAAAATATTAAATTGAATTAAATTTATAACAAATATTTTTAAAAACAATATCATCCAACAAAACTTTCACGTGTTATCAACAAATCACACACACCTACATATGTATATTATCCAAACATGTCTAATCCTTGAAGAATTAAATAAACATTTGTTTGGAGGTGGTCCTTGTAAGATTCAACAAAACAATAATAGAAAAAATAAAGAGGAGAAGGACATCAATTGGGCTGCCCTGAAGTGGAAAAGCAAAGACAGAAGGGCAGTGGACAATATTTTTATTAGAAGCTGTCTAACCCTTCATTCGTGGGATTTCCCATCAGCCCGATCGACAAGTTTTAACACTTGATATTATTGTGATTGAAAGTCTATGACCCTTTCTGACCCTGCCCTCACTGAAACCACAACACTAGGATCTAAAATATCTCTTCATCGAGATGGGTTTGCATATGTTGGCTCTGGCCAAGCTGAAGCATGGTTTGAAACCCGCGGCGGCTGGGTTCGTATGCTCACTAATACTGAAGCTATTGATGGGGTTCAGGTTCTTCAAAGATGATGCTTTACGCCAATCGAGGCTCTTTCTTTTCCAATTGGGTCACATAGCGTTCAATAGAGAACCCCAACTCTCTAACGTCGCAAGAATGGAACGAGCTTTGACGTTAATTTGGAGAACACTCACTCCAAACCATGAACCATCATCATCCACTCAAAACTCCCACATCGCTGAACAAAGCCTCCATGACCTTTCAGTGCTTTCTCTCTGATCATCATCATCATCATCATCGACAATTCGCTTTACTTTCAACTTTCACTACCATCATCAACATATATTGTTAATTATTAATATTTAATATTGGTGTTATGTAGGGTACTGGTATTCCTATTGATGTTTGTTTCGATTTTATCCCATAATTTGTCATGAGATGTTGAACACGGGATTGTTCATTATGATGTATGTCTAATTAGTTATTAATCTTAGAGATTGCGTATTCAATTCGGTTTTTCTGTGATGACAAACTTTCAAGGATGAATGACTGGAAATGTATTAATTTTCATGATATTGAGATTAAGATTGAGATTGAGATGGATTCGGGTCACTGTTTATTTTTATTTTATTTTATTTATTTATCGGTTAAATTTGGTTTGTTTGTCCAGTATATTGACTACCTCACTTTGGTTGAGGCAAATATCGTAAATTGATGCAATTTTAGCCACATTTGTTTCTATATAAAAAAACAAGCAACTTGTATTTCCAAAATATAAATTGATTAATATAATGGTTTGATTTATTTAAATGATTTTTTTTTTCAAAATTTATTAGGGAAGCTGCTAAAAAATTCTAAATTTCGAAATAAATTATGTTATCATAATCTCCTCAAATTACTTTAATGAGTTTGGTTTTTAATAACATGTTTCATTTTTTTTTCCTAGGATAAATTACAGTTTTAGTCTAGTAATAGATTTTTTTGTGGTTTTTCTTTTTCTTTAAAAAAAAAATTGGTCCTTTAAAATTTCGTATTGGGGTTAATGTAATCTTGCTAGTAGTTTGGAATTAACAACATTAACATAAAATGTAAAATATAGGCCAAATCTTGTTTTTAAGATTCATTTCTGTTATTGTTAAAAAAAGAGATTCATTTCTGTTATTTACCTTTCTTAAGATTATTTTGATTTTTTCATCTTTTAAATTTTAGTGAATATAGTCCTTTTGAAAAATAGTGGGTTTTTTTTTTTTTATATATATTTTAGGACTTAATTTTAAAGTCTTTGTTCTTTTAATACTTCAATACATTAAACTTAATGTACATATAAATATATAAATCAATTGTCATGATATAAATATATCTAAAAATCTTTTTCACTATCACTGTTATCATCTTTGAGTCATGCACATACCATGTATGAGTATCCTAAATATTTCACCATGATCTGAACTCACTTAACACTTCCTTGTGTGTATATTACAAATGAAATTAAGATCGCCTAAAAGAAATACAGAGATCATTGAATTGAAATCAAACACTTTTTTTCTCTTTCCATTCACCAGGAAAAAACCTTTTCACTACACACAAAAAAGTAAAATTATTTTTTAGGATAATCTCTGCAAATTATAATATTTTTCAATTATTGTTGTTTTTCATTCTCAACAATTAATATGAATTCTGTAATTCCCAGTTAATTTAAAATTCCTTCAAATCAATGGCTCACACAATTATATTTGTATGTTGCAACATGTTACGAAAATAGCTATATCAGGAAAGGGGACTAAACGGTATCAAGTTGTCTTGATAATTCAGTTGTTATTTTAAAATTAAATATATCGCAGCTCGTGCTCGATAAAATATACTAAAACAACCTATATTTTGTAGAAACCATATATCTTACGAAAGTCCACGACCACGAGATTATTTTTTAATTTATAATTGTATTTTCATCTTAAATTTCACTGCAATAAAATAATGAAAAATAACTTAATTATTGAATACCTTAGATAGGAGAAAACATATGTATGACTTAATGAGAATGGAAATAACTTCTAAAATGTAAAAACACTCTCACTTAAAATGACTCTCATAAAGATTCAAATTTATAGCACAATATGAAAAAAAATTGTTTTAAATATGTAATTTGATTATATTGAACGATTTATTTTTTATACATATTTTCGTTTTATGTATGGATGATTTTTGTTAAGGTATATATTTTTTACTGGTGATTTAGTAATGAATTATTGTATATAGTAAAATAGTTTGTTTTTGCAATAATTATTTTAAAAATCATGTTTAGTGTGGCTTTCATTAGTTAACAATGTATTTTTTTTAATACTAACAATATTTCAAAATTAAACTCATCTAATTGTGAAAACATTCAAATATTGTAAAAAATCATACTAGTTTCCATAAGCAAATCTTAAATATATATTTATAACAAGTGAAAAGGAATAGTATATAATAGAAAGGATCAAAATAGAATATCATAAGTTTCTTATCAATATTCTTAAATTCTATCATCTTGTTTAACTATCATTTTATGTAAAATTCCGCAACATGAATTAATAAAATGAATTTAACAACTAATAAATCATTGCTACTATTAAAATTGAGTTTAAATTTCTTAAACAAAATTTTAAAACAAAATACTCTATTAAAAAAAACAGTATAGTTAAATCACCCAATGGTTTTTGTTTTATATATAAAAACTCTCTTCTCCTCCTAACTATATTCTAATTTTCTTGAAACATGTATTTTTAAATTTAAATAATTTTTTTTTGGATCCAAGGAAAACAAATGATTGGTATATATATATATATATATATATATATATATATATATATATATATATATATATATATATATAAAAGGTGGGAAGAAATTCTCAGTGTGCAATAGACATTGGGCCATTATTTTGAATAGATAAGCCCACTATTAAAAGCCCACACATTAGCTTTCATTGAGTTTTTATTTTTTAATTTCGACACTCTTCGTTTCCTTTCTTCTTGTATTCTATCACCGAAACCCTTCGACACGAACAGAGTCGGTGACAGAAAAAGAACAACCCTTCTTCCTAACCCTAAACGGTGAAATTCGATGACGACCGCTGCTAGACCCACATGGGCACCTGCTAAAGGTGGAAACGAGCAAGGTGGCACTCGAATTTTCGGTCCCTCGCAAAAGTACTCCTCTAGGGACATCGCATCGCACACCACCCTCAAGCCAAGGTACGATTTTTTTCCCCTTCGTATTTTATTTTGATTCCTTGCTATCTATTTTTTCTTATGATTGGAACATTATGTTGCTTAATTTTTATATTGGGACATGGGTTGTTGTGATCATGTTGTTTAGGGTTTGTTTGGGGCTGTGTTGTTTGGGATAATTGCAATTCAAACATTTATATGTAGACTTTGGTGATTCTAGTTTATTAGTTGTTTTCGGAGTCAGTATTGTTGGTGGGTGAATCGTACTTATCATATGGAATATCGAATAGGCATCTTGATTGATCATGTAGTTATTGTAATGATAAAGATTCATCATATTTATTTAAACCTTTAGTCTAACTGGACACAAAATGCTATCATTTTTGCCTCCCTCCATCAAAGAGAAAAGGATCGTGTGACATATGGCATTTGAGCATTTAAGGATGTAGTGTCTTGTGCTATGTTGTTCTTGTACTTGGTAATGAAAGCTTCTTGCACTAGCAAAGTTGTCTCAACGTGTCCTCACTGCTACTTGGTTAAAATATATTACCAATGAAAGTGACAATGTTGTCATAGTATTCTGGTAATCCTTTGAAAACTACATCTGATTGCTCTTCAGCTGAGATAGGATCACCTACAGAAAAGCAGAGAATGCCTTGATATGAAGGAGAGACTCAGAATAGAACGGAATCTAAATTTGGTATTGTGCAATTCAGTTCAAAGTTGTCAAGCTTATGTGCAAGTCTGATTGTGGGAAGCGGTTATGGATTTGTTCCACAACTCCTGGGGAAATGCCCTTTGACACAACACAAATAAGGATGGATCTTGAAATTGAAATCATGACCAAAGGAGTTGATCTTGCTGGTCTGAAACAGCATATGCATCATCACTTTGCCATTATAAGGATCATTTTTACTCGAGAATTGTGAGGAATAATTAAATTTACAACACAGCTATATGATCTGTGATTTTTAAGCGCTGCTATGATTTGGTGCTTACATGGAAGGAAATTGTGATCATTAAGATTTTCAGAGATTGCATTAGAGAAGGTGACAGGAGCAGGGAGTTTGGCAGTGGGTAGAAGAGAAGGTGGTGGAAAATCATTGGAAGTCATTGATTTGGATCAAACAAGCTCTTGAGTTGATAGTGATACCATATTGGCAAATTGTGTTTGAGAGAACTGGGAAACAAGAGCTAGGAATAACTTTAGATCTTATTGATTGAGTAAATTGAGTACAGAAAAATGCCTATATTGAGTGTGTAACTGAGGGTTATCACAAGATGTTGCCAACTGTACTAACAGCTGGGACTAATTGGGTAGTGGCTGATGCCTGATATACTCTAGTATGTAGTATGTTCCTATAGGTGCTTAAACTTTAACTTAAATCTGTATCTTGACAAATGATTGAAATGTTTTCATTTTCTTTTTTTTCCTCCCACTTTTCTCCTGTCAAGTTAAATGATCAAGAATCTACACCACTTTATACATGTGGTCAATGTTGCATATGATCATGTTGGTGTGCAGTTTTGATGATATAAGTGGTTTCCTTGCTAATAATTGTAATCCTATCTTGGCACTTGCCAGGAAGGAAGGGCAGGACACACAGGATGAATTAAAGAGAAGGAACCTACGTGATGAACTGGAAGAGCGTGAAAGGAGGCATTTCTCATCAAAAAATAAATCTTATGGTAAAGTTATCAATGTGCAACCTTTCTGTAAATTTCTATTTGTGGCATTTGAATTGTGTCATTCCTGTCAGATGGGGTTTCTTTTTCTTATTGCATCTTGTAACTATCAATTATATTCTATGTTCTGACAGATGACAGGGACCATGGAAAGGGTAGCCATTTGCTTTTGGAAGGTATTCTATCTTAATCATTACACATTTCCTAAAATAATTTGTGCATGGCCTCCTGTCTAGAAAAGATGGAAAAAGAAAACAGATAAGAAACTATATTGTATTTTTATATCCAGTATTGTAGATTGATGGGTATATTTTTTGGCAGGATCTAAAAGAGAAATTGAAGATCACATTGTTGCACGTAGTGTTGATGCAGACGATTCTGATGTTGAAGTCAAAAGTGATGATGACAGGTTGATAATTTGGCATGAACTTTATGTTAACAGTATCACATGTTTATTTAATGTACAATTGTTATATGCAAGCCATCAAATCGATCTCAATGTTTAAAAAATAGAAGTGCAAGTGCTCAAGAATATATTACAAATTCAATACAAAGACTTATATAGTGTTACAGCCATAATATTATTCAAGTTATTATGTACACATGCATCACTTACGTTTTTGCAAACTAAATAAGGGTTAATTATATTATTTAGGCAACTTAAAATACATTGGCCCTTCAAGTGCATTCTATTTTTTCCAGTGATTCTGCAGTCAGTCTTTTTTTGATACTTAGGTATGTAATGTAATGTGATAACAAGTGTGCAGCACAACTTTTTGGCATTTTGACGTTATGCTGGATGAGCCATCAAATATAATTTAGTTATGATGAAGCTGTTTCCCCTTTTTAATAACTTTCATGCACTTCATTAATAATGATCTTTTGTCAGCTGACTGTTTTGTGTGTAATTAATTTTGTTGGAAAGTTTAGGGTTGGGATAATTGTTTTTATTGCAAGATGTGTGTGATACTTTGGATGGGAACAAATGGTTTCACATCTTCACATTAATCCTGTTCTCCCGTCTCTGGGTGCATTTGGAATTATCTTTTCGTTAATTTGTTGGTATTTGAAATTGAATTTATTACGTGAAAAATTGGAATCAAACAAGTGTCTTCACTTGTTAACGATAGTATGTACTAAGTTTCCCTGACTTTCTCAGTGATGACGACGACGATGATGATGAGGATGACACTGAAGCATTGCTGGCTGAGCTTGAACAAATAAAGAAGGAAAGAGCTGAGGAAAAGCTACGGAAGGTCTTATTTATTTATTTTTTCTTCTCTCCCTAGCTTTGCTTATGTCATGCCATGAAAGCTTTACAGATTTATTTTTTTTTGGGTGGAGGAGGTGATCTTGAACTGCTCTCTGCACTATATATCTTTTTCTTGTGTTGTTATTGTAATTATTACTTAGTTTGGAAGGAATGTGGTTGGAGGACGGTGGGTTGATATAGTGGTCTTCTCAACTCCCTCCTGTAATTCATTTGGATTTTGGTGAAACTTTATAGTTGTTGGGCCTGGGCTGGTGGTTGAGTCCATAACATTGTATCTCTTTTTAGCAACTTATATCTTGGTCGATTAGGGGTTATGATGATATTAGTTGTAGAATGTATTATGATGATATTAGTTGTAGAATGTATTATGATGATATTAGTTGTAGAATGTAAATTGCGCCCCAGTTCAAAAAATAAAAATGTAAATGTCTATATGCAGGAACGACAACAACAGGAGGAAGAGCTTAAAGTAAAGGAGGCAGAGCTTCTGCGTGGAAACCCACTTCTAAATAATGCAACATCTTTCAGTGTAAAAAGAAGGTTCGAGTCTAGATATTTATCAAACTACCTGCAAAACCAAAATGACAGTTTTTACTGTTAACCCTGTTGTTTTGCTGTCTTGATCTCATTTTTGGTTTTTTGCATGCACTTGTTTTGTTTAGGTGGGATGATGATGTGGTGTTTAAGAACCAAGCCCGTGGTGAGACCAAAGTAGCTAAGCGATTCATCAATGATACCATCAGGAATGATTTCCATAGGAAATTCCTGCAAAAATACATGAAGTAAGTCCTTGTTTCAGCAGTCAGAGTGGTTTGGACTTTGGACTCCGCAGAACTTGTTAATTTGCAGTTTGTATCTAAATGTGTGATTCAATGTTGACGGATATATTGTTTCTCTTATAACGTATTTCAACATGCTACTCATTGTTGCTGTAACTTAGTGTATGATTGTTAATGTCAACTGGGTTCAAGAGTCAGATCATAAATAACATTCAATGAGGTTCTCTCTCTCATCCTATACGATTCACTGTTCTATTCATTTGTTGGATCAATCATCTTATTGGCCTGGTAGTTGGGTACAAAGTGTTTAATAAGTTGAGACTATTTACATATTGAGACCTTGCACTGAGCTTGGTTAGCTAATAGTTCTACTAGTGTATATGTAAGGTAACTGTTTTCCTTCCTCTGTTCCACACAAAAAGTAAAAAAATAAATAATTAAAAAAATCCGTTAAAAGGAATGAACAAAATATTAAGCAGTCATTTTTTTAAGTGTAATAGTTATAAGGTTAGAAGGAATAGTCTATTAATAAACTTTGAAATAGAAGTTAAATTCTTAATCTGTTAGTATTAACTTTTTTTTGGTACATAAAAAACCATATAACCAGACATAAAGTTAGTCAAATGAGGTAAAATATAAATTCAAACATAACTGAACTTAATGTCATGTGAAGAACTTCAAGGTTCGAAGATATAGAGAGAAAAAAAAAAAAAAACGTTGAAACCAGTTCTGAGGCTGGAAAGTAATGCATCTATAGATTTTTTTATTTTTTTTTAATTTGAAGATAATGCAAGTATTTTAGAAGACATCAGAATCAATCCATAACTCCTTTCGTTGGGATTTAGGGCTTTGTCTTTCATTGGGTGACGTTTTGTGATTTTGTCGTCAAAAGAGGGAAACTAACAGAAGAGTTACACAAATTTGTTTGAGATGTTTTTTTTTGGTATTTGAGCAATTAAATTTACTAAGTTTCAGCGCATATTGTAAGCATCAGAGGCGGAGCCAAAAAATCAGGATGGGAGGGGCGAAAATTTTTCTTTTAAATTTTAAAAAAATTATTATTTCTTAATTTTAATTTTATTTTTAAAAATTTGTAATACACTATTTATTAATTACACAATAATTTTTTTTAAATTAAAATAAATTTGAGAGAGATTAAAATTTATTATTAATATATATATAAATTTATTATTGATTTATATATATAAATTTATTATTAATATAAATATATATAAATTTCTTATTAATATTAAATTTATTACTAATATATATAATTATTATTAATATATATATATATATATATATTATTAATATATGTACATATAATTTATATATATTAATATTAAATTTAATACTAATATATATTATTAATAAATATATATATATATATATAAATTTATTACTTATATATAATTATTATTAATATATATATATATATATATATATAATTTTATTATTAAATATATATATATATAAAAAAAAACAAAATTTTTTGGGGGGGGGGGGAGGGGTGGGGGGCAATTGCCCCCGGAGCCCTACGTGGCTCCGCCCTTGGTAAGCATGTCTGGAATAAGAAGCAGCTTAAAATATAACATTTTGCTTGGAATCATTGATAACGTTACATAAACTACCTCGCTCAACTTTTTCCATGATCCTATCGTGTAATGTGGCTAGTCGAGAAATGAACGTGTTAAAAAGTAAGAAAAGGGATATTCAAATTAGGGATTATTGATTATACAAAAACTTCTTTCCATATTTCGTATAATATGCATCCGTGTGTGCATGTCGAGGAGAATGGGGCATATCATCTGGCCCATAGACATGAATTTGTTTTAGTTGGGACTTGTGAATATGAAAAACGCAAAATAAAAAGAAGGAAATTCAAACTCAGATTTTCTATCCACAAAAGACTGACCACGAATCATTAATAGTGTATGCAACTGGTCTTGTCCAAAAAAATAAAAATTAAAAAAGTTTCTGCAAGTGGTCCTGTACTCTTTGTCCAAAGTAGATAACTTTCTGCAAGTGTTATTATTTAATAATATTCATTATATATATATATACATGTATGTATGTATGTGTATATACATATATACATGGAATGTCTCAACTTGGCATTTTGGCAACTTAGTTTGACCCGTAGGTGACAGTAATCAAACCAAGCAGGCGATACTTGCAAATTACAATAGCAATTATAAATGGAATTTAATTGTTATATTGTCTTAATAATCTACTATATACTGTGAGTATATATCAATTAATTTTTTATAAATATTTATATTCATAGTTTTTGTCCAAATTAAGTTAAACCATGTTTTATTATTTTTATTCCTTCATAAAATCCGCAACGTTATAGTATTTAGTTACTTTCAAGATTTGTAGATAACAATAACAAATGTGCGTGGAATATACCCCCAAAGAATATTTTTTCTTTGAACTCTTCTTACAGTCCTCTTTTGAATCTGGCATGGCATCTTTTTCAGGTATTAGTGCTAATGAAAGTGCGAAAACCGAGGTTTTTTATATGTCTTTATCTAAAATTCACAGCCAGAGTGACAAATGACAAGCAAAGCGAAAGTGCAGGATATACTTGGACAAGATAAAAAGATTTCTATGAATTCTTTTTTTTTTTTTTTTTAATGGTCTTGTTGTGGACCCTTATATTAAGATTTTGTTTTGTCGCGTCTTTCTGAACTTCTTTTTTGCTTTTAAAATATTCAAAGAACGCGTAACAAGATAACTTATAATTATAAATGTCATGGTTCTAGGGAGTTTTATAGTTACCGCTTGACCCACCACGGTAACAGGATAGACATTGATTTATATTCACGTCAGTGTTTATGATTGTCAGATAGTAATTTAAAAAAGTTCATCTAGACCATAACAATGTTATTGAAAAGTTTGTTTCCATTGTCATTCAAATTATCATTGAATTAGAAGATTAGAAACGAAAAGGTAACAAACTCAATAATGCAATAGTTGGGACTAAATCTAAAATTCCACAACTTTAATAACTAACCGTCTTAACATTCTGTTGGGATTAAGAGTGTAAATCGGTTGGGTTAAATTGAGTCTCGTTGTTGAAGTTTGAGTTTGTTTCGTGAAAAAGTCAATAACTTGAACTTGATTTATTTATTTATCGAGTATAATTAATAGTTTGGACTAAACTTATTAAAAAAATATTAAGTTTGAGTTTAATTTGTCTGACTCATTTATAATTTAAATATAATTTTTTTTATAAAATTATCTTAAATTGTATTTTAACTTTATTTAATATAGTATTTATGATTATTTTAATACTATGTAATAAAAAATAATAATGTGATTTTTTTAAAAAAATTACTGGACGTTTAATTTAAATTTTTATTATATATATATATATATATAAACGAATTATTCACGAGCTTTTAAACATATATTTTTAGTGAAATTTAAATAATTCATTTATTATGTCCCCAGTGGATCATATATCCCAGTAGAACAACTTGTTAATTCGCATGTGTCCACTGTTGCTTCTTATAATCTTATCTCCACACCAGAGAGGCTTGACCCAATTCTTGGTCAAACGAAGAAAATCAGAATAAGTTAGCGTAGACTTTTTCAACTACTCGTTTACCTGGAAAAATATTTTGTATGCAAGATATTTTTGCCTCTTTTGTTAGATATTAACAATTGAGAAAACAAAATAGTTTATTTTTTATTCAAAAACAAAATAGGGATAATGTTATTTATATGCACATTCTTTAATAACTATTGTAATTAAGTTCTTTAATTATTTAATAGAATATGAGGTATTCTTACAAGTTTTGATATTTTATTTAAAATTGTTTATATATTTCTCTTTAAAAATGTATTATATGAAAATTGCACTTCAATTCTCTTTGATAGACTCATTGTGTGTTAGAGCCAAGTTATACTACGCATACACAATTTTTAATGAATTATATCAACAATTTATTTTTAAATTCACTTTTGAATTTCCATTGGAACATGCCAATGTATATTATCCTCTAAGTATTGCTTATAATCTAATAATTTATATGTTGATTTTATCTTCTCATCTTTTAAAACTCTTCTGCAAGTATTTAGTGTATTTGGTTTAGCAGAAATATTGTTACCAAACAAGTAATCTTCTTTCTTAATTCTTGTTTCTAAACCCAGTTTTTGTCCACATGTATTCAGACAAACAATAAAAGAAAATTCAAAATTAAATTTGCATAAACAATCTATTGCGTGACATTGCTAAATTAATTTAATGGAATGATACAAAAAGTGTTTGTACTATGTGAGTTTTTATTCTTCATCTGAAAATAATTAAATCAAAAGGCAAAACACGTAGACGTTGAATAATATTGAGTCATCACTGTTGAGGGGAAAATTATGCACATATGAACTGCGTGTGATGTGAACTGGCCAGGTAAGCTGAAATTAAAGTCAACTTCACCCACGTAACGTGTATACGTAAATTCAGAAATTAATGTTAGTGCGAAATTATTCACACTGATGCTGACTAATTGAATAGGTGTAAATGTTTATATTAATTAACGTGCCATCATACAATTATATACAGTTAAGAAAAATATTTTATATTTTAAAATGTTATATAATTTTTTTAAAATCATTTTTGATATTGAAGCACTTAACGATTAATAAACTCATGATTCTTGGAAATAAATATTTATATTTGCCTCGGCATGATCGAGGTCCTAATCAATTGTTTTTATATCCCACGATAGCATATTTTTTAGACTTTAATTCACCGGCCAGTAACTGCATTGATTCCCAACTTCATGTTTCATTTGATGGAAACATAAACAGAACAATACTACTATAACAGTTATTAATTCATATGCCAATCAATATTACTGAATCTACTTTTTTTATTAAAAAAAATATATATCACACTGCCAAGAACTTTCGTACAAATAAACTCTTGTAACGTACAATTTTGATTATTTGGTTGCTATAATATAAAGTAACCAGGACCAAACCTAACGCGTTGATAATATAACATAGGAAGGCGAATTTTATTTAGCCGAAATTTAAAAATAGTATTAAACAAACCAGATAAATTAAATATTCCATTTTCAATTCAATGAGTGTTAAACACTCAATGTATGTTAACTTGCTTTTGTACTTAAAAGTTGTGGGATAAATAGGGTTTATTTTCAAAGTTGTGGTTGATCAACGAAGAGATTCAGAAAGTCAACGGATTTCAGGATGCAATATTGCAAAATAATAAATTAATAATAGCACTTTTAGCTGGCAAAATGAATTTTATTGCGTCATCACTTCTAAAATCTTTGGCAAAGTTAGTGAAAGGTAAAACAAAAAGGTGAAAATTAGAGTATATATGTGTTTCACAAATTTGAATCCAAGGTAGATGTAGTTCTAATTCGACAAGTTTCGTATAACATTTAATAAATGTTAAAAAGATTTATTGATAAAAAATAACTTGTAAATTTTCTTATAATGTTCTCCTAAAAATCTGCTAGCTATTAAATTATATTTGGTGGGAGGGGTGTCCGAGGAAGTACTAAGTAAGGAAATCGTATTACACGTCACTCTTAGTCAAATACCTTTGCTTCAAGTATAGTTTGTGGGTTCGTACTTTTCTAGTACTAAGCCTATCCCATGAGGGTGTTATCTTGTAACACTTCTAAAACTTTATGCACGCTAAATCGAATAAATAAATATGAAAATAATAATGGGTAGAAGACTTCGTCTCATTAATGCTATTATATAATATGCAACTGAGAGGGAAATAATGCTTAATGCAAACAACCCGTATAGATAACATTGTATTAGCTATTTAAGTTCCCAAAGAACAGAGTTGATACAACGAGTGTCTCACATGGGCGAAGAATTCTTATAAATCCAAATGCAATTAAACTGTACTTTGAAAACGTGTGCAGACAATGTCAACAATCAATCTGGGACTTCTTAACCAATACGAAAACAATAATCGTAGATACTAGTTAATTTCCATCAAAATTATCATTCAAAATTTACTGAATTTTTTCTATTTTATCTTTGTCCGTTGGAACACTCTATGATTGAAATGTAAAATAGTGTTAAATACATAACTTTTTATTCACCTTTCGATGTGGTCTATTCCTTAATCAAAATTGTTAACATTAGATCTCTGGACCAACCACTTAATAATGAAGGGACATAAGTATTAGCTACTGACTGTGTTAATGTATAAAATTTATGTTAAATACATATTGTTAGATAGGAAAAATAATATTTTGTTGACTGAAAGCATGATAATTGAATAATTTAATATGTGAAAGATGAAAATGATAAAATATTTTCTGAAATATATTTATTATAATTTTACTTTATAAATTTAATATTTTTTTTTCATTTTAGTTTATAAACTTAACTATTTTCTTATTTTAATTTTTAAATTATAGATTTAAAAATTACCATGAATGATAAAGTTCAGAAATTAAAATAATGCTAAATATCTTTTAAGAATTAAAATAATGAACATACTATATTTTTAAGTACTATCTTTTTTATTACTAGAAAATTAAATTATTCAGGAACTAAAACTTTGTTACTTTTAAGTACCAAAATAGTGACTTATTCTATTATTAAATATATTTTATTACTTCAAATTAAATATTAGATTTTCACTTTTTTAATATAAACTACATTTATTTTTACTTAATAGTTATATGATCAAAGTATAAAGTAAAAAGTATTAATCATATTATATTACATAAAATTTTATGGGTATTTCCCTCATAGACAAATGAATCTATCACGTGGTACATTTTCTAGCATGGATTCAACCCTTGATTTTCCATGTTAGACCTAACCCCAGTTATTATCATATTATTCTATGATAGAAATAGAAATCACTTATATTTTCTCTATAATAAGAGTTTAAAAATTATATTATGATTTGATTTTTCAAACATGATATTAAATATTCATTCTAAATTAAAGATATTTCTAGAATTTAAAAAGTTTATTTTTAGTTTCTCAAAATCTTTTTATTATGATTTATCCTTTTCAATTTAAAAATTTATTATTTTTAATCTTTAAAGTGGATTAAACAATATTTTATAATAGTTAAAATACACTACCCAAATCACTTCAAAATAAGATATATTTTAAAATTATAAGAACAAATACAAAATATAATTTTTTAGAGGAGCTAAAATCAGATATTTCAAATTTTACATTAAATTATTAATATTTATATTTTTCAATCAATTTGTCATAATTATTAATACTCTTACATGTCACCTTAACATTTTATATCTATTTTAAAAAAGTATTGTTTTTCATTATAAATATATTTTTATACTATATTTGGTTAGATTTTCTTAATAATAGTTTTTCTGTATAATGTTTTTAAAAAATATATTATTCATAATTTATAATAAATATATCATTTGATACGCCAATTAATTTTTATTTATTTTTATCAGAGAATGTATGAATAATATTTGACAAAACAATTATCATGTTAAATTGTCTAAGTCAAATTTGTTCTTGATTCTTTCGGACCGGCCTGACCAATGGGGCGTTAATTTCGGACGGCTACACGGTGAATTCCAGATAGCACAGCTGTACGGACTCCACAATCTTTAAGTTTTTTTTTTTTCTTCTTTATGTCAGGCACCAATTGCGTAACTTGCCTTGGTTAAATAAATTAATAATTTTTAATTATTTGTTAAACTTTTAGTTTTTCGCTAATTTAATAAGAAAATTTAATTTAACGATTCATATTTTCAAGAGAAAATAATATTAATTAAACAGATTTTAATGCTAATATTTTTATTCATAAATTAATAATAATGAATACACTCAATTAGAATATATATCGATGCAATTCAAGTAACTAGAAAATTCAGATGTTTGTACAGTCACACATTTCACAATAACTTTTTTTTTTTATCAGATTAATCTTTTATTCTCATTGGAATGAATTTTCTCTGGTTGAAAGAGATGCACCATAATAAATCAATTAGGAATATAAATAAAAATAATTAATATTATATTAAAAATTAAAATAATATTTATTTTAAGATAGCACTTTTATAAGACACTTATAATGAGTAAAAAGAGTAATATTGCATTAAATATTTTTAAAGATTGAGTAGATTAACTTTTTATTTAATGATTACCCAGATTAACCTTAAATGACTAAAAATATGAGAAAGATGGACTATTACAAAAGTATTTATTAATTTCTGTACATTAACTTTTGTTAATATTGTATGAAATGAATGGAATATCAAGAAATCCAATAAATATTTAACACTTGTAATATTACCATTTTAAAAAAATTCTCTCTCCCTCTCTCTCTCTCTATATATATTTCCGAAGGCGATATTTTAAATACTGTAAAGCACTAAATATGAGAATATCTCAATGAAAATTTAAATATTGATTCACCATATTGCAATGGAATAATGAGTGCAAAAAAATATATGTTGTAAAAAAAATATAGAAAAATCTATATTCTAATTGAATTCTGATGAAAAAAGTAAAATAATTAACATGAGTATACATGATAAAGTAAAATGATACTATTCAGTTAAGGTTTATTGGTACTTTTTATTTTAAAAATTGAAAATATTGCAAATTTTGACTATTTTTTTTTATCAAAGTTCAATAATCTCACAATTTTATTCATTAATAAAAAAATCGTTACACTCGAGGACAAAATTTATTTGAACTGTGACGAATTTTTTTATGTAGAAAAAAAAAACCGAAATCTTGACGCCAAATTTGGTGAAAAAAAAAAATTGGGGACAATTCAATAGTGAGATTATAAAAGTTTGATGGTAAAAACTAAGCTTATAATTAATTGATATTAATAATTTCTGTTTAAAAGAATATTTATAATTTATTGGATGGTTTGAGGAATTAATAAAAGATGAAGCAATATGACAAGAGATTCGTTGTGTAGTAGCATCTACGAAGTACCGGCTTAGGTAATTTAAAAGCTGTTTCTTCCTTCTTTCTCTTTATCGATTCTGCTTCTTCCCTCTTTCCCTCACTTTCTCCCAAAACACACTACCCTGCTTTTCAACACGCTCTTCAACAAAACACGCTTCACATACATATTTTCACTTCCTACATATACAAACAACTATTGAGCCTATTCCACTGTACGAACCACCTAATCATCGCTCCAATTTCGTTGTTTTTACTGATTTTTGGCGATGGCTTGGCCAAACAACTCAGATAATGCAACTTGTGTTATGAAATCGTTGGTGATTGTGTTGGTATTAGGGTTATGGTGTGTGTCCGGTGCTGAATCCGCCAAGAGGAATGCGTACGCGACTATGATGTATGTGGGTACACCCAGGGACTACGAATTCTACGTAGCTATACGCGTACTCCTCAAATCGCTTTCTACGCTCAACGTTGACGCCGATCTCGTTGTCATTGCTTCCGCTGATGTTCCTCCAAGGTGGATTCGAACACTGTAAGTCCCACTCACCATCACTATTACTTTGTTCATTTATTTATTTATTTATTTTTAATTACTTTTTTTTTTATTACCGTTTTTCTTGTCTTGTACTTGTTTGCAATTGGGTTCGGATATGTTACTAGTAGTAGGACCTTATGGTAAAAAGATAAATTGAGAATGAAAAGGGGTTGAGACTTGATAACATAACGAGTAACGACGTTAAGGTAGGGGAATCGGGACCGTTAGTTCGGTCTGGGTAGATATGATTGTTTGGTGACAGCGCATAATCTCAATGGTTTATGTCCTCGTCATGTTCCGGTTTCAAAATGTCAAGTCTCATTAACTTGCCTTCCATGGCCCAACACTCACTTTGTGCCTTGGGTCACACCTACACATTTGATTTTCAATTCTGTTTAATGTCCTTTGCATCATTTTTTTAGAGGAAATTATTAATAAATTCAATATTTAAAGATTACTATAGTATAATATCCTCAGTTTAAGACAAATTAAGAGATTAATTTGATTACTTACTTTATTATTATATTATTAAATAATTAGAAAATTATAATCTAATTATTATATATCTTTAAAACTATATATAATTATTATAAAAATTAAAAAATTATAAAAAGATGAATTTATATTTTATTTTTGGGTGTACGAGTAGAAGTAAAAAGAGATACAATAAAGGAAAGCAAAAGATAGGAGAAAGTAAAAATTAGGTGATAGGAAAGGAAATTAAGGTGAAAGTGACTAATAAGAGAAAATAATAATTCTATTTTATAAGGAGATAGCTATTGTTCGTAGCGGGTTTGAGATTGCGCGTGAAGTTGAAAGAGTGTTTGACGATGGTTTCAACGTCCTTGAGAAATGGGATGGTTGAACTTGTTCAATGTTCTTTCCTGTCTTGTTCCTATTTGGTTATTGCCTCTTCCGGTTGCCAAATACTACTCAGTCCACCCTAATTAGAATACTCCAATTTTCATATTTTTATACTCTCTTTTTTAATAGGACAAAACTTATTCCTCGTATGTTTTGGAACTTAACTAGTATTAGAATTGAAATTTTGTTTTAGTATTACGTAATAAAAAATTTGTGTTAACAAGCTAATGTGTATTATCAAATTAAAATTTTAATTTTAATTTAAAAGTAATATTCAAAATGATTCAAAAAATTACACTAACATTTTTTTATAATATTTAATTTAATTTTTTCTAATGGAAAAAAAGATTATTTGACCATTTTCCAAGATTTGTACACATCAATGGGGGAAAAAAAGAAATAGGAAGTTCTTGAGACAAAAATAAAAGGAAAGAAATTTAAAAGGATATATGAAAATAAGCCAATTAGGTATAACATTATTAGAGTTGTTGTATCGCTTATTTCTTTTTCTTTCTTCTTTCTTTGTTTTTTCTCCATATATATATATTTGATAGCCAAATATACATGCTTTATCAAAGTGTGAAAAATATATTTTTGCAGTAACAACTATTTTTCCTTTCTTTTAATGAATTATATTTAGAAATTTAATATTGTTGACAAAAGTATTTGATATTTTTTATTTAACATTTTTAACTATTTAAAAATATGTATTTAATAATTTATATGTCGAAAATTCAAAATACATTTTAATACACTCTGTTTTTTTTTCTTTGTATTTTAATAATTTATTGGATTTTTTATTTTTAAATGTCATTTAAATATATTTGCTTCTCACATTTAACCTATCTTCATATACTAATGAACAATGATAAAAAAAAAATACTAATTAACAAATATTCTTATATACTATTAATGACCATTAAGTGGTCTAACTCCATTGAGTTATATATTCATATATAATTCTATAAGTAAAAAAAATTTCTTTTAGTGATTATAATATTAAAATACATGATCAATGTATAAGAATAAATATTAATTTAATCTGCTAATTTATAAAATAGGGATCAGTTATTGTCGATAAATATCCTTTGACAATAAATAACCCTAAATATATTTAATAAAGATAGTTATTATACCAAATTTTCTTTTTAATAACTAAAGGTATTTAATGTAATAAATATTCCCTAACTAATGCATAATATTTAAAATTTCAAAAATTAAATTCTATATTCAAATGTTAATAATATTTAATGAAAATAAAAATATTAATTTGTTAAAAAATAAAATATTTAATATTTATTATTATATGAAGTGAATAATATATAATAAGTACATGAAATAATTCTTTATCAATATTCTTATGATATTTATTGCCAAAGCCCTTTTGAATCTTTTCAAATAATGACGGGGAAAAAAGAAGAGAAATGGTAAGATGATGTAAAGGAAAATAGTATCTGATTTTTGTTAATGTCATTTTGTCGAAATTGATTCGAAGTAAGTAAAAACATTAAAAATATATATATTAAAAGTATAATAAATATTCTCTTTATTAATAAAATATTTAATTTAAATTGTTTAAAATCATGTCTTTAAATTGACGTCAATAAAACTGATAGTTATTTTTATACTGACAATATTTTTTAAAAGAAATTATTTATAAGGTGTTTGGTATTTTCGCGGCAAATTTTTACAATCCATAATTTAGATTATTTTTAAATGAGAAATGACAGGAACTTACCCACACATATTGGTGTCACTGGAATAAAAGCTATGGAAATTTAATTTTTAACTTAACTATTTGGAAGAAATTATAAAAACAAGTTATAAAAGAAACAGTTGCATTAAGTTCACTTCCACATTTAAAAGCAGGGCACCCTTCATGTCATTATTTTCTTCCCTAATTGTATGGTGGTGGTGCCACGTCGTCTGTAGTGAAGTTCATCGTAGAATTTTGTCAATTTCTTTAAATTATCACTAATATAATCATGTGTCGTTGCATTGTCGTTGACATCAATTTATTATAATGTTTAAAAACGGCATACTACAAACTACAAAGACCAAGATATATTAGAAATTTCGATTCAGTGTATTCCTAAGGTTTGTTAATAAAACCATTTGATTTTATAATTTTATCTCATTCAAGTTTTGGTTCCTACTGTGTTCTTATTTTAGGCCCGTCTCATTTTTATGTTAGAATCAATATTTGAATAAATGAAAAATTTAACGATTATTGGATTAAGTTTAAAGTGATTTTGAATCGGAACCTACTTAAAATAGTTGAACTGGATAGGACTGTGAAACTAGCTCAGATATTTTAACAATTATAAATTAAAAATAAAGAGAGTTAAAGAAAACAAAACACCAAAAATGCAAGGGAAAATAGAAAAACTATAAATATTCCAAAATTAGATTTTTTCTCTGATCTATTGTTAAATCTAAAATATAAACAAATATAATTAAAAATTAAAATAAGTAATTTTTGTTTGTATTTTAATATAGTTGAGTTAGATCAAATTTGATTTTTTTAGATTGACTCGCTAACTCAATTCAACCCGGTATTATTTTGAGCTTAGTTACTTTGGTCAATCCATTCATGACTAACTTTCCTAAAAAAGTAGATATCATTATCACAGTGAGCAAACGCTATATGCATTATAAACCATAAATGAATGAAAGTATGAAATTTATTTAATAAAGTTGGTAGATAATAACGTTCATACCAACCAATATACACCTTATTTAATGAGGCTTGATGATGAGTTGTGACAGACATAGTGAAATTGATGGCCAGGTTTTAGACGGTTGTGTGTAGTATTGATTCATACAACCATATGTCCATGTCATTGTAAGATAGATGTGAACGTTTGGTTCGATCAATAGACAAAAGATGAATTTGATTAGTACGTGTAATATTTTAAAATTGATTTTCAATATTTTTATTACTTATTAAAATTTATTGATTAAAAAGAACATTGAACTTTCTTAAAATTGTTTATGCATAGTGTAAGGGTTCTTTAATCTTTGGGCACAAGCTTACTCATCATTTAGTTTAATTTATTAATTACTGGAGCAATATAAGGGAATCATGACGATAAGGAGTATGTGCCTGATTTGATTATCAACTATCTGTCTTATCTGAATTTTCGCAACAGCTTCGCTAAAAGGTAGATAGTGCGAATGCACTGTTGTGTTTTTCTTTTCCAAAAGACTCCACATAATATAAAAGTTAACGAATGAAATAAAGAATTAAGAGAGAAAAGGATATGTTGAATATGGACGCATTAAATGAGGAAGATAAGATAAGCAATTTGTTGGAGTACCCCTGTACAACTTAATTAAAGTATTGTTGCCCATTACATTTGTGTTGGACAAGTTCACTTGCGTGTATGGACGTAACATTAATTGATAATTGACCATTATTGTTTTTATTGGAGGATTGTCCAGTGAGAAGGAAGATGGTGCGAAAGTAGTAAAAGTGGAAAATCTGAACAACCCTTACAAGCACCAAGATAATTTTGACAAGAGATTCAAGTTATCGTTGAACAAACTCTATGCGTGGAGCTTAGTGGACTATGACAGAGTGGTTATGTTGGACGCTGACAACCTTTTCCTTCACAACACGGATGAGTTGTTTCAATGTGGACAATTTTGTGCGGTCTTTATCAATCCTTGTGTTTTCCACACAGGCCTCTTCGTCTTGCAGGTACATATATACATTTGTCCAAAACTCTTACAATTTCATCATCAACGAAAGTGCTATATGAGTCCAAGCCATGCAATATAACTCCAAACTTCACATCATTATTGGCACCTTTAAATCATTTTATTTTAATGCTTCATTTGCATCCTCCATCTAGTGAAACAACTTAAATCAATATTCTAACCGAGGTGATTGGTTTATAGGGAAATCTTAAGTTTATTTATGAATATTTTAAACGATATTCTACATGCTTCCAACTCTATGTCATATTATTTTGCAGCACAATAATTGTTGTAGTTATCTTAAATGTTCTTATCACTTTAAAAAACTAAAAAAATGTTAATTATTTCCTTTTAAAAATATTCTCGTGTTGTATTGGTTCCTCGTCACCTAAATATGTAAATGATCCAATAATATATTCTATCTCTTCTTATAAACAACATTTTATCAATTATTTGTGTTAATAATTATTTGAGTCTACATTATTTGTTAATAATAATTTCAGTCTACATTATTTGTGTAATAATTGTATTTTAATATTTTTAAGCATTTGAAAACATTTAATAGATCACGTGACAATCAGGGAATACCTGTGGTGGATATCGAAGAAGTAGAACACATTAAATGCTACTCCTTGACTAGCATGATACACGTTTTTTATGTGAAGAAGTGAACATCTTGGTGTTTGCGTCTGGGTTTATGAGATTGGTTTTGAATGAAAGAATTTTAATTTTAGTTAAAGAGATTTTGGAGGAATATGATTTTAAAGGAGTGTGTTTGACATTCTTAAAATAAGCTAGAAGTAAAATTCTTTAAAAATTACATTCCAATGTAAAAATTAATTAAAATTATTTTAGTTCAAAATCAATTTTATTCTTGGAATTAATTCATTAATATGGAATAAAAGATGTGAACGTTTATCTAAAATTATATATTTGGACATGATTCTAGATAATCAATGTGAATCTAAACGCATCAAGTTGATCTCTATTGTAAGGGTACTAATTATTTGATATTTGCAGCCATCGATGACAGTGTTCAAGGACATGGTTCATGAATTAGAGAATGGAAGAGAAAATCCTGATGGTGCAGACCAGGGTTTCATAGCTAGCTATTTCCCAGAGTTGCTTGATAGGCCAATGTTTTATCCACCTTCTAATGGCACCAAGCTTGATGGAACATACAGACTTCCTTTAGGGTATCAGATGGATGCTTCTTACTATTGTAAGTATACTACAAACACGAAAGAAAATGTTCATCTTTTAGTTTTTGAAACTGCACTTCTGAATGCTTAATGCAATATCTTAGTAAGTTCATGCTAATAAGAGTTCTTAATTTTTCAGATCTTAAACTTCGCTGGAGCGTATCGTGTGGACCAAATAGTGTGATCACATTCCCTGGGGCACCATGGTTGAAACCATGGTATTGGTGGTCCTGGCCTGTCCTGCCATTAGGCCTCCAGTGGCATGAGCAACGTCGCCAAACTTTAGGGTAAGGTCCACAATGGGTGTATTCTATTTTAGTATGTGATTTACATTTTAACTTGAAAACACTGAATCATAGGAGATAAAAATTAGAAGATAAAATGGTTTAAAATGTATAACGATTTTAACTTTTATGAAAAACAGGGCCGGTCCAATAAAAAGTGAGGCTTAAAGGTATAAGCTTATTTTGAGAGATTTTTTTAAATAAAATAGATAATGTTGGATTTTACAGGGCCATTTTACTGATATACCTGACGTTTTCACTTATAATTTTTTTTAGTGAACTAAAACTTGAGTTTTAGTTACTTTATCGTTAGGCCAATTTTAAAGAAAACTATATATTTATTCTATCTTCTTATTTTCTTCTTTTATAAGTATTTATTGAGAGATTTTTCACACAGAATCTACATCTATGAACTTATATAACTCCATTGATTTTTATGTTCTTTTATTTCTTTTTTAGAGTAGCACTTTGTTTCTGTCACATAACTTGAGCTAATATCTAAGCTTATCATTTCCCCTCAAAAATTATGTCATTGTAACATTTGCTCTATGCTTTAGTGCAGGTATGGTGCAGAGATGGCTGTGATTCTTATTCAATCAGCAATATATTTGGGAATAATAGCAATGACACGTTTTGCAAGGCCAAGTCTCTCAAAGCTGTGCTATAGGCGCTCCGATAAGAGTATGAGCTTGATGCAGAACATTCTCAAATTAGTGGCATGGTGGAGCATCCTTGCGGCTTACACAACACCCTTCTTCATCATTCCTCACACGGTTCACCCTTTGTTAGGCTGGCCACTCTACTTGCTTGGTGTCTTTGCATTGTGCTCTATTGCTGTCAATGCCTTTCTGCTGCCAATGTTACCAGTTTTGATGCCATGGCTTGGGATTATTGGTGCCTTAATGGTTATGGCTTTTCCTTGGTATGCGGATGGGGTAATGAGAGCATTGTGTGTTTTTGGTTATGCATTTTGTGCTGCACCAGTTGTGTGGGCATCTATGATTAGAATAATGACAGGGCTTCAACAATCTCTAGAAAGGGAAGCTTTTATGCCAAGATTAGGAGAATCTTCACCACCTTCTTGGTTTAACAAGTTATATTGAGATGTCTAATTGAGCATGATACAATGCTTGGGACATAGATGACAAGCTCATCGAAAATTGAAGAAGAGGAGGAAGTGCCATGAATTTTGCACCATTAAGATGTCTCGGTTGAAATTATTTACACATTCTTTTGGAGCGATTGGACCATGTTGCACTGAGTGGGAGGAGAGGAGGAATACAGGGGAGTTAGTGTGTATGTAAGGTTGTTTTGCTATTATTCACATATTTGTATCAATTGCACGATTGGTTCTTGTATTCAAATTTTTAAACTTGTTAGGCAGTGATATAAGTTAAGAGAGGCATTATTTAGAACATCAACAACCCGGAACGTCTTTGCCATGTAAAATATAATCTTAATTTTTCTTAGTAAAATTAGAAGAAAACTTATCTCAATGGGTATATCAGAGTCACAACACATTGACATAAGAACAGACGAAAGTACTTCATTACACAACAGATGTCCCACGACAGTGGGACTTTACCTTACAGAAAGGTGCTGGATGGCTGGGCTAATATCAATTGCTTTAACCAGAGGACTGATAGCAAAATAAACACTATTCTAATACAATTTTTTTATTTGTTGGCGAAATTTCACTTGAATCCAACAAAATAATCACTCTATTGATCAAAATAAAATTTTACTTAAAAAAATTGTAAATATAAAAAAGTGTGTTAGCTGGGTTTTATAACAAAGCTTTCCGGTCATTATTTGATTGATTTTTGCAATATGTTATTTTATGTTAGACTAGTTCGAATTAAACAAAAAGTATTGTACCCTGAATAGCAAGAGGTCATGATTACGTCGTTGGTCAATATTACATTATAGATATTATGATAGATATTATGATTTTCACCGACTCATTGATAGATCAAGACGAAAATGATACTTGTATTAAAGTTACCTGTAAATATCAACACTTGCAACTCATCATTATTTATAAGGTGGTTGAGCTTTGTTATCGAGTCACGCCTGCCCATTGGTGGATTTTCATGCCTAACATAAGTAATCCTCTTATTAGTTAAGGTTGGCACGTATCCAAATGCAAAATTTTGGTGTCAACCTCAAGCTATAAATACTTTAGGGAGTATTTTATAAAATTCTGATAGCATTTTCACTTGAACTATCTAACTCACTCATTCTCTTAACCCTCATTCTTACTTACTTGAACGTCGAATTGTCCTTGTAGGTACACCCTCATCCTCACATGTAAAGACCAACTCTCCACATGAGAGGAACTTTTGACAGATCTCTCCAACTTAACAATTTAGTCAATCTCTCACGTGTTTTTTGAAGCTCATCGGACCACATATATGGTTAATACCCAAAGCCAAACAACAACTTCAACCTCACAGCTATATATAGACCCATCATCCTTCCTTGAAACATTAAAGGCTCACATTGATTTGATAGTAGCTGAAATGCGACACCAGTTGAATGAAGATATAGAACGTCTCAGAGCCTAACACCAACACGAGATGTAGTCTCTAAGGAACCAACATAGAGAAGAGATCTTAGCTCTTCGCCACCAAGACTCATCCATGTAACACAGGCGAGCTGCCCATCACACTGATCAACACACCCAGCCACATGACCAGCAGAAAAGCAAGCTTGCGATGAGCCCAAGTTTTCCACACAAAGCTAGCCTTTAGCCAACCTCAAAGACTGACACTTGATGCCGTCCTCTTCATTGATCCTACACACGCGACACAACCCTTGCTCTTAACAAATGCCATTCAATGCACTCCCAATGCCACAAGGGGGAGAGTGTTGGGAATAAATTGGTATGCCCGCAATCCAAGTCATCATGAAATCAATTTTAATAATAAAGTATTATTTTATTATCATTTGATTAAATAGTTTATTTGATAATGTCCTTGATTAAAGTTAAAGACTTGTTATTATAATAGAGATTATAATAATGAGAAACAAGTTTGTTTTTATTTTAATCTAAATCGTTCTTGATCATAGGATTATTGAAAATATGTCATCAATAATCCGGATAGATTAATATATATGTGATAGTATTTATTGGATAAATATTAATAGATCTCATTTATTAATTCACATGTATAGATGAGTCACATATTGATGTGATCATTGAACAAACCCAATTGAAATTTTCTAATGGTTAATATTTACCATAAACTGTCAATAGAAAATTTTCAAGAAGAGGTTAAATAGTTTTCTTTGACCTGAGATTGTCATAGTAATTAACATGTTATTTATTGTATTTTGATTCCGGACACCTAGTGTTTCAGAGCACTTGTTGAATGGTAATTAAATACTTGTAGAATTAATGATTAATCAAGAAGGGATCCATCAACTCTTGGTAATGAGTTTGAGCTCTATGAATAAAATTATATCCTGGCTAGGAAAAATTAAATGAAGGAAGAAATGAGTTTCTTAGGTCATTATAAATTAACTCAAGAGAGTTTGACAGTAATACCATACTCTAGAGTTAATCCAGAGCGGTAAGGATGGAAGAAAATATTATACTACTCTTCTACTCGTTCTTGAGAGTAAAGTTCTACTTCATGCTATCCGGATGTTAAGGAGTATTGCAAGATGCCTACCTTAATTAATATATTAATTTGATTGATATATTACCGACTTAGTATTGAACCTACGGGGTCACACACAAACGAGTGTTCTAATCTCTGTTGAAGAAATTATTCTAATATTTGATATTAATTAAATTAGAGAATTTAATTAATTAATTTCTTAAGTGGAATATTATCATATTTTTTGCTAGCACTAGAAATATGAATAATATGAAAGATTTGGTGAAAGAATAAAAACAAACATGAAAGATTTTATGTTTGGAATTTGGGCTGAAAATTTGAATATCTAATCGGTTAGAAATAAAAGATAAGAGATTTGTTATCTTTTGATTTGGTCAATCACTTGAATTTTGAATTGCTAATCAGTTAGCAATAAAACATAAAAGATTTGTTATCTTTTAACTCGATCAAAAATTTCAAATTTGAATCGCTAATCAGTTAGCAATAAAAGATAAAAGATTTGTTATCTTTTAACTCGATCAAATATTTCAAATTTGAATTTGGTGAGAAGTTTGTCATCTTCGATGTGTTATATATAAAGCCTTAGGCTGCATGTTGAAGACACACAAAAATAAACCCTACTATCATCTTTTCTCCCAGATCACCGATCATTATTCCGTCTGTCAAAGTTGTTGACAAATAAAGGTCAGTCTCGGTGTGGATACACGTAGATTCTTTACATGATTGAATAAATTTTTTTGGTTCAAGAGCTCGTCAACAAGTACACATTTAATATGCCTTCTATTTAAATATAATTTAGATGTAAAATTAAATCCTTTTATTCCGCAATGTGTGTTAATGAACACCCTTTTATTCCGTAATGTGTGTCAGTGAACACCAAAGTTCCTTCAGAGAGATCCAAGCTCTTTCCTCATTTCTGTTAGGAATATGTAGTTTGATTTTAGTCAATACATAATTTAGTCCCACATCATATAAACGATGATAGAGATTGCTTTTATGTCTCTATATAAACAATTCCTTGTAAAACTTCTATGTGCACAAAAGAGAATGCATAATGTGTGCCCATGGACGTAGGCAATTTGTGGAACCACGTTAAATTTCTCTCTTCCTTATTTTTTTCTTTTATTATTGCGCTTTGTTCTTAACAATTGGTATCGGAGCCAATATCTTAGTATGCTCTATGGTTGCGGCTTAGTCTGATCTTCCACATCAGAATAGATTTGGTTTATCTTCAGGGTAGAGAAGCAGTGGGAGCACTTTCTGTGGGAGCTTTCCTAGAAAGCAGCAAGAACAATAGCACATTGAAAGAAGTGAAGTCTTCCCCGGGTTACCCAACAAGTGGTAACAGAGTCGATGGTTCGGTGACCAGCTCAGACGACGAGTGATGCAATGATGAGAGTGGATCTAAGTGAAGGTCAGGTGAATCTACTTTGTGGGGATCCCTTGTATTGAAAGTCCTCTTAGCAGGGGCGGCTAGGTTGCGTGTGTCGTTGATGTGAGTTATCACAACGACGATACAAGACTAGGGCATATCGACGACAATGTGAAACTCAAGAATTGTCGCGACGAGGAAGCTCTAATGGCCATCATTGACAATAAGGGATGAATGCAACATTGGAAAAAGAGAAGCAATGGGAGCTTAAGAAGAGAAGCGATGGGAGCTTTCCGCTGGAGACCAGTTAGCACAAGAAGACCCGTTGGTGGACAGGGTAGAAGACCCGTCAGTGAACTGGGCACTAGAGTGGAAGACATTACATTAGGTGGTGATGTAAATCAAACTCCAAGTGGGAGATTGTTAGGAATATGCAATTTGATTTTAGTCCCACATTGTATAAACAATGAGAGTAGTTTGATTTTAGTCCCATATCGTTTAAACAACAAGAGAGGTTGCTCTTATGTCTCTATATAAACAACTCTCTGTAAAAGTTTCTATGTGCAACAAAATGCAATAGATATATTGTGTGTCCGTGGACGTAGGCAATTTGCCAAATCACGTTAAATTCTTGAGTCTCTGTTTTTCTCTCTTTCCTATACTCTTCTTCTATTATTGTTTTGTTCTTAACAATTGGTATCAGAGCCAATATCTTATTATGCTCTATGGTTGCGACTTAGTCTGATCTTCCACATCAGAAAAGATTTGGTTTATCCTCAGGGTAGAGTAGCAGTGGGAGCTTTCCTAAGAAAGCAGCAATAACAATGGCATATTGGAGAAGAAGTGTGTGAAGTCTTCCCCGGGTTATCCAACAAGTGGTAGAGCCGATAGTTTGACTTGGCGAACAACTCAAATGAGAAATGCTAGGAATGGATCTAACTAAAGGTCAGGTGGACCTACTTTGTGTAGATCCCTTGTATTGAAAGTCTTTCTGGTAGGACTGGCTAGATTGCGTGTGCCGTTGATGTGAGCTATCAGAACGACGGTACAAGACTAGAGTATATCGACGACAATGTGAAGCTTATTGTTAAGAACAAATCAATAATAGAATAAGGAAATAAGGAAGAGAGTGAAAAGGAGACTCAAGAATTTAACATGGTTCGACAAATTGTCTACGTCCACGGGCACACAATATATATTGTCTTTTATGTGCACATAGAAACTTTTTCAGAGAGTTGTTTATATAGAGACATAAGAGCAATATCTCTTATTGTTTATACGATGTGGGACTAAAATCAAACTACTCTCATTGTTTATACAATGTGTGTAAAAGACAAAAACACAAGAAGGGGAGTTGAATTGTGTTAATCAAAATTTTTGACCTTTCGTCTGTTGTTTTCAACTTTGGTCAGACGAAACTTTAGGTTCTTTAACTGTTTATTTTAGTTGTAAGACGTTTAAGTGATTATTCCCGTTAGTGAAATAAAACAGTTAAAGACAATGATATTTTTATATTAGTTCGTCTATTCAAGATTACGTCCAGTTACCCAGCAACTTACTGAGTTTTCACTACAAACCGTGAAATGGTTACAAGTATTATTTTGCACCCAACCACTTCTGGCTATATCGATATACTTTGCACACAACCTTCTCAGGCTAAACAACTAAGTATTCTTTGGAACATAACCTCTTCAGGTTAAGGTACCACAAAAGTGGATTTTAAAAGTGTTTCTAAGAAACAAAAAGATCCTCTTCGTAGAGAGGGTTGTACAGATGAAGCTTAGAGCTGAAAAACAAGAGAGCGAAATCACAATAGATAGCTTTTTGCAGTGTGTTCGCCAACTTAAATTAGAGCTGGTGAAGTCCTTTATATAAGCAATGATTTGATACATCCATTAGACTGAAAAATATATCTGTTGTCCTTTCCATGATGAAGTCCTAAAAAGGTGTCAGAGTGCAATCAATGACTTGTTGCTTTGCACAACGGATTTGGTGGCTTTCAGAACCTTTTTCTGACTTATTTAGTAATATCATCAAAAAGTATGTTTACTTTTCGTGTTGCAGAGGTAAGCGCAGATATCCATACTGATCTCGAAAACTTCTGAGAGAAACGACTATAATTTGAAAAATTTGATGTGAGTTTTCCTCTGAAGATTTGAACTTCATTTGAAACGATAGACGATGGGTTCTTCAAGTTCTTCAGTCTGAGGATTCATCTTGAAAAAACTTCATTAAGATTGGTCTGAAGACTTCGTCTTAAGCATATCGTCTTATGCTTTCGTTTTGAGGCATGCTTTTGGACAGACGAATGACTTGATCAGTAGTAGACTTTGAGGGGTCAACTTTCGTCTGTTCTTGATCCATCTGACTTTGACTTGCAATTCTTCAATCTGATGAGTTCCATCTGTTCTGTAATAAATCAAAACTTGAGACGTTAATCATTTTGATCTAACAATGTGATACTAAAATCAAACTACATATTCCTAAAAATCTCCCACTTGGAGTTTGATTTACATCACCACCTAATTTAATGCCTTCCACTCTAGTGTCCAGTTCACTGACGGGTCTTCTGCCCTGTCCATCGACGAGTCTTCTTGCGCTAACTGGTCTCCAGCGGAAAGCTCCCACCGCTTCTCTTCTTAAGCTCTCATCGCTTCTCTTCTTCCAATGTTGCATTCCTCCCCTATTGTCAATGATGACCATTAGAGCTTCCTCGTCGCGACAATTCTTGAGCTTCACATTGTCGCCGATATGTGATGAGTCATTATTCTCCCATATTTAATTGTCTTTTTACACCCATTTTAATTAGTGATTTGCACTTAACTACTTATTAATTTCTCATTTTCACTATTTGGGCTTCATTGGGCCAGAAATTCGTTTTTAGTATTAATTCAGACTTTGTTGGGCTTAATTTCATTATTATTATTTTCAGGGAAATTTTGGAAATCAATTGGGCTTGGTAATTATTTCTGGACATGAAGAGGAGCGGCCAAGTCATCACTTAATTAATCCACATTAAATTTCTATCTTTTATTTTTGTTTTCTTTATTTAATTCTTTTATTTGGACATTTGTAATGTTTGGGTCAGAATTGTTTTGTGGGCCCAATTAGTCATTAGTGAAGGGTTGCTCTTTATATTAGGTAAACCTTCAGAAATGAAGAGACACTACACAATTTATATTTTACGTTTTAGTTTTAGGTTAGGTTAGGTTAGGTTTTCTCTCTTTTTCTTTTTCTTCTTCTGCAATTGAGTTCTAGATTCTGCATTTAATTTTCCAGCCGTCAATCAATTAAAGTTTGTCTTCTTTGTCCTTATTTCAATTTAATTGCAATTTCGTTTCATGCCATTTCAATTTCGTTGCTTTACTTACTTGCAATTTACGTTTCGTTCTGCAATCTCATTTCCATTGCAATTCCATTTCTTTGTTGTTTCGTTTTCTACAATTTCATTTATGTTTTTCACTTTCATTTTCATTTGCATTTGAATTTCATTGATTGCTAAGTAGTTAGGGTTATTCTCTTGACTTGGGTTACAAACGAAGCTTTGAGGTTCTGTTTTGTATTGTTTATGCTTTGTTAATGCTTAACTCTTCATCATTTATTCCAATGCTTAATGCCCCAATTGTTGTACATGCTTAATGTTCAGTTCATCGGCAAATTGTATCTCTGTTCATGCTTAATGAGATGATTTACAAATTGCTGGAATTGGGATAATTGATGTGTGCGGATGCTTAATTCGCATAAGGAAAACCTAGAGTTAATTATCACTTAGTTAATTAATTCAGGTTGGATTGAGAGTTGAGTAAATTGAGCATTTGATGTGATTAATTTTCGCTTAGTTAATTAATCCTGTAACTTAGGATAAGTGAATCTGCAATCTAATCAAGAGGGTAATCCCATTTTAGTTTTGTTAATTTTTCTGTCTTTATAATTCTGTTTTAGTTCTAATCACAACCCCCCATGTGTCCTGTCTTTGAAAGAAACACAATGATGGTCCTTGAGATACGACCTAGGAGTCACTTCCTAGTTTACTACATTTAATTGTATTATTTTGATAGAGTGCGACCTCGAACCAATATGCCCTAGTCTTGTACCGCCGTTCTGATAGCTCACATCAACAACATACACAACCTAGCCGCCCCTGCTCAGAGGACTTTCGATACAAGGGATCCCCACAAAGTAGGTCCACTCTCATCATTGCATCACTCGTCTGAGTTGGTCGCCGAACCATCGACTCTGTTACCACTTGTTGGGTAACCCGAGGAAGACTTCACTTCTTTCAATGCGCTATTGTTATTGCTGCTTTCTAGGAAAGCTCCCATGGAAGGCACTCCCACTGCTTCTCTACCGTGAGGATAAACCAAATCTTTTCTGATGTGAAAGATCAGACTAAGTCGCAACCACAGAACATACTAAGATTTGGCTCTAATACTAATTGTTAAGAACAAAGCGCAATAATAAAAGAAGAAAATAAGGAAGAGAGAAATTTAACGTGGTTTGGCAAATTGCCTACGTCCACGGGCACACATTATGCATTCTCTTTTGTGCACATAAAAACTTTACAAGGAGTTATTTATATAGAGATATAAGAACAATCACTCTCATCGATTATACTATGTGGGACTAAATTATGTATTAACTAAAATCAAATTACATATTCCTAACAATCTCCCACTTGGAGTTTGATTTACATCACCACCTAGTGTAATGTCTTCATAATCAATTATTCTATCCACTCCATTGACGGGTCTTTTGTCCACTCCACTGACGGGTCTTCTGCACTGTCCACTAACGGGTCTTCTGGACACTTGGTCTCCTGCGGGAAAGCTCCCATTGCTTCTCTTCTTAAGCTCCCATTGCTTCTCTTCTTCCAATGTTGCATTCCTCCCCTATTGTCAATGATTGTTATTAGAGTTTCCTCGTCGCGACAATTCTTGAGCTTCACATTGTCGTCGATATGCCCTAGTCTTGTACCGATGTTCTGATAGCTCACATCAATGGCACACGGAACCTAGCCAGTCCTGCCAGGAAGAATTTCGATACAAGGGATCTCCACAAAATAGGTCCACATGACCTTCACTTAGATCCACTCCTATCATTGTTCATCTGAGTTGTTCGCCAAGTCGAACTATCGGTTCTACCACTTGTTGGATAACTCGGGGAAGACTCCACACACTTCTTCTCCACAATGCCATTGTTATTTCTGCTTTCTTAGGAAAGCTCCCACTACTTCTCTACCCTGAGGATAAACCCAATATTTTTTGATGTGGAAGATCAGACTAAACCGTAACCACAGAGCATACTAAGATATTGGCTCTACAACCACAAAGCATACTAAGATATTGACTTTGCAACCACAGAGCATACTAAGATATTGGCTCTGATACCAATTGTTAAGAACAAAACAATAATAGAAGAAAAGTATAGAAAAAAGAGAAAAGGAGACTCAAGAATTTAACGTGGTTCGGCAAATTGCCTACGTCTACAGGCACACTATATATTGTCTTTTCTGTGCACATAGAAACTTTTACAGAGAGTTGTTTATATAGAGACATAAGAGCAATCTCTCTTGTTATTTATACGATGTGAGACTAAAATCAAACTACTCCCATTATTTATACAATGTGGGACTAAAATCATACTACATATTCTTAACAATTTCATCAATTCACCCCAACATCATGCAAACCTGGCTGCCCAATAGTTAAAGGTGGCCGAGCTTTGAGAAGTCTGAGGGAACCTCACATCCCGCCGCTCATGTGAAGGCATACTTGACAGAAGTCAGTCTAGTCTCTGACGAGCTCAGGATCCACTACCGCCTCTTCCAACCACCCTGAAAAGGATTGCCTTAGAGTGGTATTACTCACTCCCACCCCTCTAAGTAGACTCTTTCAACACTGTTAGATCAAAATGATTAACGTCTCAAGTTTTGATTTATTACATAACAGATGGAACTCACTAGACTGAAGCATTGCAAGTCAAAGTCAAACGGAGCAAGAACAGGCGGAAGTTGACCCCTCAAAGTCTACTATTAATCAAGTCATTCGTCTGTCCAAAATCATGCCTCAAGATGAAAGCATAAGACGATATGCTCAAGACGAAGTCTTCAGACCAAACTTAATGAAGTCTCTTCAAGACGAATCCTCAAACTGAAGAACTTGAAGAACCCATCGTCTATCTTTTCAAGTGAAGTCCAAATCTTCAGAGGAAAACAACTCGCGCCAAAATTTTCAAATTATAGTCATTTCTCTCAAAAGTTTCCAAGATCAGTATGGATATCTGTGCTTACCTCTGCAACACGAAAAGTAAACATACTTTTTGATGATATCACTAAACAAGTCAGAAAATGGTTCTGAGCGCCACCAAATCCGCTGTGCAAAGCAACAAGTCATTGATTTCACTCTGACACCTTTTTAGGACTTCATTATGGAAATGACAACAGATATATTTCTGAGCCTAACAGATCTATCAAATCATTGCCTGTATAAAGGACTTCACCAGCTCTAATTCAAGTTGGCCAACACGTTGCAAAAAGCTATCTATTGTGATTTCACTCTCTTGTTTTTAAGCTCTGTGCTTCATCTGTAAAACCCTCTCTGCGAAGAGGATCTTTTTGTTTCTTAGAAACACTTTTAAAATCCACTTTTGTGGTACCTTAGCCTGAGGAGGTTGCGTTCCAAAGAATACTTCTTGTATTAGCCTGAAGAGGTTGCGTTACAAAGAATACCTAGTTGTTTAGCTTGAGAAGGTTGTGTGCAAAGAATATCGATATAGCCAGAAGTGGCTCGGTGCAAAAAATACTTGTAACCATTTCACGGTTTGTAATGAAAACTTACTAAGTTGCTGGGTAACTAGACGTAGTCTTGAATAGACGAACCAGTATAAAAATACCATTGTCTTTAACTGTTTTATTTTACTAACGGGGATAATCACTTAAACGTCTTACAACTAAAATCAACAGTTAAAGAACCTAAAGTTTCGTCTGACCAAAGTTGAAAACAACAGATGAAAGGACCAAAATTTTGATTAACACAATTCAACCCCCCTTCTTGTGTTTTTGTCTTTTACAGTTTGGTATCAGAGCTCAGCCTCTAACGGTTTAGCGCTTAACAGCTGCTAGAGGAAAGATCCAAGAATGGAGTCTCAAGGGCCTATGTTTCTCTCTGGCGGTTCATCCATGAATAAGCCTCCAACGTTTTTTTGGAGATGATTATACCTACTGTGCTGACCGCATGGAGATGTGCATCAAGCCTACTCAATATAGACTTTGGGGGATCATCATGCAAGGAGATATTCCTATCGTTAAACCTGAATCAGAATGGGAATATGATGAATATTCCGCCATGGAGCTGAACAACAAGGCGAGATACGCTCTCACATGCGCACTCTCAAGAACAGCTAAAGAGCTCTGGGATGCTCTCAAAATTTCTTATGAAAGAATAGAAGATGTGAGACTGAGAAAGACTGCCACTCTTCAAAGAGAATATGAAATGTCCTCAATGAAGAAAGGAGAATCTGTAGATACGATGTTTGGAAGATTCCAAACTATCTTAAATGGTCTGACTGCTTTGGGAACTACATTCACTAAAGCTTAGAACTATATAAAGATCCTGGACAGCTTGCCTGCGCCATGGGAAGCAATGTCAACTGCTATCTCAGTGAGACGTGACATGAAAACATTAACTCTAGACGAGTTGATAGGTGCACTGAGAGTGCATGAAGTTCATTTGTGTAAGAGGGACAAAATAAAAGTTCAAAAGTCCATAGCTCTTCCATCCATTAATGAGGTCCCTAAGGAGGAATCTGGGAAAAAGGATAAAAAAAAGAAGAACAAGATTCTGAAGGCTGAATCTACAGAATCTGAAGCATCTGATGAATCATCTAACGATGAGATTTCTCTCATGGCCAGACGTTTCAAGAAGATGATGATGAAGGGAAGAGGTCAGCGCTTCTTCAAGAAGAAAGAAAAGAAGTTTCCCGAGAGGCCATCAAACAAGGAATAAGGAACTGAGATTGTCTGTTATGAGTGCAGAAAGCCTAGGCACATGAGATTAGAGTGTCCCAAGCTTAAGAAGAGACAAAACCCTACAAGAGACAAAGGTAAGAAGAGCTTGCTGACTTGGGAGGACCTTGACAGTAACAACTTAGAAGAATCTGGGGAAGAAGAGGAAACCACAAATATCTGCCTTATAGTTGGAGACGTCATCCCATCTGAGGTAAATGAATCCTCTACTTCATCATCTTCGTCTGGAGTCTAATTCGACACAGAAGAAATATCGTATGAAACTCTCTTGAAAAATTCTCACTTTATTGCTGAACAATGCAAGATTTGTAAAACCAAGCTGAAAAAGGCTTTGGAAGAAATCATCCTCTTGAAAACCAAAAATGAGAAATTGTCTGGAGGAAAGTACATCGACGAAAATGCGTCTGAATCTGACAAGAATCATCTTCTTATAGTAATCAAAAGAGTAAAGGAAGAAAATGAATCTTTACTCAAAGACTTAACCAAGTTCACTAAAGGGTCCTACATGCTGGAATACATTTTGAGAAGACAAACGAAAAGAAAACAAGGTTTGTTTCGTCTGCTTATAAGAAGAAGAATGAACGCTATCATAAAGTTCCAAATGCTCACAAAGGAAAATGTAAGACCTTAAACAGGAAGAAATCTTTCACTAACAAGGTAGGACCCAAAAAGATTTGGGTACCAAAGTCACTCATTGTTCCTGTTGCAGATATCCTTAATAGGAGAAGAGAGGACTTGAAGCTGGTACCTGGACAGTGGGTGCTCACGACACATGACAGGAAATCTGTCTATGTTCCAAGATCTCAAACCAAGTAAGGGGTCTGTATCTTATGGTTCTGGCAAAGGTAAAATCTTTGGGATTGGGACTGTTGGTAAGACACCCAACCCTCTTATCCAAAATGAGTCTTACGTTAAAGGTCTGAACTTCAATCTACTTAGCATAAGTCAATTTTGTGATAGTGGATATGAAGTTGCTTTTAACGCTACTGAATGTATAGTCAAGAACAAGGACAAATCCATTCTGTTTAAAGGGAAAAGAAAGAATAATCTCTATGAGATTTGTCTTTCGACCTTAATAAATCAGAATGTAACGTGTTTAATTTTAGCAGACGATAAAAGAGATATTTGGCATAAGAAACTTGGACATCTTAGTCTCAAGTACATTTCAAAAGTTTCTAAGAAAAATCTTGTCAAAGGACTGCCGAAAATCTCTTGGAAAACTAATCGTCTGTGTGAATCTTGTCAACATGGGAAACAACTTAAAGCTTCTTTTAAATCAAAAAATGTTGTTTCCACGACAAGACCTCTTGAACTGTTACATATTGATCTCTTTGTACCCACTCATACTGAAAGTCTTGGAGGAAAGAGATATGAGTTTTTAATTGTAGACGATTATACTACATTTACATGGGTATACTTCCTAGCCCATAAACATGAGTCGTTCAGTGGTTTTGAAATATTCTGCAAACGTGTTCAAACTGAAAAAGGAATATGTATTGCGTCTGTTAGGAGCGATCATGGAACAAAATTTGAAAACTCTAAGTTCAAAGCCTTTTGTTTTGAAAATGGTATATTTCACAATTTTTCGTTTGTAAAAACTCCTCAACAAAATGGGGTTATGGAAAGGAAAAATCGTACTTTGCAAGAAATGACTAGAACTTTGTTGCATGAAAGCTCCCTTCCCAAATATTATTGGGCAGAAGCAATTAATATTTCCTGTTACATTCAAAATAAAATATTAATAAGACCAATATTGATCAAGACTCCATATGAACTATGGAAAGGAAGAAGACCCAACATATCATACTTCTATCATTTTGGATGTGAATGTTTCATCTTAAACATCAAAGATCAACTTGGAAAGTTTGACTTAAAAGTTGTGAAAGGATTTTTACTTGGATATTCTAATACGTCTAAGGCATATAAAGTTTTTAACTCTAAAACCCAAGTAGTATAGGAATCTATCCATGTCAAGTTCCAAGATAACTCAAAAGCTGATAAAGAAATATCAGACCTAGAAAATTTATTTGATAATTTGCAGATAAACCCTTCAGGTCAAGACGCTAGTCCATCCGTCCGAACAAGTACAAACGGAAGATCAGACAAAAGAACATCTACTAGCCCAGATGAACCCTCATCGTCTGCTCCTCATCAGGAAGATGATCAAGCTCAAGTCAGAACTTGGAAGTTCATCTCAAACCACTCTGAGGATTTGATTATTGGAGACAGACATCAAAGAGTGCAAACAAGATCAAGGCTTAGAGATGTATCTGGATACGCTGTTGTGTTTGATATAGAGCCTAAGAATATTAAAGAAGCTCTTATGGAAAACGACTGAATTTTAGCTATGGAAGAAGAGCTAAATCAGTTTACAAGGAATGACTTTTGGACCTTAGTAGAAAGACCAACGAACAAAAGTATCATTGGAACAAGATGGGTGTTCATAAACAAACTTGATGAAGCTGGTAAAGTGGTAAGGAATAAAACAAGATTAGTAGCTCAAGACTATAACTAGCAAGAAGATATCGACTTTACTGAAACTTTTGCACCAGTAGCTAGACTAGAAGCAATTCATATTTTACTTATTTTTGTTGCTCATAAGAATATCGTTTTATATCAAATGGACGTAAATAATGCCTTTCTAAATGGTTTTATTGAAGAAGAAGTTTATGTCAAATAACCTCCTGGTTTTGAGAGCCAATCCTAACTAAATCATGTTTTCAAACTAAAGAAAGCACTTTATGGTATTAAACAAGCTCCTAGAGCCTGGTATGATAGACTGAGTTCTTTTCTTCTTACAAACAATTTTTCAAGAGGAAAGGTTGACACAACTCCTTTCAAGAAAATTATTTCAAAGGACTTTATTATTGTTCAAATATATGTAGACGATATAGTCTTTGGAGCAACTAACGAATCCTTGTGTAAGGATTTTTCTAAGATAATGCAGGATAAGTTTGAAATGAGTATGATGGGAGAATTAAAGTTCTTCCTAGGATTACATATCAAACAGACGAAAGATGGAATCTTCATCCATCAACAGAAGTACACTAAGGAGCTTCTCAAGAAGTTTAAGATGGAAGATGTTAAGCCTATGAAGACTCCCATGCATTCGTCTGGAGCAAGTCTTTGCAAAAATGAATCGATAAGAGTGTAGATCAGACGATCTACGGAGGTATGATTGGATCACTTCTTTATCTAACTGCGAGTAGACCTGACATAATGTTTAACATCTGTCTCTGTGCTAAGTCTGTTCCTAAAGAATCTCATTTGCAAGTAGTTAAACACATTCTTAGATATCTTATTGGAACTACTAATCTCTCACTTTTTTATAAGAAAAACAGTGATTTCAATCTTAGCGGCTATTGTGATGCTGACTATGCTGGAGATAAAGTGGAGAGGAAAAGCACAAGTGGTGGATGTCAGTTTCTGGGCACATCACTTATCTCTTGGTCAAGCAAGAAGCAAAACTCCATAGCACTCTCAACCACTGAAGCAGAATATATATTTGCAGCTGGTTGTTACTCACAACTTCTTTGGGTAAAAGATCAACTTGACGATTATTCCAGGTTTGAAACCCAAATGCCTCTGTTTTGTGACAATACAAGTGTTATTAACCTCAGCAGAAACCCTATTCAGCATTTAAAAGTCAAACATATTGAAATTAAATTTCATTTTATAAGAGATTATGTTAAAAAAAGGTATCTTTGATATACAATTTGTGCAAACTGATTTTCAATAGACAGACATCTTTACAAAAGCTTTAGACCAAACGCGTTTTAACTTCATTAAAGAAAATTTGGGAATTGTTTCTTTAAAAGATTAAGTTATCTATCTGATTCTTTCGTCTATTCCATTTGTCTATTTATATCGTCTGATTTATACTTCGTGTTAAAACGAAACGCTGTGTCTAATCAAGTTGAATTAGTCTGTAACAATTAAACAGACACATTGTTATTATTTAATTAATTTAATTTGAGTGTGTAGGAAGACACAATAAATGTTGCATTAAATGTGTCTGACATTTATTACGCTATTTTAGGACTTTGGAAGGCACGTGTTGTAAAACTCATAGGTCAAATCAATCATTGAAAGGGAAATCATGAGTAAACGTCAAATCAGGGACGATTTCCATTCTATAGTCTAATAAATTATAACTGTTTCATTAATCTGCCTATAAATACTGAAAGTTAATATTTTTATTCTTTACAACATTCAATACTATTCTGTTGACTTTTACTCTCTCTCTCAAAGAACTTTCACTCTCTGTAACCTCTTTGTTTTTGAAATAGAAAAATGGCTGCCAAGAACGTTTAAGAGACAACTGTTGAAGAAGGAACTTTCTTTTCCCAAGAAATGTTCCTTCCAAGTAAATAGATCAGAAGGAGTACTCTTCACAAAACTTCTGGGTACACTTACAGAATGCTAGAAGGTCCATGGATGCTCGAATCCTATGGTAAGTTTTGGGGCAATGCTAAGATTGTTGACGAAAACATTGTTGGAACTATAAATGACAAGGAGTACTTGGTGAACGTCGAATCTATCGCTGCCATTGGAAAGGGAAAATCTGAAGGTGAAGTGTATAAGTCCGACTGGAGTGCTCAACTTGATGATAAGAAGATTGACACTCTCCTGTATGGGAAGCCCAAAATGTCTGATCTGGCAAAGTTCCTAAGGGCTGGCAACCTGGTGCCAGAATGCAGGATTCTTCACAACCTGCTGTTTAACGTCTTCACTCCAAGGATTGGCTCAAGGGACAACGTTAGAAACAGAGACCGTTTCTGTCTCTATTATCGATGAAGAAGGACAAAAGTTAGTCTTCCCCACGTGATAATGGATCATTGGGTATCTACCTTGAAGGGAATAACCTTGAAGAGAAAATCAAGTATTATCTATCTAGTTGTGTTTGCCAAGATTGTACTGAATCAAGGTTTTGATCACAGTGGATGCGATTGGTATGGTGCTGGTTCCGAAATAAAACAAGGTACTTTCTCAAAAATGCATCTGTACCTTCAACCCATGACTAGGAATGAAGCTGATGAAATTTATCTTCACCCTGAAAGAATTCTTAACCCTTAACCGTCTCAATCTCAACCGTCTCAATCTCAACCGTCTCAACCTCAAACTAGAACTGAATCATCTCAACCACAACCTTCACTCCCACAAACGAAACCCAAACACAAATCCCTCATCAAAAGACCCAAAAATGCTGCTCTTCCAACCCAAACACAACCTCAAGCAGTAGCCCAACCGCCTGTTCAAGTGACAGAGGTTCCTTTCGAAACTGCTCTAGAGGAACCCCTGGTTAGATGGAAAACCAAGTCAATAAAGCTGAGATTGCCTAGACCATCTCCAACACCACAAGACAAATCAGCCAAGAAAGCATTTGAGGATGCTCAGTCTGTTAGTAGGCGAGCAGAAGAAATGAAAAGGGCAGAAGAAGAAGAGGCAAGAGCCTTGGAGGTTGCTCGTAAAAAGGCAACTATGAATACAGATATCCTCATTAATACATATGCACCCTCAGTAGAATCTGAGGAAGAACAATTGAAGAAAGCAAGGAAAGCATCTATCCTTTATGAAGCCGATAGGGAACGTGTGTTCCAGGAAAGCTTCAAAGGGTTTGGATCGTCTAATGTTGCTCCTTCACCAGCAACATCTGAGGGAATAAATACTACTGAAACTACCCAGATCCAGAAGGACAATGCTATTCTCGCTGAGCAACTCTCTACAATGCTTAGTTAAGAAGTGCCTTCATCAATGGAGTTAGATCGTTTGCTCCTCAAAACGAACCAAGGGAAGATGTTGAGCCCTTAGTTGCGTCTCCTCTAAATGTTGTCCCTTCTCAGACAATGATTGTTATGTATGAAGAACCAACATGCTCACAGACGAAGGAGATACAGTCTGATGACCTTGAAGTCTACTCATGCACTTCGTCTGGTGAAGATTTCTATGAAGTGACAAGGTATGATGTGCCCTCTATAAGATCCCATGCCGAAGTGTTGAATCCCAAGGATCTTCCACCCAAGCATAAAATGGACTATTCGTTCCTCAACGATATAGTCATGAAGAAATTTATTGCTGCTACTTGTGCTGAAAGGCCTGAGAAGCTTGATTGGGTGATTCAAGATCAAGCTGAAGAAGCCTTTGATCTCTCTGATGCTGAAACGTCTGAATCTGCCAAGGATGTGTATTGTGCAGATGACGAAGACATTTTTGTTCCAAACTCTCCCTACATTGAGTTGAAGAGACCTTATAGATACAAAGGGGAGAAAGGATTTCAACTCGGGAGGTTTGTAAATCCCATTATTTATCACCAACCTTTGAAGCCAGCGGATTTCAATCTGAAAAAGAAGTATGATTTTGTGGAGCAACGCGCATGGCTACAACGTCTACCTTGGGATGAACTGGTTACCCTGAAAATTAAAGGTTTGGAAGGGATAAATAATTACAAGAATCATCTGAATGGTCTGATGATTGAAGGACCAAGTCTGGGGTATGAGCCTAACATCATCTTCAGAACTTCAACTAAGAAATTTGTTCTTCATCGTCCAGATAAGACAACACTCTTCCATCACTGTATACATGGAAACTTTATCTCTGGAGTCTTTGAACCCCCAAAATTTAAACATTGGCATCTAGACGCAATGGATTGCCATGACCCTCAACCATTCAATATTCCCATGAATAAAACAGAGTACCTAGGCTTAGGTTATACTCTCGGTCTCACTCTCCCCTGCACAAGGCCTCATTGCTCAGAAATTCATCCAATATACCATCTGAATCTCGCTGAGTATGAAACGGTAGATGAATGTGTCCACACTCTTCCTGTAGACAGTGATATGTCTTTCTCTCAGTTGGAAAAATCTTATAGAGAAGAAATAAAAGGAAGACTACAATCCTTTCGTCTGCTGCAGCATAAGGCTGAGAAAGAAGGTAGATTTCTCCCCTTTCTGATGGGCTCTCAATTCTCTGCATTGGCTACAAATGAAACAGTTTTTCATCAGGATGGATCGTCCGAGACCCTACTTGGTGAAATTCTTAGCCAAAGGAAAGTAGAAGAAAGAAAGAAATGCTCCCAAGGTCTTCAAGTATGCAAGGCACATTCTCAAACGTCTCCCTGAACCTGCTTATGCCCATATAAAGATGGTTCAAGCTCACTCTTCCAAGCCTATTCATGCCAAGATGCTTCAGATGATATAGGAACATGAAGCCACTATGGCTCATTGCTCAGGATCTGTATTTGATGAAGATTCTGCCACTGTTGGAGAATTCTTCCCTGGAGCAGCGTCTGCATATAACTTACCTCCTCATGCACATCAGTATCAACAACTTGTATCCTTCAACAGAAGCTATTCATGGCGTTGGGGTCAATCATACAACACTCGTTTGGAACTGCCTCTATTCTCACTAGTTTGCTAGGGTCTCAAGTTGAACCAATTATTGAGGAGGTAGACTCTGACACAGACGAACCCCAATCATCTGATCTATCTACTGACAAGTACAATGCTTTGAAGTGGAAATATGATGAATTGGAAGGTAGCCATGAGTCCTTGAAGAAGAAGAATGTTCAACTTGAAGAAAAACATGAAGATCTTCATGCTCGCCTTGAGCAACATCAAGCTATAGTCATGAGTTTGATGCAGCAACAACCTCAACTTCCACCCAAGTGATTTTGATGATTATCAACCCAAGGGGGAGAAGTTAGGATTAAAGGGCAAGCATCGTTTGAGGGGGAGTATTCTTAGAAGAGAAGAAGAATGCGTTTGAGGGGGAACTCTTGTAGCTTATGTATTTTTTTTATTATTCTGTCTTGTCTTTTATATTTTTTTTATTAATTCTTTTTGCTCTGATTTATTGTTCATCTGTAAAAACCTTGTATTTGTACACAACTAGATTACATCGCATTGATGTAACATCATTATATAATGAGGTATTTCAGAGAAGATCGTCTTGATGTAATTCTGGCATGATAAACTGCTTTTTAGCTAACTTTGTCTTGTGCAGATGAATTCTTCAGTATCATCTCAAGTATGGTCTATAATCATTAAAAAAGGGGAGGTTGTTAGATCAAAATGATTAACTTCTCAAGTTTTGATTTATTACAGAATAAACGGAACTCATCAGACTGAAGCATTGCAAGTTAAATCAAACGGAGCAAGAACAGACGGAAGTTGACCCCTCAAAGTCTACTACTGATCAAGTCATTCTTCTGTCCAAAAGCATGCCTCAAGACAAAAGCATAAGACAATATGCTCAAGACGAAGTCTTCAGACCAAACTTAATAAAGTCTCTTCAAGACGAATCCTCAGATTGAAGAACTTGAAGAACCCATCGTCTATCATTTCAAGTGAAGTCCAAATCTTTAGAGGAAAATAACTCGTGCGAAAATTTTCAAATTATAGTCGTTTCTTTCAAAAGTTTCCAAGATCAGTAATTCAGTATGGATATCTGTGCTTACTCCTGCAACACGAAAAGTAAACATAATTTTTGATGATATCACTAAATAAGTCAGAAAAAGGTTCTGAGCGCCACCAAATCTGTTGTGCCAAGCAACAAGTCATTGATTGCACTCTGACACCATTTTAGGACTTCATCATGGAAAGGACAACAAATAGATTTTTTAGTCTAATGACGAACACGCTGCAAAAAGCTATCTATTGTGAATTCACTCTCTTGTTTTTAAGCTTTGTGCTTCATCTGTAAAACCCTCTCTACGAAGAGGATCTTTTTGTTTCATGGAAACACTTTTAAATTCCACTTTTGTGGTACCTTAGCCTGAGGAAGCTGCGTTCCAAAGAATACCTCTTGTATTAGCTTGAGGAGGCTGCATTACAAAGAATATCTAGTTGTTTAGCCTGAGAAGGCTGTGTGCAAAGAATATCGATATAACCAGAAGTGACTGGGTGCAAAAAATATTTGTAAACATTTCACGGTTTGTAGTGAAAACTCAGTAAGTTGCTGGGTAACTGGACTTAGTTTTGAATAGATGAACCAATATAAAAATACCATTGTCTTTAACTGTTTTATTTTACTAACGGGAATAACCACTTAAACGTCTTACAACTAAAATCAACAGTTAAAGAACCTAAAGTTTCATCTGACCAAAGTTGAAAACAACAGACGAAAGGTCAAAAATTTTGATTAACATAATTCAACCCCCCTTCTTGTGTTTTTGTCTTTTACAAACACGCTTGTACAAGGTTCACAACTCGGTTCGCAGATTGTAAGCTGATTATCACAGACTTGGCTTCATTGCAATATGTTGTCTAAGGTGACAACGAAACTCTAAGATAGTAGATGACCCGCTTCGCCAAAGCCATCGTGAGTATTCCTGACTTCTACCCCATTGTGGCTATACACACAATCAAAGTGGGGCTTCGTTCGAGCTCTTTCTCGAACTCCTTATATATCGATCCCCTGCCAACATAGATGAACTCTAGGCTTGAGCAACCCAGTATATGCGTATTGAGGAAAATGCCACAGCTTGAAATAGAGCTAAAGAATAGTCTAAGCCTTTGACCCTAGAGCAGTTAAGTTTTAAAAGGAAAAAGGTGGGGCAATTTTACTCATACACCTCTCTCAATACAAGTCACAAAGTGGTGTTACATGAAGCATTCAACATGGAGCTCCTCCGAGTACCCCCTCCAACTCTTTCATCACCTCAGGCAGACTGGTAGAAGAGGTGTAACTACACCATCAGAACCAAAGATATACTACTGAGGAGTGCAATAAGGTGCGAGAATTAATTGAAGAACTCATTCGGTCAAAGGCTTTGGGGTGGTTTGTCCATAATGCCCAATATGGACAAGAAAAAAAGTAAAGTATCATCGAGGGGAAGAGGACGAACTCCCCGAGGAGGCTTTTAAGGGCAAACCCAGGATCGAAGACAACACGAGTAGGGCGTGCATGCACAAAGATATCTCAAGCAATCACAATAGAACTTGGATGAAGTTCGTGGCAAATTAATACTATTGTAGGAGGATTCACTGGAGGAGGTAACTCCAAGTTGGCTCGAAAGAGGCATCTTAGAAGCATCAACTCGATCACTTACATGCCTCCTCGGTCTCTTCCAATGGTAGCGTTCACTGATGAAGACTTCAACATTAACGACCCTGATCATGATGACCCAATTGTGATCATGGCTACCATAACAAATTGGCACATAAAAAAGATTCTTATAGATCAAGGAAACTCGACGAACATCTTGTATTAGTCCATGTTTAAGAAAAGTTATACATCCCCGAAACCATGGTGAAATCGTACCCGGATCCTATACTCGATTTCGTAGGACAGAGAGTACATACCAAGGGTTATGTAGATCTGTTGACCACCTTTGGTCTAGGATCGACCTACCAGGAAAGACCAAGAAAGACAACAATAGACGTGACCATAATGCATGGAGAACAAAATCTCAAAAAATATTAATAACAAAAGATATTCCTCTTGATGACTACAAGGATGACCTAGACTCCAACAAGTATTCCAATGGAGAACACTGGTAAGTGTAAAGTTTTTCTTTAAGGGAAGCTCACGGAAAATGCAGTGTAATATTAATAAGTTGTAATTGTAACAGTATCAGAGCAAAAATTGTGAAATGAAATATATAGATATATGACAGAAGTATTTAAAGTAATAATTTTCTGGAAAGAAAAGATCCCCAAGTATCTCTATTGATCACCTTGACACTTGGAACCAAGAATGAGTACACAAACTTAGAAAGGAAAGAGAAGAGAAAATCCCCCTAAGGAGCCAAAAGGAAGAGAGAGAGAAAATACCACACAATGCCTAACAAATAAAATCCCTCAGCTGCACATTTGTAACCTGGGGTCTATTGCTCCTTCTTGGTTCCACAATGACAAGATCACCCTCTACATGTCCTTCACAATTAACTGAATTTGGCTCTGTTATTGTATGTTGCTGAGGTGTATTATTATTGACTTCTTCCTCCACATCATTAGCCATCTCATCTCTTATTTTGTTGCCTCTATTCCTAACATTACCCCCTTCTTTGAAACTAACCTTGTCCTCAAGGTAGAATTATGGATAAGACTTAAGAAACTCTTTTGCATTTTCCCATGTAATGAAAGTAGCAGGCCCTTCTTCCCATTGGACTTGGACTTGTTGGAGTTCATACATGCCCTGTAAAATGGTTCGAATAGCTACAATCTTGGTGGGTGTCCAAACTGGCCCAAACTCAGAAGTGGTAAGAGGCAGAGGCAAATACTGTTGATGAAGGTCCCCCTTAAATTTCTTCAACAAAGATATATGAAAAACAGGATGGATCTGTGCTTCTTGTGGCAATTCAAGCCTATAAGTTACAGAGCTTAACTTATGGTTGATCTCAAAAGGGCCAAAAAACCTCATTCCTAGTTTTTGATGCTTTCTCAAAGCCAAAGATTGTTGCCGGTATGGCTGTAACTTAACAAGAACCAACTAACCTTCTTGGAACTCTTCATGTCTACATTTTTTATCAGCAAAGTGTTTCATATAAAGTTGTGATTTTTGCAAATTTTGTTTCAACTGTTCAATCAATTTATCCCTTTCTTGCAACTTTCTCGAAGGGGGTAATACATCTCGCGGGGAAGCTTCATACGTTATCAAGGAAGAAGGATTTCTTCCACACAGAGCCATGTAGGGAGTCATCTTATGCTAGCATGGTATGAAGTATTGTAACAATATTGAGCCCAAGGTAGCATTCTCATCCAACTTTTAGGATTGTTAAAACAAAAGCACCATAGATACATTTCTAAAGTTCTATTCAACACTTCACTTTGCCCATCAGTTTGTGGATGCTATGATGAGCTCATGGCTAATTTTGTACCTTGAAATTGGAACAGTTGCTGCCAAAAATTATTGATGAAGACCTTATCCCTGTAAAAAATTATGGTCTGGGGAAAACCATGGAGCTTAATCACATGGTGCAGAAAAACTTCAGCCACTTGCTGGCTAGTAAAACCAGATTTAAGAGGAAGGTAGTGGGCAAATTTAGATAGCCTATCAATGACTACCATGATAATTGTATGGCCTTGAAAAGGAGGCAATGTTGTAATAAAATCCATACAAACTGTCTCCCATATTTGAGAAGGAATGGCAGAGGTTGTAACAAACCAGCAAGTAGCTTAGTTTCAATTTTAGCCTTTGACAAATAGCACAATTCAACACAATTCTTGATATCTTCCTGCATCCTAGGCCAGTAAAATTGAGAACAGATTCTTGCAGTGGTTTTAGCTACCCCTGAATGTCCCCCAATAACTGAATCATGATATTCTTGCAAGATTAATTTCACTAAACCGCTATTGACTGGTATTACTACCTTATTCTTCCATAATAAAGTTCCATTTCTGATTTGGTAATGTTGATGTTGCTGGTTTTGGTGGTGGCAGAGTTGCCATATTTGCTGCAGTTCTTAATCTTGTTGGATTGTTTCTTTGAGCTGTTGTAGCCATTGCAGTTTGGGAATGAAAAAAGTTGTGTAAAAGCATCTAGACAAAGCATCAACAACCAAGTTTTCCACTCCAGGTTTATATTGGATTTCAAAATCATAACCCAAAAATTTATGCAACCACTTCTGTTGTTCAGGGGTGTGGAAAGATTGATATAGCAGGGATTTAAAACTTTGTTGATCATACTTGATGATAAATCTCTTGCCCAACAAGTAGTGCCGAAATTTAGCAATCGCCTTAGTAATGGCAAATAATTCTCTAGTATATGCAGACTGTCGTTGCATTATTGATGACATTTTCTTTGAAAAGAAAGCAATATGATGCTTATCCTGACTCAAGACAGCCCCAATTCCAATGCCTGGAGCATGAGTCTCCAAAATAAATGGACAATCAAAATTAGGTAAGGCTAAGACATGAGCTGTGGTCACAACTTCTTTGAGTTGTTGAAAAGCCTTCTCAGCTTCTGTTGACCATTGGAAGGCATCCTTTTTGAGCAAATCGGTGAGAGGGGCTGCGACGGAAGCATAGTTCCTTATAAATCTCCTGTAATACCCAGAAAGTCCCAAGAACCCTCGAAGCTGTTTAAGGTTGTTTGGAACTGGCCAGCTAGCAACAACTTGCACCTCCTTTACTCCCACTCCATTGATGGTGTGACCCAAATAGTCAATTTTAGTGGTCCCAAAAGAGCATTTGGAGAGTTTGGCATAAAGAGATTCCTTCTTTAATAATTGTAAGACCAACTCAAGTTGACTTAAATGAGTTTCCCAAGTTGGGCTATATATCAATATGTCATCGAAGAAGACTAAAACAAATCTTCTTAAATGTGGCCTGAACACATCATTCATTAAGGCCTGGAAGGTGGCAGGTGCATTTGTCAAGCCAAATGGCATGACTAACCACTCATAATGCCTCGGTGGGTTCTAAAAGTTGTCTTATGTCTGTCAAAAGGATTCACTAGAATTTGGTGATAACCTGATCTCAAATCCAACTTGGAGAAATAAGCGACACCATGTAACTCATCCATTAGTTCATCTATTGTAGGAATTGGGAAGGAATCCTTGATAGTTATGGCATTTAAATCCCTATAATCAGTACAAAATCTCCATGTTCCACCTTTCTTTTTAACAAGCAAAATTGGGTTAGAAAACGAACTTTTACTGGGTAGGAAAATGCCATCTGCTAACATTTGTTGGACCATGAGCTCAATCTACTCCTTTTGGCTGTAAGGATACTGATAAGGTCGAATCTTGACTGGTGCAGCACCTTCCACCAATGGAATGGTGTGATCATGTCCTCTAAGGGGAGGTAGACCTGTAGGAATTTGAAAAACCATTCAGTAGGTACTTAACAACAATGCTAGCTCAGGTTCCATGTCATGGGGTAAATCCAAACCAAGAGGAATTTTAGGTGAAGTTTCAAAGAGATGCAAAGAATAAATTTATGTTACAACATTAGTATGCACCCATCTTTTAAGATGATGAAATTGAGCCTGGGAAGGAGCTAATTGAGCATCACCTTTGATAGTAACAAATTCCCCTTTGTGTAAGAAACGAATAAAGAGTGAGTCATAATCGTCTATATGAGCTTTCAAAGTTTTGAGCCAAGAAGAACCGAGGACCAGATCACCACCAACAACTTCTAGGACATACACAACAGGAATATCGATAGTATGCCCCTGTACCTCCATCTGAATAGATGGAAATTGCCCTTCTACCTCTATAACATCAAAATTGCCCACTATTACTCTAAAACCAGGTGCTGGTTCCATATGGAGATCTAGAAATTTGGCAATTTGAGGCTGTATAAACGAATCAGAACTACCCCCATCAATCAGAACCTGTAATTCTAGGCCATGCACCTTAGCTGTTAACCTCATTATTGCTAATCCTGAAACTCCTCTCATGGCATTGTGAGACAAATGATGTTGTTGAAGCACTTATTGTTCCAAAGTCGCTAATTGTTGAGCAGGTTCATTCTCCTCAAGAGTTATCTCCTGTTGCATCTCTTGAAAATTATTAGTCTCCTCTAATTGGTATAACATGAAATGGCGATTGGGGCACCTATGATGTGGGGTAAATTTTTCGTCACACCAAAAACATAGTGCCTTTTCACATCGTAACTGTTGCTCAGCTGGGGAAATTTGTTTCACTTCGTTTTGATTTTGGTTTACCATGGGTCGTGGGGTGGGACTAGGGAGTAATGGTGGTAAGGAAGGGTGTGGGTTTAATTTAGTGGTGGGTTTATAGCGAAGGGTTGGGAGTGATATCGGTGGATGTTAGGAGATGGATTGGGACGAAAATTGGGATTATTTTTATCTTCATATAGTCGAGTAAAACTAACATCATGCATCAAGCTAGGGGGGCATTGGGCTTTCACCTCTCGGTGAATATCATGTTTAAGGCCACTAATAAAACAATCACGTAATGCATCATGGGGTTCTTGTTGGGAGCGATTTGCTAAGGTGATAAACTCTGCATAGTAGTCAGGCACAGACCCTTGTTGGGTTAATTTGAAAAGTGATTCTCGTGGTGACTCAAACAATGAGGGCCCAAATTCCAGTTCAATTGCGCGTTTGAGACCCTGCCACGAACGAACAGGAAAAGTACGTTGAGTCATTTGGAACCAAGGGATTACATTACCTGTCATGTGCGTCGCTGCAATATTGACTCGCTCCTCTTCCTCAATGTTGTAGTAATCAAAATATTGATCGGCACTGAAAATCCATCCTAATGCATCGGTACCATCAAAGCGAGGTAAGTCGAACTTGAGCTTCCGGGGTTGTTGATGATGGCGTAGGTGGTGATTTTTGAATGAGTTCGAGCCATGATCTAGATCATCTTGAGAATTCGATTCTTCAAGTGTTGGCTTCTCCAATTTACTTAAAATAAGAGTAACTGATTGCTGAATATCAACCATTTGGGGTTTACCCTCTGCAGCCATGCGAGGAATCTCTAGTGAGTTGTTTTCAACGAGTTCCAACAATTTCTTAATATAAGATTCCATTGTCTTCAACCTTGTTCCATCGGCCATGTTGAATGAAGCACCAATTGATAAATGTAGTTTTTCTTTAAGGGAAGCTCGCGGAAAATGCAGTGTAATATAATAAGTTGTAATTGTAACAGTAGCAGAGCAACAATTGTGAAATGAAATATATGGAATATATGATAGAAGTATTTAAAGTAATAATTTTTCGAAAGGAAATGATCCCCAAGTATCTTTGTTGATCACCTTGACACCTGGAATCAAGAATGAATACACAAACTTAGAAAGGAAAGAGAAGAGAAAATCCCCCTAAGGAGCCAAAAGGAAGAGAGAGAAAAAATACTACACAATGCCTAACAAATAAAATCCCTCAGCTGCATATTTGTAACCTAGGGTATATGGCTCCTTCTTGGTCCCGCAATGACAAGATCACCCTTCACTTGTCCTTCACAATTAATTGAATTTGGCTCTGTTATTGTGCCTTACTAAGGTGTATTATTATTGACTTCTTCCTCCACGTTATTAGCCATCTCATCTCTTATTTTGTTGCCTCTATTCCTAACAACACACTAGGAGCGAAGATTTTATGCTTGATTTATGTGAAATTGATATGCATGATGTTACTGAAGAAAATAAACATGATTCTACTTCAATAGAGGATGTAAATATGTGCCATCAATTAGAAAAATGCTAAGATTACTCATCAGAATTGGAGGCGGAGAAGGAATTGAGGGTTAACAAGCAAGAGTTGTTGAAGACTAGAAAATTGAGAACAACTGAAGATGGCAAGAGGAAGATCTTGCAGAGGCTTATAATTATAACAATTATTATTAACACTCAGTCTAACAAGTAATAGTCCAATCTCCAATCATGTACATAATTAAAATAGTAAACAAACAAAATTATAGATATTATGATACTAAACATTTACAATATTTTCACTAATAATTATACTCTCCTGGGCATTTAACAAATTTATTATTCGGGTAAAACTCACCATAAATATTAGCCGCTATCTTGATGGAGTAGCTGGTCCTTGCTGAAAAAAAAAGTATCTTAAAGTTATGTTAATCACCTGGAAAAAAAATTAAAATAAAAGCAAAGGAAACAATCACCAAGGATTATTATAAATTTGAGAAATAATATATTATCAATTTTGAATAGTGACCTAATACCACTATGCTAAAGATTTAAAACATGGTAAACAATTTGTTCTAAAAGATATACAAACTCAAAACTTTGATATTGGATTGTACAAAGAACTTTGATAACTTTATCAACAAAATATAATTTATAATATTAAACATTAATCAGATAACTCATCAAAATATATAGCCTTTTTTAGTGGACTCGGACTTTACGATTATGAACCCAACTCGTGCGCGTGTTGAGGTTTCAGAGAGCAAACGTGATGTCCAAACAAGTGTAAATCTCGCAAGTTAAGTAGAAAGTCATGCAAGTTGAGGTTACATAGAGTAAATTTGGGCTGGAAGCTAAGTCAACTGGCGTGAGCTCAAAGACAAATCGTGTTAGATCAAGAATGATTTACGTCTCAAGATTTTGATTAATTACAAGACAGACGAAACCAAGCTACCCAAGACTTGCTAAGACGAAACCAGCACAGATGGAACAAGACCCTTCAAAGTGAAGATCTGCGTCTGTCCAAAAGCCAAGTCATCAGACGATACATGCACAGACGGAAGAGGACTGCTCAAGCTTAAGTCCTTCGTCTGTCCAAAGAGCGAAGTCTAAGACGATAGGATGAGACGAAACAACAACAACTGAAGACTGAAGTATCATATCGTCTATCCAAAAGCTGAAGTCAGGATGAGTCATTCGTGCCAAGATTTGAGAAGCATCCAAGATCAGTATAGGGATTCGAGCTTACACACCCAAGTCAAAAAGGTCTCTACCTTTTGTCACATCTCTGTACAAGTCAGAAATAGTACTGCGCACAACCTAGTCCGCTATATCCGCTGCAACTCAACATCAATCAATCAAGTACAACTGACAACCTTTTTGGAAAGCTCTCTAGAAGATCTCTCAACGACTCTCACCGGCATTCAAGTGAGTCTAACGGCTATTTGAAGAAGATGCCTATAAAAGGACTTCACACCTTCAAGAATCAGTTGGCGAATACGCTTATCTTCTTCTATCTCTTAAGGATTCGCTCAAAATCTCTAATTGTGCTATATTGTAAACACCTCTCTGCGTAGAGGAAAACTTTGTTTTTCATAACATCTTTCAAAGCCCACTTGTGTGGCATTTTAGCTTGAGGAGGCTGCGTTCCAAAGAATACCTCTTGTATTAGCCTGTGGAGACTGGGTTCAAAGAATACCTTGTTGGTTTAGCCTGAGAAGGCTGGGAGCAAAGAATATCTTGTAATAGCCAGAAGTGGCTGGGTTCAAACAATACTTGTAACCTTTTCACGGTTTGTAGTGAAAACTCAGTGGTTGTTGAGTAACTGGACGTAGTCTTGAATAGACGAACCAGTATAAAAATAACTGTATTTATTTTTGTTTCGTCTGATCAACTAACAGGGGATAATCACATCATAACGTCTGTTCATTAAAATCAATCTTTCAACATAAACTTTGTTTCGTCTGAACAGCTTTGTAACCCACAAACGAAAGGAATAAATTTTTTAATTAACACAATTCAACCCCCCTTCTTATGTTTATCTTTTACAAATCGCACGAGTTGATGTAACAGAAAAGAATGGTCAACCACTAGAGCTTTAACTCGCACGAATTAAGTCTCAGCTCGTTCGAGGTTTGTTTCTCTACATGTTTTCTCTTGTTTTTTGACTTTTTTTAACTCCTGAAACACTTAAAAAAAACAATTATAAAGTTCTATAACAAAGTATTGTAATTTAAAGTATTAATTAATTGTTTTGGCTCGCTTAAAAATGTTTAATGGACAATTCCTTTTTAAGTGTATGCCGATATCTATTTTTGTGAGTTATCAATCATGTCCACCGATGAATGGATTTCCACGCCTGACACAAACAACCCTCTCATTAATTAAGGTTGGAATGTATCTAAATGCAAAATTTTGGCACCAACCTCAACCTATAAATACATCATGAAATTTCTTGAAATTCTAATAACATTTTCACTTAAACCCCTCGATCACTTAAATTCTCTTAACCCTCAATTTTATTAACTTGAACGTCGGAGTATTCTTGTTACTACTCCCCTCCTTACACGTCAAGATCAAACGAGAGAAATTCTTAACCAAACTCTCTCGGAGCACCCTCGACAGCCCCGACCAATCTCTCACTTTGTGTCCCAAAGTTCAATTTTTGTAAGAATAGGTACCATGGATCGAGGAGGAGTTCCTCTGCACCCTCTTATTTTTCTTTCGTCAACCCTGATTTATAATAAGATGATATAAATATTTTTTATATATTTTCTGAAAAAATGAAGTATGAAAATATATATGTAGATTTGTAAATCTGGAATATCTTGTACCCCTTCCAAACATCTCCGTACACCCACTTCAGCGAAAAACTCCCGACAGCCCAAATTCATTTTCAGTTGAGCCGAGCAAGAACCCAAAGAAATAAATGGGCCTAAATTTTAATAATCCAACATTGTAGTCGTATGGAGTTTGTGTAAAACAATTTAAGCTTAAATATATTTTTAATTTCTTAATATGATATTCCTGTTCTAGTTTTGATAAAAATGTATTTTTAATCTCTGGTACCTGTAAAATATAGAAATGGTGAAACTCCACACCTGCCCATATTTCGTTTTAGAATGTTACTTATCTGAAAATCTTGATTAAGGTTGTTTAATGTTTATCGTAAAAAAAGTTCTTAACTATAGTTCAAGAATATTGCTAGCTTGCTATTGTTTGCTACTAACAGCCAAAAGCCACTAGTATTATCGGGACTGCTTCCCATGAAATGATGAAACTTCAATCATGTGTCTATTTTTTTACTTTTTATTTTTTTGCTTTTATGACCATGATCATTGTCGAATGTCATTGACTTCTGGTACCCATTTTATTTTTAAATTAGGCTATTACACAATGCAATGGGCATCCATTTTCTCCAAGTTCAAGCAATACACTAGAAAGTATGTAGATTAACTTTTTTTCTCTCAATCTACATTTGTTCGATTTCCAACTTCCAACGTTCAAAAAATTTGTAAGGTGGGGGCCAAGTTGTCGGTCCCAGAAAGATAAAACCTAAAAAGGGTTGTTGATCACTTTGTTTAGGTTCTATAGTAGGATACAAAATACTATTCATCATGCTGGGACCATCATGCATGTGTCATGCACATACCCCTCCAAATGACCGTTTGAGACACAAAAACACATATGCTTTACGACAATCGCGATTGGCAACACCATTCGACGTGGGCAAGGAAGATAAGATTCTGACATTTAAGAAAATAATAAATAATACTGAAACGGTAATGAATTTGATCTTTAGACTTGGTTCTCCTTTACCTCGATTAGCAAGAACATCTTTACCCCAAGTTGGTAAAATTGTTCTAGTTAAGAACACCCATTAAAGGAAAATTTAGTGAATGATTAAATTAACATTAATAAAATTGATTTTTTTCATTAAAATTGATTTTAAAGTTAGATAATTTTTATTTAAATGTTTTTATCATAAAATTAATTTTTTAGTCAAATTTAGAACAATTTTTTTATATAAAATACAAGATTATTTAAAGTTGCTTAATTCAAAATTAACTATAGACTAAGAATCAATTATAAACATTGTAAAAAAAATCAATTATAAAGTCTTCTATAAATGTAAAGTTAAATATGTAAAAATTTGTATAAAATTAATTTTATATTTGACACATACTTTATATTAATTAATATTCAATAATGTACATAGTATCTGTCAAAAAAAAAAATAATGTGCATGGTAAGTGTTAATTTAACTGAGAAAGAGATAGGCTAATCGGCACTAGCACAAATCCCAAGAGTTGAGAGCGAAATGGGGCATTTACGAAGAGAGTCACGGGTTGATAGTTGGACTTTAAGGACATGAGAACAGTACCTGAGTATCTCACTCTGATATTCGAAGCCGAAAAGAATATGACCCACATCACATGTCTTAGGGTATTAGAATTTCACCCTGCTTAGTTGACAATACTCTCTAAATTTTAATTTCAAATTTATTAAGACTTCACATGATCATTAAACTTCCAAATATTTATTAATACGTTTAATATGTAGTAACGGAGAACCGTAATGGGGTGGTAACAATACAAACTGATAACCAGATAGTCATATAATCAATTAACCTTTAACTATGCATAGGAAAAAAAAAAAAAAAAAGAATAGTAAAAGAACACACACAATAATTACTCTATTACTAAACTTCTTATAGAAAATCATTTATCATTTATAATCAATTAGTCTATCTGAAAAACCACAATTCATAATTTTACATAACCAAGTGCAACACCTATGGAATTACATAATATTATTATAAAAAACGCACAATACTATTACATAATGCTACAAGTTAATACAACTATAATATGTAGGTAATTTGATTTTAACAATAACACCAAACTATCACATTATTTTCTCTCATATTTGAGTCTCACAGTACCACCTGCAACATCATTGGCAGAAGCAAATTCAGTCAATTGTGCAACATTAATTCATATAGATTTAGTGTAATTAATGTTTTTATTAATAGGAATAATAACAGGTGAATCTTGTGTTGTAAATTCAGCAGTAAGTTTTGTCTGACAAACTTATTTATAATGTTAAAGTTGAGATTGTATTTTTGATTAAATAACAGTATAAACAACACCTTAAACATTGTATCTAACTTTTATCCTCAGAAAAATACATACTAACAAGTGACCGTTAGACGAGGAAGATTTTATGAGTTCTAAAACTAGAAAATTATATGTATAAAGTAACAGTACACCTATCTTAATCAATCATAAGATACCCAAATAGCCTCACCTATAAATATTCTAAATACACCTCTCACTAATTGATCTGCTTTTGAACTTCCACACTGCTAGCTATACGTTCAATCACTCTATTTTGCGCGCATTCAATGCTATTACAGTGTTACCTTATGGCACCTCTCTTTCTCTCACTGCAAAAGTTTATGCTTTTCATCAGTATCTTATTGCATGCAACAAAAGTGACATGCACTACTTACCACGACACCACCCCCAAAATAGTCTCTTCCACAAATTCTTCAAACTGCTTCCGACCCATCGGACACCGAGTAATCACCGTTGATGTTAACGGCGGCGGACATTTCCGATCAGTTCAAGCCGCCGTCGATGCGGTCCCGGAGAATAACAGAATCAACGTCCTTATTCAAATAAGCGCCGGATATTACATGTATTATTCTTCTCCTAATTCACACTTATGTATTTCCCTCTTCACTAATAATTTGGATAACTTAAATGTCCATATTTTATTTTAAAAACATAAAATAGGAACTCTTTAAGTTTTTTTCTAAAGCATTTTTATCCCGAAAACTAAATTATCAAATTAATATCCGAAGAGTTTACTAATTTAACTTCTTAGAGTCATGCCAATATATATTGGGAAATTGATCTTTCACTCTCCATTAAAAACTGTATATAGATAAATGTTTAGTTAATGACTTCAATATATATTTTTTATTAATTTTTTTTAAAAAATTTATAATATGTGTATCGGAGTTGTCAATTAAACATTTCTAAAAAAATTATATAAGTATGTTTTGTTTAGTCCAAACTCGAGACTAATAATGGTGTTGATAATCTAAGGTAATTGTTGGGTTTTGTTTGTGTTAATAAAAATATAAGCAAGTGGGTTAATTTGGGTGCAGAGAGAAGGTGGTGGTGCCCGTAACTAAGCCTTACGTTACATTTGAAGGAGAGGGAAGAGAAGTGACGATGATAGAATGGCATGATCGGGCAAGTGATCCTGGTCCCAATGGCCAACAACTTCGTACTTACAGAACAGCTTCTGTTACTGTTTTTGCCAACTATTTCTCTGCCAGGAATATCAGCTTCAAGGTTAAATGAATTCCTTCAACTTACTTACACTCTTCCTTCTCCTCAATATATATGTCTTTTTCTGAACCCAATGAGTCCACATAATAGCTGAAAATTTAGAATGAAAAGCTTTGAATTTTAATTTTACTATTGTTGCGTTAATTTGCAACAAAAAAAATAGTGTTTTTTTTTTCTCGTCACTGCTTGGAGAAATTTTATAACTGTTAACCCTAACACTATGCATTGTCACTATCAAGATATTTATTAGCAGATAGCAACTTTTTATTGCATGCATGTGTAAAGATTCTTTTTACAACAGTGCAGGTAGATACTTACAATTCATCAAATTCAAATAACAAATTAAATGAATACTAAGAAATTTTGTGTAACTACGTTATCATCTCCTATTTTTTAACCATTGAAAGAGGATTAGTGTAATAATTTTAAATGTAAAGGGAGTTGTGAAGGAAAATAAAAAAGCGGGCAGTAAGTATGTGTAATTACACGAAATGGATGTTACAATTTTAAACATTAAATCTAATATGATACATATAATTTTTCTCTAAACAAATGTGATATATATATATATATATATATATATATATATATATGTAAGTTTTTATTTTATGAGAAAAAACTTGAGTTGCGTTATAGCTATAAGATAAGATGATACTATAAGGTCAATAATTTAAGTCATAGATGGGTCCATGTACATATATTACTATTATGAACTTTGAATTTGTGGAGTGCTAGCTCGGCCAAAAAGTTTAGAATGAATGAATAATTAATAGGAAATAATGCAGAACACAGCGCCGGCACCGATGCCGGGAATGGAGGGGTGGCAAGCGGCGGCGTTTCGCATTTCCGGGGACAAAGCATATTTTTCCGGCTGTGGGTTCTATGGTGCACAAGACACTCTTTGTGACGATGCTGGTCGCCATTATTTCAAAGAATGTTACATTGAAGGCTCCATAGATTTCATTTTTGGAAATGGCAGGTCCATGTATAAGGTATAATTCATTCATTAATTCATTTCAGCACTATATATACATTCCCACTCTTTTTTTTATAACACTACTCATGTATTAACTTATCGCATACCAATTAAATCTAAATAATAAAATGTACATTATTAAAATAAGTTAGTGCTCCATCATTTTTTTTATCAACTTTGAGTAAGATCAGTAGAGTAACAATTTTAATTTGGATAGAGTTAGTGGAAAGCACGTCACATGGTTGCATGAAAAAGGGTATGAGCTTTTTGCCAATTTGCTATATATTAACGTCTCCCTGTTTCAGCATACTCGTCACTCATCTAAAACATGCCATACACTTTAGATTCTTTTAACATTTTTTTTAAAAGACAAAATTTCGAGAGGTAAATAATAATCATCAGCATTACAATTCTTCAGCTTTTAGGCTAAAGAAGGATTTCTGGCCTTATAGTTTTACGACAAATAATTGATTATATCGTATATAATTCATTTTATTTTTGACTTTATGTGTGTTTGTTTAGATGTAAACAAAAAATAGGAGTATTATTTTTTTCTCGCGCGGTTTTAGCCTCTTCCTCGTGCCGGGAGCATGTTTCTAACTTTTACAGCTTTATTATTGCTTTTTCGGCTTTTTGTTTCATCATGCCTATGTATGGCTTGAAAATTGGATTGAAAGCTCTTTTTGAATTTTCGTACCTACTCACACACGTGACTTCATTATGCTCAATTCTCAAAGCTTGTTCTTTTATTTAATACACCACTTTCTTGATATTTTCTTTCTTTATTTTCTACCATTTTTCTTTACTCATTTTAATCATTCTCTTGTTTTCTTGAACTTTTTTGACAGAGAAAAATATATACAAAAACACTTTGTCAAAGTTTAGATAAATGTATAAATATAAAGTGAATAATCGGTTTATATAATGAAGTTTTAAAAAATATACATTTCAACGTAAAGCTAAAAAAAATGTAGATAAACGTAATGATGATATTCTAAAATATACATTTCTTTAATATATATTTTTAAAAAATAATGATGTTCTAAAATGAAACTACTTAGCAAAAAAGTATAGAAATATGTGCATAAAATCAATTCACATGCATCATAGTTTGGGCCCGTGGAAGGAGGTAAGGATCTCTCAAAATTCAAAGAATGTAGATCAACATAAAAATAGTTTGACGTGTGAAACTGGTTGGCGTGTAATTTTATTAGGAGATAGGAACACAATTTTAATACTAGAATGATAGCATTTAAGTGTATTGAATCAATGATTGGTTCAGGATTGCGTGCTCCACTCAATTGCAACGAGGTTCGGGTCAATAGCAGCCCAAGACAGGAATTCCCCATACGAGAAGACGGGCTTTGCATTCGTACGGTGCAAAGTGACGGGAACAGGCCCAATTTACGTGGGCCGTGCAATGGGCCGGTACTCTAGGATTGTCTATGCCTACACCTACTTCGACAACATAGTTGCACATGGTGGTTGGGATGATTGGAACACTTCCAACAACAATAACAAGTAAGACCCGAAACTCATATAAATTTTTATGGTCTTCTCTAACCTTTATCTTTCTTGGGTGCTTCTAGCACCATGTACCCAAATAATAAGTGTTAAGAGAATATTAGTAATCGTGTTAGCTCATGCACAGTTTATTTCGGCTATCTTTCATTTCTTAAAAGCATACTTCTTTGTACGTGTTCATACCTCAGGACTGTGTTCTTTGGAGTGTACAAATGCTGGGGTCCAGGAGCTGCAGCTTTACGTGGAGTTTCACTGGGTCAAGAGCTAGATTTCGAGTCTGCACATCGGTTCCTAGTCAAGAGTTTTGTCAACGGGAGACATTGGATTGCACCCTCTGATGCATAGCAAATTGCTACTCCAATCAATTGAAAACAAACTAGACATTGCACAATTACAGTCTATACAATATCATTGGTGTTTAACTATAGGAAATTCATTCATTCATTCAATCTTTGATAAGAGGCCATTGTTCCGTAACTGAGTAGTATACTCGAGGCCTGATTTATTTATTGATTATTCTTTTATCACTTTCAAATGCAATAAATTCTTGATTCTTTTATTATGAGTTGAAACAAAAATCCGTGTTTATCTTGGGAGTTAGAATTACTGCAATCTCTAGGTGATTAATATATGGGTAATATACAGGACAAAATGAATTATCATTACTCATGGACATCACATTTAGGGATCTCGAGATTGATGGAAAATGATTTTCAAGAGAATCAGAAAGCAAGTTTTCTTAGCAACTAACCCTTCGTAATATAATTGCTTGCAGAAAATGTTAATAGAAAAGCCCTCATCATATACAACCTTAAACAGAGGCTTCAAGTGTGGGTTCCCCATAAGCATGTAAAATTTTAGTAAGGAAAAACATTGTAGTGCATAAAACTACTTTATTCTGACAAGTGAAATGTTCCTAAGAACCTGTAAACCAGTAAGCTGCCACGTATAAATAGGGAAGAAATAGCTTCACATTATACAACAATTTGGCTGAGACTCACGCATCTCTGGAGATCTGCAGTAGAAAATGTTCATATCAGTTGATGCACAAACAAGAAATGTAGGAGCCAAGTTTCCAGTAAAGCTATAAGAATAGAATGACAATGTATGCTGCCAAGAAACTTGTTTCTTTTTCTAAAATAATATATAGGAAACTATCCTCATGGAGAGGGGAATAGGTAGCCTAGTGGAGGATCAAAGCTCTGAAATTGATGGCTTATTCCTCAACTAGGGTCTAGTCAATTCTACATAAAACCATAGCATTTTCTATGATGATTCAATACCCATTTCAGCAGTAATAATTCATTGCAAGTTAGATCACTAAATTCTACTACATTTAATGTGACATGCAATGCTACTACCCCGCACCCATAACAGAAAAGACAGATTTTGTAGATTGTAAGTAGCCAGTGCCCAATTTTTTTTCTGTGAATAGTGAGTATCAACCATAAGATAAACTTCAAATTTATTTCTATGGATACTAATATATTAAGCATCACCCTTCAACTTAAACCTATTAATCAAAACTTAAAATTGCAAGACAAATCATTCATTTATTAGAGTACTTAGGGAGTGAAAAATAAACCAATGCATATTATGCATGAGTGTCTTATTTCGAAATAAATAAATAATTATTAATGTTACAGCTGCATAGTGGGATACACACCAAAATGTGCTCTAAGCTTGCATTTTCAAGATTCCAAGGAAACTTACAACTGGCCAAGATTGGCAAAATCGAAATCCGGAGCCACCTCCTGGACAATATCTTTTGGTGGTTGTCCACACTCTTGCATTTTCTGCATGAGCTCAACAATCTTGTTGAAGTTTCCAGGATCATTTTCATAAACTTCATTAAGATTTTGTATCAGTTCATATTGGTGTGAATAGCGTTCATAATCTTCTTTGCTTAAGCTGGTTTTGTGTTCTTCCAACCACTTAGGATACTTTTCAGCTATTTCATTCATTGGTTCTTGAAGAATCTCCTTGGACAGAAGTTGCTGCATCATCGTCTCCACAATAGAATCCATGTCCTAAATAAATTGATAAAATTATTATCATCAAATCCAGGAAAGAATGTCAAGATACAGTATGCTCATGATGAATTATTACAAAATGGCACAGGAACTAGATACATTATCTTTGATGACCTTATTCACTTGCTTCGTCACAGTAAAAACTAAATATCAAACTTGCCAAATAATTTTGGTTTCATTCACTTCTCCCTCATCTCATATTAAACAGAAGATATAATAGAGGCTAAGTTCGTAAATGAAGTACAAGGAAGTACTCCAGGCCTCAATGTTTGCTTTACTCGGCCATCATCTGTGATTACTACTCAATAGTCACTTCTCCATACAGACCTAAGCAAAAGTACACATCAAAGTTCGTACACTCAAAATTTCACTTAATTTTCATTCTCCTAATTAATATATTCCAACTTGAACTCTTCATATATTTTTGGACATCTTTTAGAGAAAAAAAAAAAGAAGCTATTGATATCGAAGAAATTGGAAATATCATACTACAGGGTTTATAAGTTTAGGTATATAGTATCAATATTACGAAATGATGCAGAAACTAATGAAGATGTACAAATAGAATACAAGTTAGGTGGTTAAAATGAAGAAAAGCATTGGGAGTTATTTGTGATGGTAAAGTATGGGCCAAACTCAAAGGAAAATTTTTCCCTACTATATGACCAAAAGACCACACAAGAAAGGATAGGGCACAAAATGATTACAGAATCGAGATTCGAAAAAATAATAAAAAATTGAATATGGTGGTTTAGACCTGTGCAAAGAAGTTAGTTCATCAGACACACTGGTGGAGAGTAGATGCATAGTCTTGTAGAAGGAGACCAAGGACATTAGAAGAAATTATTAAAAGGGGTCTCATGGTGTTGGTAAATAATATTGCTAGAAATTTGATTTTTAACCAAGTCTAATGGGTTGTCATCCATGTAGCTGATGTCACCTACTAAGACTACTGTTGTTGACTTCTTGTTACTGTAATGTTTGGGCTATAGACAGAACCAAACCCCAACAAAAGGAAAGCTGAAAAAACATGACCAGGTTTACATATAAGTCCAAAATTGACAGAACAAACCAAATGAGAAGACATGAGTGATGGGCACTAAACTAGATGGTCTGCACAATTTTTGCTATTTATAATTTGTAAATAAATCTTTGCAAACCGATTTGCAATATGAATTTAACTGCATTTGCCTATTAAACAGGTAGTGGGTAAATAATATATACCATTCATTTAATTTGGCATTAATTTAGCAGATCCTATTTCATGGTCCACAGGTGGAACACTTTTTGTGATCACCTTCGATGACACCCCTCAATAACAGTGTTGTTAAATGGTGGCGCCATGTCCATGGCAGGTTTTTTGCAAACGGCCATAAGCAATTTGTGAAGAGGGGCCCCCTACGACGGCACCATAGGCCGCAGTGGCATGTTTATATGCCAGAATTTTGACCTTTCAGTAGCTGCCATAGATAACAATGCTCAATAACCATCTCTTCATCACCACTCCATACATAATTAAGCACACACTTCTATCACAAACAGGACACACCAACCAGGCCACAACTCATGATCATCCAACACAAAAGCAGACAATTAATGACTAGGAGTGCAACACAGAAAATGACAATTGAATATCATTTTATTCATATTTCCAGAGGATCTGGACCCAATAGGTGACAGATTAGTCTCCTTGTATAGAAGGCTTATGTTTTTCCATACACAATGATCAAACTAAAGACCCAAGTTCCTTCCTCTTAAACCAAGTGACAAACACATGTTGACGATTCTCAAATTCTATCTTGAAAGAGTATAAATGGGTTTCAAAAACCAGTCTGTGACCATTATTTCAGCCACAATGCCGCAGTTTCTGGAGTCAATGCCACCACAATTGTGGCCGCATCTGCTGCATTTGTCTAGAATTTCCCGCAATAGCAAGAAAAAGTCATATTAGACATATTTGTTCACAATATCCACGAAACACCGCATTGGGCATATTTGTTCGCAATTTACCACAATACCAAGGAACGCAACAATACTGCAAACTGACACCAGAATTTAAAACCTTACATGTTCAAACTGTGAGACTCCATGAGAAGATACAAAACACAAAAACAACCAACTGCCCGCCACCGTTATTCACCTCAAAACTAGATAACATTACAGAGTTTAACCACTTTGACAAGACAATTAATCATTAACTGATATGTAGAACAAATTGGTATGAAGAAGAAAAGAATAGAATAGAATAGAATACCTGAGAGCCAGCAAGTTGTTCAAACTGTTTGACCAAATCTTCAATGACGGCATCTTTACCGAAATCATCGGAAGGGTTTGGGGACACAGACTCGATACCTTTGACAGCCTCTCTGGTCTGCTCCCTGAGCTTGTTCAGCGCCTCCGACACGTGGCTATCTTTGGAAACCCTCTGTTTCCCCTTTTTCTTCGTTCTCAAATCAGGTAAACCCATCCCCAATCCTTGAACCCCCGAAGGACTCTCCTTCTTGTTCGCACTTGCTTCCCTACTTACAACAACACAATAAACAAGCTCCAATATTCACTACAAATAAATAAATACATAAATAAAATTACATGGAGAAAGGGGTAAAGAAAAACCTAGGAAGCGAAGGATTGAGGTTGAAGGATTCGAAATCATCCAGAGCACCTGAAATTATTGAGTTTCAGAATTCAGAATTCAGATGGACAAGACGATTAAATAGAAAACTAGAGACTTCGTGTTTGTGTGTGTGTGTGTGTGTGTGTGTGTGAGGAAGAGAATATACTATCGAGGAGTTGGTCGAGGTCTTGGGGAGAGTCTGCCATGGTTGTAACTTCGTAAGCGCTCTTCGCCTAAATTAATACTCACTATTCCTTCTTCCCTGTGTATACCATGCTATGCTGCTTCTCATCCTATTTCAATTATCGTCTTCTCTTGTCATTTACCATATTAATATTTTCATTTCATTATTTTCAATATTCCTAATAAAGTTGCCCTATTCTGTAATTTCATTTTGTTTCATTTCTGTGTATTTTTTACTTTTCTTTTACTATTATCTTTAAATATTTTAAATGCTTTAGTTCCTTTTTTGATATTTTTAATGCTAATATTCAGTATTCCTTTTGTAATTTTTTAAAATACTTTATTAAAATAGTATTGGAATTAAAAGAACATTAAAATTAAATTTAGAGGTAGAAATAAAATATAATTGATTGAAAGGAATATGTTGTAAAATTAAATTATGCGGATAAAGAGTAATAATGATAATTTTAAATAATTGATAAATACATGTTTGTCTAATGATAACCATCTTCTACGGATTCGGCTTATAAAATATAATAATAATCATTTTTTAATAAGTATATTATAATTAATTTTATATTTTATAATATATATATATATATATATATATATATAAATGTTTGGTGGTCAATTTTAATTATCTATAAAATATAAAAAAAGAAAAAATAAAGAAAATATTTTTTTATTTATTTATTATGAGTTAACCGGGTGATTATTTAAAGTTTTCTATCAAATATATACATGAAAAGACGCCGATATGAGTTGTTCTCAATATGCAAGCAAATGATTCGTGTTTGAATATGTGACAATTATTGAACCTAACAAATATATCATTTAAAATAGATTCTAACTTATAAGAGAATAAGTATTTTTATCTTTTAGTGTGTTCATCCTTTTGTAAAACCCATACGTCATCATAATACAAACATAACCGACATTACTTACTTTGATTCCAATGAAAAAGGAGGGACAAAAATAATAAACGAAAGGGAAAATCAAAACCTAGATAAACATTGTATACTGTTGTTGATCCAAATTTTCCTTACCTCTCGAACACGATAATGTGAAGGGCAAAAACGAGAAATGGACGTGGATGATTAAAATCATGTGAGATTTAGGTTCTGGGTTTAAAAATCCAATTACTACCAGTGGTTGAGTTGGGTAAAAGATAATAAACTCATGAGTATCCAAACCCAACTAAATCAAACATTTTAAACATGAACAAAACTTGCGTACAAGAGACATTTATGTCACACTTTAACCATGAGCTAAACGGAATATTTATGAATGGGTTGATCTTGAAAAAAACACAAAATTGTACTTCAACTAATTTAAGAAGATTAAAAAAATTATTAATTTGAGGAGAGATTCACTTATTTTGATAATAATTTTAAAAGTAATTACTATTTAATTAAAGTAGTGTTATTTAAACTGGAGGTCATAATTTAAATTAATAGTATGTAATTTCTTAAAAAAAAAATCCGAAGTAGTGAAAAGAAGAGAAGGGAGATAAGGGTGTGGCGTGTTTGGGGGACGCAGGAGGAAGCAAATGGGTACAAGCATTGGCGTTGGCGCCGCAAAAACAATATCAATAGCAATAGCAGCGAGGCAGCATGTGAGCGCAAAAGCTTATTACGCAGCAACAACTAGAACAGCACTTGCTTTTCTCTCATTCCGTAAACCTCTCTTTCTTCGCTCTTCTCTTTTCCCCTCGCGCCGCTCCTTCTGCACCACCGCAACGCTTCGCATTTCCGACGCCAACAGAGTCGGAGAATTCCGCAAGAAGCTTAGGGTTTCCGAAATCAAAGAACGCGATGGCGTTGACATGCTCGGTCGCAACCTCGTCGTCCAGGGCTGGGTCCGCACTCTTCGCCTTCAGAGTAGCGTCACTTTCATCGAGGCAAGATTTTAATTGCAATTAATATGGATTCGTACTTACATTGCAATTGCTGATTGAGTCTTGCGTAATTTGGTGATTGTGTTTAGATTAATGATGGTTCGTGTCTTTCTAACATGCAATGTGTGTTGAGTTCGGAGGCTGAAGGTTATGATCAGGTATGCTTGCTTTTTAGTTATGGTGTTGTTTGTGGCTTTTTCTTACTCTATATTGAAGGTTTGGAGATTGTTATTAGGTAGAGTCTGGTTTGGTTACCACTGGTGCTTCAGTCTGGGTGCAAGGAGTTGTGGTGAAGAGTCAGGGTTCGAAGCAGAAAGTGGAATTGAAGGTCGACAAAATAGTACTGGTTAGTTGGTTCTCCTTTCTTAACAAGTTCTCTTTTAACATATTAATGCATTTCATTTCTCTCTGACTTTATGTGCATTTTTGCGTTTTTCCCATTTGCCTATATATTCCAACATCATGCTGTAGAAATTTCTCTTGTACTATGTATTGGAATCATAGCTGCTATTTGTTTTTAAACATTTCGAACATCTTCCTGTGCACCTTTATGCGTACACATTACCAATGTGGGGACAGTCGCATTGGCTCCATAATAAGAGTTGCTCTGGTATACTGGAACTGCTTATGAAAATAGTTGCTCTAAGCTTCTTAATTTTAATGAATTAATCTTTGTTTGATTTATCAAGTCTAAAATATGATTTACACCTCTAACTTCTTTTCGCTGCTTCCATTATGCTTTTACTTGGTTTTTGCTTGAGTTAATGTAAATGGAAATGCCAGGGGCAACTATTCTGTATGGAAACAGTCTTGTGACTGAAATTACCTGTAGTGCTGCAAGTGATTATAGTATACTTGATTTTATTTTTCTCCTTTAATGGTCCTGCATTAGACTTGCTGCATGTTTCGAACTTAGTTTATTTTAATACTTAACTTCAAGCTGGCTCATGCAAGACTCTGGCCTTACAATTTCAGATTGGCAAGAGTGATCCCTCCTTTCCCATCCAAAAGAAAAGAGCCAGCAGAGAATTTCTAAGAACAAAAGCACATCTTCGTCCAAGGACAAATACTTTTGGTGCAGTATGGTTTCCTTTTTTTTTTGGGCATATTTATACATTGCCTACTTATGCCTTTATTTCATTATGAAAAAAAGTAACAATTCATTAATCTATTTTAGTTTGAATCTTTTGTCTTACATATTACTATATCATTTTTTTTTTGTGATGCAAAACAATTCAGGTTGCAAGGGTTAGGAATGCACTGGCATATGCTACACATAAGTTCTTCCAAGAAAATGGATTTGTGTGGGTCTCGAGTCCTATCATCACAGCTTCAGATTGTGAGGGAGCGGGTGAACAGTTCTGTGTTACTACCTTGGTATTCACAATTCCATGAGTACCTTCCTCTTTATGTGAACATTTTTAATCAAATTATATGTTATTGATGCACTCTGGTCTCAAGGGCTCAATTCTTTGCTCCTCTTCCCTGCACCACCAAAACATGTCATTAGTAGGAAATTTGTTAGAAAACCATGGTTGGTCGAGGAAGCAGTCCTGCATTCCCAATTACTATGAAATAGACAAGAAAATTACACATTCAATTCACAGTAGAGCACAATAAAACCTTTAAGGGAGGATATCACGTTATCTGTTACATTTAGGCTGTGATCAGAAGAAGGTATGGTTTTAGCTTAGATTCTGGAGCAGGAGGGGACCTGTGGGGATGCTGCTCTTTGGCTTCTTGAGAAACACTGGTTAACATTAATTTAGCAACAACCATATCTCATTATAAGCTATCAGCCACATGAGTCAATCAATATCATTGAACTCCATCAAAAAACAAAATTTAGTAAAACTATTTGAAGCAAATCTTTTTAAATCGTTTTTCCTAATTTTTTCTTTGATCTAGTCACCCTTGTCTGGAAATTATTCTCAATAGTTCGAAATTAACAAATCTTATGCAGCCTGAATTTATTCAAATTCATTATTATATATAGGTTTTGAGCTTTATCTAAAATGCGTCTCAGGACTTGCAGTGTTCATTACTTTGTTTACCACTAGTCACTACTTATAGCAGCTCTGATATTTTTCCCCTAAACTAAAGAAGTTTGTTTCCATAATTTAAAAATGATGCAAGGATAGTGGTATAATCTGTTGTAAGCACTGATTTCGTGTTTTATTGAACATTTCGTTTTGGATTTTTCTCTCTTCAATTTACAGATACCAAGTTCTCTAGATACTACTGATTCTCCTGTTGATGTTATTCCTAAAATGAATGACAGATTAATTGACTGGTCGCAAGTGAGTCAGATTCATGCCCTACTCTTTTGATATAAGTTGTCAATATCTAACAAGTGTGCGAGGTGGTTATTGTATTATTTGTACTAATCTGAAGTATTGCATGCATCAGGACTTCTTTGGAAAACCTGCATTCTTGACTGTTTCTGGTCAACTCAATGCTGAAACTTATGCTACTGCTCTCTCTGATGTACATCGTCACCTTCTCTCTCTCTCTCTTATTTTTTACTTGTTTTTATGTTCTATAGAATCTAGTGTTTTAGAATTGACAATTGAAAAAAACTTTGAATCTTGTACTTGTACAGGTGTATACATTTGGTCCTACATTCCGAGCAGAAAATTCTAACACTTCAAGGCACCTGGCTGAATTTTGGGTCAGTGATTTTTTTTTTCTTGTGTTAAGTTTGAATAAACAAGAACTGGAGTATGCATCCCTTTTTGTTTCTAAGCTAACGAGTCTTTTTTATTAGTTGTTATGCATGTATAATGGAACTATAATTTTTTTCAGATGATTGAACCAGAGCTTGCGTTTGCTGATCTGAATGATGACATGGCTTGTGCAACTGCTTATCTCCAGTTTGTAGTATGTTTACATTCCACAAATACCACAAAGTTGTTATGGTCTTTAGATTATGTTTGCAAAGCTTAATTTTATATTATTTCTTCATATTAAAGCTTGTGTCCGTCATGCTCTTGTTTCTTCAAGATAAGGTACATTCTTGATAACTGCAAGGAAGACATGGAGTTTTTCGATACATGGATTAATAAAGGAATCATTGCTCGCTTGAGTGTATGAGTTCTCAGTGTAACTATCATATTGCTGTCCTTTATCTGATTTGTACCTAGATGTATTAATTGTAATAACCAGTTTGATCTCTTTGTATTATTTTTATTTCATTATAAAAGGATGTAGCAGATAAAGATGTTGTGCAAATAACCTACACTGAAGCAATAGATCTTCTGTCAGGGGCAAAAAAGAAATTTGAATTCCCGGTAACTCACTATATATTTCATTTTCAATAATTCTTTTGAATGTGCAGTTACCTTTGTCCAGTGCTTCATCTTTTGTTTTTTTCTATCCCATGAGCATCTTTCAAAATCAAACATGGAACAAGTATTTTTGTGCTGTATAGTGTATATTGTTTAGCAAATCTAACACACCAAGAGGATGCTTGTAACTGCTCTTTTGTTTGCTGTTCCCACCCCTTGGACGTTCTGTGTCTGATCCTTGCCTGCATTTCATTCATAATCTGTCATCTGCTAAAATTATTATTCTCAATGTCATTTGTTGATCCTTGTAGCTGGCCCCAACTAACGACTCAAGATTTTTCTCATTGTTGTATAAGCTTTATTTTTCTTGGGTGAAATAACTTGATTTGTGAAGTTGTTCCAGTTTGTTTGTATTTGACATATTTTTCTACTCGCATTCCTAGGTGAAATGGGGTTGTGATCTGCAGAGTGAACATGAGCGTTATATAACTGAAGAGGCATTCAGCGGATGCCCTGTGATAATCAGAGATTATCCAAAGGTATGCCGCACTCCCCCCTCATCTTCTGGACATAGCATATGGAAAACATTAGAGGATAGCATTGAAAATATTTTTTAAAATGGGTGTCAATATAAAGAAAGACCTAGAACTTTTGACCTCGGAGGCAAGATATAAATCCACAAATCTGAAAGAAATGGCTGATAAAATAGAGAAGTAACATTCTTCTGTTCAACTTACACCCCTCCCACTCCCGAAAACTATAAAGAAAAGAAATGCAAATTTTTACCTTCTGTTTTGTCATCTTGTTTACTTAAACATCACCATTTAAGTAGCTTGTAATGAGCCACTGATCAAAATTTATTAACACTCCTCTTTATGCTTCATGTTTGTGTGTGTGTGTAGATAGAGAGATGAATCAATTGTACTGAAGTTGTTGAATTTATTTTTTCAGGATATCAAAGCATTCTACATGCGACAGAATGATGATGGAAGAACAGTTGCAGCCATGGACATGTTGGTTCCAGGGGTAATTTATAAGATATCTCTTTCTTTATTATTGCTATCAAGTGGTATTTGTGAATAGAAAATTTTCAGTATTATCCAAAACAGGAGCGATTTAGGTTTAATAGTACATTAAAAAAAAAAAAAAAAAAAAAAAAAAAAAAACTTGTGCCAGAAAAATGTTATTAACTTTGGGCCTGGGATGTCTGCCTGATGGGATAAAGTGGGATTCCTATGGTATACAGCTCTTTGATTCGGGGTTGGTTCAAGCCTTGTGATTATGTACCAGTATTATGTTTTGATTTATGCACAATGCAAACTTGTGCACATGTCCTTATGATGTGTTTTCTGGTTGTTAAGATCGGTGAACTTATTGGCGGAAGCCAAAGGGAAGAAAGGCTTGAGTATCTAGAAGCTCGTTTAGATGATTTAAAGCTGAATAAGGATGCATATTGGTGGTATCTTGATTTGCGTCGATATGGTTCAGGTCAGACGCCTTATCCTCTGAATCTCTTTCCCTATCTGAACTACACTGTACAATGCATAGAACATTTTCAAAATAATAGATTACCAGTTCTTTTGCTAATCAGCTTTCTGTCTCTTTTTTAAACACTCATTCCATCTTTTAGGTCTTTTGCCCTAGCCTAAATTATCTGTCATTTCCCAAATCCTCTACAATATTGTATTTCAGAACCTGTTGCATGAATTTCACTTATGTGCTGAGCTGTGCACGAATTTGTTAAGGGCAATGTAACATATTACTGCTTCTCCACTCAACTAAACCTTGCTGCTTCAATTTCGTTTTCCGGTTATAAAAAAGTCTTATTTTAACAACCGGAGATACAATGAAAAAGATGCCAAGCCACATGTCCACTATGGAAAAAACCTAAAACAAATTTAGCTGCTTTTATCCAACTTGGTTTATTTAAGTAATTTATGCACGCTCATTCTGATGGTGAATTGCAAGGTTTGTACAATTGTTTGTCCCCGTTCTTTGTTGAGTAAACGCTTTAATTGATCTTCCAATATCACCATATTAGTTCTCTCAGCTTTTAATATCAAGTTAATATATAAAACAGTTACTAAATTCATACTTACGTTTGTGTCATCCATAAAGACACATTTCTTCGGGGAATTGATTTGTGGATAGAAATCTTCGAAAGACTAATGTGGTGACACTATTGTTGTATCAACATAGGGTTTCATTCTTATTTGAACTTTTTAACTTGTGATATTAACATGATAATGCCTTCTTGAATGCAGTACCTCATGCAGGCTTTGGTTTGGGCTTTGAAAGACTTGTCCAATTTGCAACAGGAATGGACAATATAAGGGACGTGATTCCTTTTCCTCGTACACCTGGCTCGGCTGAGTTCTAGACCTTGCAGATGTAAGGACTCCATATTCATTTGTACGATTCATACTCTGTATTTTTTAGTATTATTATTATTTTTGTAAAACTTTTAGTATTATTATTATTTTTGTAAAATATAAGCTCTGCTTGCATCTAAATGAATTTACACATTCTGAACTGAGAAGAATACAATTTTGAGGCAATTTAGAGTGTTTTCCTCACTGAGCTTATACCTTGTTGAAATGTGAAATGTGTGCGTATCCAAATTATATTGGACATTATTTTATGTATGACAGTCTATAAATGCAATTTATCGCCACTATGCTGAACAAAACAGAAATTAGACCACAATAATAAATGCAAAATTGGAGCCCAAGAGGGAATAGCAGAGAATTTATTAGATTGTTTTACCGGCACTCCTTCATAACAAATATTGTTGACAAGAATAGTTAAACTACGTATTGGTGACCTAGAAACTTGTAAAAGAACCTTACGCTTGAACAGATTTAGAATTACTTCACCTCCATGTAAAGCATACATGATTTTTTAATAATTTCAATAATGAAATGTAATGAGGCGGAATGATTAATATAATCAAATAAATGCTTAAGCTTAAGTTCTGTTAAGAAAAAACTAATGTAAATGTCTCCAATGACTTTTTTCTCATTTTGACTAGTTTTTAAAATTAAACAAAACATTTAATCTATATTTTTTACTTTTTGACTATTGCTAACTAATGCCAAAATGTTTCTAAATAATAATATAAACTTAATTGGTAATCATTTTCATAAATATATATGTATAAAATCATTCTTTTATGAGGAGCGGTCTTTGAAGTCGTGAAAAGTTACAGATCCAAACGAAAGTATTGTCCCATTGTTTCTTTCACTAGTAATATCTGTCATGCCCGATGTAAGTTGTTAATAGTATTTACTTAAATGAAATTCTTAAATTATTTAAAGTTATAACTAATAAAAAATCATTTCTCTATTTAAACTATAAATTATGTTTAATGAATATTAATGAAAGAAATTTAACAACTTCCCAAATAATTTAGAAAAAAACTCACAAAATAACATAATTTTCCTCCGAAGAGATATGTAAATAAAATAAAGAAAGCCTTAATGTACTTCAACTATATGAATATATGATCAACAAACATTAAACTTGCATGAAAGTAGGGGCATGGGTTGATCCCAAATAAGCAGCCTAGTAGCGAACATCCATCTTAAGTTTTGTTCGAATAAATTTTTCTATACTTGGGAAATGTTTATTCAAGCCGTCATACTCTTAAAAACAAAAGATAATCCTAGAATGGTTCATTTTGTTAGAAATTATTTGCTTCTTTTATTTCTTAAATTCTGTTAGAAAGTTGTGAGAAAGTATGGCACCTGAGACAATTACAATACTATTATCACCTTTTTTAATTTTATTTCATGTTTTCCCATATTAATTTTACAATTGTAACTAGAAACCGAAACAGAAACAAATAAGGTTCTCTTAATCCGAAACTACGTAATGTTCCCTTGGCAAGGGAAACACAAAAATACACTTACTTACAACATAGATGGTGCCAGGTTGAAGGGGTAAACAATATCTGTTCCCCTCATAAGCCTCCAAATTATAAGGTTTGTGGCATTTCTTAAGTAATGGAAGACATAACATAAAACAACAATTGCAGAAGAAAAAACCAGGTGCAATAATCTCAATTGATAATAAAATTGATATATTCCCTGCTTGCTTACTTGCACCTCTATTCTAATAGAAACAAAACAACACAATCTAGTGAAGAATAAACTCTCACACAATTGTTTGCAAGGAAGAAAATTATAGTTTGATATTAACCAGCAAAAATCTCCTTCATTGAACCATAATCAGAACTACCAAAGTTTCAGTCAATCAAATAAAAACGAGTGATACATTTAGCAAACTAAGAAAAACTATTCTCCACACGTTTCCCTCACTTCTCTGACGAGTTTGGTCCACGCTTCTTTCCGAATCCCACCACTACAATCCAACAAAGCCAAAGATAAAAATTAAAAATTAAAATCCCCAAATTCACAAACTACTACTCTAACACAACAAAAATAGATTTTTCGATAAAAAACAAAAATAATATGAAAATGAAGGAAATTGAACATTGTGGGCATGTGATTTTAAGTTTAGACAAGTTAAAAAAGAGAACACAAGAGAGGAAGGTAAAGTTACCGGCGGTGACGAATCGGCGGTTGTATTGCATTCTCTTGTGAGCGCGTCCACGTGGCTTCTTCTTCTTGTCTTGCTTCGCCACTTTTGGTGTTTGTCCTCTCACTTTCCCCGCACGTGCGAGAGATCCGTGAACCTTACCTGCAAGTGCAATACAAACGTTAACGAAACGAAACATTGAAACATCATCGTTTTCGTGTTCAGGAAAAGAAAAACCACCGAATATGATTGACATGAAATTAGAAAGCAACTAACCCATTGTGAAGAACTGATGTTTCTCTTTCTTCTCTCTCTGGCGCTCTGTTTCGTTCAGCTGCAGCGGCTACCGGCGAATTCTAAAGTGATGAGAGAGATGTTATATTTGTAAAGGTAGGGTTCAAGGTTGTGGGCTCTGTAATGGGCCTATGGCACTTTTTATAAACATCCTAAGCCCACTTTTCTTATGGACCGCATTGGTGGCACGACCCCTGCCTTGTGACATTTTATTATGGGCTTATTTGCTTTTCGATTTATTCGGGAATTTAACGCATACAAGCCATATGAATTTAGGAGAAAATTGAAATTTTAAAAGAAAATTAAAATGTATCATCAGGGGGTCTCTGAAGAAACAATGTGCGCTGTGCATGTATTTTAAGTTTTTATGAAATTTTAGAATAAAAATTAATAAGAGATATTTTTGTCATTAACAATAAATATTTTATTCTATTATATATCAATAAATTAAAGAGATGAAATTTTAAAATTGAAGACAAAAATATGGGAGAAAAAATATTTTCATAATTGATTTAAAACGTTTTACACTTTTATACCTGAATGTTTTACATTTATTTTCTATTTATTAGAGCTGCAAATGGGTTGGTCTCATAGTATGTCAATAGATGAAAACTGTGTTTTACATTTATTTTCTATAACTGTGTTTAATATTTATTTTCTATTTATTTGATGTTCAATGTGACAGCTATTTAAATGGGTAGATTAACAGGTAAAATTAGTCTATTTATTTTATTTTTTATTTAAATTATAAAAAGAAAAATTAAATTATGGTTGATATGGTTTAACACTATAATCCTTAACTTAATATTTGGATGAGTCAATCTTTTAAATCAATTCATTCATTTTAAAATTGAATTACTATCAAATCAATTAATTTTAATAAAACATCTCCAAAATTTTAAAATGATATTATTTTAAAAAAGAATTTCAATTAAGTAAAATTAAAAAATTTAAAATTTTAATTAAAACCAAGGTATCTCAATTTCTCGGTATCCTTCTTATTTGTCTCACAACTCCTTTCCAATACTCTCTCACTTCTCTTGTAACTACTTTATTTCTAATAATTTTGAAAATGTTTGCAAGACTATGCAATTTAAAATTTAAAATTTAATTACAATTAATTATTTATTATGTTTTTAATTATTTAATATAAAAAATTAACTATTAAATATTTTGTAACATTAGAATTCATAACGTAGCATTAAAATTATTTTAAATATTTAAAAACGATTAATATTTATTTTTGTTCAATATTAAAATTTTAATTTTTGAATAAATAAATATTTAAAAATAAAAATTTGAATTTCTTAAAAATTTAATTATTTTCAAAAAAAAAAAAATTATAAAAAAAATTAAATCAAAGCAATTAAAATAATAAATATTTAAATTTTTTAAAATTCTTCGTTCAAACACAAGATAAATATTATATATTTTAGCATGTTTTAATGACTTATGGGATTGAGTTTTTTTTTTTTGTTTTTTTCAATTCTTACCTAGATTATTTTTCCTTGGTCTAATTTAACATTGGCACGTTGGGCCACTAAGCCGACCCACTGGATCGGACCCAATTTCACGACTTAAATTATTATCCGTGAAAAAAATAAATTATTGTTAAAAAAAATATACTTATACATTAAAATTAAACTTTATACTTAGTTCAAATTATTGTTAAAAAAAATATACTTATACATTAAAATTAAACTTTATACTTAGTTCATGTTAAATATTACATTAAACAAATATTTTTTTAGATGCTTCTTGATAAAAAAAAAAGTAAAAATAAAATAATTCAAATACATATTGTTCTAATTAATAGTACTAGAACTCGGCTCTAACTTAATTACCAACTAAGCTGCTTATCTAAATACATAGTTGCATGACTCATTTTGGTACAATATCATTATCATATTTTCAACACATGAAACGCTGTTGCTAGTCATTTAAGTTTAATTTATCTTTCAGCATATGTTTTTTAAAAAATCCTGAAAATTCATGCATTAACACACTATTAAATTAGTATAACTACGTGTTAATTGTGACTCATTTTACCATAACAAATTGCGATGATAAAGTTTATCTGCAACGGAAAACATAAAATTTTACTTGTAGCACTAGAGAAAATGAATCGTGTGAGAAATTCTTAGATTTTTTAAGAGTGAGAAAACTATTTAATTTTTTTTTCTAGATTACAAGTATCTTTTAGAGGAGATGATTTTTATTTTTTCAGATTTTTCATACATAAAATTTGAATGAGACTTTTTTCCTTTTGAAGAAAATCAAGCATATACTGCTTAAATTAATTACAAAATGCTTGTTCCTCTTCTCTCTCTCGCTCTCTCTCTTTCTCACATATACTTTCTTAATCTATTCGAGATACAGTCAGATGAGATAGGGTCAGATTGATAGATACTAAATTTGTAAATTTCTAAATAACTCTTCCAATATGAGAGTTCTAATTGTTGCATTATTCGAGATTAATTTCTTTACCCCATCCCTATTAATCGTTCAAAAATTTGATAAATTAAGATATCATGAATAATTGGATCCCAAACTGCACATAATCTTACTGTTCAAAAACTCCAAACTATAGACATTTAATCATCAAATAAAGCGTTGATACATTAATGAAATAACAAACTACTCTCTTTGACTCATCTACTTTAGGGGGGTTTTCAATCTTTACTTATGGTATTCCTAACTTAGGTTAACTCTAACATTCCATATTATCTGAGAAATTACAATGAGATCCCTTATCTCTTTGGTTTATAAGTGGTCATAGTAGATTTCAGTCATAGATGAGAATCCTTTTTTTTAAAGAACATTGACCAAGTGCCATACACGTGACTCTTAATGGTCTAGATGTCTTTGTCACACACCCTTCTCTCCGGTAAAAGACATTTTGGTCCTTTTACAAAAGAGATTTTCTTAGTCCTCCACTCCTCCACTCCTCTAAGTTGTTGGAGTTTGGTTCAGCTTTGACAGGTCATTGTGTTTTAAACTAATCGTTAAGCACCTAGCTAGAGAGAGGTTATTAGCTACACCGGAAATATTATTTGTAACATTTTGTGAAGAGATATAATTACCCAAATAATAGAGAATTGAGTTAATTTGTTATATGATAATGATGTTGATAACTTGCAAGTTTATGGGAAGGAAATAATCATTTAGAAATAAAATAAAAAGTTGAATGATGGTAAAAATTGATAATGTTGTTTCCCTTTCATTTTCATATTTTTCAATTCAGGTTCATTTCTAGATTACAAGTATCTTTCATTTTTTTTTTCCAATATTCCTTAGTTGGAAGGGCCCTCTGAAGATTCTCTAGACTCAAATATCATAATCGTTGTGCCAGTAACTTAATATATATGCTACTTTTCTCTGATGATTTTACTGAAGTATCAAATCCTTTTGTTCTTCAAAGCTATAATTATTTTTCAATATGGCCTAGTTAACAGTATTAGGAGGGGACCTGTACCAAAAGAAAAAAAATAAAAAGGTAACATAGTATCGGGTGCCAAAGTGCAAAATGACTTATAAAACGTGTCGATTAGGAAACAGATGTTGTTGCCTTTGATAACACGGAGAAAGCATCCAGTGAACTTTGTAAAGTTGATCACAATTCATTCACAAATGAACTCAATTAGCGCATTGCATCACTAAGGTTAGGAATAGACGGCAATTTTGTAACGTAAATTTTGTCGTGTATTGATCTTATCTAATGGCCGAATTTCACCCTCCAATCCCATTTACGCGTCATCGTGGAAAGCAAGCTACTTAATTAGGACCAGGGATGGCTTCACATTTGTCCTATTTTCCCACTTTCTTTGCTTTTCTTCACTGAATCTCTATCTTTGAGGATCCAAATCAATGATCCATAACAAAGTTTCATGTTCGGTTCACGTTCTTCTTATAAGCAACTCTAATGAATCACTCTCACTGTTCAAGTAAATTCTCGTGAAGCAATGTATCACATGCCCAGAAAAAAAAAATAAAAAAGGCCCCTGGCTCTCATTTTATTATTATTTTTATTTCACTGTCAAATATATTACCCATTTAGTCATTAATTATTATATAGATATAAAAAAGAAAAAAGTCCTCATAGGTTACATTTAGTTTATTAATTTATTTTAAGGAGCATTTGATGGGCATATACTTTGTCATATCATATAATAAATCTGACTGATTCTTCGACAAGAATAGTAGTACGGGACCTCCTTCTTATACCCCGATACTTGGTTCTTTTCAAAGAAGATAAAGTCTGCGTTAATAAAACAAAATATACCCATCCCCAACTAACCCAACAAAAACAAAAGAATAAACTCGTTCAGAAATTGAAGGACCTTCAAAAATCTTGCTAGTTTTTTTTATCTCTGGAACTCCGAGAACATCAAAACACACAAAGGAAATGAATTGCATAGTTCTATTCTGACCCAGTCTAAGGAATCATTGGTTTCATGCTTCAGGCTAAAATCTCAATACAAGCATAAAAAATAAATAATAAAAAATAAAAAGAATCGATTTATTTATTTATTTTGATTGTAACCGAAAGTGCAAGGTGGAAGGACAAGTTAGAAACCGGTGGAACAGAACCGAAGCATTAAAACAAAATGGCAGCGGCGCTTTAGTACTTGAAAGGCCAGAGTTATTGGTCCACAACTAAATCTCAAATTTGAATTGAAACTAAGTTTAACACTTATAGTACCACCATGAAACCAAAGTCCCGTACAAACCAATAAAAAGCAAAATTCACCAGTTTATTGTAACTCTAGTTGAAATTTGCAAAGTAAAAAAGACAACATAACTTATACTACTCAGCTACCATTGTAGAATCAAAAGCATTTGATCTATCAATAAACATAATGAAATATTCTCATCTCAACTACTTTTATAAAATAAAAATAAAAAAAAAGGAAAAATAATCCAGTTAGCAGTAAAACCAACAGACAACTAAACATTAAACAATTAAACATATGAAGATAGGATTAGGCATCGGAAACAACACTGAGGTTGTCGTCTTCCATGGGCGCCGGCAAGTTAAGATCTATGAAGCTCTGTTTCAATTTTGCGGAATCATTAACCACAGAAGAAGAAGAAGGAATAAGATGAGATCTCTTGTGTCCACCAAGCGCTTGACCTGACCCAAACACCTTATAACAAAAGGGACATTCAAAAACCTTAGTGTTATTATTATTATTAGTATGAAAACATATGCTTCTGTGACTTGCCAGGGCGCGAGAGGATCGAAAGGCTTTTCCGCAATTGTTACAGAGGTTTTTGACGCGGAGTTTCTTGAGCTTGATCTCTGATCCGGTGCAGCGTGTGTTTGATGTATGCGGTGGAGCAGCATTGGTGGTTATGTTCCACGTGTCTCTAGAGAGCATCATGAGGCACATGGCGACGTTTTCTTCAGGAGAGGTGTTGGAGACGGAACTGACAGGTTCGGGTTCAGGTTTGGAGACGAAGTTCAGCTTGAGCATGGTACTAGATTTTCTGGAGCGCTTGGATCGTTGGCGAGTTGGGTTCTTTGACTCGGTCTCGCTCTCTCTGTCTTGTACAACACAGGCACTGTCTGGTGTGGTGAAAGGAGACAACTCAGGATCCGCAACTCTGAAGCTTTTCTTGGGATTTTCCCTGAGAGTGTAGATTGGAGATTCTTCTTCTTCTACTTCTTCTACTTTTTCTTTTGGGTGTGTTTCTTGTTCCGAGTCAGAGGAAGATGAACAAGAGAAACAGACAGAATTGTTGTAAGTTGTTTTGGGAGGAGGAAGAGGAAGAGTAGCGAGATGAGCCTTCATGTGACCACCAAGGGCTCTGCCGTTAGGAAAGGACCTTGAACAAAGCTTGCATTTGTGTCTTTCTTCCATCATAACAAAAAACAATCACTTTTATTTTTCTGTTTTTGCTTAGTAGCACTTGGTGGTGTTGTGGTGGTGTGGTGTTGTGGTTCTCTCTCACTTTCACACACAAGAGTGCTTTTGGGAGAATTGGCAACTTAAAAGGAGTAGGTGACAAGCATTCCTCCACCAAAAGACACACACAACCAAAAAACTTATCATTTTTTATTTATTTTTTATTTTTCGCGTACCATTGAAAAAATATGAGTTGTGTGTGTGTGAGAGAACTAAAATGTCAAAACATATTATAACAGTGGCATTAATTATTCAGCGCCCAAAATTAAGAAAGTGTGATCGTCAACAGAGAAAGAGCCATAAGTAACATGCAAATCTTGCTGCCCAAATGGAATAACCTTTTTCCATTTATTGCTTCCCACCCTCTCTCCCTAAACTAGTTTTATAAACCGCTGCTTTAATTAACTATACTAATTAAACATTCAATAAATATCACTTTTCTTTTATTCAAAGTTATAATGTACGTAATGCCTTCTAAACTAAAACAATTTAAGACGAATTGTATCATGTATAGGATATGTTACTGTAAAAATGGACCAAAAAGAAAAAAGAAGAGAAATTTGTCAAAATTTTAAGAGAAATTGATACAATAATTTACCCAAAATTGCAGTTATCAATGATTATTAGTGTAAATTTTATATTGATACTCTTTAAATTTTTGTAAAATTACATAATACTCGGCTGTTTTTTCTTTTAGCTTTTACGGTAGCTTTTTTGTAGGGAGAAACAATATATTATTTCTTAAATAATTAAGAAAATTGCTGTAGTTATAAAACATGTCAGTATAATATTTCCTAAATAATTAACAAAATAATATAGGATCTCTTATTTTAATAACTCAATTACATTAATATCTTTTAAAAATTTATAAATATCTCTTATTTTATTTCTTTACGTAAAGTCTCTAATTATTTAAAAAATATTATATCGCACTCTTTTATATCATACTAACACTTCTTTAATTTTTAACAATATTATAATTAAACTTCTATAGAAAAAAGGTAAAAGTAATATTCACAAACAAGGGAATAACAAATATAATTAAAAAACAATACAGAAGAATTAAATATAATTTACACAAGTGTAATCTAAAAAAACTTGAAAAATATCTGTATAATTTATTCTCTTTTTAGTAACTTTTAATTCTTTAACAAACACATAGAGTAACTTTTGTGATTTCATATTTCTTTATGCTTATCTAAGTTAGATGTAAATATCTTCCCACCATCTTCTCACCCTATTTGGCAAGATTCGTGTGTCCTTGTAGCTTGGAAGACTAGAATTTCATGGGAAACAAAAATAAAAAAACATGGGGCCCTGAAATATATTCATTGGAAGGGAAGCCCCTGGTTATGGATAATAATTTGCTTGTGGTATGCAACTCACTAATCCTGAATTATTGTTGGTTCTATTCAATTCTGATTGCAAAATGCAAGGAAGATGTAAGATTGGACACAATATCACGTTACACAGACAAATTGCTGTTATTTTTAATTACTACTTTTTATCTATGATGTGATAAATTCTTTTCGCATAAAAATAATTATTTTGTGATAAAAAATCCCCAAACTGCCGAATTAAATTTAAATTGTAGAATCATTAAATTTAAATTGTAGAATCATTAGAGTTATTTTCTTTTTCAGTTACACTATTAATTAGTTAGTGGCATTAATCTTATTCATAAAGTAAGTAAATAAGAATATATTTATTCTTAAATTATAATACAAATAAACATACATAACTAAACATGAGAGCTAAGAGATGATCCATAAGCCTTTACAAATCAGTGATAAAATTGTTTTGTCTATTGTATGTCTTCAAAATAGTCAGCAACAGTAGGCAGATTAACTATCCTAGCTAGCTAGAACAAAATTATTTTAACTTAATTAATTAATATTTTTACTTGAATGTTAGACATATTATGACATTGAATATTAAAAAAGAAAAATTTTATTATCCATAATAACTCTACCAAATATGATTTATTACGTGTTGTTCTTGGATATGTAATGTACACTTAGCTTCTTTTGTAAAGTAAAATTATTCTGCTAGTGTTAATAGTTGGGATCTTCATTTCTTGTTGTGGTGCATGAACACATAATTTTGCTTCTTTTACTAGTGGTCTAATGTTTGATTATATATGCCTTAAGGGAATTTGACATTTTTTTTAATTGCTGTAAAATGAAAAGACCAAAATTAAAAGAATAAAAAACACAACCGTAAATAACTATTTTACAAAATTCGTAACAATTAAATATATAAACATCATAAATGACATCAATAAAGATCAGAAAAATAAAATTTTCATTTAAGTATTTCAAATTTCATGAAAATACAATTGAAATAAAGTATAGAATAAAGATAATAAATTACCTTAAACTTATAACTTCTTAAAGAATTTCTGTATATAAAATAGGAACAATCCAGAGTTGTTTATTTATACTTTTATTCTCAATTTTTACTTTATACAGTAGACAAAGAAAATAAATTTAATTTTGTTTTCTCTATTTTTTTACAAAATCTTTGAAAACATGAAAAAAATAAAAATAAGGTTACAGTTTTTTCACCGTTCATGAGAAAATGTTTTAAAACAAAAACATATTCAAAATAAAATTTTTTGTAGGTAGTTAAAAAATAGAAATGAACAAATTCTTAATTTTTTTTTAATGTTTGCTTATATAACTACACAATTTCATTTTAATGCTTTTAATCTTTGTTATTTTCGTCTTGATTATTTTAATTTCTAATCCTTCTAAGTCTTCCGATAAGATGATGAAACTTAACGGCGAGAAATAAAGCCAAAAAAAATATAAAGGGAAAAAAATTAAAGAAAAAGGATGAAAAACAAAATATAATATATTACATGCATAAATGCATAAATGTTACTGTTAGTTGTTTTTAGATTTCAATTTGTTAAATAAAATTTGTATTACTTAGGGACGTAGGGATTAATTTTTGTCCGTTTGGAAGTCAAACATTGTAACTCATGTATAAGGTGGTCATTACTTATTACTGTTGTTGTCCTTTTGCATTGTTTAGTTTTGACAGTAGAAAGTTAATATATATATATATATATATATATATATATATATATATATATTCAAAATATGAAACTGCATTGAATTTTGTCATATATAGACATTGTGTATTTTATAAAATGGTATAATATTTTTTTGTGAAAATATTATAAGATATTTATTTTGCTCCGTTGACGAAATTTTATGGATTCACCCCTGGGCACGAGAGAGAGTTGGCCAAAAGTTTAGATTTCAGTTTGAGTCTGAGTTTTGTGCGCCGAACACCGCGGTTTTTACATTTTCATGTTAGCTAAAAACTGATGATAAAAGACTATTAGGGTGTCCATATATTTAATATTTCATCTAGTTGTATCTAATATATTTTGTGAAAGTTGATAGATTATAATATAAAATATGTGACTATAACTTGGATATTTTTTTCAGCAAATTAGGATGTATTACAAGAGGTAGTACCAACCCGTTTACAAGAAATAAAAAGATGGTTAGTTTACACACACATATATTATATTCCTTTTCGGTATATACACCTGATAACCACAAAAGAGCCAAAAAATGTTCTCATCTACAGCTGTCTAGCTAGCATACCGATCACCCTTGTACATGTCAAGTTATCCATTCCTTTATAACTTTGATTACAAAGAACTACGTAATGTTACATTGAACCATACAATTTTTTGGGGAGAGGCTACAATTATCTTTTATTAAAAGCAATTCTGTTAGAATAATGACATTTTTTTTTTTTTTGCAATGCTACAATTAATTTAGAACTTTGATACATTGACATTCCATTCCAATATTACAGATTATTAATATTACTCTGTTTTCATTATATTATATTACTTAGTACAACATTAACCGAGAGTTAAATCTAACAACCGCTGAAGAAGGGAAGAAGAAATGTCACGGGCAGTGATGATGCTCCTCAACAAACCCAACCCAGAGTGTGATTGGTAGAGTAACAACTTGTTGGTAATTGGTGATTTACAAAAAACTTGCACATTACGAAAATCAACAAATAACGCATCTAGTGTACACCAATAACTTGTTTCAGCTACTCTACCAAGAATCACCTTCAAAAAAGCTTGACATATCTGGACCACTGTGTGTGGAAGAGTGGAACAACCATTAAAAGTAATGCAATATAACATGGTTAAAAAAAAGGTAAATATCAATAGTGCCTTTAAGCTACAAGTTAATAAATTAACATATTTTTTATTAAAATAAATAAAATTATACCGTTCAAATTTTATTTTTTGAGTTCACCGTAATTTAAACGTTGATCTTGTTTGGATATTTATACATATAACTAGAACACGTTGAAAATAAATTGGCAGGTGCAGAAAACCCAAGGCATCTTATTCTTACCTAACATGTATCATATTTGGAAAGTGCCACGCCACTGGAGAGTTTTGATATTCAGCAACTTGGAGGCTAAATAGACTATGCACAAACTAAACATTGATTCCATAAGTATAGATCCTTTAAAAATTAAAACCAAGTTAATTATGGTTCCACGCATAGGAGTACGTCCACTTATCAAAAAAATACGAAAAGAATTAATTATCTTCTGGGAAGGACATTTTTCTTTTCAAATTAGCCTTTTGTTTATAGATGAAATCTGGTGAATTTTAATGGATATGTATATGACGCGAAGAAATTTGACCCATTCATTCATGCAAGGAAATTACACAGTTCTGCTTTGCTCCATTGTTCTTGATTTTACATTTACTTATTTAATATTTTTTATTTGTAATACTTATATTCTTATATTCTTCAATCAATCCAAAGTTAATTAGAAAAGGAAAAAAGATAAACCATTTAATTTCATCTTTAAATTTCAATTATTTGCAAGTTGCAACCATTTTAATTACGACAGAACCTTCCTATTATCCATCATTGTTAAAGTTTACAAGCATTTTACGACAGAAGCTTCCTATTCTAAAATCAATTCCTTATATCTAACTTGAAGTTATCCCTACTCAGGTAGTTGGTTACAGTAAAAGTTGATTGCTACTACTTGTAACGTCAAAGATTCGCATCTACTTTGTGAAGGACTCTACGTGATAGATGTAATGTAGGATAGGCCAAAAAATAGAAAAGGAAAAATCAAATCATAGATACTGGTTACACATCCTTGATTTTGTTTCATAGTGTAAGTTGGGTTGAGTATGCTTTCGTAGTGTGTTTATTTTTCTCAAAATATATGATGTGCTAGCTTGTCCTTTAAACTGATCCCAAAAGCTATTTTGCTTTCACATTAAGACTTAGGTTTATTATTTTTATGCTTAAAGAAATTTAAAACAAATTTTAAACATTGAAAGAATAGTTTTTAATTTTGTTCCTACACATAGTGCTTCTGCTCAAGCAATGATGCATACAAGGTTAGTACGAAAGTATAAACAGGTAACCAAATCTAGAAGAGTCACATTTAAAGAAATCAAGACTAAAGTAGTCTAGAGACTTAACGTTCCAAGGATAAATTCTTATCTCAATTGGGGGTAGGAAAATTCTTAGAGTCTGTGGCTATAATTGCTTCTTTACACTATGCACTTGTTTTAATTCTCAAACGGTCTTACTTACTTGAACATTCAACAAAGCATGCAACGGTACGGTAAAAGATATAATTGGAACTCTGCATACGCCTAAAGTAAAAAGGGAACGTATTTTAAACAGAGGATGGCTTTTAACTTAAGCAAAGGTAATTAACTAACCAAATCTAAAGGCTAATTGAAATAAATGGTCACTCTTTCTTACAAAATTTCCAAAGAAAAATACTTGTTCAATGGTACTTGTTACAGAAAGTTTGGTCAATAACCTTCTAGGACATGACAATCAGACAACTATGATTGAATTAAGGAAAGTGCCATATAGATAACTAATTCATTAAGCTATTAAATTTCACTTTGATGTGTGTAAAAAAATTGTTTTTGATGAGACTATAGAAAAATTTAAAGAACCATCATCTAACACATTAAAAACTCCAATTATTGTTCATATTAAATGTTTTTCATAAAATTTCTAAAAAAACAAAAGTATAGGTAAGACACAACATCAGAGTCTGCTAGCACCCATGAATAGTAGTTGGTTTACCCCAGTATCAATTCTGTGACAGTGATAAATACCAGTTTTGTTTTACCCTATTAATTAACAGACAGGGTTTTCAAATAACAAAATGGTTGTACCTTAAAAATCATTCATGCCTTGTGAGTTGTGACAGAAAATAAATAATTAGATGAAATTGCTCCTGCATTCAAACTGAACACCAAATAGTAAATGCTGTCCCAACAACAAACATAAAGTAGTAGTAAATCTTTTTTTTTCTTTTCTCATTTGTTGATTTTGCTTTTGGCAAGCTGAGTGATACTACTACTGGCTAGTGTCTAATGAGGGCAAGTAGTGACTCTGACATAGAAAAGGATGTAGCACTACACTAAGTCACTAACACTACTAGTACTACTCTTTCCTTGCACTTGAGCTCTTGCAGAATTTTCACCCTTGACAACTTTGACTTCACTTGGGGGATGAAATGAATGCAGGTCGGGTCACTAAGGGGAAGAGACATACTTAGAAAAATGAGAAATCTGGTGCACTTTTGAGACTTGGTTTGCTCCAAAAAAAGAACCAATTTACCTTTAAGTTTCACCTATCAAAGGGTTGTTTTTGGCTTACAAGTCAAGTATATTATGACAGGCATGATGACATCGATGAGGCTTTGCTTTTGCATACGAAGAAGAGATGAATCAAGAGGGACCACACCCTTCGGTGCAATAGACCAAACATGAGAGACATGTGTCAAGATTATGGAATGGCCTACATTACTAGACGTGTCGTTCCCTTTTGTTCCCCTTGTCTGCTGGAACTGCAACCAGCCTATATAATCTGCTATAGCTACAATACTCTAAAACCAAAAATAAAACAACAAAAATAACCTTAAAAATTATATTCTTAATTTAGTCTCATCAAAACTAGGAAATTACTAGTGTTCTTGTATATTATACAAATGCAAAATGTTACAATCCAAGTATCTTCTAGCTGAGATTAATTCAATCTATATTTTATGAGTATGGATGTAGAGATTGAATATCTGGCGATATATTCAAGTGAGACAAAATTAACTGATAATCAAATATAATAATTGGTAATTACTTTATCTGTTTAATATAAACACAGTTTACAACAACACAAATTGATACGAGTGAAACTGAACTCAGATCTCTTAGATAAAATCTCAGATTCAAATCTTGTAAATGAAAAAAGCGTAATTAGATGAAAATTTTACTAAAAGTAACCAACGATCATATACAAATACAAAGTTAGTAAATGCTTTGCACTAAGGTGGTGGTTGAAAAAAAATATTCTCCAAATACAAAAGGAGAGAAACAACCATATAAAAATCCAGGGTTGTATACTTTAATCATTTTTTTATCTGACAAGTTACCGTTCGGCACTTGTTTCGGTCTTTACAGATCATGCTGAAATAAGAGTATCTAGTAAATTAGACATTAATTGAATGTGATTTAAACAATTAGAAAACGATAAAAGTTTGGTGGGTCAATGATAAATTGATGTTGCATGGAATGCAAATCCTGTATTATTGCCATGTTACCGAATCCCCCTAACTGCTTGATCAACGCTGGCAAATGCATTAAATAAATGGTGGAGAAAAGAATTAGCTATGACTATGAAGTTTGTTCAATTGCATTAAACACAGTGCAACTTGTACCAAAATTCTGTGTTTTTCTAAGACTGATAAACAAATTGTGGTCACTCGTGGGCTTGGAAAGTTGAGCAGAATTTACCGGCCCACATCACTTGCTGGTGGCACAATTAATTAACCCGCCATTATTTTAAAAATCAAAATAGAGAAAAAAGTAAATATATTGACAATGTAAATCCAATAATAAATGTATCACAAGTTTTAACTTTAAACAATAATTATTGTAAATATCCCGTCAAATTTGTTTTTTAATTGACTGATGATATAAACTATTTTACATTAATATTATATGATCACTAAACTTATTAATATACTATAATTTTTTTTGCTACTTATATAATTATTTTGGAGTGGGGTAATAAGTCAACTCAAAACTTTCCGGATTGGTAAGTGGCATTGACATTTCATCCATTTGAGAATTGGGACTAGAGTTTGAAGAAACTTTTGATGAACTTGGAAATGATGACCAAAAGATGTTTTTACTAATTTAGCTTGAATTTTTCTCCACGTAATTGATTCATTCCTACATAGTGCTTTGAAAAGTTACATTGTAAAAATGTTGACATACAGAGGAGAATAGTATTTGTTAGTTTGTGTAGTTGGTTCTTGGTTATAGCCTTTTGAAGAGGAACGGGAATAAATTAATAGTGTAAAAAAGTGCACATGGAGTGTCCGATTCCGAGAGTGATAAACGAAATTTTTGTGTTTTCAGTAGCCTAACTTTTGTGACTTGTCATTAAACAACGAAGCCTTACGGTTGGAAACTAGAGAAAAAAGCAGACATTAAAGGGCAAAAATCATGTTGAAATGACCACGCCATGTTGGAACTACAATCAAAAGGCAAAAAAGAAGTTAGCTATGAATCCAATCTAAAGAGATGAACGGTGGAAGTTGGCACGTTATAGCTATTATTAACTCAGATCGGTTGTTGCTACTTCTTAATGGAATGAAAGTGGTAGGAATAATAAGAATGAGTGAAAATTTGGGACAAAAAAAAATACATGGAAAATATATCTATATAGTAACTGTTAAAGTAGTTCTTATTCTCTTATTCATATAGTTCTTAACTTCTTCTGATTTCAGATTTGCAATAAATTTTACAACATTTTGTTTTATTTCAACTACAAATTATCCTTAAGAAATAACATGAATCTCCACTGGAAACTTAAATTTAACACTGAAAAGTTAACGTCTACAAATAACTTAATGTGTGTCTAGGTGAATGTTTATAAAATTGATTTTAAAATCAAAGTGTCAAACTAATATTTGTAAAATTAATTTTAAAATAAAGTGAATTATGTTTAGGAATTTTCATTTATTCTTTTAAAGAAAAAAAATTTTATTCTAAAAAAAAGTTACAACTCGAATTTAATATATATTTTTAACCGAATATAAAAATTATGCTAATTTACTTTTATTTAAAATTAATTTTAGAACCAAAATCAATCTCAGTAAATGAGACTAAACATGCAGGTATGATAGTTTGTATCTCTATGATTTTGAATGATTCACAATAAATTCAATTATGTGTTAAATGTTAATATCAATATAAATATTTTTCTAACCAATCAAAGATGATTGATGTAATAAATACACGTAACATCTTAAAGAAAATAAAAGAATACATCAATCATCTTTAATTGGGTTATTAACTCTATTTTTGCTTGAAACATATCAGACAACTCCTTGATAAAAATGGTTTTCTTTAAAATTTTAACAGAAATAAATGAATAGAAGATATATATTATTGTATATGCTTTATTACCATTTTTTTTCTGATAGATAAACTGACACTTGTATAAATAAACGGAGCTTAAGCCGCAAAAATCGCACGAGATTTTTTCTCCTTCTTTCAACATTTATTAGTAGCAGAGTAGGAAACTTGCCTTATTCACTTGCTACTTGTGTTTGATTGACATTTGTGTGACTTTTTTATGCCACAAAAAGTGGCTTTACCACATTTACAATTTACCACTTGTGTTATTTATTATTTATGTATCTGATAGACCATACGAAAATAGACACCACGTAAATTTATTAGTATTGATTGATTTCATCATGGCATTTACTCATGAATTTTTTGCATGTCCATTCTTCATTCTTCTACTACTTCTTTAACAAAACGATATTAAACGCTTAATTTTTGCCTTTAAATAAAAGGCTAAATTTGTTAGAATGTGCAAGACTCTTTGGTGGTCCCAAAAATAACGTCACAAAATCTTCTGCTCCTAAATCGATTTGGTTCAGATGCATCGTCAAAAGTCATATCTAGCCAGCTGAAGAATTAAAGAGGAGAAAAATGTATGTTGTCACGATCCAGTCCCCAAACCCAATAAGCCTCTTTCAGAGTACTCAAGTGAAATAAATTCTAAAAGCCCTTTTTCACAAACATTATTCTGCCAAAAAAGTTAAACTGTGGGTTCTTTTGCACACCTACGTTACATTCTAACACACATTGTTGGCCACATCTTCAGTTTGCTTTGCTATGTTGTGTCAATTAATGTTGGGAATTACCAAAATTAATTGAAAACACAAAAACACATAATTAATTGTGACAAGTTCCCTTTAAGATTAGTCATATTTGATTTCACACAATTGTAATTAGACTGTTTTAATATGCACTCCATGTATTTATGCTGTTGTCGTATACCATTTGTCATTAAGCGCTTTAATCTTAATTAGAAGTAAGATTGGCATATAAAAACTCAGTACCTTATCCAAAAGTCCTTCTTAATTAAAGTTCTATTCTATTTACATCTATATATATAAAAAAAGTACATTGTACATACAACTACTTTGACATTTGAAAAAATGTCAACTTAAGAGAGGCTTCTCTGCATCATACTCACTCTCTTGTTTTGCATAGCCTTCTTTCCCTTTTGCCCAAAGGACAAAGTAGAGTCCAGTGAACATTAGGAACATACCAGCAAAGCTGCAATGCATGAATAAAATAGTGCAGTTGAGAATATGATATGAAAAAGAATACAATAGTTAGGAATGTTATGAAAGTACCTTCCAATATTAATGGTTTGTCCTACAGTAACAACCGAGAAAATGACAGAGCACACCGTGCCAATGGGGCTGAACATGGACACCAGCACTGGCCCTTTTTTCTCAAGTGCCCAACCATTGAAGCTCAAACATATTCCACTCACTGCACCTACCTGTGTATTCAAATTTATGCCTTTAATTCCAATCACCCATATCAATCACAATATAAAAGTATTACATTGAAGCCTCCTTTGACTAAATTTTTCTATGAGTACTTGTAAGAAAAGAGTATAATTTTAATTTGTGGATAAATTAATTTTATTATGTGAAAAGTTGACGTCATTTTATTTGTTTATTCTTATAAATTGGAGAAGTATATCTAAACATGGTTTAAACCGAAATAGAATCCCTTTAAAAGCTACATTATACACATCACTAGATAAATTAACTGTTAAAGTGCAGTTATTGTGTGATAGTCAAAACAAATAAGCACATAAATATATAATCAATGGGAAAAAAGGCTAGTGGGAATTACCAGAAGAGAATAGCCAATCATGTCTCGAACACTCACAAGTGGCCAACTAGTTTTGAATTCGTGATCTTCAACTACTTGAACTATAGCAGTCATGAACGTCCCAATAAAGGAGGTTAATGCACACAAGCACATCGGTGCAGGAAAATCTACTAGAGTAAAGGCCTTCAAGAATCGCAAACTTTGTTAACAAATTTCATGCAACGTATTAACCATGACAATGATTAATTAATATTTTAACTAGCTCTAATTAATCATTCTGTCACTGCTAAAATATGTTTAAGTTTCTTTTCCTATTTCATTATAAGTTAGTTACCTGTAAGACAATGTTACTTGACATTATGAGGATTGCAGCAAGAAGATAGAGACAACCTACTAACTTGTGTCTATCAAACGTTACATTTGGTGGTACGGGAGATAATAATTGAAAATTTTCCTCTTCAACGGAAATAGGTCTTGAGATGCTTTGCATTAGGCTCATTGTGAGAGCTCCTAATACACAAAGCAATGTGCCAACAATTTTTACTCTACTATATGTGCACCTTAAGTTCACTTTTTCCATCCTGCCTAGCATAAAAAATTTCATTAATTAGCATGCAAATCATATAAATAATAATATATACAAAATCTTAAACCTATATTTATTCCATTATATATATATATATATATATATATATATATATATATATCTTTTAATTTAATATGTCCAAGTGCCTCATTGCCCCTCCTAAGTGAGTGTGCATCACCCTCTATAGTAAAATAAACCCTTTTATCCCCTAGCGTTAAGATAAATATTGAAATTACCATGTTCATGCAAAAATAAATATCTTACCCAAAAATCCATGCGATGATGAAGATAAAACCGGGTACAAGGTTTGGCATGGCTGTTCCCATTGCTGGCGAGGTTAGATTGATTCCTTTAAGGTATAGAGTTTGGAACAATGTTACCCTGTATACCACGATAAAATAATTAAACTAATTAAGCAATAGAAAGGAAAAGTAGAAGAATAAAAAAACATTATAGTCCACCAGGTCAGGTAATTAGGAAATGGAGTTACAATTTAATTAGAATTTATTGCTAGACTTATTTTTTCTCAAATATATCATTTTGTTTTTAACCTTAAATTTGGCTAACGGTTTGAAGCTACATCTATTGAATTTGAGTTTGTCATTTTTATTAAGTCTAAAATTTTAATGGATCCACAAGCCACTAGTTCTGTTCAATCACAATTTACATCCATTTTCTCTCAAATTCCTTAAAACAGTAGTTACCTTTCGTTATAAATTAAGGCTTTTCAGTCCAAAAAGAAAAAGGATAATATAAGCCTTCCATAATAGGGGATTTAGCCCAAAGCACGGTGTTAGCACTAGATTCTAGTGATCAGATATTCCCTAAAATCCATGATAATGTATCCCACCTTCAACAATCCCTAAAATTAGCCTTCAACATTTTCAGTGCTCTTAATTTCCTTCACACAATAACTGGGATTCAAAAACCCAACATGGTCCATGGAACTTATTCGGTAGATTACCAAAACGTGATGTTCAAAAATACTTCAGAAAATGGAAACTAGTTAGAAAGATATATTTAAACCCAAACGAATTAAACAAAAAAAAAAAAAAAACTCGAAAAAAGGAATATAGTTCAACCAAATCCATCATCCATCATCCACAATTTTTTTTTTCAAAATTTTTAAAAGAGAAAAAAAAAACTGAATTGAACGGTTTAGGAAATTAATTGAGAAGTTAGTCATAATTAAGATTTGCTTACCCTCCTAATGAAAGCAAGAGAAACTGTACAAGCAACTTGAAAGTAAATTTGGTAGGCCATTTACACCTGAAAAAGATACACATATATAACACCATGTTGTTATCATCAAACAATTCCTATGATCAAATCCAAAAAACATAAACAAATATACAGAGAAAGATAAGAAAATAAACCTTTCATAATAGAGGGCAAAGGGTGAGAGAATAAGGAACGTAGCAAAGGAAGTAAAAATGATAACGGTAAAAGATTCCAGACCTAAAGACATAAGATAACTAAGCAACAGAGCATTCCCTGCATAAACAAATTGCACCCCTATCAACCCTCCAACTATTGCTATCTCTTCTACCATTCCTCCATTCATCACCCCCACCATCTTCATAATTTAATTTCTTCCCAAAAAGAAAAAACTCAGTTTTTAAGAGAGGACATTTATGCCACCATATCCTCTCTTCATCATTCTCTTGTTCCTTTTTCTTTCAACTTCCCCTATTGCATAACATGATTTGTAGGTTACAAACAACAAAAATAAGTAAAAATAATAATGTTTGGTAATTATCTGTGGCAACCGCTATGCACACGATCCTCGAACGAAATATGAGTTAGAAATGAGCTACCCTTGATGTGGGTTTCTGCCAGTCTTGTTCAATTGTCGCTTCTACGTTGAAAGGAAAATGTTTTGTTGTTAGTTGGTCCCCATGATCAGATATTGGCAGCGTGCGTACCTACCTTTCTCTCTTTTGTTAGTGTCTCAAATTGTTCAGTTTTTCTAGCAAGATATAAATAGTGCGAATTGGTTAATTAACCTTTCAAATGTTTAATTTTCGCTAGATCTAATTCTAGATTTTCTCCCTTGTATATAGAGGAGGATTCTACTCCTTTTCTTTTGCTTTACAAATTAGTCTTATAATATGAATTGTTTTTTATCGTTTAAGCGAGATTGGGATTAAAAGCTATGAACAATGTTTTAATTTGTATACAATTGTTAAATCATTTTTATTGATCTTTTAGCTTATGTTAATTACTCTTTTAAAAAATATGTATGTTAATTAATTTTTAAGGAAGAAATTAAAAAATATTAACCTTTTTTTTATTAGTATTGTAAACAAAAAATGTAAATTAAAAAGATGGATGAAATAATGACTTTTGTCTTTTGATTATTAATACACAATATTGTAGTGGAAAAACACTAGTTAGTACGAGATAAATATGAACATACCATATGAAACTATCATCTTACTTTTATTTTTGCCAAATGCTTCTCACGTTTTTGTAATTAATTTATAATTTACTTAATAAGATTTAAGAATTCAATATTCGCATTCACTCATAAAATACTGTTTATTTAATTTTTTTTTATTGATTGATGTATCTGAGAAAAGATGATTAAATTTGAGAAAAATAAAAAATACTAGCCGGGTCGACTCGTTATTATTATAAATATAAAAAACTTCTATCTTTTCTTTATGAAAATTCTTAAGTTTAATCATTGAGTTGGTTGATAAATGTATAAATTGTTATAATTTCTTAATATTTAAATGTTTTAATTATTCTTTCTTAATATTCTATTTTCTTTTAATCTAACAAGTTCAAAAAATAATCCATTTTTAATTAATAAACTATGAGAAAATAAACTATAAGACGAAGAATAATTATTTTAAAATTAACATTAAATTAAGAAAATATCTCTTCATAAAAAATACCCCTCTTAATACATATACAAGAAAAACACTTAATTTCACATAGTTTAAAAAATATAGTTAAGTGTATTTAATATTTTCATTTTAATGTAAAAATTAAATTGCATTTAGTAAATTATTCTTAATTAATACTTATTTAAGATGGTACTTACATTAATATAAAGGGATTTTAAAATATGAAATAAAATTGAATAAGTTAAATTTTATTTTATATATTTTTGAATCTAAATTTATTTAACTTTTTGTAGATGGGAGTGGTATTCACTGCTTGTGGTCAATTATAAAAGAATTAAATTCGTAGATAAAAAATGAGAAAGAAAGAAATGAAAGGTGTGGGTGGAACGGAAATTTGATAGCGGTTCTTTTGACTGTACAGATAGAATAAAGGTAACGAGTGAATTTGACAAATGTAGAGCATGCAAATGCAATGCAAGCAATTATTTTTTGTTGTTGGCACCGCTTCTTCCATTGACCATTCTTCTCTCTAACACTGTGCCATTCTCACCGGAGACACATTCTCCCATCCTAATCCTATTGCCCCTGTTGATTAATTAAATTCATACAATATATTTTCTAAAAACAAGGTAAAGTACTTGCTATTTAAATAAACATTAACTTGGTATACAACTGTATTCTCACCCGACAAGAACATTGGAGAACGAAACAGGGGAAGTGTTACACTTGATTTGGTACGAAATATTATGGATCGATCTCTCCTTGTTGGAGAGTATATATTGTTAAAGGTATTTTTGATGGTTAAATTAATGTTTTTGTTTTATTACGTTCAGATAATAATATTATAAAGAGTAATGAGATAATTTTAATTTGGATTAAACATATAGTATAATATATATATATATATATATATATATTAAAAGAGATAATGTATTATGTTTTTGTAATTTAGGTTAAATAAATTTAAATTATTATTAATTTTTAGTTAATGATTTGATTTTATTCTTAATTTGGTCACGTTGTAGTCATAATATAATATTATGCCTTTAAGACATAATCTTATGACTATGTGTATTGTATTGAGTGATTATTTTTAGAGTGTAATGATATGCGTCATAATAGATTATTACAGAATGTGGATTCGGTTATTATATAAGCCCCTCTAAGTTTAGGATTGTCAAGTGGCAAAGTGTTGAGCTTATTTGTTATTCTATAATTGAAGCTAACTTGTGTTTTGATGTTCTCATTTTTGTCCTACTTTCAAGGCTAAATTGCATTTTAACTTTTGAAGGTGACTTTGTTTTTCATCTACTAACTGTTACAACATTTAAGAAGAGCTTTAAGCGTTGATGATGAGACATTTCTCAAGTTGTTATTTTGTCTCAAGAAAAATTGTAACTTTTGTCGTTACAGCTTCCTAGGTATATGATGTTTCAATTCTCGAGCATTATGTCCCTTCAAGCAAGCAAGCAAGTTCATGTCCCTGACAACGCTTCAAGCCTTTGCTACCCATAAATAGTCACATCTTTGTATCTTTCTTTTACTTTGGATCTTTTGGACTTTTTCTGATTCAACTTGTGCTATCTCCGTTCTTCGTTCTCTTTTCACTTTTCTTCCTTTCATTTTTGTATTCTTTTATCTTACCTTTCCCTTTGCAGAATTACGGACAAAGATTTCAATTTGAAGCACCTTCTTGTTAAGGATGGGGTCTCTTCATTTCCTACCCCGCCATATTCTTTATATCCGACGGGAGACATCAATTCTTCTACTAATGCTACGACCATTCACACTTTAGCAACTGGAACTGGCAATATCTCTACACATGAAAGGGGGTTAAAGAGAACCTGTAGTGAGGTCATTACCCTACACCCATGTCTAACGAACACTGTTGGACTTAAAGCTTGAAGATGCTTGGGTGTCTCTCTTGTTGTTTTGATTTTGATGCTATTTAATTTTAATTTTCTTAGATGAAATGTAACTAGGTGTTTCCTATGTATTGATTGTTTAGTTTAGGCTTGCATGTGGTTGTTCTTGGTTGGAATGCCCTAGAGAGCTAAGCGAATCTTGTGTGATTTCTCTTGATTCAAATGTTTGGTTTTCCCTCTTAAAATGTTTTGAAAAAAAAAAGTCTTGGTAATTAACTGAGGTAATAGATTACCAACAGACGGTAATCAACTGCCATCAGTGGGTAACAAAGTGAGAAACAAACACTTGGCTCTGGAGTAATCGATTACCCCCTCGGGTTAATCGATTACCATGAGCAAAATCACCTTGATAAGTTTTGCCTCTCTGGTTCAATCGATTACCAGTTTCTGGCAGTCGATTACTGCTATCAGAAAGTCATGAAATTACCTAAATTGAGTTTTTAAATGAAAATATAAATACCCTTCTTTTGAAAATCTTTACACACAGAATTACATTCTTGGAAAAACATCTTTTGAACTGCTCAAACACTTTCATATTCTTTCTATTATTTTCTCTAAGAAATTCATCAAGAACTTCAAAGGTTCTTCAAAGAACTTGTTTTCAAAGGCAATCTTGATTAAACATTCTGATTGGTTGGCATTCATAGTGTTCATACGTGATGTAGGAACATCAAGGAGGATCACTAGAAGCATGCAAAGGAGGCTAGAGGAGGGAGCAAAGGAGCTTCAAGAGCAAGAATAAGAGGATAGTATAGGACTTAAGGATTGTAACCTACTTGTAAACTTGTATGACCAAGATAATAGTCCTATATAGCATTTGTAGGTGTAGGGATTAGGGGTCCAAAGCCCTCGGTTTCCTTTAGGCTAATAGGTGAAGTAATCCAAAGATTTCACACAAGTCTTCTATCCAAACTAACGTTTTCAAAAACCTTGTGTGAAATCTTAGAAACTAGGCTTAAGGAAGGAACTCCAAAATCAAGTTAAGGATCCACACCTTCACTTGATTAAGGTAATCTCCTCCCTTAAACCAAGTTGCCACGAATTAGTGACATGGAAGATCACATGGCACGGCTCAAGGGACAACACCATGTGCGCCCATGTGCCAACCATGTGAACTCCATATGAGCACTTGCATCCTATTCGTCCAAAGCTAACTAACTCTAACTACCTAGGATTTTCGGTTAGCATAGCCTAACCTTGATTAACCTAGCTAATTAGAGTTAAGCCTAGGACCTAACTAAGGTTAGTATAGCTTGGAGGCCAAGCAAGGCTATTCTATATAAGCCATGGCCGAATCATGTGTAGGAACTTTTGATCATTTTGTGAATGAAATAGCTTTTAAGCTTTGAGAGAGTTTCTCTCTAGTTTCCTTAGGGAGCTTCCTTGAATCTCATCAATGGCCTCTTTCAACCATTGTGGCAGTTCCTCCTAGGCTTATAGGAGTCTCCTCCTTGGCACCACCACCTTCCTCACCTTTAACCATTTTCTACTTTGTTTTCTAAACACCAAAACCCTTAAACATTTCCTTGGCCGAGACCTCTTTGGTTTGGCTTCCATGGTGATGCTCACAGTGAAGGCTAGATTGGGGCATTCCGAAGTGGCTTTGGACCTTCCTCCAAGAGCACCTTCATCAATACGTGATCAGATCTACACACACAGGTGTCTTCTAACTGATCTTTTGTTTCCATTTTGGATTCTAGATAGAGTAAGGTTCTTTGAGAAGGGTTTTTTCAAAGGGTTGATCTTGGAGGTGCCAAGGTCAACGGGAACAGTTCTTTGGGTTAAAGAACTGATGTTTTGGGTGTTTTGATTTCGTTTTTATGTTGCTTATTACAGAGTGAATGTAAAAGAACACAAAAGGGATCATTATAGTGGAAAACCGATCGCAACAGTTGTTGGGTTGGGACTGGATGTAGGTAGTGGACCGAACCAGTATAAATCACTGTGCACTCTTCTTCTCCCTTCTACTCTTTATCTTTTGCCTTACGTTGTTCATTATCATCGATTAATTTCTGTTATACGTTCGGTAATTGACTCAGTAATTGAGTCGGTAATCAACTAAAACTGGAACAGTTAGATACTACTATTGATTACGCATGCCTATTGATCACTAACGTGTTTCTTAATCTTCTTTTGTTGTTTTCGATGTGTATCTTTGATATATCTTGTTTCTTTGTCTTAAGATTAGATAGTTAATCAAGAATAGTTTTGGTTGAATTTAAAAGAAAGTAGAAACGCACGAACTTGGGCTATCCTAGAACTAGAATCTATTCACCCCTCTCTAGATTCACTCGTAGGGACCATCAATTGGTACCAGAGCTTTATCTAGTAGTTTGTTCTAGATTTTGATCCATAGTTCCTTAGAATGGCCGGTAATCAATTACCATTCGTTGAAGGTGCCTCTATTAACAGACCTCCTCTGTTTTGTGGTGATAATTATCCTTTTTGGAAAGTGAGGATGAAAATATTTATGGAGTCTGTACATAGAAGCATTTGGCAAGCGGTTGTGACTGATTTCAAGGTCCTCACATACATAGAGAATGGGAGTGAGATTGAAAAACCATTTCAGAGGTGGGAACAAGATGAAATTAGGAGAGCTAAAAACGATGCAAAAGCTTTAAACATTATACATTTTGTTTTGAATTCCGTTGAGTTTTTCAGAATTTCAGCTTGCAACACAGCCAAAGAAGCTTGGGAATTAATAAAGGTCACACACGAAGGAACCGCTGAAGTACGAAGGGCAAGGAAGAACACCTTGATCCAAGAGTACGAAACATTTCGAATGGCGCAAGGAGAGTCCGTGATGGAAATGCAGAAACGCTTTACAGACATTGTGAACCATCTCAAAGGACTAGGTAAGATCTTCATTGAAGAAGAGGTAAATGTTAAAGTGCTGAAATCCCTTAGTAGGAAGTGGCAACCGACGGTCACAACAATCACCGAATCCAAGAACCTAGCCTTGATGTCAAGTGCAAAGTTGTTTGTTAAGCTGAGGGAGTATGAGATGGATATGTCCCGGATTGCTGATGTGGAACAAAAAGACAAGAAAGCCAAAGGTCTAGCACTGAAAATGGAAGATACAACTAGTGAGAGTGTTACATCCAGTTGTGCAAGTGAATCGGAACAAGAGAACATGAACCTTATGGTAAGAAAGTTCAAAAAGTTCATGAGAAGGAACAATGACAAGAAAAGGTTCAACAGTTCAAAGAAAGGCTTCAAGAGGAATGAAAGTTCATTTTCAAAGGTTACTTGCTACGAATGTGGAAAGGTAGGACACTACAAATCGGTGTGCCCCAACATGAAGAAGTCTAGCAAGGTGAGCCTAGAAGAGCTGAACATGAGGAACGGTCCAAGAAGGACAGATTTCGCAAGAAAAATGCCTACATAGCGTGAGAAGACAACAATTCCTCTACCTCTAGTGAAAGTGACAATGAAGAAGCAAATTTGTACCTCATGGAAAATCCAACGTCCGATGATGAGGTAAGTGACTCTGATTCATCTACTTGTGATTATGATGAGTTGCAAACTGCTTTTTGTGAACTTTACAAGGAAGCCGAAAAACTAGACAAGTTGAACAAGGTTTTGAAAAGCAAAATTACTGATTTGGAAAATAATATTTCTGCTTTAAAAACTGATGTTCAAAGTTTGAGAAAGGAATATGATGCCTTAAAACAACCATGTTCAAAGTGTAAGTCTTTTGATGCTTCTTTGAAAAAGGGTAACATGAAGTTCTTTGCATTTAAACAACCTAGTAAAAACAGAAATTTCACATGTAGTTATTGTATGAAATATGGACATAAATCTTATAATTGCATGATTAGGAAAGAAGGTATAACTAGTGGCTTGTTTAAATGGATTAAGAAAGATAATCACAACTCTAACACTCATGGACCCAATAAGTCTTGGGTACCAAAAATAAAGTGATATCTTTTTCTGTGTAGGTATGCTTGAGAGCCAAACACTCAACTTGGTATTTGGATAGCGGCTACTTAAGGCATATGACTGGTGACAAGAGCAATTTTATCTCCTTCAAATCAAAAGAGTCTTGTTCGGTAGTTTATGGAGATAACAACAAAGGCAAAATATTGTGTATAGGTGCTGTTGGAGACAAATCCAACACTGTTATTGAAGATGTTCTGCTTGTAGAAGGTTTAAAATTCAATCTTTTGAGTATTAGCCAACTGTGTGACAAGGACTACAAGGTATCGTTCGACAATGGGTGCTGCACAATCAGTGGCAATGAGTCGAATGAGGTATTAATGGTCGGTAAGAGACATAACAACATCTACATTTTTGAACTTGATCATTCATCATCATATCATAACAACATCTTTTGAACTACTCAAACACTTTCATATTCTTTCTATTCTTTTCTCCAAGAAATTCATCAAGAACTTCAAAGGTTCTTCAAAGAATTTGTTTTCAAAGGCAATCTTGATTGAACATTCTGATTGGTTGACATTCATAGTCTTCAAGACGTGATCGATCTACACACACAGGTGTCTTTTAACTGATCTTTTGTTTCCATTTTGGATTTGGGTTGATTACTCTAGGAGAGAGGTCTCTTTAGATAGAGTAAGGTTTTTTGAGAAGGGTTTTCTCAAAGGGTTGATCTTGGAGGTGCCAAGGTCAAAGGTAACAGTTCTTTAGGTTAAAGAACTGGTGTTTTGATTTCGTTTTTGTGTTGCTTGTTGTAGAGTGAATGTAAAAGAACGCAAAAGGGATCATTATAGTGGAAAACTGATCGCAATAGTTGTTGGGTTGAGACTGGATGTAGGTAGTGGGTCGAACCAGTATAAATCACTGTGCACTCTTCTTCTCCCTTCTACTCTTTATCTTTTGCCTTATGTTGTTCATTATCATCGATTAATTTCTATTATACGTTCGGTAATTGACTCGGTAATCAACTAAAACTGGAACAGTTAGATACTACTATTGATTACGCATGCCTATTGATCACTAACGTGTTTGTTAATCTTTCTTTTGTTGTTTCCGTTGTGTATCTTTGATATATCTTGTTTCTTTGTCTTAATATTAGATAGGTAATCAAGAATAGTTTTGGTTTAATATTAGATAGTTAATCAAGAATAGTTTTGGTTGAATTTAAAAGAAAGTAGAAACGCACAAAATTAGACTATCTTGGAACTAGAATCTATTCACCCCCCTCCAGATTCACCCATAGGGACCATCAAACACAACCAAGCTTGCCCACTATCGACTACAGAAGGTTCTTCTCACTCCTTGTAAAAGACAGAAATACAAGAAGGGGGGTTGAATTGTGTTAATGAAAATTTTTGGCCTTTCGTTTGTTGTTTTTCAAATATGGTTTGACAAAACTTTTGACTTCTTTAACTGTTGATTTAATTATAAAATGGTTTGATATTTATCCCCGTTAGATAAAGATAATAACAGTTAAACACAAGATATTTTTATACTGGTTCGTCTATATAAGACTATGTCTAGTTACCCAACAACTACTGAGTTTTCACTACAAATCGTGAAAAAGTTATAAGTATTGTTTGCACCCAGCCACTTCTAGCTATTACAAGGTATTCTTTGAACACAACCTTCCCAGGCTAAACAACAAGGTATTCTTTGGAACACAGCCTCCTCAGGCTAAAACAAAGAGGTATTCTTTGGAACACAACCTCCTCAGGCTAAGGCACCACACAAGTGGGTTTTAAAAGAGTTTCTAAGAAAAAAACTACCTCTTCACAGAGAGAGTTTTTCAATTGAAGTATAGAGCTTTAAGCAAGAGAGCAAAATCACAAATGATAGCTTTTTGCAGCGTGTTCGCCAACTTGTTCTTAAGCTGGTGAAGTCCTTATATATGCAAGTCTTCAAAGATCCGTTAGAGACATGAAGAATGTCGTTTAGCTTTCCAAGTAAAAGTCTTCAAAGGTGTCAGAGTGCAATCAAAGAAGTGATGCTTTGCATAGCGGATTTGGTGGTGCTCATAACCTTTTTTTGTCTTGTACAGAGATCACATCAAAAAGGGTGTTGCCCTTTCGTGTTGAAGAGGTTATACCGGATCCCCATACTGATCTTGGAAACTTTTGGGAGTAACAGCTGGATTTTGAAATTGGCGCGCTTTACTCCGTTTGGATTTCACTTTCTTGATAGACGATGTGCTTCACAATCTTCAGTCTTGAGAAATAACTTTGAGCTCCGTCTGAAGATAATATCATCTTATCTTTCATCTGATGACTTGGCTTTGGGACAAACGAATGACTTGATCATGATTGATCTTTGAAGGGTCACCTTCCATCGGTACTTGTTCAGTATGACTTTGGCTTGCTATGCTTCAGTCTGACTTTGACTTGCTATGCTTCAGTCTGATATGTTCCGTCTGTTCTGTAATTAATCAAAACTTGAGATGTTAATCATCTTAATCTAACACTCATTTTTCAGGGCACTGTTTTCAGGGCCTAAAGGTAATCCTTCGTCTGAAGATCCCCCGGCTTCCCCCTCCCAAATCATTGGCGCAATGGGCTGACCTCTTCCACCCAATCCCTCTTATCCAGGTAAAAGAATCTGGATCGATCAGATCAGCACTACCGCCTCTACGTTAAGGTCACTATGGCAGGTGAACATGACTCCCTCACGTTTTGAGTAGAGATCAATCTTCACGCTAAATTATTATGATGCTGACCTTCTTAACTTTGTGGGGGCTCAAGCTTGTTTGGAGAGAGTAGAAATGATATTAATTCGATTAGTGGCAACTCTTCATCACTTTGAGGAAGTCTATTGTTAAGTCAAGATGACTTAATGATGGAGGACCATCTCTAAGCATGAGGATTACAAGGGCAATGCAAAGAAGAATTGAAGCCCAAGTTGAAGAAGAGTTGACCAAGTCAACAAGTCAAAGTCAAAGTCAATGGTCAACTCCTCAAAGTCAACAAAGTGGGCTTATGAAGCCTTGTAATTTCCTATGTATTTTTTAATTAGATTAGCTTTAGTTTTGTGAAGCTTGGACCTTATATTTGACTTGTAAATTTCGGCCAAGCTCACTTAAGACATGTTGACTTTTAATTGTGTTGGTTAAAGCCTCTTAAGATGGGCTTAAGTGTCTTATGACCCAACTAAGCAAGTGTAATACACTCTCTTATAAGAGAGTGAATGGATTAGGAAAGAGAATTAGTGGAATTGCCACTAACTTCATTTAAATTTCCACCACTTGATTATGCCATAATCAAAGGTACAAATTTATGTCAAGTTTATAAGTGTTGACTTTCATGTAAGAAGGTATTCTAGCCTTTAGATTTACTTCTAATCCAAGGCCTAAAATTCCATCTTACTAATTCCATGATCATCATATTCTTAGGAGAGTTATGAGCCTCTTGATCTCATTAACTCTAGATCCTTCTTGAATTGATTGTTGGACTTAAAGCTTGAAGATGTGTTTGTTCTCCTTTTAGTGTTTTGATTTTGATGTTATGGAATTGTGGTTTATCTTAGATGAAGTGTAATTAGGTTCTTTATATGTATTGTGTGTTGAGCTTAGGCATGTTTGTGTTTGATTCCTTGTTTGGATAACTCAGGGAGTTTTGCTATCTTGTGTGTGTGATTACTCATTTGACAAATGGTTGATTTCCGCTCTTAAAAACAAGTCTTGAAAAACCTTTGGGAACCAATTGAGGTAATAGATTACCAACAAGAGGTAATCAACTACCAAACAATAGGTATCAAAGTGAGAAAAACCATTTGTTCAGTGAAGTAATCGATTACCAAGGATAGGTAATCGATTACCATGCTCAAAAATCACTCAAGATTGCATTCTGCACTGAGGTAATCGATTACACCATTATGGTAATCGATTACCAAGCCCTCCTCCTCTGGAGTAATCGATTACCATCCCCTGGTAATCGACACTGAAGTTTTCCCATCGGGGTAATCGATTACCCTCATTTGGTAATCGACACTGTGTTGTGCTCTCTGGGGTAATCGATTACCCTCCCCTGGTAATCGATTACCATGTTCAAAAATGCACCCAAAACTGCTGCAACGGCTATTTTAATCGATTACCCATTTCTTGTAATCGATTATCTTGACCGTTGAGCCCTCAGTTTGCCTAAAAACAAGCTTCAAACTTCATCTTTAAATGGCTCTTTGATGCAAACCTTTGAAGGACTCTAAGAACTCTTGGAACTACATCTTTTGAACATATTCTTACACTTTCATATACTCTGAAATCAGAGATTATCATTTTTTTTCAAGAAACTCAAAGAGAACTTGAAGAGCTGATTTTGTTTTCCAAAGGAAAGGCAAACCTGTTGTATTTCTCTATTTGGGTGGCATTCTTTGTGCATTCTTTGTGATCAGATCAACACATCAGGTGTATTCTAAACTGATCTTTGTTTGTTTCTTTGTTTACTGAGTTGTTGCTCTAGGAGAGAGGTCTCTCTGGATAGAGTAAGTGTATTTAAGAAGTGTTTTCTCAAAGGTTTGATCTTGGGTGTGCCAAGGTCAGGGAAGAACTGTTCTTTGGGTTGAAGAACAGGCTTTGGGTGTTTTGATTTCGTTTTTGTGTTGCTTGTTGCAGAGTGAATGTAAAAGAACACAAAAGGGATCATTTGATAGTGAAAAGCCAATCGCAACAGTTGTTGGGTTGGGACTGGACGTAGGCAGTTGGCCGAACCAGTATATATCATTGTGCACTCTTCTCTTTCTTATCCTCTTTACAGTTATCCTTATATTGCTATTATCATTGTTTAAATTCTGCAGCATATTTGGTAATTGTATTGATAATCAACTTAGTAATTGATACGGTAATTGAATCAGTAATAGAATCAGTAATCGAATCGGTAATTGATACGGTAATTGATAAGTGAATCTAGAACCTATTTGTTTGAATTCAAAAGAAATTAGAATCTTGCGAAATTCGACTAAAATTGAACAAGAATCTATTCACCCCCCCTCTAGATTCATACATAGGGACCAACAATTGGTATCAGAGCTACTTCTAGTAAGTTGCTCTAGAATTTGATCCATAATGGCCAGTAATCAATTACCATTTGCTGAAGGTGCCTCTATTAATAGACCTCCTCTGTTTTGTGGTGATAATTATCCTTTTTGGAAAGTTAGGATGAAAATTTTTATGGAGTCTATTCATAGAAGTATTTGGCAAGCAGTTGTAACTGATTTCAAAATCCCCACATATATAGTTGATGGAAATGAATTAGAAAAACCATTTGAGAAGTGGGAACAGAAGAAATTAGGAGAGAGAAAATGATGCTAAAGCTTTAAATATTATACATTCTGCTTTAAACTCTGATGAATTTTTTAGAATTTCAGCGTGTAATACAGCCAAAGAAGCGTGGGATCTAATAAGTGTCACACATGAAGGTACCGCTGAAGTACGAAGGGCAAGGAAGAATACCTTGATCCAAGAGTATGAAACATTTAGAATGGCACAAGGCGAGTCTATAATGGATATGCAGAAACGGTTCACACACATTGTGAATCATCTAAAAGGATTCGGAAAAGTCTTCGTTGAAGAAGAAGTAAATGTGAAGGTGCTAAAGTCATTGAGCGAGAAAATGGCAGCCAACAGTCCACACAAAGAATCACCGAATCAAAGAACTTAGCACCGATGTCCGGCAAGAGTTATTTGGTAAGTTGAGGGAATATGAAATGGATATGTCTCGTATTGTCGATGAGGAACAGAAGATAAGAAAGCCAAAGGCTTAGCACTCAAGATGGAAGACACAGCAAGTGAGAGCGACTCATCATGCTGTGGAAGTGAATCAGAAGAAGAAAATATGAATCTCATGGTGAGAAAATTCAAAAAGTTCATGAGAAAGAACAATGATAAAAGGAGATTCAACAATACAAGAAAAGGCTTCAAGAGGAATGAAGGTTCGTCTTCAAAGGTCACATGTTATGAGTGTGGAAAGATGGGTCACTACAAATCAGAGTGTCCCAACATGAAGAAAAATAACAGCAGTGAACCTAGAAGAGTAGAACATGAGGAAAGACCCAAGAAGGACAAATTCCGCAAGAAAAAGGCCTACATTGCTTGGGAAGAAAATGACTCCTCATCCTCTAGTGAGAGTGACAATGAAGAGGCAAATCTATGTCTCATGGCAAAACCAACTTCAGATGATGAGGTAAGTGATTCTGATTCATCTGTACAAGATTATGATGAGCTATATAATGCCTTTTGTGAACTCTTCAAAGAAGCTGAAAGAATAGAGAAATTGAACAAAGTTTTGAAAAATAATATTTCAGATTTGGAAAATGAAATTATTGTTTTAAAAACTGATGTTCAAAATTTGAAAAAGGAAAATAATGCCTTGAAACTACCTTGTTCAAAGTGTAATTCTTTTGATGCCTCTTTGAAAAAGAAAAACATAAAGTTCTCTGCATTTAGGCAAACCAGTAATAATAAAACTTTCCCATGCAGTTATTGTATGAAATCTGGACACACATCTTATAATTGCATGATTAGGAAGAAAGGAATATCTAGTGGTTTGTTTAAATGGATTAGGAAAGATTATCACAGTTCTAACATGCATGGACCCAACAAAGTTTGGGTACCAAAATCAAAGTGATATCTTATTTCATGTAGGTGTGCTTGAGAGCCAAACACTCAACTTGGTATTTGGATAGTGGCTGCTCAAGACATATGACCGGAGACAAGAGCAATTTTATCTCCTTCAAATCCAAAGAATCTGGTTCGGTAGTATATGGAGATAATAACAAAGGGAAAATTCTGGGTATTGGTGCTGTTGGAGACAAATCCAATCCTGTCATTGAAGATGTACTGCTTGTTGAAGGATTGAGATACAATCTTCTGAGTATTAGCCAACTCTGTGACAAAGGTTATCATGTGTCATTTGATCAAGGAAGCTGCAAAATTAGTAAAGAAATCAAATGAGGTACTAATGATTGGTAGGAGACATGGTAACATCTACATCCTTGAACTTAATCATTCATCATCATATCATGCATGCCTTGCATCAAATGATAATATATCTTGGCTTTGGCATTGACGCATAGCACATATTGATGTTCATCAACTTAATAGATTGTCATCTAAAAACTTAGTGGAAGGGTTACCTGACTTAAAGTTCAATAGAGAAGGTCTATGTGATGCATGTCAAAAGGGCAAGCAGTCTAGAAACTCTTTTAAATCTAAAAATGTTGTTTCAACTTCTTGACCACTTGAGCTATTGCACATGGATTTGTTTGGACCTTCTAGAACTGCTAGTTTAGGTGGAAACCTATATGGACTAGTTTTAGTAGATGACTACTCTAGATTTACTTGGGTTGCATTTATACCAAGTAAAGACAATGCCTTCAAAGTTTTTAAAGTTATTGCCAAAAGGATACAAAACGAAAAAGATTTGAAAATTAAGTCCCTTAGGAGTGATCATGGAGGTGAATTTGAAAATGAATCTTTTGAAAAATTTTGTGAAAAATATGGAATTAATCACAACTTTTCAGCACCAAGAACTCCACAACAAAATGGAGTTGTTGAGAGGAAAAATAGATCTTTAGTAGAACTAGCTAGAACTATGTTAAATGAAAATGATTTGCCAAAATATTTTTTTTGAAGCGTTTTCGCTTGCTATGTTCTAAATAGAATTGTGATTCGTCCTATTTTAAAGAAAACCCCTATGAACTCTATAAGGACAAAAAGCCTAATATTTCTCATTTTAAAGTATTTGGCTGCAAATGTTTTGTTCTGAATAATGGCAAAGAACCCCTTGGTAAGTTTGATGCCAAGGCGGATGAGGCAATTTTTATTGGGTATTCATCAACTAGTAAATCATATAGAGTTTATAATAAAAGAAGAATGTGCATTGAGGAATCTGTGCATGTAAAGTTTGATGAATCTAACAATCCCCAAAAGGGAAGTGCTCTTGTTGATGATGATGAAAGTACAGGTGAAGACAGCAATAGCAAAACTCAGGAACAGCAAGATCCACCAACCATTTCTCATGAACAACCAAAAGAATGGAGGAAACCAAGAGACTTATCTCTTGACAACATCATTGGTGACATCCATAAGGGAGTATCTACTAGATCTTCCTATAATATGTTTTGTGATGATTATGCATTTGTATCTCAATTTGAACCCTCTTGTGTTGATGATGCTATTAATGATGAATTTTGGATAAATGCTATGCATGAGGAGTTAAATCAATTTAAAAGGAATGACGTATGGGAGTTAGTACCTTTTAATAGAGATATGAATATAATTGGAACAAAATGGGTGTTTAAGAATAAGTTAGATGAGAACGGAATTGTGGTTAGGAATAAAGCTAGACTAGTAGCAAAGGGTTATAATCAACAAGAAGGAATAGATTTTGGTGAAACTTATGCCCCTGTTGCTAGATTAGAAGCTGTGAGAGTGTTACTTGCTTTTGCCTGCATTCATGATTTTAAACTGTATCAAATGGATGTTAAAAGTGCATTTCTAAATGGCTATATCAATGAGGAAGTTTTTGTTTCACAACCTCCTATGTGTACAAACTAAAGAAGGCCCTCTATGGTCTTAAGCAAGCCCCTAGACAATGGTATGAAAGATTAAGTACATTTCTCTTGTCAAATGGGTATCACAGAGGAAATGTAGACAAGACACTCTTTATTAAAAAGAAGTCTAAAAGCATTCTTTTGGTCCAAGTATATGTTGATGATATTATTTTTGGATCAACTAATCAATCTCTGTGTGAAGAATTTGTGGCTAGCATGCAAGGTGAATTTGACATGTCCATGATGGGAGAACTCAAATTCTTCCTAGGACTACAAGTCAAACAACTAAAGGAAGGAATCTTCATTCATCAAGCAAAGTACACTAAGGAAATACTGAAGAAATTTGACATGGAGAGTTGTAAGATCTCTAATATCCCTATGTCAACTAATCTCTATTTAGATAATGATGCTGCTGGATTAGGAGTAGACCAAACCAAATATAGAGGGATCATTGGATCTCTTTTATATCTTACAGCAAGTAGACCTGACATAATGTTCAGTGTTTGTGTTTGTGCAAGATTTCAATCTGCACCTAAACAATCACACATGAATGCTGTTAAGAGGATTTTGAAATACCTTAAAGGAACTACAAACTGTGGTTTGTGGTATCCTAAGGGAACATCCCCTAGTTTGGTAGGTTTTAGTGATGCAGATTTTGCTGGATGCAAAACTGATAGAAAAAGCACAAGTGGAGTATGTCACTTGTTTGGAGAATGCTTAGTCTCCTGGTATAGCAAGAAACAAGCATGTGTTGCTCTATCGACAGCTGAGGCGGAGTACGTAGCCGCTGGTAGCTGCTGTGCTCAAACCATTTGGTTGAAGCAACAACTTGAGGATTTTGGACTAAAGCTTGATCACATTCCTATCAAGTGTGACAACACAAGTGCAATTAGTATCACTAAGAACCCGGTCTTACACTCAAGAACAAAGCATATAGAAGTACGTCATCATTTCATAAGAGATCATGTTGAGAAAGGAGATTGTGTAGTAGAGTTCATTGATACAGAGAATCAACTCATGATATCTTCACAAAACCTCTACCAAAGGAGAGGTTTTTCAAACTTAGAACCAATCTTGGTATACTAAGTGAGGAACATCTCTCATGAAATCCCTAAGTATAGAAAGATAAATCATTCACTATGCTTAAACAAAGTATAAATTCATTACATAACAAGATCATGACCATTTTTGTGCCAAAACCTGTGAAATTTCAAGTTTTTGTGAATTTTTCAGTAGTGTAATCGATTACCAGCTTAGGGTAATCGATTACCATAAGTGAAGTCTCTGATGCAATTGATTACCATACATAGGTAATCGATTACCAGTGTGAGGTCCTCTGATGTAATCGATTACCATACATGGGTAATCGATTACCAAGGTTGGGGTCTCTGATGTAATCGATTACCACAACAGGGTAATCGATTACCATGGGTTCAAAGTTCACAAATCAAGGTTTCTTGCTATAAGCGTAATCGATTACCACGATAGGGTAATCGATTACCTTCGTTCCTGAACAGATTTTCTCTGCAAAATCTTGATTCTGGGCTTAATCTTTTGAGTTTCCCTTGAGCCCAATACCTAGATTCAATGTATCTAGTCCCTATTGTGAACTTATTAGAAGCTATTTTTAGGATTAGGGTTCATTCTCACAAAACCTAGATCTGAAAACCCTTTCATTCTCTAAAACCTAAGAACCCCCTTCTTCATCTTCAACCCTCATTCTCACCTTCACCATCAACAATGGAAGGACAAGGCAAAGCGGAAAGAGAGTCAAGACCATTGGTCACAAGCCTCGCCCAAATGTTCCAAAGAAAGGAGAATCTTCTAAGAGGAAAGCCCCCGCTACTTCAGGAGAAGGCATCCCTCGTCCTCACAATCCATGGTTTACCTCTTCTGAGCAAGAATCTCGATTCTTTGGAGATTTTGCAAATAGGGAACTTGTTCCCTCAAAAATTTTGGATTTTAATTGGTTGGGGAATCAAGGATTCACCTTTCAGACTCTTCTCCGAGATCAGAACTTGGAGAAATTTGTTGGCTTGAAGGGTCATATCTACCCGGATTTGGTGAGGGTCTTTTACTCAAATCTGACAAAGGATCAAATCAATGGAACAATAACCCTCGAGGTAAAAGGCAAATCCATATTCATAGATTCTAATATTTTCTTTCAATTTGCTGGATTTACAAATGAGGGTATGGTCCCATCTCTGCTTGAAAATCCGAGACATGAAGGATTTGACCTTCAAAGGGATTCTTTCTATATGAGTTCGTGAAGAATCCCGAAGGATGGGAAGCCGAGAAGGCAAAGACGAAGAAGACAAGGAAGGAAGGTGACTTACAATATCGGTGGTCCGAACGCCGATGACCGTCTCCTTCATTACACCATTGTATGGATTTTGTCGCTAGGTACAAACCATGCCCAGATTACAGAAGAAGACATGATTTTAATGGCAGCTTTGAAGAATGGTCTTCAAGTTGATTGGGCTGAAGTTGTCATGGATAACATGGTTAAGGCAAGAAGGTTGCTTGAGTATAAATGCCCCTATGCCTTATTTGTCTCACGTCTGCTTGAGCACTATCAAGTAGATGTCTCTAATGAAAACAGAGAGCTGGTAAAAGATATTCATGTCATTAGGGATATGGCATTAAAGAAAATGTGTTTGGTCAAAACGGAAGCTGGGTGGGTTTCAAGAGATGAAGTCCCACAACAACATCAACTGCAGGCTAATCCTCCCGCTACGATGCCGATGATGATTCAAGTGGTTGGGAGTATATCCCTAGGTCCGGTTTGAGTCCATTATCATTGATAGGTGGATGAAATTGAAAAACGCATTCAAGAGACGGATGAAGCAAATGAAGAACGTTTTGAGGAGCTCAAAGAGATGATGGAGTCTCTTCATGCTAGGTTTGACACGATGTAGACTTCCTTTTGTATCTCTACTCCCTTTTTGCTTATTGATATACCAAATAGGGGGAGAATAGAGCATAGGTTTAGCTAGATAGGGGGAGCATAGCTTTAGTATAACTTTATGGTTTAGTATAGCTTTTGAGATTTCTAATGTAATCCTTATTTTTAATGATAATTTGAATTCTGGTATTTTCTATCTCTCTGGTCTTGGTCTATGATTATGGCAATTGAATCATATACTTATCTGTGAATGAATGATTAAAAATTTGATGCTCTGATTAAGATTGTATGTATGATGAATCTGCAAAGCATATACTCTATTTTTGGATATCACTAACAATTGCAGGATTCTCAAGAAAATCAACACACATCCTAAGCCTCTAAGAAAACCTTGATTGAAGATTTGGTACATCAAAATCAAAAAGGGGGAGATTGTTGGACTTAAAGCTTGAAGATGTGTTTGTTCTCCTTTTAGTGTTTTGATTTTGATGTTATGGAATTGTGGTTTATCTTAGATGAAGTGTAATTAGGTTCTTTATATGTATTGTGTGTTGAGCTTAGGCATGTTTGTGTTTGATTCCTTGTTTGGATAACTCAGGGAGTTTTGCTATCTTGTGTGTGTGATTACTCATCTGACAAATGGTTGATTTCCGCTCTTAAAAACAAGTCTTGAAAAACCTTTGGGAACCAATTGAGGTAATAGATTACCAACAAGAGGTAATCAACTACCAAACAATAGGTATCAAAGTGAGAAAAACCATTTGTTCTGTGAAGTAATCGATTACCAAGGATAGGTAATCGATTACCATGCTCAAAAATCACTCAAGATTGCATTCGACCGAGGTAATCGATTACACCATTATGGTAATCGATTACCAAGCCCTCCTCCTTTGGAGTAATCGATTACCATCCCTCGTAATCGACACTGAAGCTTTTTCCTGATCGGGTAATCGATTACCCTCATTTGGTAATCGATTACTCGTGTTGTGCTTCTTCGGGGTAATCGATTACCCTCCCCTGGTAATCGATTACCATGTTCAAAAATGCACCCAAAACGCCGTACGCAACGGGCTATTTTAATCGATTACCCATTTCTTGTAATCGATTATCTTGACCGTTGAGCCCTCAGTTTGCCTAAAAACAAGCTTCAAACTTCATCTTTAAATGGCTCTTTGATGCAAACCTTTGAAGGACTCTATGAACTCTTGGAACTACATCTTTTGAACATATTCTTACACTTTCATATTCTCTGAAATCAGAGATTATCATTTTTTTTCAAGAAACTCAAAGAGAACTTGAAGAGCTGATTTTGTTTTCCAAAGGAAAGGCAAACCTGTTGTATTTCTCTATTTGGGTGGCATTCTTTGTGCATTCTTTGTGATCGATCAACACATCGTGTATTCTAAACTGATCTTTGTTTGTTTCTTTGTTTTCGAGTTGTTGCTCTAGGAGAGAGGTCTCGGATAGAGTAAGTGTATTTAAGAAGTGTTTTCTCAAAGGTTTGATCTTGGGTGTGCCAAGGTCGGGGAAGAACTGCTTCTTCTTTTTGGGTTCAAGAACAGGCTTTGGGTGTTTTGATTTCGTTTTTGTGTTGCTTGTTGCAGAGTGAATGTAAAAGAACACAAAAGGGATCATTTGATAGTGAAAAGCCAAACGCAACAGTTGTTGGGTTGGGACTGGACGTAGGCAGTTGGCCGAACCAGTATATATCACTGTGCACTCTTCTCTTTCTTATCCTCTTTACAGTTATCCTTATATTGCTATTATCATTGTTTAAATTCTGCAGCATATTTGGTAATTGTATTGATAATCAACTTAGTAATTGATACGGTAATTGAATCAGTAATAGAATCAGTAATCGAATCGGTAATTGATACGGTAATTGATAAGTGAATCTAGAACCTATTTGTTTGAATTCAAAAGAAATTAGAATCTTGCGAAATTCGACTAAAATTGAACAAGAATCTATTCACCCCCCCCTCTAGATTCATACATAGGGACCAACATTGATCAAGTGAGGGGTGCTTAGCATCACTTGATCAATCCATCAAGGATCAAAGGGTCCAAGTAGCTTGGTAGTTCACTGTCGAATGAACTTCAAAAACTAAGTTTATCCCCAATTAAACTTGTAATATAGAGGATTCAACCTAGGTCATCTCTCAGAAGACATACATATATTCAATTCGGAATTATGCACATTTAGGAAGGGGATTTTCATTGAACAATTCAATAAAACTAAACAAAACTGAAATTATGAAACGGAAAGCTAAAGACAGAAGCAAAGAGATGTAAATTGAAGTAGTAAATTGAGCAAAAGATAAAAGTAGAAAAGGAACGATGAACACTTAGCATAAAACGAGAAGAGAATCAGAAATCGAGAATAGAATTGAGAAACGTAAATTGAAGCAGGAAATTAAGCAAAATTGAAATAGTGAATTACGCAGAAGATGAAAATTAAGCAAAATTGAAATAGTGAATTACGCAGAAGATGAATGCAGGCAATGAACAAAGCGCAGTAGCAGAAAACATGAGAAGAAAACCTAAACAATTAAGAACAGAATAATAGAGCGTGAATGTAAATTGAACAAGAGATCTGTCACAAAATTGAAGATTCGCGGAATCAAAATCAAAGATCGAATTGAATTGTTGCAGTATTCAAAGTTGTGAAGAGAAAATGAAAAGATGAAAATTGCGAGCTAAGAGAGGAGAGAACAGAAAAGAAAATCGCGTAATCGCGCGAGAGAAGTGTGCAAGAGAAGCAACTGAATTATGAAAATGGAAGTTATGAATTCTCGCGCCCAAAAACCCTTATATAGGTGAATATTTGCGCCTCCATGTAAGTTGATTTGCGCCCTGGCGCGAATTTCCAGTGAAATGGGGTAGCTTTGCGCCCTAGAACGCGCCCTGGCGCGTCTTGACAGAGAGGGGAGGAAGAATCGCGCCTCTGGTTGCACCTTGAGCGCGCCTCGGCGCGTCTTGACAGAGAGGGGAAGTGAAATTGCGCCACCCTTTGCCCTGCACCGCGCCTAGGCGCGAGTTTTGCGCCCCAGAAGCTTCTCAATTGCGCCTAGGCGCATTTTACTGGAAGAGAAGGGCCAAATTGCGCCTCCCTTCATGCCTTGGCGCGAATTGAAGTGCTTCCTTGACTTGAGCTTCATCTTCTCTTCATCTTGTTGGCTTGCACTCCAAGTCTCCATCTCAGGTCTTGGGTCTTTCATTCCAAGCTTCCTTTCTAGCATTCAATCCCCTCCTTGCTCCTATCTCTTCTCCATTCCTCATAGCTCTAGATGTAACTGCACAAGCATTAGTATAGAAACATAAGAACTTATGGACATTTAGCTATTATTTACTATTAATACTAAACTATACCTCTAAATCAATATCTAAGATAAACTACCAAAATATGACACATGTAAAAGCTAATTGAACCAAAAACAAAGTAAGGAAAATGTATATAAAATGGATTATCATAGCTCATGGCCAAGCACCTTATAGCTTAGGCATTTTCCAACTTTGTACTCACTTTGGTCATTTATGAAAAGAGAATTTCTAAGACTAAAGTCTTGAGAAAAAGAGAGAGCTCTCCTAGGGTTCCTTACAAGAACCTTGAATCTTATCATGGATCCATGATCCAAGTGGCGATTCTTCTACAAAAGCTTATTGAATGCAAGTTCATGGCGCTTTCCACTTCTTAAACGCCTTCCATTTTTGATTTCTTCTTCCTTTGGTTCCAACCGAGAAGTACTTAACCATACATAGCCTTATTCCGCAAGCTTATTCATGTTCTTGAGTGAGGATCACTTGGTGAATGAAGATTGGGCACTCATGGTGTTTGATCCGTGAAGATCATGTTGTTGCCTTCATGGGTTTGCATCAAATTTGGTATCAAGAGCTTGTTCTTCACCTAGTTGTTCTTCACTTGTAGTATTGAGTCTAGCTCCTATCTTTTTGCTTTCAATTTTTTATTCAATTGAATTTTTTGTTTAGTTGTTGTTGTGTGTCTTGGCTGTCTAATACATAGAAGAGATGTTCTGACACTCATGGTAGATCATACATGGCTTATTTTACATGCTAGACACATTTTAGTTAATAGCCCCCATGTGTTTGATGAATTTTCTCAATATGTATTTTGAGTCCCTTTGCTGGAATTTGAATCCCTTTCATTATATGTGGCTTAATTAGTGTTTATATGTTTGATTACTATGTGCATTGCTCATTATAAGTTTAAGTTACCACTACCATGCATTATTTTGCTTGTTAGCAAAGTTTGACTTGACTTGCTTGAGTTTTTGAGCCTATACTTGGACTGTGCAGCAAAGAATAGCCAAAAGAAAATATAGAAAAACAAAAGAAAAGAAAATAGCAAGAGAAAATATTCAAGGAAAAGAGTTAAAGAAAAATTCAAGAAAAGAAAAATATAAGAAAAGAAGTTTGAAGAAAATTTGAGTGAAAATTGAGTAGCTTTTGTTAATAGAAATTTTTGAGAAAAAAAATTGAGTGCAGTACCTTGGTGAATTGGGTCATTAAACACCCATAAATTTAGTGTCCAAGCTCAATTATGTATTATTACTCATTAGGCTCAAGCATCATATTACAAATTGTATCAAAATTTGCTAATAGCATGATATTTGAACTTGTAGTGTGCTTTGCATGTTCCTAGACATATTTGCCCTGTTTTGCCCTATTTTTGGACCCTTATTTGTGGCTGCGCTGCACCTTAATTTGGGTTTATTTCGTGCATAAAGATAACCCAAACCAATCCCCAAAATTTCAAGTCATTTTAAGCCAATTTTTAAGCCTAAGTTGCATTTTGGCGACGGTTGGGCGAAAATCTGTAACAGTTACGGTTTCCAGTTGGTTCATGGTGCTAACCTTTGATTTATTGAATTCTGGGCATTTGGTGATTCAATTTACATATATATAAGCTCAACTGGAAGGTTTCATAATTTTCTAAGCTCATTTGATATGCTTATAAATTTTCACAAGTTTGGAAAATTTTGGTGACAGTTGCTGTCAAATTTTCCAGCAAATTGCATTTGATTTCTTCCATTCTTTGAGTTTTTGTTTCAAAGATTTTTTCAGTTTAAAATACTAGTTTTACTTCATTATTAGTGCAGTAAATATATTAGCCGTTGTCTTACTCATTAAATTCCATTTTGAGTAGCTAATTTTGTTCATTGAGTCTTGTTTTGTTGCTTGTCTTCTTTGGATTTTTAATAGTTTTGTCTAGAGTATTTGTCTTCTTTAATCTCCTAGGCTTTGTAGCTGAATTGTTTCTCTTTAACTTGGAAAAATTGGACATTGATAATTGATAGAGGTTTCTCAAGAAACTCTAAGTGAGAGTGAGAGGAAAAAGGATAGAGAGTAAATTCTAAGAAAAAACCTCTTAAGTGTGCAAACAAGAGTGTGAGTGCAAACACTTAGAGAGTGAGAAAGGAATTTAATTCTCTTATATTATTCTTGTTCTAACCTTTTCCTTGCAGCAATGGAGAGTTCCTCAAGTGTTGGCAATGAATTATCTCCTAAGACCCAAAGGGTGATGGATGCCATGATGGAGAAATTCATGAGTATGCAACATGACCTCAAAATTGAGCTCAAAGAGAGTGTCAATGAGGTGAGGGAGGAGAGCCATAGAAAAATGAGAGAGGAAGAGGATAGAAGGAGGGAAATGGAAAGAGCTATAAGAGAAGAGATTGAGAGAAGAGAAAGAGAGGTCTATCTTAGAAGGAGTGGAGAAAGAAGAGGTAGTAGTAGTAGGAGAGACTATAGGTCTCCTAGAGGTAGTGAAGAGGGAAGTAACATCAATGAGGAAGATGCATTCCATGCATATGAGGATGAGAGAAGACCTAGAGGGAGAGAGACTCCTCAAGAAGGGTACCATGGCCGACAACCTCAAACATTTCCCTATGGAGGTGGAGCAAGGCAAGGTGGCCTAAATGCAAAGATCAAGCTTCCAACCTTTGTTGGAAATGGTGAGGCTGAATCCTACTTGGATTGGGTCATGAAGGAGGAGCAAGTCTACTCATGCTATACCCACTTGAGAGTGGAGGAGAAGTTGAACTTAGCCATCCTACAATTTGAAGGATATGCCTTGGTGTGGTGGAATCAAGTGTTAGTGGATTCCTTTGCAAGAAGAAGGCCTCAAGTCACCCTTGGAGATGCTCTTCACAAAGCCGAGAAGATAGAGAATCAATTGAAGAGGAAGGGCACCTTCAAGAAGAGCTACACACCATACAAGTCATCATGGAATGACAAGGGAAAGAAAGAATACAATTCTTCATCAAAGGGGAAGCTTGGCCGTGAGGACTCCAAAGGTAAGGAGGTAAAATCTTCTACTTCCAAGCCTAGTTCAATTAAATGTCTTAAGTGTTTGGGGGCATTGCCACATTGTATCCCAATGTCCTAACAAAAAGGCCATGATTGTGAGAGTTGATGGTGCCATCACTAGTGAGGATTCTCAATCTTCATCTAGTGAGAGTGAAGAGTCTAGGGAGAGCACTAGTAGTGAGGAAAGGCAACCCGAGGATGGAGATCTCCTCATGGTGAGGAAGATGCTTAGGAGTGTTCTCAAGGAATTAGATGACTCTCAAAGGGAGAACATCTTCCATTCTAGGTGTCTAGTTGAAGGGCTCCTCTTGCTGCCAATATCCAGCAAACGATGTAGTGTAGAAGCTTGTCATCCGTGTTAAGGCCTCCTATGTTGTATGTCACCTTTTTGCCTTGTGCTCTTCTTGAGTTCTTTTCATCTTCCCAGTTCTGTGGGTTTCTTAACATACTCATGTAGAAGGTATCCTTCTGTAGATCAAACCCTTTCTCACTGAGTTTGTCCACATGTGCAATGATTCCTTCCTTTTTGATTCCAGCAATTTGAAGAAAGTGTGCAGGGGTTAGTGTTATAGAAATACCCTTAACTTCATAACTTACAGTCCTTGCAACCATGTTTGGTTTGAGATTTGAGTAGAATACTCGAACCAAATCGGGGTAGACAAAGTCTTTCATCCCTACGAATCTCTCCAAATTCTGTTGCCTCAGATAAGTCTGGAAAGTGAAGCCTTGCTCATCAAGCCAACATAGGTCGAGAATCTTTGGTGGAACTAAGTCCTTGTTCGCGAAATCAAGGTTGAATCGCGTTTCTTGACCTTTTAACGTAAACCAGCGAGTGATGACGCTCTGTTTTGGTGGTGGAGTTAGATTCCTTTCCGTTTGAGTCGATGACGAAGGGTTCTTCCTCTTGGATGATTCTCCTTCCTTCTTCTTTCCTCAAATTTCTTGTTGAGAGTACTTGTTTGCTCTCATTTTGATTCTCTTTCCTCTTCCTTGGTTTTCCATGGTTGTTGTGAAAGAGTGGATTTCTAGGGTTGTTGAAGAAGATGATGAATAGTGAGAGTTGGAATGTGAGGGGTTTCACCTGTATTCCTTATAAGAGAGAAAAAGCCCAAAGAAATTAGCCCAAAAACAAGGTAATTGATTATCCTTCGTTGGTAATCGATTATGTCGTGTTCCTTTATATAGACAGTGGAGAAAATCAAGTAAACTAGTTGTGGTAATCGATTATCCAATTTTGGTAATCGATTATCCCAGGGGATTTTAAAACTGGTTTTCAACATAGGTGCTGTGGTAATCGATTACGGATCGTGTTAATCGATTACTACAGTGCCAAAAGATTGCAATGTTCATTTGTACTTGGTAATCAATTATCTCTTCGTGGTAATCAATTACTTCTATCAGAAAAAATATTTTTGAACCAAAATTTTCATAAAATCATGTGTTTGGATAAATGTGTTCAAATAGATGGGTTTAGTTTAGATGATCCTCACTCAGAATGCCAAGGTTTGATCTAAGTTTGTAAAACATTTCTTTTGGTAGTGCCTTGGTGAAGATGTCAACTAGTTGGTTTTCTGTGTCGATGAATTCGATGTCATAGTCTCCTTTCTCTACGTGATCTCGGATAAAATGATGTCTGACTTCTATGTATTTTGTTCTTGAGTGTAAGACAGGGTTCTTTGTGATACTTATAGCGATGGTGTTGTCGCATTTCAAGGGAATGTGGTCTATCTTTAGCCCGAAGTCCTCTAGTTGGTGTTTCAACCAAATAGCTTGAGCACAACAACTCCCTGCAGCTACATATTCAGCTTCTGCTGTTGATAGTGTCACACAAGCTTGTTTCTTGATGTGCCAAGATATCAGACATTCTCTAAATATGTGACATATTCCACTAGTGCTTTTCCTGTCTGTCTTGCTACCTGCAAAATCAGAGTCACTAAAACCAACAAGTAATGGTGAGGTTCCTTTTGGATACCATAAACCACAATTGATGGTTCCTTTAAGGTATTTGAGAATCTTCTTCACCGTTAGTCAATGTGATTGTTTAGGTGTAGATTGAAATCTAGCACATAAACATACAACATACATAATATCTGGTCTACTGACGGTTAGGTATAGTAAAGATCCTATTAGTCCTCTGTATAAGGTTGGATCCACATCCTGACCTGTTTCATCATTCTCAAGATAGGTGTTAGTTGATATAGGTACATTTGCCACTTTGCAGTTTATCATATCATATTTTCTTAATAGTTCATTAGTGTACTTAGCCTGGTGAATAAATGAGCCACCATCCATTTGTTTGACTTGGAGTCCTAGGAAGAAACTCAATTCTCCTATCACGGTCATGTCAAATTCTTCTTGCATACTGTTCACAAACTCTTCACAAAGTTCTCGATTAGATGATCCAAAGATAATGTCATCAACATAAACTTGAACCAATAAAATGTAGTTAGATTTGTTTTTAATAAACAAAGTCTTATCTACCTTACCTCTGTGGAAATCTTTTGATATGAGAAATTTACTTAACCTATCATACCATTGCCTGGGGGCTTGCTTCAGCCCATACAAGGCTTTATTCAGTCTGTAAACATGTTTCGGCCAAGTAGTATCTGTGAAACCTGGTGGTTGAGCTACATAGACTTCTTCATAGATGTAGCCATTTAGGAATGCGCTTTTCACATCTATTTGAAATAGCTTGAAGTCATTGATACATGCATAAGCAAGGAGTAGTCTTACTGCTTCAAGTCTTGCAACTGGGGCGAAGGTTTCTTCAAAGTCAACTCCTTCCTGTTGATTGTAACCTTTTGCTACCAGTCTTACTTTGTTTCTAACTACAACTCCATCTTCATTGAGTTTATTTTTGAATACCCATTTGGTGTCGATCACATTCATGTTGCTCTTGTTTGGAATAAGTTTCCACACTTCATTCCTTCTGAACTGGTTTAATTCCTTTTGCATAGCCATGATCCAAAATTTGTTACTTAAAGCTTCTTCTACGCTAGAGGGTTTAACCTATGATACAAAAGTAGTGTTATAGCAAAAGAGATTTTGTGAGGACCTAGTGGTTACTCCTCTTTGGATGTCACCAATGACATTGTCTAGAGATAAGTTTCTTGGTGTCCTCCATTCTTTTGTTTGATCTGACATTGGAGGTGTTTGATCTTGCTGATGCAGTTGTTCATTTTCTGTGCTCACTTCACCTGTTTCATCATCATTACGTAGCAGGCTTTCCATTTGGAAAGTGTTAGTTTCATCAAATCTAATATGGATTGACTCTTCAATGCATAATGTCCTTTTATTAAAGATCCTATATGCTTTACTTGTATTTGAGTATCCAATGAAAATGGCTTCATCCGCCTTTGTATCAAATTTTCCAATATGATCCTTGCCATTGTTTAAAACATAGCATTTGCATCCAAAAACTTTAAAGTAGGAAATGTTTGGTTTTCTGCCATTGAAAAGCTCATAAGGGGTTTTTAACAAGATGGGTCTTATAGATACTCTATTGAGAACATAACATGCTGTGTTCACAGCATCAACCCAGAAGTATTTAGGCATCCTTTGCTCATTCAACATAGTCCTTCCTAGTTCTATAAGAGATTTGTTTTTCCTCTCCACTACTCCATTTTGTTGAGGAGTTCTGGGAGCCGAAAAGCAGTGTAAGATCCCATATTTTTTGCAAAAATTTTCAAAAGAACTGTTTTTAAATTCAGATCCATTATCACTTTTCAAAGTCTTTATTTTCAAATCCTTTTTGTTTTGAATTTTCTTGGCAAGTATTTTAAAAGCTCCAAAAGCTTGATCCTTTTTCCGAATAAACAAAACCCAAGTAAATCTTGAGTAGTCATCTACAATGACTAACCCATAAAGATTACCACCTAAGCTGGTTGTCCTTGATGGACCAAATAAGTCTAAGTGCAAAAGTTCAAGAGGCTGAGTTGTAAAAACATATTTGATATTTTTGAAAGATGTTTTTGCCTTCTTGGACTTTTGACAAGCCTCACAAAGTCCTTCTTTGGAAAACTTCAGTTTTTGTAATCCAATGACTAAGTCTTTAGACACTAGTTTATTTAAATGCAATATGTCAATGTGAGCTATTCTCCTATGCCATAACCAAGACAAATTATCATTTGATGTTAAACATGCATAGTAAGAGGATGAATGATCTACTTCTAGTATGTAGATATTGTTAAACCTTTTTCCGACCATGAGTATCTCATCTGAGTCTTTGCTATTGATAAGGCAGTGCTCATTATCGAATGCTATTTTGTAGTTCTTGTCGCATAGTTGACTGATACTTAGCAGATTGAACTTCAGTCCATCAACAAGAAGTACGTCCTCTATAACTGTGTTTGCTTTATATCCAACTGTGCCGTAGCCGAGGATTTTTCCTTTATTGTTGTCTCCATACACAATTGATCCTGTCTCTCTTGGTGTAAAGGTGCTAAGGTTCCTTTTATCACCAGTCATATGCCTTGAACAGTCGCTATCCAAAAACCAGATTGAGTTTTTACTGCTCAGGCTTTCCTGCAAGAGAGAAGGGTTTATTTTGTAGTTGGTACCCATCATTTCTTGGGTCCATACATGTTAGTGCAATAGTTTTCCTTTCTAATCCATTTGTACATACCACTAGAAATACCTTTCTTTCTAATCATGCAACTAAAAGCATTATGACCATATTTCATGCAGTAAGTACATGTCAAGTTAGCATACTTAGAGTTTCCAACTTTCAGGTTATTATTCTTTTTCACGTAAACACAATTCCAAGAGTAATTCTTAGTTTGATGTCTTATGTTGTGTTCTTTTCTTAGTTTTGAAAGATCATTTTCTAAATCATGAACTTTTTGATTTAACAAAGAGATTTCCCTTTTCAAAACTCTGTTTTCTTTTTCAAATGTTTCAGCTTCTTTATAAAGCTCACAAAAGGCTGAGTGCAATTCATCATAATCATCCATAATAGTGTTTGAGTCACTTACCTCACTAGATGACTTGACCATTAAGCACATATTTGCTTCCTCCGTTTCACTTTCGGATGTTGAGGAGGTGTAGCTTTTATCCCAAGCTATGTAGGCTTTCTTTTTCTTCTTTTCTTTTCTGACATTCCTTTCATTCTCAGACTTTCTTACTTCAGTAATGTTACTTCTCTTCAGGTTAGGACAATCTGATTTATAGTGTCCAATTTTTCCACATTCATAACATGTGACTTTGACTGAAGTGCTGTCTTGTCTTTTGACTCCTTTTCTTGGTTGGCCAAACTTCCTCTTAAAGTTCTTTCTCATGAACTTCTTGAATTTTTTGACCATCAGATTCACCTGGTCTTCTTGTGAGTTATTCTCTTCTTCAAAGGATTCAGATTCAGTTTCAGTATTTTCCATTTTGAGAGCAAGTCCTTTTGCCCTTTTGTCATTCTGTTCCTCATCTGCCATGCAAGACATATCCATCTCATATTCTCTCAATTTGCCAAACTGCTCTACACTTGACATTGCAGCTAGGTTCTTTGATTCTGTTATGGCTGTCACGGTAGGTTGCCACTTTCTATTCAGAGATTTCAGAATCTTAACACTCACTTCTTCTTCTATGAAGTTCTTACCGAGTCCTTTGAGATGGTTGATGATATGTGTGAACCTTTTTTACATATCCATTATGGATTCACCTTGGAACATCCTGAACGTTTCATATTCCTGAATGAGTGTGTTTTTTCTAGCTCTTCTAACTTCAGTTGTTCCTTCATGGGTTACCATGATAAGTTCCCATGCTTCTTTCGCTGTAGAACATGCAAAAATTCTAAAAAACTCATCAGAATTCAGGGCAGAATGTATAATGTTTAAAGCTTTAGCATCGTTTTCAGCACTCTTAATCTCATCCATATCCCAATCCTCAAACGGTTTTTCTATCTCATTCCCATTTACAATTTTAGTTGGGACTTTGTATTCAGTCACCACAACTTGCCAGATGCTTCTATGAATATATTCTATAAAGATTTTCATGCGAACTTTTCAGAACGGATAGTTATCACCGCAGAACAATGGAGGTCTATTTATAGATGTTCCTTCAGCAAAGGGTAACAGATTACAAGCCATTACAGGGAACTATGTAGGATTACTAGATTATCTTACTAGTCCTAGCTCTGATACCAATTATTGGTCCCTATGCAGAATCAAGAAGGGGGGGTGAATGGATTTTAGTTCCCTTTTATGGTTTTATCGTCTAATTCACTTCCCTTCCTATTTACTATCGATCCTGAGTTTGTCGATTTTACAACTTTAAAGATCAATATTAATTCAGAGTAATAACAACGGAATGATATAGGAAGTAAACGAACTTTTCTTTTTCAAACTCTTTTGAATCAGCACAAACAAGAATTGTATTAAAGATATGATTCAACAAAAATAAAAGAGTTCAAGGTAGAGAGATTTGCACAGAAAATTATACTGGTTCGGCATTCGGCCTACATCCAGTCCCAATACATCAACTGATGTGATTGGTATTCCACTATCAACGATTTTGATCCCTTGTGTCAACTACAATCACACTGCACAAACACAAAACGAAATCAAAATCAACCAATACAAATTGTTCTTTTCCCAAGAACCTTTCTCCCTAATTCTTGAGACCTTCAAGAATCAGCCTTGAGAATCCTTTCTCAAGTTCCTAAAACTTTTTTTCCAGAGAATACCTTTCTCTAAGAGTTTGTACTCTTCAAGTACTTCTTCCATCTCCTTAGAATTGTTCATACACACATTTAATATCATCGGATTCGGTAAGCATAGAAACATAGACCTTCTAGCAAGGTACTCCCTTTTAATGTCCTTACAAGTAATAAGCAAAGTCCCTTTACAATTGTTTTTTCTATCTACTTTACACTTAGATTTATTTACACTACTTTTTACATGTTTCTTTTTTGCATGGTTCTCGTCCAAAGCCTTGGAGTGCTTGGAGTTCTCAGCCATGTCCACCTTTTCCTCTTGGGACCTCTTGATCTTCATTTTGATTTGGTCCTCACATACATCCTTTGGGGCTAAAGGCTTTAAGAGCACTTTTCTACCTTCAAATGAAAACAAATAGGTGTTAGCAAGTCCATCATGTAGAACATTCCTATCATATTGCCATGGCCTACCTAAAAGCATATGTGTAGCTTCCATGGGCACAACATCACATAGAATATTATCATAATACTTACCAATAGAAAAAGTGATCATACATTGCCTATCTACTTTAACTTCCTCACTTTCACTTAACCATTGCAACTTGTATGGTTTAACATGAATTAAAGTTGGCAAATTAAGTTTATTTACAAGTCTTTCACTAACTACATTGGTACATGAACCACTGTTAAGTCAAGATGATTTAGCATCTTAGTTTTGATAATTACAGAACAGTCTATTGTGCCTGTAGACGGAAGAATGATCAGACTAAAGAGACATCAGACTAAAGCATCAGACTAAAGAGGCATCAGACTGAAGCATCAGACTGAAGAGACATCAGACTAAAGCATCAGACTAAAGAGGCATCAGACTGAAGCATCAGATTGAAGAGACATCAGATGCAAACAGAGCAGACTGAACAGTTGGAAACTGAAGAGTCATCAGATGCAAACAGAAGAATGATCAAACGAATCATTAATAAGCATAGTCAAGATGTATCCTCAAGCACAGACGCACAAGATGAAGTGTTCAAGTCATCAAGCCTCAAAGCCACATCAGACGAAGAGCCTTCATTGTTCAAGACAGAGAGCTCATCTCAACTTCAAGTCAAGTGCTCAAGAAGGAAGACTTTGAAGACTGATTTATTTAACACACAACTCATTTATTTATTCATTCGTCTACCTCGTTTAATGAAGTTCAGACGGAGTAACTCGCGCCCCAATTCAAATCTAACCGTTACTCATAGAAGCTTCCAAAGACAGAATAGAGATCTGTGCAAAACCCTGCAACACAAAAAGCAATCATGCTTTTTGTTGATATCTCTGATCAAGTCAGAAAAAGCCTGTGCAAACATTAATTATTCTGATTGATCTCTGTCACACGTTTGAAGACCCCAAGACAGAGGACTAACGTTCAAATCTTCAGTCTAACGGATACTTCAAGATGCTATCTATAAAAGGACTTCATTACTTCAAGAGAAGGTTGACGAACTAAATAACAAAGAAATTATATCCAAGCTTCAAGCTCTCAAGCAAAGTTCACTCGCCCTGAACTTAGAATAGATCTCATTGTAAAACCCCTCTCTGCGTAAAGGATAAACTTATTCTTTCATCTTCCTAAATCCACTGTTGTGATGCTCTTAGCTTGAGGAGGCTGTGTTTCAAAGAATACCTTTGTATTAGCCTGTGGAGGCTGTGTTCAAAGAATACCTTGTTTAGCCTGTGGAGGCTGGGTTCAAAGAATACCTGTTTAGCCTGAGAAGGCTGTGCCCAAATAATATATGTATTTAGCTAGGAGTGGCTGAGTTCAAAGAATACTCATAGTGGAACCTTAGCGTGTTGTTGGAGAAATGGATGTAGTCTTGATCAGACGAACTAGTATAAAAATATTGTTGTCTTTTCTATTGATTTATCTGTTAACTAACAGGGGATAATAACTTGAACAGTTTGATAATAAAATCAATCTTAAAGAAGAAAACAATCTTGCGTCTGATCAAGCTTTGAAAACAACAGACGCAAACGCATCGTCTTAGAGAAAAAGTTTTAAAAACAGTTTACACAATTCAACCCCCCCTTCTTGTGTGTTTTTGTACTTTACAACCACCATCTATGATAAGGGAGCAAACATTGTCCTTTACCTTACACTTTGTATGGAAGATATTCTCCCTTTGAGTTTCATCCAAATCATGGTTCAATTTTAATAACCTTCTTACCATTAACAAATCCCCCTCCTCGGCCTCTTCACTAAAGGTGGAGTGAGCTTCACCTTGATCTTCCTTTTCACTTGAAGATTCACTTGATTCTTCACTAGTGATCCCTCCATCTTGCCCAATCACCATTTCTATTTTGTTTGGACATTGAGATGCAATATGGCCCCTTCCTAAACACTTAAAGCATTTGATGTTACTTGATTTAAAGGGTTGAGATGAAGGAACTACCTCTTTACCTTTGGTGAGCTCTCGGTTACTATTCAAAGGAGGCCTAGGTGAGTGATTTCTTTGGCTTTTACCTTTCCAAGTTGTAGTGTTATTATTGGAGACCCTTTTGAAGCTAGTTTTCCTTCTTAATTGTGACTCTACCCTCTCGGCCAAGTGGATGGCTTCCTCAAGGTTGGAGTATCTTTGCAATTTAAGGACATCTTGGATCTCTCTATTGAGTCTATGCACAAACCTTGCCATTGTAGCTTCTAGGCTCTCTTTAACTTGGGCTCTAAGCATGGTAACTTCTAAATCTTTGTAGTCTTGCACACTCCTACTACCTTGCACAAGTCTTTGTAGTTTGTGATGCAAATCTCTCATGTATGTTGGCGGCACAAACCTCTCTTTAAGGGCTTGCTTCAACTCCTCCCAAGTGGTAATTCTAGGCCTTAAGTACCCATTACCTCTTTCTTGTTGATGCCACCAAACTAGTGCATATTCTTCAAACTCAAGGGTGACCAAGTGCAGCTTCCTCTCCTCACTAAGGATAGGGTAGCTACTAAGTATTTGGTCCACTTTCATAGCCCATTTCAAGTACACATCTGCACCACCACTTCCATTGAATTTGGGAATGAAGAACCTCAAATTTCTCTCATCAAATCGATCATCTTCCTCCCATGTGTCCTACCATAGCCTTGGGTCCCTCTTCCCCCCACATGTCCAGCACCTCTTCCACCCCTCTTATCATTCACAAAAGGGTTCCCACCATGTGCTCCATGCCCAAAGAAGTTCCCACCATCACTACCAATAGAACTCATGTGCTCTCCTCTTCTACTACCTCTTCTCTCACTTTCTCTACCACTTTCCCCATCATTTCCTCTTCTACCTCTCCTTCCTCCCTCTTTATTATTTTGCCTCTCCTTCTCATGTGTCTCTTTTATCTCCCTCACATCCTCCTTAACACTCTCCCTCAAACTTATTTTGATCTCATTCATTCTCTCCATCATTTTGTCCATCAAAGCTTGGGTTCTAGGTAAGTGTTCATTACCCACACTTAGGGAACTTGCCATAGCTGCAAAGAAAGGTTAGTATACAGAAAATACAAAGGGGAATAAAACCTCACAAGCTCACTAAGTGTATCACTCAATCAACTCGTGTATCACACAAAATTAAGGTTTTTTCTTTAATGTTCTCTCTTGCCTTTTACCACTCTTTTCTCTAAGCTCTCTTCTAAACAATTATCAAGGTCTTATCACACCATCATGAAAGAAGAACAACACCAAGACTAGGCTTAAGAGGCCAAGAAAGACAAAGGACTCTAAGACACAACCAAGGAATCCAAAGGAGACAAACAATAAAAAGCTCAAAATGAAATGATAGGTAACTCAAATTGTATAGAAACTTTTAGGAGACAAAGGCATGTACTTGGGCAGCAAGATAGCATAAAAATGCCCACAAGAACACATCAAAACAGAGGTGCAAGCATGGTATACAATACTGGACAGCAAGCTCAAAAACAAATAGCACCAAAAATTTAGAAACCGAAAACAAAAATTAGCAAAATTTTGAAACCGATTTTGCCTAGGTTACGAATTGGTAAACTATCATGTGATCCAATGCCAACCCAATACAAAGCTAATAAGTGAAGTACCATTACAATTCCAGCAAGATGCAGTAGATGATAGAAAAGAAAATTACATGTAAATCATCAAAAGATACACATTTCACTAGGAAGCTCAAAACCAGAAATTTACTAGAAGGTGTAGGCTCTCTCCTAGGTCCAATGAGTGTTTCTTTTGTGTAATCCTTTTTTTTTCACTTCTTTTGTTCTTATGTTGCAGTACCCTTCTTTTCTTTTCACTTTCTATGGTTCTTTAATTTTCCACTATGTCTTTGAACCACTACTATTCACTACTTGTTTTTCTTTTCACTTGGTTTTCTTTCTTTTCTCTTTTCTTTTAATTTTGATTCTTTTTCTCTTGATTCACTATGGATGGACCGAAACCTTAAAGGGGAACTAAGAGCCACTTCTAAGTTCAAATCCTAGCTTATCATAGCAATTACAAAACTAGCCGAAAGTTACAAAGCTAAAGTAAATAAAAAATTACTAAAAATCATGTAATATGTAAGCATACACTAGAATTACTCCTAACACTTAGAATTCATGTGAGAGATGTAACCAAAGCTTAAGTGCAGTACAATCCAACAAGCATACCATAAAGTGCAGTAAAGAAAAAAGACTAAACACAAATCCTAGAGGCATACATGAATCACAACTTGCAAGGGAAAATCTAGATGATCATGTGAGTCAAAATTGCAAGCTAGAAAATCATGCATTCAAGAATTTAATGGATGAACATGCCAATATGAATCACAACCTAATGCAGCAACCAAAAGAATCAAAGCATGTCCACTCAAAACTACCAAAAGTGACAACTCAAGGAACTCAAAAATAGGCTACTTTATGGAAGAAAGACTCTAGATATGAAGAAGACTTAAAGAAGAAAAACAAGACTCATGGAACTCAATCTACTAACTGTGAAGATGACCCAATGGTGAAGACAACTATGCTCTTGATACCACTTGATGAAGGTGCTCCATGGAAGGTGCTCCAAGAAGCTCCAAAGGATTTCCCCGATCTAGTCTTCAACACAAGCTTCACGGATGAACCAAGGGGAGGTCTCGGCCGAACAAGTGTTTTGGTGTTTAAGGGTGAAGAAATGAAAGGAAAAATGTGGGAAAGAAAGGAATGAGGCTGGCGCCAAGGTGATGATACCTATAAGCCTAGGAAGAACCGTCACAATGGGTGTAGAGATCCATTGATAAGATTCAAAGAGAATTCCCTAAGAGAACAAGAGAACAAATCTCTCAAGAATGCACTAAGTTATTCATTCATCAAAAATGCAAAAAGATCCTTACAAGTGGTGCGTCCAAAGGTTCTTATAGGTCACCTATCTTGGCCTCCAAGTAATGCTTAACCACGATTTAGGAGCCACTAACCAAGGTTAGGGCTGCACCAATCTGTGGGCTTCCTTGCAAGCTAAGTAACCATGTGGGTTACTTGGTAGTTAAGGAAGCACATGGCTTCACATAGCCTTCACATGGGTTTGTCTCCCCTTGTGACCCATGTGATTAGCCATGTCATCAATCCTAAAAACTTCCTAATCAAGGGTGGAGATCCTTGATTAAGTGTTGACATGGATCCAAAGCTTAATCAAGGATTCCTTCTTAATTAGCAAGTGTCTCAAGGCCCACACAAGTTTGAAACCGAAAATGATTTTTAGCCGCTTTTGAAAACCTTGTGTGGCCTTGACTAGGAAAGCATGACATGCTTAAGTGTTATGGAAACCGTGGCTTGGCCCTAAGAACCCGTGGGCTTAACCCAAGTCTTACCTTAGAGCTATTACAATATAGGACTTAATCATATTCAAAAGAATTTACAAGTAGATTACAAGTGATAAGCCCTATACTAGCTTCATGGTCTTGGAGTCTTCCCACCTCCTCTTCTAGCCTTCTTTGCATACTTCTAGTAACTCTCCTAGATGTTCCTACATCAGTCTGTCTCCTATGGGTCCGGAAAAGGTGAAATCCTTGGGATTAAGACTGTTGGTAAGGAACCGAACCCACTTATCCAAAATGTGTTGTATGTTAAAGGTTTAAACTTCAATCTGCTTAACATTAGTCAATTTTGTAACAGTGGATATGAAGTTTCCTTTCATTCTAATGAATGCATAATCAAAAACAAAGATAAATCTATTATGTTTAAGGGTAAAAGAAAGAACAATCTCTATGAATTTTATCTTTCTGACCTTAGTAATCAGAATGTAACATGTTCTCTTTCAGTAGACGATGAAAGAGATATTTGGCATAAAAAACTGGGACATTTGAGTCTCAAGTATATTTCGAAAGTTTCAAAGAAAAATATTATCAAAGGATTGCCAAATATTTCTTGGAAAACTAATCATCAGTGTGAATCTTGTCATCATGGGAAACAACTCAAAGCTTCTTTTAAATATAAAAATTTTGTCTCCACGACAAGACTATTAGAACTGTTACACATTGACCTCTGTAGTCCTACCCAGACGCAAAGTCTTGAAGGGAAAAGATATGGATTTGTCATTGTAGATGACTATTCTAGATTTACATGGGTATACTTCCTAGCCTATAAACATGAGTCATTCAGTGTCTTTGAGATATTTTGTAAAAGGGTTCAAAATGAAAAATGTATATGTATTGCGTTTGTCAGAAGTGATCATGGTACTGAATTTGAAAACTCTGAGTTCAAAGCCTTCTGTTTCGAAAATGAAATATTTCACAATTTTTCGTCTCCAAGAACTCCTCAATAGAATGAAGTTGTGGAAAGAGAAAATAGAAGTTTACAAGAAATGGCTAGAACTCTTGTAAAATACAAATACACAAGAAGGGAGGTTGAATTGTGTTTATTTATTAAAGTTTTTTCAGACGATGCGTTTTGCGTCTGTTATAAAAAGGTTTGATCAGACATAAACTTAATTTCTCTTCTAAAGATTGATTTTAATTAAAGATTCAGTTTAAGTTATTAGCCCCAGTTAGTAAGTAGACAAGAATAGTGAAAGCAATAATATTTTTATAGTAGTTCGTCTATTCAAGACTATGTCCAGTTACTCAGTAACTTGCTGAGGTTCCACTAAGAGTATTCTTTGAATCCAGTCACTCCTGGATAATTACAGATATTCTTTGAACACAACCTTCTTAGGCTAAACTGATATTCTTTGACCCCACCCTCCACAGGTTAAACCCAGGTATTCTTTGAACACAATCTCCACAGGCTAAACTAGATATTCTTTCAACACTTAGCCTCCTCAAGCTAAAACAGGTATTCTTTGGACCTCAGCCTCCTAAGGCTAAACTCAAGGTATTCTTTAAACAATTAGCCTCCTCAAGTTACAGATACCACAACAGTGGTTTACAATAGTTAAGCACAAAGAATTTATCCTCTACGTAGAGAGGGATTTTACAATGAAATCTATTTTAAGTTCAGGGCGAGTGAACTTTTAACTTGAGAGCTTGAGAGTGAAAGTTGAATATGATCTTAATCAGAATAGTTCGTGTTGGACTTGAAGCTTGAAAGAGCTTAGTTTAAAATCTCAAGTGTTTTGATTTTGATGTAGTAATGTAATTTTTAGTTTTCATAGTCATTTGTAAATAGAGTTGTCATGTATTAAATGTTCTAGCTTAGGCTTGGTGAATGTGAATGCTTAGTTTAGAATTCATGGTGATTTAAAATCTAACTTGGTGATTTGCTCTTAAAGTTAAGAATTGGCGATTCCCTTTTGAAAAGAAAAAGAAACTGAGGTAATCAATTACCAACTGAAGTAGTAGATTACCTTTGTTTTGTATTTTTTAGCAATAAACTGAGGTAATAGATTGCTATGTCGTGGTAATTGATTACCAGCAGTTTAGCTTATGTGGGAATTCAATTCTTTGTTGGAGTAATCGATTACCAGCTCCAGGTAATCGATTACCATGAGCTTGAATCTTCAAGTTTGAAATTAATTCACTAGAGTAATCGATTACCTCCATATAGTAATCAATTATCCACATCAGAAAATCATCTTCAACTGATTTCATGAGCCTTGCTTTAAATAGTTTTCACAAAAACTTTTTGACAGAGATTCTTTTTTATTTTGAAAAATGAAAAGGAGCATACACACATTTTCAAATAGAGAACTACTTGAGTTCTTACTTTTTCTCCAAGAAATTCATCAAGATTTTGAAAAGATTTTTCAGAATGGCTCTTAGAAGAAGATGAGTATATGATGTTTGAATGATTTAGAGTTTTAGATTGATCAGACTTGCACAATCAGGTGTATTCTATTTCTGATCTTTGTATTTTCAATAGTTAGAGATTTGTATTACTCTAAGAGAAAGGTTTATCTAAGATAGAGTATTGTGTATTGGGAAGAATTCTCAAGGTTGATTCTTGGAGGTACCAAGAACAGAGAAGAAAGGTTCTTTGTGATAAAGAACATATTGTATTGAGTGTTTTTGATTTCGTTTTGTGTTGTTTGTGCATAGTGAATGTAAAGAACACAAAGGGATCATTGTTATAGTGAAACACCAATAGCAACGATTGTTGTATTGGGATTGGATGTAGGCGGAAGGTTGAACCAGTATAAAAACTCTTGTGAAATCTTCTTCTTCTCCTTATCTCTTACATATTTCTATTTTTTTATGTTGTATTCAAATGAATGTTATGTTGTGATTGAAATCCGTTTGAGTCATATCTCTAAATCAGATTGTTTTGAATTGATATACAATTTTAAATATCTTCTTTGTTTTCCGTTGTATAACTCTATATTGTATTTTGAATCTAGTACTAACTCTTTTGAACTTAGTAAAATCAAAATAGAATTAAAATTGCTTGTAAAAAGAAGCCGAAATAGGAACAAGAATCTATTCACCCCCTCTAGATTCTAATAGGGACCAACAATTTGCCAACTTTAACTCGTTGTGATGAAGTCCTTTTATAGATAACTTCTTGAAGTAACCGTTAAACTGAAGATTTGAACGTTAGTCCTTTGTCTTGGGTATTCCAACAACCTGGCGAGTGAGCAATTACAACATTTAATGCAAAGTCAGCGGATGTCAGTGTGAGATCAGGCTTTGACTGATATGCTTAGAGATTTCACAAAAAAGTGCAAATGTTTTTCGTGTTGTAGAGGTTTTCTTTCAAATCTCTTTCCACCTTTAGAAGCATCTGAGTAACAACTTTATAAGAAAAGAAGGCATGTGTTACTCAGAATCTGGACTTCATTAACTATGATAGACGAATGAAAAAATAGTTGAGTTGTGTGTTGAATTCATTCGTCTGTCTTCTTTCTTCGTCTTCAACTTCAGTCTTCATATCTTCATTTTTTAGCGCTTGACTTAAACTTGAGGAGAGCTCTCAGTCTTGATCTTTGAAGGTTCTTCATCTGATGATGTTGCTTTGAAGCATGATGACTTGAACTCTTCGTCTGTTGCGTCTTTTATTTCAGGGTGGATCTTTTGTCTATGCTGATAATGATTCGTCTGATCATTCTTCCCTTTGCGTCTATTGATACATCCATATGTCTTGTAATTATCAAAATTAAGATGCTAAGTCATTTTGACTTAACAACTCTTTTACATGAAAGTTCACTTCCAAAGTATTTTTAGGCAAAAGTAATCAATACCTCTTGTTATATTCAAAATAGAATATTGATAAGACCAATATTAAATAAGACTCCTTATGAATTATGGAGAGGAAGAAGACCCAACATATCTTACTTCCATCCTTTTGGATGTGAATGTTTTTAAGCTTTGAAAAATTTGATTCGAAAGTTTTTAAACGATTTCTTCTTGGATATTCTGATACATCTAAAGCATATAGAGTGTTCAACTCTAAAACTCAAGTTGTGGAAGAATCCATACATGTTAAATTTCAAGATATCTCAAAGGCTAATAAAGAAATATTAGACTAAGAAACATCATTTGATTAGACGAACCAAGATAATGAACCAGTTGTCAGAACAGACGCAGAAGTCAAGCCAGACGAACATGCGTCTACTGGATCAGATGAACCCTCATCGTCTACTCACCAACATGACAATATCTAGACTCCTATCAGAACTTGGAAATTTGCATCTAACCATTTTGAAGATCTAATCATAGGAGACAAACATCAAGGAGTGCAAAAAAGGTCGAATTTTAAAGACCTTTCTAGATATGCATTGGTGTCAAAAATTGAGTCCAAGTGTATTGAGGAAGCACTAAAAAAAATGACTGGATCATTGCCATGGAAGAAGTGCTAAAATAGTTTACAAGAAATGATGTGTGGACATTGGTGGAAAACCCAAAGACAAGAGTATTATTAGAGCAAGGTGGGTTTTTAGAAACAAGCTGGATGAAGCTTGGAAGGTTGTAAGAAACAAAACAAGGTTAGTAGCTCAGGGGTATAATCAACAAGAAGGTATTGACTTCACTGAAACCTTTACACTTGTTGCTAGACTAGAAGCTATTCACATTTTACTTGCTTTTGCTGCTCATAAAAATATTGTTTTATATGAGATGGATGTTAAAAAGTGCTTTTTAAATGATTTTATTGAAGAAGAAGTGTATGTTAAGCAACCACCTGGTTTTTGAACATCCATAAAAATCATGTTTTTAAGCTTAAGAAAGCTCTGTTTGGTCTGAAACAAGCTCCAAGAGCATGGTATGACAGATTTAGCTCTTTTATGCTTAAGAATGGTTTTTAAAGAGGAAAAGTTGACACAACTCTTTTTAAGAAAAGTCTTTCAAAAGATTTTATAATTCTTCAAATTTATGTGGATGATATTGTATTTGGTGCTACTAATGAATTCTTGTGCAATGATTTTTCTAAGTTAATGCATAATAAGTTTGAGATGAGTATAATGGGATAATTGAAGTTCTTCTTGGGTATGCAAATTAAGCAGACGAAGCAATGTATCTTTATCCACCAATAGAAATATACAAAGAAACTTTTAAAGAAGTTCAAGATGGATAATGCTAAGCCCATGAAGACTCTCATGCACTCGTCTAGAGCAAATCTAAGTAAGGACGAATCTTGTAAGTCTGTAGATCAGACGATGTACAGAGGTATGATTGACTCTCTTCTATATTTGTTGGACTTGAAGCTGAAGGATGCTTATCCATCAACATATTTCTTTTGATTTTGATGTTCATAAATGTAATTTTTGGTTTCATAGAATTGTAAATAGGCTTTGCTATTGTATTGAATGCTTATAGTTTAGGCATTTGATTGTGTGATTGTTTTGTATAGAATCATTGAGTGATAAGAACTAACTTGATACATTACTCAAGAGTAAGCTTTTGAGAACCCATATATTTTGATTTTGAAAAGTTGAAAAACCAAACTAAGATAGTCAACTACCAACTGAAGTAGTAGATTACTTTGTTTGAGGAATTTTAAATGTTTTTAACTGAGGTAGTAGATTACCAACAATAGGCAGTCAACTACCAATAGTATATGAAAAATGGGAAACTTAAGGCTCACTGTGATAATCGACTATCCATTTTGGCCAATCAACTATCTCGAGCTTGGTGAAACAAAGTTGGATCAAATCTCTCTGGAGTAGTCGACTACCCCATATTGGTAATCGACTATCCACATTAGAAAACTCATCCTAACTGGTTTTGAAATGTTTTTCTTTAAATATCTTTTGGGAAAATGTTTTTACAAGATTCTTTTTAGATTTTCTGGAAACCATAGAAGCAAGAACGTATTGTGCATTTTGTAGAACAACCAAGTTCTTAAGAATTCTCTCCAAGAACTTCATAAAGAATTTTCAAAAAGGTTTTCAAGAAAGCTCAAGGATGAGGTAGGATGATGAATGAAGAAATTCAGAATGCTTAGTTGATCAGAATTAAACACAAAGGTGTATTCTATCTCTGATCTTTTTGAATTGTATCTTTGTATTTAGATTGACTCTTAGAGAGAGATCTATGTAGAAGAAGAGTTATTGGTGAATTGAGAAAGGATTCTCAATATAGGATCTTGGAGGTACCAAGTACTAGAAGAGAAAGTTCTTTGTGTGAAAGAACTGAATTGTATTGATTGTTTGTTTGATTTCATTTTGTGTATATGCAGATTGCATGTAAGGATCACAAATGGATCAATGTTTTGTAGTGAAACACCAAGAGTTATGTTGGGACTGGATGTAGGCCTATTGCCGAACCAGTATAAATACTTTGTGCAATCTTCTTTTCCTTACTCTTTTAAATCCTTGATATATGAATTTGATAAGCAATATTTGAATAACTGTGAAAAGGAATTAAGATGCAAATTTGTTTGATCTATCTTTTAATGCTTCCACGTAATAACTTTGATATGAATCTTTGATTTGTGATATAAAGATAAGATAAGAATATTAAAAGAAAGGATAGATAGAACAATTTGAGAAATGGCGAAAATAGGGAACTAGAATCTATTCAACCTCCCCCTTCTAGATTCTTTATAGGGACCAACAATTGGTATCTAGAGCTTAATCTAAGGAGATAATCTAGAAATTGATCCATAGGTTCCCCTGATGGCTTGCAATCATCTACCTTTTGCTGAAGGTGCTTCTATAAACAGACCACCATTATTTTGTGGAGAATGAGGATCTTTATGGAATCTTTATGGAATCTATTCACAGAGGTATCTGGCAAGCTGTAGTGACTGATTACAAGACCCCTACCTATATAGATAATGGGAGTGAAGTAGAAAAACCATTTGAGAGATGGGATGCAGAAGAAATTAAAGAGCGAAAAATGATGCTAGAGCCTTAAATATAATACACTCTACTTTGAACTCAGATGAATTTTTCAGGATCTTAGAATAAAAAACCGCAAAAGAGGCTTGGGAACTCATCATGGTTACACATGAAGGTACTTGTAAAAGATAGAACACAAGAAGGGAGGTTGAATTGTGTTACTTAAAAAAATTTGTTCCTTTCGTCTGTGCGTTTAAATATGTTCAGACGAAACAATCTTAATCTTCAAAGGTTGATTTTAATGAACAGACGTTATGGTTTGATTATCCCCATTAGTCAAATACTTAATAAAACAAATACACAAGTATTTTTATACTGGTTCGTCTATGCAAGACTACGTCCAGTTACCCAGTAACAACTGGGTTTTCACTACAAACCGTGAAAGGGTTACAAGTATTATTTGCGCCCAGCCATTTCTGGCTATAACACGATATTCTTTGAACACATCCTTCGCAGGCTAAATAACAAGGGTATTCTTTGAATAACCAGCCTCCTCAGGCTAAAACACCACACAAGTGGATTTGGAAGAGTTCTATAAAAAGAAAGTTTCCTCTTCGCAGAGAAGGTTTTACAATTAAGAGCAGAAGTAACAGACAGCGAATTCACAATAAGGTAGAATATTGAAGTGTGTTCGCCAACTGAACTTTGAAGAAGCAAAGTCTTTAAATAGGCAAAATCTTCAGATATCTGTTAGACACAGAAGAAAGCCGTTGAGCACTTTCCAAGCGAAGTCTAAAAAGGTGTCAGAGAGTACTTGAGTGATTGATGGCGTGATGTAGGCCTCCTTGGGGGTGATCCAAAGAAGCTCCAATGTTGCCCAAATCTAGTCTTCAACCCATGCTCATCAAGGAGAACCAAGACAAGTGCCTCGGCCATGAAGCTTTTTTGGTGTTTTAGTGTTTAAGAAATCAAAGCAAAGCGGAATAGGTAAGAGATGGAAGGGTGGCGTCATGGAGAAACTCCAATAAGCCTAGGAGGAACCGCCACAATGGAAGCAAGATGCCATTGATAAGATTCAAGGATTTTACCTAAGGGAACAAGAGAACTCTTTCTCAAAAAGCTTAAAGCTCATTCATTCAAAATTTCATCAAAGATCCTTTACAATGGTTTGGCCAAGGGTATTTATAAGCCACCCTAGCTTGGCCTCCAAGGCACCTAAACTATGATTAAAACTAAGCTAATCCTAGTTAATATCTAAGCCAAACCGAAATCCTACTTAACTATCAAGTAACCAAGTGGGTTAGTTGGTAGTTAGCTTTCACATGGCTTTCACATGGCCTTCACATGGGTGCACATGGGTTTGTCTCCCCTTAATACCCATGTGATTAGCCATGTCATCAATCCTAATCACTTCCTAATCAAGGGTGGAGATCCTTGATTAAGTGTTGACATGGATCCAATGCTTAATCAAAGTTTCCTCCCTAATTAGCAAATGTTTCAAGGTTCACACAATTTTGTAGCCGAAAATGTTTTTAGCCAATTTTGAAAACTTGTGTGACCTTGACTTAGGAATGCATGGCATGCTTTAGGCTTTATGAAACCCATGGACTTTGGGCTTTTGACCCTTAAGCCATACCCTAGAGCTATTACAATAGGACCTAATCTTGTCCCATATAAGTTTACAAAGATTTTACAAGATTTTTGTCCTAAGCTAGAGTACAACTCTTGGAGTTTATCCACTTCCTCTTCAAGTTTCCTTCTCTTGCTTCTAGTACTCCTTCTTGTCCTAGATGTTCCTACATCAAACCCTCCTTATTTTCTTGAACTTGTCCTTAAGTTAATGTATTTATTTGCACCTACATCAAACAAAGAAGATTAGAAATATTTAAAGGAGTTACTACCACAATACTCACTTGGAAGTTCTAGCTTGTATGCATTTGGATCCAATCTTTCAATGACTTTGAAAGGTCCATCTCCTTTTGGAATAGTTTGGATATAACTTTTCGGTTAAAAGATAAGCAATAGAATTGATGAAGATAGAACCACTAAACAAGGATAAAGAACCAAGATAAATTCAAGGCTAGCAAGAGATAACAGAAATTGATTTTTAGAACCTGATTTTCGGAAACCGAAACTATGAGCAAGATATAAGGTTCGATTATACGTGAGCAAGAATCTACACTAGAGGTGTTTAAAATGCACTTTGGTGCAGCAAGCAAATCGGATATTAAAGTCCAAAGTCCAATTAAAATACCAAAGAAAAATTTACAAGTTTTATTTCCTAACAAGCGGGAATTTTCAAAGACAAGGTGTGTGTCAACAAAGGTTGATATAGCCTCCTTTGTTCTTCTCTTTCCCATACTTGAAACTCCTTCATTTCCTTATTAACCTCAAGGTCCAGATCTGCAAACACTCCAAGAATTTAGATAAGATCCAAGTGACACACAAAATAATACAAAAGTAGAAGAAAACAAGTTAGAAACTCCTATAGTCTCTTCTCTTGATCCCTCTTCTTCTCGTTTCTTTTCTTCTCTCCACTTGGTTCACTTATACATGAAATTATGCACATGAAACTATGTGAATGCAGAGGTATAATGCAACAAAGAAATCAAGCAAGACCGAATCACTAAGACACCCCAATTCACACTAACGGTTTAAGGGAAATTCAAGTGTTCATAATTTTCAGCATGTGTTCATCATGGAATGCATGGACATGGTATGTTAATTTCTTATCCACAAGGTACAGCAAGGCAGCAACTAAGAACATGAAAATTATTTCAAAACTCAAGGCTACAATACAAGGAAATTCATGTGACAAGTTGGAAACCTCACAACAATCATGAAAATCAAACAAAAACTATGAACTAAGATGATCCTAATCTAAGAAAAGTAGAAGATAGAATGCAAGATTCAAAAATGTAATGATGCATCAACAAATACATTCCACCCGGATCAAATACTAAACAAGGTTCATTAAATTGGTTAATATATGATGCAACATATAGGTAAACTTTATAGTGATTGCATAGGTGTAAAAGTAATTGAAACTTCCTATTCAAACACCTTTTAAATTTGCTAGTTTTACCTAAGTTATATATATTCCAATCATATAACAACAAGATTATTTGTTTTCTAATATCATTAACACAATCTAAGGAAGTAAAAGAAGAATTTAGTCCATATGTCAAAGCATAACCAAAGCTCTTTGGAGCTTGTACTTCAAGTTGTGTTGATAGTAGCATTTTCTCAAGTTTGGACATGTTTGGGTGGGAATTCTCCATCAAGATTCTTCCTCTAGGTGTAGAAGTTTCCAAAGTACCCTCCTTCTTAAAATCTTCCATCAACCTATAAGGACATTCAACATTATGAAGATAAAGATCATTAGGTTCAATTAAGAATTCCAAACTACCAAATTCTAGAATGATCCAAGGTTTAATACCATAATACTCAAGTGTATAACATGAAAAATCATATTTATTAGAAGTAAAAGGAATACTAAATGGTAAAGAAACTCTTTCAAAGGGAAGTTCAAACTCTATGGGTACTTCCTTTTCTTTACAATGTTTGTTCCAAGGCTCCATTAGGAACAACTCTTCACTTGGCACCAAAACAAAAGGTGGTTTGTAAAGTTGGCCACAAACATCTTTACAAAGGTCTTCAAGTGCTTTTCCTTCTACATCTTTACACAAAAGAATTTTAATTTCTTCTTGATAATCATCCTTTGGAACCATACCTAAAATATTTTCCAAACAAGAATCAAATGAAGGGTTAGTGTAATCAAGTAAAGAATCACTTTTCTCCCTCATTTGTTTTTCCCTCAACTCTAATTCTTTAATTTCTTTTTCTCTCAATTCCTTTATCATTCTCTCTTTTTCCCTTCTCCAATACTCTTCGTAATTCCTTTCTTTTTCTTCTAACGAACTTCGTTGTTTTCTTTCTCTCATTTCCCTTTTATAGTCATAATAATCTCTATCACTTCTTTCATGTGAGGGGTGATACCTCTCTTGTTCCTCCCAATGGTGTCTTCTATACTCATGGTTCCCCCTCACTCTCTCATAGCCAGCCCCCCTAATATCTCTTCTCTCATAGTTAAAAGGGTCATGCCCATGGAAATTATCTCTATAAGGGTTCCCAACATCATTACCAATGGAGGTCATATGTTCCCTTCTCCTACCACTTCTCCTTTCTCCCTCTTCCCTATTTCTTCTCTCATTTTCACTTCTCCTTTCCCTCCTTTCTCTTTCCCTTCTATCACTACCTCTATGGTTATCAAAAATCTCATTCAAATCCTTGTGAATATTTGTTTCAAATTTGTCCATTGCTTTTATAAAGCATTTCATCAATTTCACATCACTAGGACGTAATTGATCTTCACTATTAAGGAAATTTTCTCCCATGGCTGCAAAGAACAAAAGGTTAGTATACAAGGAAAATATAGAGCAAATAAACCTCACAAGTTCACTAAGTGTATCCACTCAATCAACTCGTGTATCACACAAATCAAGGGCTTTTTCTCTAATGATTCTCTCATGCCTTTTACCACTCTTTTCTCTTATGCTCACTTAGAAATTATCCTCTAATCAATTATCAAGGTCTTATCAATCCATTATGAAAGAGGAATAGTAACCAAGCTAGGCTTAAGAGGCCAAGAAAGACAAAGACTCTAAGACAAAACCAAGGATTCCAAAGGAGACAAGCAATAAAAGCTCAAAAATGAAATGAATGGCTACTCAAATTGTGGAGAAATTTTAATAAGACAATGGCACACTCTAGGGCAGCAAAATATCATAAAATTGCCCAAGGAAACATGTCAAAACAGAGGCATATCATGAGGCATTCAAAACTGGACAGCAAGCTCAAAATTCAATTAATAACCGAAACTTAGAAACCGATTCCAAAAATTTCAGCAAAAAATATTAGCGACCGATTTTGCCTAGTTTCTATACTTTGCTAGCTATCATGCTTCTCATGCAAAATTCAATTAAATGCCTATATGTGCAGTACGCTAACATGTCCAGCAAGGTGCAGTGCAGTGGAGAAAAAGAAAATTACATGTAAAGAACCAAAAGATACATAATTCACTAGGAAGCTCAAAACTAGAATTTCAACTAGAATGGTGTAGGCTCTTTCCTAGGTCCAATGGTGTTTCTTTTGTGTAACTCTTTTCTTTTTCACTTTCTTTTGTTCTTATGTTGCAGTACCTTTCTTTTCTTTTCACTTCTATATGGTTCTCAATTTTCACTTATTTCTTGAACCACTACTTTTCAATACTAGTTTTTCTTTTCACTTGTTTTTCTTTCTTTTCTCTTTTCTTTCCTTTTGATTTTGATTCTTTTCTTTTGATTCACTATGGCTGGACCGAAACCTTTAGGGATCTAAGAGCCACTTTCTAGGTTCAAATCTAGCTTATCATAGCATTTACAAAGTCTAGCCGAAATTACAAATCAAAAGGTAACTAAAAACTACTAAAACACATGTAGCATGTAAGCATACACTAGAAGATGTTCCTAGCACTTAGAAATCATGTAATACATGTACGGAAGATTAAAGTGCAGTACCAAACCAGTAAGCATGCCTCACGGTACAGTGGAAAAAAATACTAAACAAAATCCTAATGGCATACATGAATCAAAACTTGCAAGAGCAAAAATCATGAAAGATTATGGAGTCAAAATTTGCAACCTATTAAATCATGCATTCAAAAGAAATGGTAGAACATGCCAAGGATGAATCACGGCCTAATGCAGTAACCAAAAGAAGAAAAGCATGTTCTAACTCTAAACCAATTAACAAGGCAATTCAAGGAATCAAAACTAGCTACTCTATGAAAGAAAGACTCTAGAGATGGAAGAACACAAAGAAAAACTCAAGACTCAAGGAACTCAATTACTAACCGGTGGTGATAACTTAAGGTTGAAGACAACAAGCTCTGATACCACTTGATGTAGGCCTCCTTGGGGGTGATCCAAAGAAGCTCCAATGTTGCCCAAATCTAGTCTTCAACCCATGCTCATCAAGGAGAACCAAGACAAGTGCCTCGGCCATGAAGCTTTTTTGGTGTTTTAGTGTTTAAGAAATCAAAGCAAAGCGGAATAGGTAAGAGATGGACGGGTGGCGCCATGGAGAAACTCCAATAAGCCTAGGAGGAACCGCCACAATGGAAGCAAGATACCATTGATAAGATTCAAGGATTTTCCCTAAGGGAACAAGAGAACTCTTTCTCAAAATGCTTAAAGCTCATTCATTCAAAATTTCATCAAAGATCCTTTACAATGGTTTGGCCAAGGGTATTTATAAGCCACCCTAGCTTGGCCTCCAAGGCACCTAAACTATGATTAAAACTAAGCTAATCCTAGTTAATATCTAAGCCAAACCGAAATCCTACTTAACTATCAAGTAACCAAGTGGGTTAGTTGGTAGTTAGCTTTCACATGGCTTTCACATGGGTGCACATGGGTTTGTCACCCCTTAGTACCCATGTGATTAGCCATGTCATCAATCCTAATCACTTCCTAATCAAGGGTGGAGATCCTTGATTAAGTGTTGGCATGGATCCAATGCTTAATCAAGGTTTCCTCCCTAATTAGCAAGTGTTTCAAGGTTCACACAATTTTGTAGCCGAAAATGTTTTTAGCCGATTTTGAAAACTTGTGTGACCTTGACTTAGGAATGCATGACATGCTTTAGGCTTTATGAAACCCATGGGCTTTGGACCCTTAAGCCATATGTAACACCCCCTCTTATTTACTTATTTTACTTATATTTTGTAATTTAAAGTGGTTAATGATATAGTAGATAAAAGAGAGATTTAGAAAACAACACTTTTATTACATAGGTTTTAAAGTTCATTACAACCAGATTACATAACTTTGTCCTATTATTATTTTACATAACTACCTTTCTACTACCTTATAACATTTACTCAACACTTCTACATGCAAAACATAGCAAGCATATTCAACAAGATAGTAGCAACAACTATTGCGAAACAGTGACAACTTCTCAATCCTGCAAATCTGTAAAAATAGAATTGCAAGGGTGAGCTTTCCTTAACCATAATTATAAAGAAATTGATTGAAGTTCAAGGAAAACCTTTTCTTTTATAAATTTAGAAAGTTCATCGAAAATATCATTTTTAGAATAATATTTCCATACATATCCATGATCATCAAAATATCAATCACATAGTAAGGCAATCAACACCCATAAACCAAATCAAACAAACCATCAATCACAATCAATGATTCAGGCATGAATTCCATTCAATCAAACACACAATCACTAATGTATGCTCCTGAGACTACATGATGCATGCACCTTTACCATGCATTTTCACTCTTCACTCGAAATGCAATGTGCGCCCTCCACTAAAAAATAGCCTGGGGCATCGATTCTCCCACTCAATCAGACCCACGAGCGAGGTAGACACTCAGTAATTTGTCGAGTTCCTCGGTGTCCGGCGGGACCTCCCCGCAACATGTGATCATCATGAGCGGGGCAATTTCCCCACCAAGAGAACCCCTCTAGTCCACGGTATTCCACTCACACAGACGGGAATCCGTAACTTACGGACTTGGTCTACTACTATCCAGTCATCATGCAACATGCTCTAGGACCTTGAATTGTATAATGACCTTTATCACATTTTAAATCTTGACCTCTTTACTAGGTCATATTCATTTCAAAACCTTTAAGCATTGCCTCTTATTCACCAAGCAATCTTAGAATATTGCCTCTCCACTAGGCATTTCAAATCGGTCATTAAGCAATTCAAGTCCATCACCAATTTCATGCAACCATGCATGTCACCACTTATTCATATCCAACTCAAAACGGACATATTTCGATATGAAATCAACACCAAGAAACACCAATAAACACCAATAAATCAAGAAACCAAGAAACAAGAAACACCAAGAATTATCAAGGAAACATCAAGAACCAATAAACGAGTAACACACTTTTCCTCGTAACATGAATAATTCTGTTCGATGTGGAAGATCGGACAAACCGCAACCACGAGCATACTAAGAATTATCTTCGCACCTTAGTATCAGAAAAACTAAAAAAATATAATGAAAGTAACAACAAAACAAAGAATAGAAGAGTAGGATAAGGACAGCTCCCCTTACTTATTTTTCCCAGCTTCCTATACTCTTCCTCTACTTACTTGCTCCTCTTTTAGAGATATTTCTTCCTAAGAGAGAGCTTGAGAGAATATAGAAATGTTCTTTGGTTTGTTTTTCAAATAAAACCCCAGCCCTATTTATAGAATTAGAAGTACTTATTTTACACGAGAATATTCTACGAATATTCTATATTCTACGAATATTCTATATTCTACGAGAATATTCCACAGAATATTCTACAGAATATTCTATAGAATATTCTACAGAATATTCCACAGAATATTCCACAGAATATTCCACTACAGTAATTTTACTATTTACCTTAGTGATTTTACTATTTACCTCAGTGATTTTATTATTTACTACAGTAATTTTACTATTTACCACAGTAATTTTATCACAGTAAATTTACTATTTACCATAGTAATTTTACTATTTACCATAGTAATTTTACTATTTACCACAGTAATTTTATTATTTACCACAGTAATTTACTATTTGTACAGTAATTTTACTATTTGCACAGTAATTTACTATTTGTACAGTAATTAACTATTTGCACAGTAATTTACTATTTATACAGTAGTTTACTATTTACTACAGTAATTTCAAAAATTCATAATTTTTAATTATTTTTATATTTCTCTCTGTCATAAAAACCTCTCTTAAACTATATTTTAAATTTTTGGGATGTTACACCATACCCTAGAGCTATTACAATAGGACCTAATCTTGTCCCATACAAGTTTACAAAGATTTTACAAGATTTTTGTCCTAAGCTAGAGTACAACTCTTGGAGCTTTTCCACTTCCTCTTCAAGTTTCCTTCTCTTGCTTCTAGTACTCCTTCTTGTCCTAGATGTTCCTACATCATGGCATGTGCAGCGGATTTAGATAGCATGTACAATACTTTTTCTGACTTGTACAGATATTTTGACAAAAAGGTGAGGACCTTTTTGAGTTGCATATGTAGGCGTGAATCCCCATACTGATCTTGGATGCTTCTAATGAGTACTTCATCTTGGCGCGAGTGACTCATACTTTGCTTCACTTCTTTGGCAGACGATGAACTTCTTCAGTCTTAAGAGTTTTCGTCTTAGCCTATCGTCTGATGACTTGACTTGAGACAGACGAATGACTTCAACTTTGAGGGGTCATCCTCCGTCTGTGCTCGTTGCGTCTGACTTGATGTTCCGTCTGTAGATGTTTTGTCTGTCTTGTAATAATTAAAACTTTAGAGATGTTAATCATCTTGATCTAACAATCTCCCCCTTTTTGATGATTACAGACCATACTGATAACTTTCTCAAGGAAGCATCTGCACAAGACAAAATTAGCTAAAAACAATCTAAGCACAAGTCAGATTTACATCAAGACGATGTTTTCTGAAACAATACCTCTTTATAAGAATCGTTACATCAATGTGATGTAAACCATGTACAATGTTACAAGGTATACAGAAAACAAAAGCTTTAAGAATACATGTATAAATCTATACAAATTAATAAAGAATAAATTAAAACAGAGCAAAAACAAAACAAAATAAATGCTAACTCCCCCTCAGACGAAGGCTCCCCCTTAGCTTAGCACCACCACCTTTCCTTCTTTCTAAGATATTCTCCCCCTTGGTCTGAGAATCATCAAAAGCATTTTCAAGAAGGAGGTTTAGGCTTCTGTTGGACAAGCCCCATAACGATCTCTCTTAGCTGTTGCATCTCAGATGTGAGAGAGACTTGATTATCCTCAAGCTCTTTGTTCTTCTTCTTCAGATGCTCACAATTTTCCTCCAATGCATCATACTTACGCTTCAGAGTGTGATACTCATTAGTGTTCATAACTTCACCCTCAATAACAGTAACCTCTACTATCATCATTCTCCACAAGAGGCGTTTGAGGCTCCTCAACAATAGGAAAAGATTCATCATCTTCAATGAACACAGTTGGAGTTCTCAACAGCCGCAGAGTGAAAAGAGGAAGTGTGAGATATGCAATGTAGTCTCTCTTCCATTGCCAAGTGAACACTCTGTTGGGAACAGAGAGCTCAAGATCTGGATGTTCCTCAGACGGATGTGTATAAGCGAAAGCTTCTCCAGGATACACCTTGCCACAGATTGTAGAAGCTTCATCAAATGAAGTTCCGGAGCAAAAGGTAGAAGTGGCTTCATGATCTTCTATCAACCTTTGAATCTTGGGATTGATAGGCCTTGAGGCTTTTGACTTGAATGGATTTGAGGTGCGAGTATGAAGCAGACGGAAGTCTCTTGGGGATGTGCCTTGCAAACTTGAAGGTTTTGGGGACGGACAAAGTCTTTTTCTCCTTCCCTTTAGCCAAAAACTTGACCAAGCAAGGTCGTTTTCGGTTTAAGACAACGAAGTACTTGGTGACGTTTGAGACGAGAGAAGAGAATTGAGATCCCATCATGAAGGGATAGTATCTCGACTCCTTCTTTGCTCTCCTTTCAATGTGATAGAAGGAAGCCAATCTAGCTTTTTCTTCCTTTCTATACGCATTTGCCATCAGCCTGAATGCTGTGTTTTAATCTTCAGGAAGAGCATGAGCAAACTCTTCGGGGTCTTCATATTCATGGAGGAGGATGGAGTAGCGTGGAAAAGTACCTGAACAATGCAGTCTTGTCCAAGGGAGAACAATTCCAAGAGTATATCCTAGACCTACATACTCTGTTTGGTTCATTGGAATTGTGAAGGGTACAGGATCATGGCGATCAATGGCGTCCAGATGCCAATGACAACACTCTTTTGGCTCATAAATGGTGGAGCTGGGATCTCCATACCTGCAATGGTGAAATGAAGGGGCATTGGGTTCAAGCCGAACCTTCAACTTGATATTCTCTTTGAAGGGAATGTGAGGTTCATAGCCAAGAGCTGGTCCTTCAATCACCGACTCAGCTAGATGATCCTTGTACTTGTTTATTTCTGTTAAACCCTTGATGTCTAAAGAAGCCAGTTTTTCCCAAGGCAGACGCTTCAGCTATTCGCGTTGCTCTTCAGAGTATAAATGAGATCTTCTTTGAAGTCCACTAACATCAGGGGTTTGTGATAGATGATGGGGTTGACAAATCTCCCAAGTTGGAATCCTTTCTTACCTCTGTACTGATAAAGATTCTTCAACTCAATATAGGTTGTGTCCTTTACAAAGCAGTCTTCATCGTCTGTTGAGTAACCATCTTTAGCACACTTAGATGATTCACCCTTATTAGAGATATCTTCAAGCTCATCTCCAAGAATCCAGTCAGGCTTAACTGGTCTTTCAGCAAAAGAACTCTTAGAAAATCTTCTCATGACTAATTTGTTAAGAAACGAATAGTCAGTCTTGTGCTTAGGTGGAAGATCTTCTGGATTTAAAACTTCAGCGTGAGATCTCACCCATTGTGCATCCATCTTCTTTATAATAACATGTTCTTCATCAGACGAAGGACATGCATCTTCAATGATTATTACTTCAGATGAAATTTCCATCGTCTGTAGATAGGATGCTTCTTCAGACGCAGCCGATATCGTCTGATCACAAGTGATGTTGAGAGGAGACGCAACAATAGGATCAGAGACAGTTATCATATGTTCGTCTTAGAGTGTTGGTGCAGAACCCTCCATAGTTAGAGCTTCTTCATTAAGCATAGTCTCCAATTCCTCTGCTAACTGAGCATTGTCCTTCTGGATCTAGGCAGTTTCTTCACTATTCATGCCCTCGAAGATTCTTGGGTGCGGTGCCCAGCCTTCGGACGATCCAATGCCCTTAACGCTCTCGAGAAAGATTCTTTCTCTTTCAGCTTGAAGCAGCATAGAGACCCTCTTAGCCTCTTTTAATTGCCTTGCTTCGTCTGTTTCTCCATCAATCATAGACGCAAGCTTCGCTTTCATTTTCTCTTTGCCTTTGACAGCCTTTTGAAGAGCAATCTCTATAACTTTTGCTTTCTCTTCAGCTGCTTTCTTCTGCTTTTCTTCATCTATGAGAATCTTTACAGACGTTACACCCTTAGATGTTTTCTTAACCTCTTCATCTTCATCGGGGGATATCTCCTTCTCCTGCGTCTTAGACGCAACGTGTTTTATTCTGATAGTCCTCTTCTTCTTTCTAAGAGGCTCTTCTTGAACATCCTCGAAAGGGACTTTAGATACAATCACAGCTGAAAGATGGATAGGTGTTTGGGCTTGTGTTTGGGTCTTGGCGCGTTTGATGCGTGCTCTGTGAGAAGGATCTTTGGTGATAGGAGAAAGAGGAACTTCATATTCACTCCTATTGTGATGATGGAAGCTAGGACTCAGACGCATCTTAGCAAAGGTGCTTCCTTTGACCTCCTTTCGTTCATCATGCCATACGACACCAGTAGCATCAAAACCTTGGTTTAAGATGATTTTGGAGAATAGAGTGGCATAGGGGATACTGCTTTTCCTACGAATATTCCTATTCTTCAACGCATTTATCCAATGGTCGAGAATAATGTGAGGAAGACTCAACCTTGCTTTCCTTAGACAGTAGTAGATGCAGAATCTGTCACGAGTACTCACATTGTCTCGTGAGCCTGTTTTGGGTGTGAAAATATTGTAGAGAAGGTTGTGGATAACTCTGCCTGTGGGATAGAGATTCCCAGATCTTAGAAACTTGGGATCTTCGGGGTCACGAGCCTTTCCATAGAGAATCTTGTCAACATGCTCCTCAGACTCTATCCTCATCCAGTCAGCGCTATAAAAGCGCCCTTCAGCTTTGCAACTTCCAGCTTCAGCAATGGAGTCTATTGTGATAATATACTCCTTGTTGTCAATGGTACCCACAATACCATCATCAAACTCCTTCGCGTCGCTCCAGAACTCCGTGTAGGCCTCCATCAACCATGGGCCTCTCATCTCAGTGAAGTCCATCCAGCCATTGTGTATTAACATCTTTGATGCCCTGTCAGAGATTCCTTCTATGGTGGTCCTTGAAACCCACTTGTTGGGCAAGAAGAGATCTTGCGCAAAGAAGGTTGCTTCAATTGCTTTGATGTTCTTGAAGGCCATTGTCCTAATTTTGAAAAGAGAGAAAAGAATGTGTGAATAAAATACTCAGAGATAGTAAGAGTGCAGTAAGGAGTAAAAGAGTAAACTTTGAGAGTATTTATAGTCAAAGACAAAAACGGTTATAATTCATCAGACGAAAGAAGTTGAAACCGTCCCTGATTTGACGTAGTCTCATCATTGCCCTATTAATGATTGATTTGACTTCTGCAATTCACAACGCGTGCTCTTCAAAGTCCTAGAATAGTGCAATAAATGATAGACACATTTAATGCTGCCTTTAAGTTGTCCCTACACGTTTAACTTTAAATTAATTAAATAATAACCTTGCGTCTGTTGAATTTTCTCAGACTGATTCAACTTGATCAGACGCAATATTTCGTCTTAACGAAGACATTTAATATGTACAGATGAAATGAAATGTTCAGACTGAAAAACTTAATCAATTAAAGAAAAAATTCCCAAATTTTCTTTAATGAAGTTAAAGCGAGTTTCGTCTAAAGCTTTTGTAAAGATATCTGCCCATTGAAAATCAGTTTGAACAAATTGTATATCGAAAATACCTTTTTGAACATAATCTCTTATAAAATGAAATTTAATTTCAATATGTTTGGCTTTTGAATGTTGAATAGGATTTTTGCTGAGATTAATTGCACTTGTATTATCACAAAACACTGGTATTTGGGTTTCAAACCTGGAGTAATCCTCAAGTTGATGTTTTACCCAAAGTAGTTGTGAGCAACACCCAGCTGCAGCAATATATTCTGCTTCAGTGGTTGAAAGTGCAATGGAGTTTTGCTTCTTGCTTGACCAAGAGATTAGTGATGAGCCAAGAAATTGACATCCACCACTTGTGCTTTTCCTCTCCACTTTATCTCCAGCATAATCAGCATCACAATAACCACTTAGATTGAAATCTCTACTTTTCTTATAAAACAGAGAGAGATTAGTGGTTCCAATAAGATATCTTAAAATGCGTTTAACAGCTTGTAGATGTGATTCTCTAGGATCAGATTGAAAACGTGCACATAGACATACACTGAACATAATGTCAGGTCTACTGACAGTGAGATAGAGAAGAGATCCAATCATACCTCTGTATACCGTCTGATCAACGGTCTTACCTGATTCGTCTTTGTTGAGACTAGCTCCAAACGAATGCATGGGAGTCTTCATTGGTTTGGCATTTTCCATTTTGAACTTCTTTAGAAGTTCCTTAGTATACTTCTGTTGATGAATGTATATGCCTTGTTTCGTCTGTTTGATTTGAAGTCCTAGGAAAAACTTCAACTCTCCCATCATGCTCATCTCGAACTCATCCTGCATTAACTTAGAGAAATCCTTGCACAAGAATTCGTTAGTTGCCCCAAAGACTATCATCTACATATATTTGGACAATTATAAAATCTTTTAAAGCACTTTTCTTGAAGAGCGTAGTATCAACCTTTCCTCTTGAAAAACCATTTTGAAGAAGAAAAGAACTTAGTCTATCATATCAAGCTCGAGGAGCTTGTTTAAGACCATATAGTGCTTTCTTCAGCTTGAAAACATGATCTGGTTGAGATGAACTCTCAAATCCAGGAGGTTGTTTTACATATACTTCCTCTTCAATAAAACCATTTAGAAAAGCGTTTTTTACGTCCATTTGATATATGATGATATTTTTATGAGCAGCAAAAGCAAGTAGAATTCTAATTGCTTCTAATCTAGCCACAGGAGCGAAAGTTTCAGTGAAATCTATACCTTCCTGTTGGTTATAGCCCTGAGCTACTAACCTTGCTTTGTTTCTTACCACTTTCCCATCTTCATCAAGTTTATTTCTGAACACCCATCTCGTTCCAATAATGCTTTTGCTTCTTGGTCTTTCTACCAAAGTCCAAACATCATTTCTGGTAAACTGGTTTAACTCTTCTTCCATAGCTAAAATCCAGTCATTATCTTGTAGAGCTACCTCAATGTTCTTGGGCTCTATACTTGACACGAGAGCATAGCCAGACGATTCTTTAAGTCATGATCTTGTTTGAACACCTTGATGTCTATCTCCAATGATAAGATCTTCTGTGTGGCTTGAGGCAAACTTCCACGTTTTTATAGGAGCTTGATCATCATGTTGGTGAGCATCAGACGAAGAGGGTTCATCTGTACTTCTATCGTCTGCTCTTGTGTCAGTTCTTACGTCTGACCCAGGTTGACCATTTGAACTTGAACTTTGACCAGAAGGGTCTGCAAATTAGCAAATAAATTTTCTAGGTCTGATATTTCCTTATCAGCCTTTGAGTTATCTTGGAATTTTACATGAATTGATTCCTCTACAACTTGCGTCTTAGAGTTAAATACTCATAAGCCTTAGGACGTATTGGAATATCCAAGTAAGAATCCCTTCATCACTTTTAAATCAAACTTGCCAAGTTGATCCTTAGTGTTTAAGATGAAACATTCACATCCAAAAGGATGGAAGTAAGAAATGTTGGGTCTTCTTCCTTTCCATAGTTCATATGGAGTCTTATTCAATATTGGCCTTATCAATATTCTGTTTTGAATATAACATGAAGTATTAATTGCTTCTGCCCAATAATATCTTAGAAGAGAGTTTTCATGCAACAAAGTTCTAGCTATTTCTTGTAAGGTACGATTTTTCCTTTCCACAACTCCATTTTGTTGAGGAGTTCTTGGAGACGAAAAATTGTGGAAAATACCATTTTCAAAATAAAAGGCATTGACCTCAGAATTTTCAAATTCTATTCCATGATCGCTCCTAACAGACGCAATACATATTCCTTTTTCTTTTTGAACATGTTTACAGAATATTTCAAAGACACTGAATGACTTATGTTTATGTGCTAGGAAGTATACCCATGTGAATCTAGTATAGTCATCCACAATTACAAATCCATATCTCTTTCCTCCAAGACTTTTAGTCTGAGTAGGTCCAAAGAGATCAATATGTAACAGTTCTATAGGTCTTGTCGTGGAAACAACATTTTTTGATTTAAAAGATGCTTTGAGTTGTTTCCCATCTTTGACAAGATTCATGACGATTGGATTTCAAGATATTTTTGGCAAACCTTTCACAAGATCCTTTTTAGAAATTTTTGAAATATACTTAAGACTTAAATGTCCAAGCTTTTTGTGCCAAATATCTCGTTCATCATTTGCTTAAATCAAACATGTCACATTCTGATCACTAAGGTCCGAAAGACAAATCTCATAGAGATTATTCCTTCTTTTCCCAACAAACAGAATGGATTTGTCCTTGTTCTTGACTATACATTCATCAGAGTTAAAAGCTACTTCATATCCATTGTCACAAAATTGACTTATCTTTGACAGATTGAAGTTGAGACCTTTAACATAAGACACATTTTGGATAAGAGGATTGGGTGTCTTACCAACAGTCCCAATACCTAGGATTTTACCTTTTCCTGAACCATATGATACAGACCCTTTACTTGGTCTGAGGTCTTGGAACATAGACAGATCTCCCGTCATGTGTCGTGAGCACCCACTGTCCAGGTACCAGCTTGAAGTCCTCTTTCTTCCTATTAAGGATGTCTGCAACAGGAATAATAAGTGACTTTGGTACCCAAATCTTTTTGGGTTCTCCTTTGTTAGTGGAAGAAGATTTCTTTTTATTTAAGGTTCTTTTATCTTTTATATAGTTGTTTGGAACCTTGTTGTAATTTTTGTTCTTCTTCTTATGTGCAGACGAAACAAATTTGTTTTTCTTTTTGTCTGACTCTTCAACATAACCAAGTCCACTCTTATCAGACGGAGACCTCCCATATTTTAAAATATTTTCTAGCATTGAGGATCCCTTAGTGAACTTTGTTAAGTCTTTGAGTAAGGATTCATTTTCTTTCTTCAATCTTTCGATTTCAGAAATAAACGTATCCTTTTTAGACTCAGATGATTTTTCATCTGATACTTCCTTTTGCAGCAACTCGTTTTCAGTTCTCAAAGTAGCATTTTCTTCCAAAGTTTGTTTCAACTTGGCTTTGCAAACTTTGTAGCAACTCGTTTTCAGCAACTCGTTTTCAGTTCTCAAAGTAGCATTTTCTTCCAAAGTTTGTTTCAACTTGGCTTTGCAAACTTTGTATTGCTCAGCAATAAAATGTGAGTTAGCCAAGAGTGTATCATGAAATTTCTTTTGATTCTGACTCAGACTCAGATGGAGAGGATGAAGAAGTTTCATATTCAATTACCTCTGATGAGACAGTATCTCCAGCCATGAGGCAGATATTTGCAGTTTCATCTTCTTCGGTGGATTCCTCTGAACTTTCGCTATCAAGGTCTTCCCAAGTCACCAGACTCTTCTTATCCTTGTCTTTGCGAGGATTCCATCTTCTCTTCAATCTTGGACACTCTGATCTCATGTGTCCAGGTTTTCTGTATTCGTAGCAAATTACTTCTGAGCTCTTCTCCTTACTCGAAGGTTTTTCAGTGAGCTTCTTTTCCTTCTTCTTGAAGAAGTGTTGACCTCTCCCCTTTTTCATCATCTTCTTAAAGAGTCTGGCCATGAGAGAAATCTCATCATCAGACGATCCGTCAGACGAATCAGACTCAGAGGTGTCAGCTTTCAGAACTTTGTGCTTCTTATTTCTTTCCTTCTTAGGAGTTTCCTCTTTCGGCATGTTGTTGACAGTCAGAAGAGCTTGGGCTCTTGAACTTTGATCTTGTCTCTCTTACACAAAAGTACCTCATGTACTCAAAAGGCTCCTATTAACTCATCAAGAGTTAATGTCTTCATATCACGCCCAACTGAGATGGCAGTGGACATAGCTTCCCATGGAGGAGGAAGACTATCCAATATCTTCATGTTGTTATGGGCCTTGGTGAAAGCAATGTCCAGCGCAGTGAGTCCATTTAATATTGTTTGGAATCTTCCAAACATCATGTCAATGGATTCTCCTTTCTTCATTGAGAACATCTCATATTCTCTTTGAAGAGTGGCAACTTTCCTCATACGCACATCCTCAGTTCCTTCATATGAAATCTTGAGGGCATCCCAAAGCTCTTTAGTGGTTTTGTAGGCACATAATCTGTTGTATTTTGTCCTTAATAATGCACACATGATGTGATGTAGGCACATCTAAGGAAAATCACTCACCTAGAAGAAATACTAGAAGCTCCAAGTTACCTTAGCTTAGGATTTGATTTTTGTAATTGAAGTGTAAATAATTTTGATGGCCTTGTAAGTTTTCGGCCAAAAGTGTACTTTTCTTTTAAGTGTTTGCTTAATGTTGTGCTTAAAAGGCTAGTAAGCTTAAAAAGTGAAGCTTAATAGGAGTGAATGAATTTAAGTTCAAGTTCATATTAAATTCACATTTGAAATTTAAATTTAATTTGATTTAAATTTGAATTTCAAATTGTGAATCCAAGTGGATTTGGTTCAAATAGATTTTCACTTGGATTAGGATCCATGCCTAATCCAAGAGAAAATCTCAACCCTTGATTAGATGCACTCATCCAATGGATGAAAATCAAGTGGAAAGTGACATGTAACCTTTGAGAGTGACATGTAACCTTTGAAAGTGACATGAAACCCTCTTGAAAGTGACATGTACTTGAACCTTTGAACTTGTGGCTCTTATTCATTGACTTGTAGAGTACTCTAATGTTGTCTAACTTCCTCTTCAAGTCTTCCTAAGTCTATAAAAGCCCAAAAATGAAATTTGTAAAGAACTTTTGATATTTTGATAAATGAAAGAGCTTTGAGCTTTTCTTAAGAGAGGATTCTCTTATCTTGCTTAGCAAGGTTTCTTGGATCTTATCAATGGATTTCATCCTCCATTGTGGCGGTTCTCCCTAGGCTTATTGGCTTGCCATGGCGCCTACCCTCACCATTCCTCACCCCCTTCACCTTTTCTTTTTCGGTTTCTCTTCCACCATTGAAGCTTTGACCGAAAGCTTCCATTAGAGCTTGGTTTGGAGTGCATTGGAGAAGCTAGATTGGGCAACATCAAGGACTCTTTGGAGAATCTCTAAGGAGACCTCTATCAAGTGGTATCAGAGCTTGTGTCTTCTTCAATGGAGTATCTTCAACGGGTTAGTTATGGGTTTCATATGTTTCCATAGCTTTCTTTGAATTTTCTTTGTTTCATGTCTTCTTTCAATAGCCTAGTCTTTGTTTCTTTGAGTTGTCTTCATTTTGTTCGGTTGGTTTGTGTCTAAGCATGCTTTTGTTCCTTCTTTCTTCTTCAAACCGTGGGTTTCCATGGTTAAGCGTGCTTGTCTTGAAGTTTTACCCATAGTTGCTTTAGCTTCCATAACAAGATTCATGGTTCTAGAGTAACTTCCTTTGTAAGCTTCTTTGTTTGATTTGTTTTCTTGTAGTTTTGTTAGTCCTTTGTGTTTTTCTTTACAAAACCGTGAGTATGATGTATGTGCTGCACCTTGGTTGATTTGGTTTCATGTTTTACATGGGTTCCATGAAATAGAAGAGGCTTCTAGTGTAAGTTTCACATGAACATGGATTTAGTTAGCTTCTAGAGCACTCTTTAAGGTCCAATTTGTGTAAAACCTTGTGATTTGTATTTTGGGTTTTAGAAATTGAACTTGGAGGTTGCTCTTCTTCATTATTGGTTTCGTTCCAGCCATACATAGTGTGTAGAAAAAAAATACAAAATCAAAACAAAGAAAAGAAACAAGTGAGAAAAACAAAAGAAAAAGAAGTAGTGATGAAAAGTGAAGTGTATGGGTCCAAAAAGAGTAGAAATTGATTAAGGACCATACAAAAGCAAAATCAAAAGAACCAAAATAGCAAGAGAAAAATTTGAAAAGTGAAAAGAATTGGCAATTAGACACACCCTTGGACTTAGTTTTGAGCACACATCACCTAAGTTGAATTTCTAGTACCTTGTTTTTGGACTTGAGTGTGTAGTGATTTTTTGGGATAATTTTCACTTTGAATTTTTACTGCACTTGCTGGAATTTGATAATACTATGAATATATGAACCTTATTGTGCATTTGGTTTGATTTTCTCAAAGGTTGCATAATCATAGAATTAAGGTTCATTTCGGTTTCTACATCGGATTCTAGAATCCGTCGCTAAACCTTGGTGAATTTCGGTGGCTAACTTGAATTTGTGTGTGGCTGTACTTTGTGTTCCTCATACTCTTAGTCTCGGTTTTGGACTTGTATTCCCTGCAAATTCATGATCCTTTGTTGTACATACATGTGTCATTGTCTCATCAAAGTTGACTCCATATTTGAGTAGCCTTTCTTTCATTTTGAGCCTTTTTTTGCTTATCTTTCTTGGACTCCTAGTTTTGTCTTTGAGTATTTGTCTCTTTGGACTTCTTAAGCCTAGCTAGGGTGCTGTTCCTCTTTCACATTGGCTTGGTAGGAGCTTGATAATTGATTTGAGAATAATTTCTAAGTAAGAACCAAGAGATAGAAAGGAAAAAGGCAAGAGAGTTTCATTAGAGAAAAAGCCACTAAGTGTGAAACACGAGTTGATTGAGTGGATACACTTAGAGAGTGGTGAGATCCTTTAATTCCTATTATATTTCTTGTACACTAACCTTTTCTTGCAGCGATGGCTAGTTCTCCTAGTGTTGGCAATGATTTGTCACCCAAAACTCTCAAAATGATGGATGTGTTGATGAGTAGATTGAATACCACCCTTGATGAGAGAATTGGGCCAATTGAAAGGAGATTGGAGAGTGAGAGGAGGCATAATGGAGAGAATAGTAGGAATAGAGGTGAAAGGAGAGAATACCATAGAGAAAGTGATAGGAGGAATAGAAGAGGGAGTGAAAGAAGTGATAGAGATTATTATGACTTTAAGAGGGAAATAAGAAAAGAAAAACAAAGAAGGTTGTTAGAAGAAAATGAAAGGAATTATGATGAGTATTGGAGAAGGGAAAAAGAGAGAATGATAAAGGAATTGAGAGAAAAAGAATTGAGAGCAAGAGAAATTAAAGAATGGGAGTTTATAGAAAAACAAATGAAGGAGAAAAATGATTCTTTACATACTTATACTAACCCTTCATTTGAATTTTTTGATTCTTATTTGGAGGACATTGTAGGTATGGTTCCAAAGGATGACTACCAAGAGGAAATTGACAATCTCTTGTGTGAAGATGTAGAAAGGAATGAACTTAAATCTCTTTATGAGGATGCTTGTGGTCATCTTTATAAAGTTCCTTTTGATTTGACTCCTAATGAAGAGTTGTGCATAAAAGAGCCTTGGAACAAATATTGTAAAGAAAAGGAAACGCCTATAGAATTTGAACTACCTTTTGAAAAAATTTCCTTATCAATTAATACTCCTTTTACTTTTATTAAGAATGATATTCCATACCATATTTTAGAATCTTATGGCATTGAGCCTTGGAAGATCCTTGAATTTGGTAATTTGGAATTCTTAATTGTGCCTATTAACCATTATTTTCATGATGTTGAATGCTTTCCTAGGTTGTTGGAAGAGGTTAAGAAGGAAGGCACACCACAAAGTTCCACACTTAGTGAAGGAATGTCGGATAAGAAGCAAGTGTCTACACAAGTGTGGAAAGGAGTAAAAACTCCTAATAGTTTCGGTTATATCCCAAATGAGTATTCAAAATTTTCCTTTCATTCTTTAATTGATATTTTTGATATTGAGAAAAAATACATGTTGTTTTCCTATGATTTAGAAGTGAGTGAAATTTGTAATTTGCTCAAACTAGATGCTAGAATTAAGTTGAATAGGTGTAGACTTATAGATTTTCAAATGTTTTTACCACCATGCACTCACTATAGAATGCAAGCATACCGACATAATAAATCACTTGCATCGAATGCTATAAAGAATGATTTATCCATTGTTAATGATGACATTGTGATATTTGATCCCGGTGGTTATTTGTTTGTAGGTAAAGAGGACTCTATTTAGGAGCAAGAGTCCGTTGAGGAAATTCCTTAGAGGACATGAGTCTAAAAGGACCCAAAACTTTTTTAACTTGATCTACCTAGTGATTTGTTGGATGAAAACTTTCAATGTTAATGACTTGTCTTTGTTTAATGTAGGTGAAGATCAAGCCAACTTGGGGACAAGTTGCAACTAAGAAGGAGGGTTTGATGTAGGCACATCTAAGGAAAATCACTCACCTAGAAGAAATACTAGAAGCTCCAAGTTACCTTAGCTTAGGATTTGATTTTTGTAATTGAAATGTAAATAATTTTGATGGCCTTGTAAGTTTTCGGCCAAAAGTGTACTTTTCTTTTAAGTGTTTGCTTAATGTTGTGCTTAAAAGGCTAGTAAGCTTAAAAAGTGAAGCTTAATAGGAGTGAATGAATTTAAGTTCAAGTTCATATTAAATTCACATTTGAAATTTAAATTTAATTTGATTTAAATTTGAATTTCAAATTGTGAATCCAAGTGGATTTGGTTCAAATATATTTTCACTTGGATTAGGATCCATGCCTAATCCAAGAGAAAATCTCAACCCTTGATTAGATGCACTCATCCAATAGATGAGAATCAAGTGGAAAGTGACATGTAACCTTTGAGAGTGACATGTAACCTTTGAAAGTGACATGAAACCCTCTTGAAAGTGACATGTACTTGAACCTTTGAACTTGTGGCTCTTATTCATTGACTTGTAGAGTACTCTAATGTTGTCTAGCTTCCTCTTCAAGTCTTCCTAAGTCTATAAAAGCTCAAAAACGAAATTTGTAAAGAACTTTTGATATTTTGATAAATGAAAGAGCTTTGAGCTTTTCTTAAGAGAGAATTCTCTTATCTTGCTTAGCAAGGTTTCTTGGATCTTATCAATGGATTTCATCCTCCATTGTGGCGGTTCTCCCTAGGCTTATTGGCTTGCCATGGCGCCTACCCTCACCATTCCTCACCCCCTGCACCTTTTCTTTTTCGGTTTCTCTTCCACCATTGAAGCTTTGACCGAAAGCTTCCATTAGAGCTTGGTTTGGAGTGCATTGGAGAAGCTAGATTGGGCAACATCAAGGACTCTTTGGAGAATCTCTAAGGAGACCTCTATCATGATGGCATATCTGGCTTTGTTGTTGAATTCCATAAGCGAGTATTCTTCATTTCCCCATTCAACCTCGGGTTTGACAATAGGGATGTTTCCTTGAGTTATGATGTTCCACAGTCTCTACTGGGTGGATTTGATGTACATCTCCATCCGATCAGCCCAGTAGGGATAGTTATCACCAGAGAACGTCGGCGGCTTGTTCATGGATGACCCTCCAGACAAGAACGAAGGTCCTTGAGACTCCATTTTGGATCTTTTCCTCTAGCAGCAGTAAAGCGCTCAACCCTTAGAGGTTGAGCTCTGATACCAAACTGTAAAAGATAGAACACAAGAAGGGGGTTGAATTGTGTTACTTAAAAAAATTTGTTCCTTTCGTCTGTGCGTTTAAATATGTTCAGACGAAACAATCTTAATCTTCAAAGGTTGATTTTAATGAACAAACGTTATGGTTTGATTATCCCCGTTAGTCAAATACTTAATAAAACAAATACACAAGTATATTTATACTGGTTCGTCTATGCAAGACTACGTCCAGTTACCCACTAACAACTGAGTTTTCACTGCAAACCGTGAAAGGATTATAAGTATTATTTGCGCTCAGCCACTTCTGGCTATAACACGACATTCTTTGAACACAGCCTTCGCAGGCTAAATAACAAGGGTATTCTTTGAACAACCAGCCTCCTCAGGCTAAAACACCACACAAGTGGATTTGGAAGAGTTCTATAAAAAGAAAGTTTCCTCTTCGCAGAGAGGGTTTTACAATGAAGAGCAGAAGTAACAGAGAGCGAATTCACAATAATGTAGAATATTGAAGTGTGTTCGCCAACTGAACTTTGAAGAAGCGAAATCTTTAAATAGGCAAAATCTTCAGATATCCGTTAGACACAGAAGAAAGCCGTTGAGCACTTTCCAAGCGAAGTCCAAAAAGGTGTCAGAGAGTACTTGAATGATTGATGGCGTGTGCAACGAATTTAGATAGCGTGCGCAGTACTTTTTCTGACTTGTACAGAGATTTTGACAAAAAGGTGAGGACCTTTTCGAGTTGCATATGCAGGCGTGAATCCCCATACTGATCTTGGATGCTTCTAATGAGTACTTCTTAAGATTTAAAATCTTGGCGTGAGTGACTCGTACTTTGTTTCACTTCTTTGGCAGACGATGAACTTCTTCAGTCTTAAGAGTTTTTCGTCTTAGCCTATCGTCTGATGACTTGACTTGAGACAAACGAATGACTTCAACTTTGAGGGGTCATCTTCCGTCTGTGCTCGTTGTGTCTGACTTAATGTTCCGTCTGTAGATGTTCCGTCTGTAGATGTTCCGTCTGTCTTGTAATAATCAAAACTTTAGAGATGTTAATCATCTTGATCTAACAGTACTGCAGAAGTTAGGAGAGCCAGAAAGAATACACTCGTACAGGAATATGAAACTTTCAGAATGACTCAAGGAGAATCTGTGATGGATATGCAGAAGAGGTTTACTCATATTGTCAATCACCTAAAAGAGCTTGGCAAAAGCTTTGTGGAAGAAGAAGTGAATGTAAAAGTGTTAAAATCCTTAAACAGGAAATGGCAACCAACAGTTACTGCAATCACAGAGTCTAAGAACCTAGCTGCCATGTCAAGTGTGGAACTCTTTGGGAAACTAGGAGAATATGAAATGGACATGACACGTATGGTGATTGAAGAACAGAAAGACAAGAAAGCTAAGGAACTTGCCTTAAAGATGGAGGATATAACTACTGAATCTGAATCTTCCAAAAATGATAGTGACTTAGATGGAGATCACATGAACTTGATGGTCAAAAAGTTCAGAAGATTCATGAGAAAGAACAACTCGAAAAGGAAGTTCAATCAACAAAAGAAAAATTTCAGAAAACAGGATAGTTCCTCTACCAAAGTCACTTGCTATGAATGTGGCAAAATTGGGCACTACAAATCTGACTGTCCAAACTTGAAGAAGAATACATGTGCAGACTTGAGGAAACATGAAAGTGAAGAAAAATACAAAAAAGAAAGACACAAAAAGAAAAGGGCTTACATTTCTTGGGAAGATAATGACACTTTCACAACTTCAGAAAGTGAAACTAAAGAAGCAAACTTGTGCTTAATGGTCAAATCATCGTCTAAGGATGAGGTATGTGAATATGATTCATCTACTGATGATTATGATGAATTATATACTGTTTTTTGTGAACTGTATAAAGAAGTTGAAAAGTTTGAAAAAAGAGAATAGAATTTGAAAAAGGAAATTTCTACCTTGAATCAAAGAATCTCTAATCTAAATGATGAGCTTTTGAAACTGAAAGAAGAACTTAAGACAAAACAACATACTCATAGTAGTTCTTTGAAATATGCTCACATAAGAAAGAAAGATTTTAAACTTAATGATGATAAGTCTAGAAATACTAAAGTGATTTGTACTTATTGTATAAAGTATGGTCACACTGCATATGCATGCTTTATAAGAAAATCCGGTATTTCTAATGGACTGTTTAAATGGATTGTGAAAGAAAAGAGTGGTACTAACTTACTTGGACCCAAGGAAAGGTGGGTACCAATTACAAAATGATTACTTTTCTTTTGCAGGATAGCTTGAAAGTCGACAAGTCTATATGGTATTTAGACAGTGGTTGTTCAAGACATATGACAGGAAATAAAAGCAACTTCATCACCTTTACAACAAAGGAAACTCTATCTGTAGTATATAGTGATAATAAAAAATGAAAGATCATTGGAATCGGCTCAATTGGAAACAAGAGCAACTCAATAATAGAAGATGTGCTTCTAGTAGACGGACTAAAGTTCAATCTCTTAAGTATAAGTCAGTTATGCGACAAGAACTTCAATGTAATGTTTGATGAGGATTGCTGCCTAATCAGTAGCAAGCAATCTAGTAAGTTACTCATGGTTGGTAAGAGATTTAATAACATTTACATATTAGAATTAGATCATGCATCATCATACTCCACATGTCTAACATCTAGTGATGATGTATCTTGGTTATGGCATAGGAGAGTTGCACATTTAGATATCATGCATTTGAATAAGCTAGTGTCTAGAGACTTAGTTCATGGTTTGCCCAAACTGAAGTTCTCTAAGGATGGCCTTTGTGAGGCATGTCAGAAGTCAAAGCAGGCTAAATCATCTTTTAAAAGTATTAAACAAGTTTCAACATCAAAGCCACTTGAACTTCTGCACATGGATTTATTTGGGCCTTCTAGAACATCTAGTTTATGAGGAAACTTTTATGGCTTAGTTATAGTTGATGACTTTTCCAGGTTTACTTGGGTTTTGTTTTTACCTAAGAAAGATCTAGCCTTTAAAATACTTGCCAAGAAAATTCAGATTGAAAAAGAATTGAAAATCAAGGCTTTGAGAAGTGATAATGGAACTGAATTCAAGCAAGAAGCAATTAATTTGAGATCCTCACTCATCTCTTAGTCAAGCAAGAAGCAAAATTACATAGCACTCTCAACAACAGAAGTTGAATACATCTCTGTTGTTGGGTGCTGCTTACAATTATTATGGGTAAAACATCAGCTGGAAGATTACTCCAGGTTTGAAAATCAAATACCTGTTTATTGTGATAATACCAGTGCAATTAATTTGAGCAAAAATCCAATTCAACATTTGAAATCTAAACATATTGAAATCAGATTTCACTTTATAAGAGATTATGTCCCAAAAGATTTGTGCAAACATATTTTTAATGGTCTAATATCTTTACAAAGGTTTTAGACGAAACTCACTTTAATTTCATTAAAGAAAATCTGGGAATTATTTCTTTAACAGAATAATTATTTCATCCATATAAATTGTTTCGTCTGTTTATTTCCTTCGTCTATGTTTATCATCTGATTATTTTGTGTTATAACGAAACGTTGCGTCTAATCATAAGTTGAAATAGTTCGTCTGACTCTTCAATAGATGCAATGCTATGTTATCTTCTAACATCTTTGTTGAGTGTACAAGATGAAGCATTAAATGTGTTTGACATTTAAGGCAAAATTCTTAAATGATTATGACATACGCAACAATTGCAGAGACAAATAAATCATTAAAAGGGCAATGATTGGAAACGTCAAATCAGGGACGATTACTTATCTTTCATCTACTATTTAGACCAAAAATCGTTTCACCACCCTTATAAATCCCTAAAGTCAACTGTCTCTATTCTTTACTGCATTCGAACTCTTAGCAATATTTTCAAAAGAATTTTCACTCTCTGTAACTCTCTAATTTTTAAAAGTCAAAATGGCCGCCAAGAATACCAATGAAGAGATTGAGACCTTCTTTGCTGAGGACATGTTCCTCCCAAGCAAGTGGATAGATAGAATGAGTCTTGAGAAGCTCTCTGGAGATACTCTGGAGACGATCATTGTCGCTGGGTGGATGAAGTTTGCTAAGTGGAAAGGTGTTTGACTGATGGATGCATACGCTGAATATTGCAGTGATGCTCAGATCATCAATAGGAGCATCTGTGGCATGATATCAGATAAGGAGTATATGATAAACCCTAAGATCATTGCTACTGCTTCCAGATGCAAGGCAGACAGATTTGTCTATCACCCCAACTGGAACGCTCATTTGGACGAAGAGATGATAGATAGGACTTTATATGGAGAGGTTCGTCCATCTAACAACTACAAGCTTCTAAAGGTTAGAAAATTGATCCCAAAGTGCATAGTCTTGCACAACCTACTCTTCAACATCTTCACCCCTAGGATTGGGTTTAGGGATAACGTAAGCAATAGAGACAGGTTCTGTCTCTCCCATCTGCTACAGAAAGTGAAGATCGGTCTTCTTCAAATCATCATGGATCACTGACTGAGTGCCTTAAGAAGCAGAAGCCTGAAAAGAAGATCAAGCATTCCCTACCCTGTTGTCCTCTCTGATATCATCACCAATCAAGGCTTCGAATATAATGATGTGACATGGTACCCATGCGGACAAGTGATCAAGTAGAGTACCTTCACCAAGATGTGTCTGGACTACAAGCCCATGGACAGAGGTGAAACCTTTCATCCTAAATCCAAAACACTTCCATCAAACCAATCTCCACCAAAACAGAATCCTTTATCATCAAAACCACCAGCCAAAAGACTCAAACTGACCATCCGAAAACTACAAACAACTCAAACACCACAAACACAAGCCCAAACACCTATCCAAGTACACGAATCGCTCATTGACCATCTACCACAACAACCCCTTGTATATAAACGCATTTTCCCTGTCATTGTTTGTCCTAACCAACCTTTACATTTTGATAAAAGTAGAAGAGACGTGAAGTCAACAATAGACGCACCTTCTAAAAGGAAACTACAGAGGAAGGCTAGCGAAATTGAGTCTGCTAAGAAAAGAAAAGAAGAAGCAGACGCTGCAAAAAGGCAGACGCAGAAGAGGCTACTAGAAATGTTGAGGAAGAAGCAGAGGCAAAAAGGGTAGAAGAAGCAAAGAAATAACAAGAGGCTAGTGCTAGATGAAAGGATCTTGAGAAAGAAATAACCCAAGGAAAGAAGAAAGTTACTAAAGCACCTCCTCAAGTGGAAGAAGATGATGAGGAGTTGAAGAAGGACATGGAAGTCTCTTTGGCAGAGGTCTTCGAAAAGGAATGTCTTTTCCAAGAAAGACAAAATGGAGGCGGATTGTCTGGAGCTGTACCTGATCCAGCTCAGTCTGAGCAAGCTAATGTTGTTGAATCTGCTCAGATTCTGAGGGATAATGAAGTTTTGTCTGAATAGCTATCCACAATGTTTAACGATGATATGCATGTTTCCATGCATCTCGATGTTGCTGAAGAAATAGTTGATATCAGATAAGCAACAGAATCAGAACCAACTGTTGCACCATTTGAGTCTGTTGCACTCATTTCTCCACAGACGAAAGTTATTTCGTCTCATATCCCTTCATGCATGCAAGTTCCTTCGTCTGATGAAGCAGCTCCCCCATAGACTGAAGAACCGTCTTGTGATGTATAGTCTGCATCTGAAGGCTTGAAACTACTTCAGATGAAAATTTTGTCTGCTACTACCACTACATCTGTTGATGCATCAACATTTGCTCTTGCCTCTACCTCGGCAACAACAACAACATCAACAATAAAGGATCCCTTCCTGGCAGAGGAATATCCATTGTACAGTACATATATATGAACGAAACCTCTTCTCTATTCAGAAGTGGTGTCCCCTTCAGAGGTTGCCCCTCCTACAACAATTGACTATTCTTTTCTTGATTCTTTGTATATGAATTCTTTCTCTGTGCATACATGTGAAAAACCAATGGTCAAGCCTGAATGGATCATTGGTGAACCAGCCCATCTGTAGAACCTCGTCAATTTGAAGATCCACCAACATAAAACTCCCCATCAACTGAAAATAAAGAAGAATCAACTAAAAACAAAGAAGAAGAAGTTGCCGAAGAACCGTCTCCTTTCTATGAATCTAAGGACCCCTACAATTTCGAAGGCCTCAAGGGATTCAAGGTGAAGAGAACGCCTAACCCTTTCTTATTCTATCATTTGTTGAAGCCTACAATGCTCGATCTACATAAGCCATACTCTAATGAAGAAAAAAGAATGTGGTCTTAATGTCTAGATTGGGATGCTCTAGCAAAGGCAAACATCAAGGGACTTGAAGGAGTTTATGCATATAAAGAGTACCTAGAAGACTCTCAGGTTGAGCCTCATATCCGAACTCGTGAAGTTAGTCCATGGGTGACTACAAAGAAGATTGGTAAAATTGTCTTCCACCACTCCCTCTTTGCTGATAAAGCCTGGAGTCCAAGTGTGCCTAGAGGTTGCAAGTGGTGGACATTAGATGCAATCGATGATCATGATTCCATCACTTTCACCATTCCTCTACAAGATAGAGTACATAGGCCTCAACTACTCCCTTGGAATAACACTCCCCAGGTTTAGACCCCACTGTAATGGTGTGCATATCACTCAGGAGCTATGCCTCAAATACTATGAGTCTCCTGAAGATTTTCCCCAAGCATTGCGCATAGACCATGATATCGTCTTTCATCATATGACAAATGCTTACAAACGAGAAGTAATGCAAACCCCTGCATTAAGCTAGATGATCTTCATGGATTAGCACAAGGGTTGCCCAATCTTCATTCACCCATCATTTAACCACTCAATCAATTGCTTAGGCTTGCGGAAAAAGACCTTAGAACTCATGGATTCAAGGTGTTAACTCAAGGTTTTAAGAACAAAGAAGAAGAAATGGAAAATTGGATTAAGACAAGAATGGAAATGCCATGGATTAAGAATCCAATAAGCTTGAAGGATGTATCGTCACTTGAATGCATGGATACATGATAAGATTCAAGGTTCTTAGAAAGAAATCCTAGGAGAGTTCTCTCCTTTCTCAAGACACAAGTCTTACAAATTTCTATTTCATATATTGACCAAAAAGTCCTACAAATGAGAAAGTTGACTAACTTAAATGGTAAGACCCTTTTCCCTCACTTGGCCGTAAACTATCTTGGACCACTTGATCCTTGATTGATCAATTAAGTGAAGCAAGGCACCCTTCACAATTGATCAATCAAGAAGGATCTAGAATTGAGTGATCAAAAGACTCATAATCCACCTTAAGTGTGATGATCATGGAAGAAGCAAGATGGAATTCTAGGCCTTGGATTTGAAGTGATCTAAAGGCTAGAATTCCTTCTTGAATAAGAGATCAAATATTAGAATTTTGATTTAAATTTACACCATTGATTATTAGTTGATCAAGTGGTGGACATATAAATAAAGTTAGTGAAAATTCCACTAACTCTCTCTCCTTTTCCATCCACTCTTTTTTAAGAGAGTGTAATCCACTTGCTCAATTAGATTATGAGAGCACTTAGGCCCATCATAAAAGGCTTTGACTAATAATTAGAAGTCAACTTAAGTCCAAACCATGCTTGGCCGAGAATGCATGCAAGCCATGAGGTCCAACCTTTACACGAATTAAGTTAAAACTATTTACAAAAGACTTAGAAAATTATAAGGCTTCATGAGCCCAATTTGTTAAATTTCAAGAGTTGACCTTTGACTTTGACTTTGACTTGGTCAACTCTTCTTCAACTTGAGCTTCTATTTTCATTTGCATTACTCTTATAATTCTCATGCTTGGAGATGGTCCACCATCAATCCCTCCTTCTTGAGGCAAACTTGTCCCTAAGTTGCCTTAGCTTCTTACCTACAAAACAAATTTCACCCGGATTAAAGATCAAGCAAACTCTATCAAGTTTAATATTTAAAAACAATATGTTTTATCTACTAATATCATTAACACAATGTAGAGAAGTAAAGGAAGAATGCAAGTGATCCTCTATGATAAAACCGAAACTCTAAGGAGTCTCTAATTCTCCCTTTAGATGTGTAGATACTAGTCCTTCATTCCACGATGAATCTACTTGGTTGAAACTCTTCTTTAAGATACATCTTTTAGGTGTGGAAGTTAGTGATGTTCCCTCCTTCTTAAACTCAATCTTCCACATAAAAGGATACTCAACATCAAAAACTTATTCATTAGTAGGATCAAACAAGAATTTCAACTTATCATTATCAAGCATTGCCCAAAGCCTAATGCCTTGATATTATATTGTGCCATAAAGAGTGTTATGCAAGTTAGAAATAAGAGGATAAGTTAGAGTTAAAGAAGTCTCCCTCTTTGGTAATGAAAAATTCTCAAATACTTCCTTTCCTATATCTAAGTGCCTCCATGGTTCCTCTATGCACAACTTCTCACGTGGTCCTAAAACACAATACTTCTTGAAAGTGATTCCTTTAAATACCTCACAAGGTATCCTTGGCCTTGTATCCTTCATGGCCTTGCACACAAACACACTCCTTTGGTTCGACCATGCTCCACTAAATAACACTCTAACATCATTTTTAAGATAAAAGTTAGCATAAGCAAAAACAAGGGCATCATATAAAGAACTAAGCTCAAATTTCTCTATAGTTGATCTCCCAATCATCAAGTCCTCATTTGTCTTATGATTACCTTTACATTGCAAGCTCAAAGAAATGGGGTTAGGTAAGCATAGAAATATGGATTTCCTAATGAAGATCTCTCTCTTCAACTTATAGGTAGTTATACATAAGTTAGTTCATTTCCCTTTCAACTTTTCACAATTGTTTTTACCTCTAGAATGTGTAACAACATTTTTAGTAATTAGTTTACAAATCTCGGCCAAGGCATTTACTCTCTCACTTTCTCTTTTGATTTTAATCTTTATTTGGTCTTCACAAACCTCTTGTGGACTTAATGGCTTAAGTGTAACCTGTTTACCTGATGGAGGACCATCCAAGGAAGGCAACTCAACTAGGAGGATTACAAGAAGCATGATAAAGAAGATAGAAGAGAGAATGGAGAGGGAACTCTTGAAGATAGAAGGAGCTCTTGAAGACATTCCCCAAATTATAAAACCTTGTAATCTTCTAGAAATAGTTCATATGTAATCATGACTCGGCCAAGGTATGTGTATGGCCTCCTATAGTTGTTTTCCTTTTCTTTTGGTTGAGGACTTTCTTTGAAGAGAAACTAAGAGAGGAAGGTCAAATGAAGAGTGAAAGGAAATAAACCTTGAACCTACTTAAATCCATAATTTGGACTTAACCATAGTTAAGTTGAAATTATGGATCCAAGAGATAGGACCTTTAAGGTGAGTGTGGGCTTCATGACCATACCCTTAGACCCAAGGGTCCAAAGCCCATTTCCCTTCCACTCATCACCTTAGGTAGTCTTTACAATCATTGTTTCTTCATTTATAAAAGCCTCACTTCATTCACTTGTAAGACAACTTTGATTTTGATGAAATAAAATTAGAAGCATAGTGATCGAGGCCGTACTCGGTCAAATTAAAATAATTAAACTGCAGTAAACTAGGAATGAATCTTAGATCGTCTTTCAAGAACCATCATAGCATTTCTATCAAACACAGTACACAAAAGGGGGGGTGGATGGTTCAAAAACAAAATTATGAAACAAAATTGTTGGACTTGAAGCTGAAGAAGCCATCCCTAGTTTTAGTTTTGATATACTGGTACTTTTGATCTTTTTTATAGATTGTATATAGGAGTTTAAAATGTATTGATTGTTTTAGTTTAGGCTTTGAGTGTGGTTTTTATTCAATCATTTCATAGAAAATTTGTTTTACTCTTGTGAATTGAGCTAGAGAAGTTTTGAAACCCCATTTTATTTGAAAGAAATCAAAAACTTTGGTTTAAAAAGGTTTTAAGCTGAAGTAATCGATTACCATATAGCTGTAATCGATTACCAACAGATTCAGAAAACAGGGGAACCTAAACGCTGAGAGTAATCGATTACCACTCCATAGTAATCGATTACTTCGTGCTTGAAGAAACAAGGGAAGGCAAATTTCTCTGGAGTAATCGATTACCACAATCCAGTAATCGATTACCACACCAGAATTCATCTCAAATGATTTTGAAACTGCTTTAAATTGAAACCTCTTTGAATTGTTTTCAAAAAAAAAGAGAGATCTTTTTGAGTTTTCTAAGAAAGAAAGGAAGAGCTAAACACTAGTTTTTACAAGAATTCTCTTCAAAGTTTCAAAGATTTCTCTTGAGATGAAGACTGTGTGAATGGTTAAATTGTTTTGGATGATATCATTGATCAGTGCATACACAATAGGTGTAATCTTATCTGATCTTTATCTTTTGTAATCTTTTTGGTTTAAACTCTAAAGAGAAATGTATTCTCTTGGAAGAGTTGATGAGTTTTTGAGAGAGGTACTCTCAAAGGTTGATTCTTGAAGGGATCAAGGATCAAGATATGTTCTTAGGTGAAGAACATATAGTTTTGAGTATTTGATTTGTTTTTGTGTTTGTGCAGTGTGATTGTATTGAACACAGAATCTTTATAGTGGAAAACCGATCGCAACTGATTGTTGGGTTGGGACTGGATGTAGGCCGAAAGCCGAACCAGTATAAATCTCTGTCTAAACTCTCTTCTCTATCTTATCTCTTTTAATTCATTGTTTTCTTGCTTTACAATTTTCCCTTGTTTTCCGCTGATTATATCTCTGATACGTTCTTGTAATTCAAGATTAAAATTGAATCGGGAAAAAAGTGAGAAAAAGTAAAATTGAATTAGGGAACATGAATCTATTCACCCCCCCTCTAGATTCATATAGGGACCAACAATTGGTATCAAGAGCTTTAACTAGTAAATCAATCTAGTAATCCTTCTTAGTTCCCTGTAATGGCTAGTAATCTTTTACTGATACGAGTTCGCTGGAGACAAAGCTCAAAATTGGACCGATCGTCGTCTTCAATTGAAATCTCCACGAATGCGTTAATGGCGGAAGCTCACAATTGACTCAAGACTCAAGGACTTAGAAGAAAGAATGAAGCGGAGTAGATTTAGAAGATGATGGCTGATAACCACTGTCGAATGACTATCAAAAGCTAGATTTATCCCCAATTAAATTTGTAATATAGAAGGAATCAACCTAGGTCATTTCTCTGAAGACATACATACATTCAATTCGGAATTGCTCACTATTAGGAGGGGGATTTTCATGAATTAATGCAGCAAAAACCTAAACGGAATAGAAAATACAAAACTGAATGAAGAACTAAAGATAGAATTAGAATTTAAACATAGAACAGCGAAGTGTAAATTGAAGCAATGAATGATAAATGCAGAAAATGAACAGTAGCGTAAATCTTGAGGAGAATTAGGAATTGAGAATAGAATGGAGAAATGTAAACTAAAACAGTGAATTAAGCAAATTGAAACAATGCATTAAGCAGAAGAGAAGTGCAGAAAAAGAATCAAGCACAGTAGCATAAAGTGTGAAAACCTAAACGATCAAAAAAGTAATTATAGCGTAAAATGTAAATTAAACCGTAGATCTATTGCAGAATTGAAGAAGAATCGAGATCAAAGAACGAATTCAAGTGTTAAAAAAGAGCTACGGTTGTGAGGAGAAATTGAATACATGAACATTGAAAATGAAGAAGTAAAGCATGAGAAGAAGAGAGAACAGAGAAGAACGAAACGAGAGAAGAGAGAATTGTGCAATCACACAACTCAAACTTCCACAAGAAGCTAGAAAACAAGATTATGAAAAGTTCTACTTCAATTCGCGCCCAAACAGCTATATATAGCAGGAGAAACGCGCCACCACTAAGTAGAAACGCGCCCTAGCGCGTTTGTGCCGCAAGGGGCAGTGAAACGCGTCACTTGGCCAAATTCGCGCGCCGCGCGCCTGGATGGCATTGAAACGCGCCCGGCGCGCTTTTTGCCGCAAGCAGTGTAAAACGCCCCTGGCGCTGCGCTGCGTGCGCGTCTTCTTTAAGCGCCCCGGCGCGTTTTGACAGCACGTGAATAGTGATTTCGCAACTGCTTGAGTTCTTTCACTAAAATGGGCATAACTTCTTCCACAGATATCGTTTTGAGCTCTGGTTTTTTGCAAATGAAAGAGGTTTGATAGAGGTACAACTCTCATGAAGACACGAAGAGCCAATTCGGAGTGTAAATTGAGTGAAAGCTGGGCTCAAATGGAGGTGCTCCCTTGACTTGAGCTTCAACTTCTCTTCCTCTTGCTGACTTGCACTCTAAGTCCTCATCTCAGATCTTGGGTCTTCCATTCCAGGCTTCCATTCTAGCATTCAATCTCCTCCCTGCTCCTATCTCTTCTTCATTCCTCATTGTTCTAGAAACGACTGCACAAGAATCAATATAGAATCATAAGAACTTATGGAATTTTAACTATTATTTACTACTATTACTAAAATATACCTCCAACACAATATCTAAGATAAACTATCAAAATATGACACATATAACAGCTAATCGAACCGAAAACAGAGTAAAGAGAATGTATATAAAATGGATTATCAATGGCGCCATGCATAAGCAATAAGCCAAAGGGAGAATCGCCACAAGGAAGAGTTTCCATGATAAGATTCAAGGTTCTAGAAGAAACCTTAGAGAGAAATCCACTCTCAAAGAATTAGCTCTTGCTAAATTCAATTCATTCAAAATTTCATCAAAAGGTCTTTTACAATTCAAAGTGTTACGTATTTATACTAGCGGGAGTTGGGATAGCTTGTGACGGCCCAGACGGAACCAGCTTCAGACGGAAGAGCTCAGCATGTGAAGGCCGAGACGGAACAAGCTTCAGACGGAAGAGTTCAACATGTGAGGGCCCAGACGGAATAAGCTTCAGACGGAAGAGTTCAGCATGTGAAGGCCCAGACGGAACAAGCTTCAGACGGAAAAGTTCAGCATGTGAAGGATCAGACGAAAGAGCGTCTTTGGTATCGTCTGTGGTAGCGTCTGTGGCAATTGTCTGTCGTGTCTGAGACGGAAGCATGATCGAAGACTCGAGGGAGCGCGGTATATCTGTCTGTGATATCGTCTGTCGGTCGGTGTGGTATCGTCTGTCTGTGTGGTATCGTCTGTCGTGTCTACAGACGGAAGCATCAGACTGAAGACTCAGGCGCGGTATCGTCTATCTGTGATATCGTCTGTTTGTGTGGTATCGTCTGTCTCCAACTTTTTCACAAAAACACCCTAAACTTTGGTTCAATTACAAACATAAGGCCGTGCACTTATTCACCAAGCAAGGCCCCAATTAAATGTTCCTAATCTAATTATAACTTTACAATCTTTCTAGAAGGTTACAAGTCCTATTGCAAAGTAAAGAGAAGTCTTGAGAATCTTGGCTTTGACTTTTGAGCTGACTCTCAATTTCTTCTTGAATTCTTTTGTGCATGGCTCTTGTAACTCTTCTTGTCAAGGATGGTCCTCCATCAAACCCTCCTTCTTGATGGCAACTTGTCCTCAAGTTGATGTGATCATCATCTTTATCACCTACACACAAAGTAAGATCACAAACATTAAAAGAGTTGCTACCACCATAATCATTAGGAAGGTCTAACTTAAAAGCATTGGGACCAAGTTTTTCTATAATAGTGAAAGGTCCATCTCCTTTGGGAAGCAATTTGGAGCTTCTCAAATTAGGGAACCTCTCCTTTCTAAGGTGTATCCAAACTTTATCCCCCACTTTCAATTCCAAATGCTTGCGGTGCTTGTTGGCATGTTGAGCCACTTGTCAGGCATTTCTTTGTTCAATTTGCTCCTTATCTTGGCATGCATGGATTTGACTCTCTGCCCTATCAATTCCACCTTGATTAGCAAGTTCATTAAAAGGCAAAGCACATAAATCAAGGGGGGTTAAGGGATTAAAGCCATAGACAACTTGAAAAGGAGAAAGAAGAGTAGTAAAATTCATCACTCTATTGTAGGCAAATTCAACATGTGGCAAACAATCTTCCCAACTTCTCAAGTTGCTCTTTACAAAGCTTCTAAGCAATTGACCAAGAGTCCTATTCACCACCTCGGTTTGGCCATCGGTTTGAGGGTGGCAAGTAGTAGAAAATAGGAGCTTGGTGCCAAGCCTTCCCCATAGGGATCTCCAAAAGTGACTAAGGAACTTAGAGTCCCTATCACTCACTATGCTTTGGGGAATACCATGTAGATGCACTACTTCTTTGAAGAACAAGTTGGCAACATGTGAAGCATCATCACTTTTGTGACATGGAATGAAGTGTGCCATCTTGGAGAACCTACATACCACCACAAAAATAGAGTCCATACCTCTCTTTGTCTTGGGTAATCCGAGAACAAAGTCCATGGATATATCCAACCAAGGAGAGGTAGGTGGAGGTAAAGGCAAATAAAGGCCATGGTTAGAGAGCTTAGACTTAGCCTTATGACATGTGAGACATTTGCTTATAAATTTAGCTACTTGAGCTTTCATTTTTGGCCAAAAGAAGTGTTCATGTAATATGGCTAAGGTCTTCTCAATACCAAAATGACCCATGATGCCTCCTTCATGAGCTTCACATACTAGAAGATCTCTCAATGATGTCTTAGGCACACACAAACATTTTCCTTTAAAAAGGTAACCATTGTGCCTATAGAAATCATTGTGAGAACCCTTGTCACATGCTAAGAACTCACGGCTAAAGTCATCATCATCATTGTACAAGGCCTTTATGTGTTCAAATCCCAACAATTTAGATTCAAGAAGAGAAAGAAGTGTATACCTCCTACTAAGGGCATCTGCCACTATGTTATTCACTCCTTTCTTATGTATAATGATGTAGGGAAATCTCTCCACAAACTCCATCCACCTTGCATGTCTTTTGTTGAGCTTGCCTTGAGATCTCAAATGCTTCAAGGCTTCATGATCGGTGTGGACTATGAACTCCTTAGGAAGGAGATAATGCTGCCATGTTTGTAAAGCCCTCACCAAAGCATATACCTCTTTATCATATGTGGAGTAATTGAGTTGTGCTCCTTTTAGCTTCTCACTAAAGTAGGCTATGGGATGATTCTCTTGTTTCAAAACAGCACCTGCACCAAGGTTAGAAGCATCACATTCAAGCTCAAAAGATAATTCAAAATTAGGCATAGATAAAATAGGAGCATTGGTAAGTTTTTTCTTTCAAAAGAGTAAAAGCCTCCTCTTGTTTTGGCCCCCATGTGAAGGGTACTTCCTTCTTCACAAGCTCATTGAGAGGAGATGCAATGGTGCTAAAGTCCTTCACAAATCTCCTATAGAAGCTTGCTAGTCCATGGAAGCTCCTTACTTCTTTCACATTGGTAGGTCTCGGCCACTCAAGGATTGCTCTCACCTTGCTCTCATCAACTTGCACACCCTTGGAACTTACCACAAAACCGAGGAACACCACTTGGTCCATGGCAAATGTGCATTTCTCCTTGTTAGCATAGAGCTTCTCCTTTCTAAGTACTTCCAAAACAAATCTCAAATGTGTTAAGTGGTTAAGGAAAGAAGTGTTATAGATAAGAATATCATCAAAGTACACTACAACAAATTTTCCTAAGAACTCCCTAAGCACATGATTCATAAGTCTCATGAAAGTACTTGGGGCATTTGATAGCCCAAAGGGCATGACTAACCATTCATACAAACCAAATTTGGTCTTAAATGCGGTTTTCCACTCATCTCCATGTTTCATTCTTATTTGGTGGTAACCACTTTTAAGATCAATTTTAGTGAATATGGTTGAGCCATGAAGTTCATCAAGCAAGTCATCCAATCGAGGAATGGGGTGTCTATATCTAATGGTTATGTTATTGATAGCCCTACAATCGGTGCACATCCTCCATGTGCCCTCCTTCTTAGGGACTAAGATAATCGGTGATGCACATGGTGATAGACTCTCTTTTTCCCACCCTTTGCTCACTAACTCTTGGACTTGCTTCTCAATCTCATGAGTTTCTTGTGGAGTAGTCCTATAAGTTGGCCTATTAGGTAGAGGAGCACCGGGTATTAAATCAATTTGGTGCTCAATGCCTCTCAAAGGAGGTAGGCCGTGGGGTATCTCACTAGGAAACACATCCTTAAACTCATCCAATAAAAGATCTATGCTCACTCGATCTCCCACAAAATTTGAATTTAGAAAACAAGGAGATGGTATGCATAAGAACATGGATTTCCTAGCTAAGAACTCCCTCTTAATTTCACTCTTACTCACAAGCAACCCTTCCTTAGACTTGGCAGCCCTTTGTCTTAGCTCTCCCACCCCTTTGAGATCACTCTAATCGGACTTGTCTAGCCTAAGTTTCACTTGTTTTTGTGCAGTGGCAGTTTTGGTAAATATCTTTGAAGTCTCGGCCAGAGCACTCAAATTTTTGGTTTTGGGTGATTTTTTCAGATTTTAGCCCTCCATGACCTTCCTCTCACCCTCTCTTTTGACCTTTATCCTAATTTGGTCCTCACATACTTCTCTAGGTGTCAAAGGCTTAAGAGTAATTTTCCTACCACCATGAGAAAATATATAAGTGTTAGACACTCCATCATGTATAGCATGTTTGTCAAATTGCCATGGCCTTCCTAACAAGATATGAGATGCTTCCATAGGTACTATATCACATAAGACTTCATCATTATATCGGCCTATTGTGAAAGCAATCAAAACTTGTTTATTAACCAATAATTCTCCTTTTTCACTTAGCCATTGCAATTTATAAGGTTTAGTGTGTGGAGTGGTCTTGAGACCAAGCTTATCAACAAGCCTAGTGCTAACAACATTGGTGCAACTACTACTATCAATGATTAGGGAACATACCTTGCTTTGGATGGTGCACCTTGTGTGGAATATGTTTTCTCTTTGGGTGTCATCAAGGTCCACACAAGCACTTCCTAGCATCCTTCTAACCATCAATAGATCTCCATCTTCCTTAGGTTGCTCCATGCTTGAATGTTCACTAGCACTAGCTACCTCTTCCTCACTAGAAGAGTGAGTGGACTCCTCACTTGTTACTTCTCCATCCACTCTCATTATCATGGCCTTCTTGTTGGGACATTGGGAGGCTATGTGCCCATGACCTAAACACTTAAAACACTTAATGTTAGAAGGTTTAGAGATAGATTTAGCAACTTCTTTACCCTTAGACTCATCTCGGTTGGACTTGTAAAAAGGCTTGGAGGTTCCCTCCTTCTTTTTTGCTTGTCCTTCCAACTTGAAGACCCATACGTGTAAGGCTTCTTGAAGGTGCCCTTTCTCTTGAGTTGGCCTTCAATTCTCTCGGCCTTATGTATGGCATCCTCCAAGGTCCTATAGTTTTGGAACTCCAAGACATCTTGGATCTCCCTATTTAACCCATTGGTGAACCTAGCTATGGTGGCCTCTTTGTCCTCTTGGTAATCCGCCCTCAAGAGTGTGAGCTCCAAGTCCTTGTAGTATTCTTGTACACTCCTCCCTCCTTGAGTTAGTCTTTGAAGTCTCACATGTAGATCTCTTGTGTAGGAACTAGGCACAAACCTTCCTTTCATTGCATCCTTGAGTTGGGTCCAAGATGTTATATGTGGCCTCCTCCTCTTCTCGGCATCCACTAGCACTTGGTTCCACCAAACCAATGCATAGCCTTCAAACTCTAGAATGGCCATGTTAAGCCTCTTCTCCTCACTCAAGCTAGGATAACAAGAGTAGACTTGGTCTACCTTCATCACCCAATCTAAGTAGGTTTCGGCATCTCCATCTCCAAGGAATTTAGGTAAGGTTATTTTGGTGTTTCCCTCCCATGTTCTTGGTTCATCCTCTCCAAAGGATCTCCTAGGTGTGTGAGGTTGTCTCCTATGGTGAGGGGTTCTCCTTCCTCTCCTTTCATTCTCAAAGGCTCTAAAGGCTTCATCCTCCTCATAGTTACTTCCCCAATCACTCTCTCTAGGAGTCTCTCTAGGGTGTCCCCTCTCACTTCCACTTTCCCTTTGATTATTCCTCCTACTTCTGTATTCCTCATCACTATCTTTCCCTCGGTTTCCACTATGTCCAGCACCTCTATTATGGTGATCCCTACGGTTGCCACTAGTTTCTCCAAGGATTTTCCTTTCTAACTCCTTCCTTATCTTCCTTTCCTCCTTCAACCGCCTCTCTTGATCAAACCTCTCTTCCAAGCTAGTATTTAGCATGGATTTCATTAAGTCCACCATTCTCTTTGACCTTGGTGATAATTCATTTCCCACACTAGGAGAGGTGTCCATGGCTGCACAAGAAAAGGTTAGATAACAATTACAAGTATATAGAAGATCCTTGCCACTCACTAAGTGTGTCTCTCTAGTAGCACTCGTGTATCTCTCTTAGAAGGCTCTTTATATGATGTATCACTCTTGCCTTTTTCCCCTCAATTCCCTACCAAAGTTTCTAATTAAACCTCTAATCAATTATCTAGAATTTTCCTTGTGAAAGAGGCACAATTCTCGGGTAAGCTCAAGAATTCCAAGGGAACAAAACTTCTAAGACAAAACCAAGGATTTCAATTAAATGACAAGCAATAAAAGGCACAGTTGAAATAACAGGCTACTCAAATCAAGGAATGGATGTGATATGTCATAGGCATAAAAACTGGACAGCAAAGGAATCAAGTTTGCTGGTTCGATTACTAAGCCAAACAAATTGAACAAGGCACACAAACTCAACGTAGCATAGTAATCAAATTTTCAAGACCTCTTTTGTAGGTAAATTTATCAAGTAGCTTATGAACAAATAATTCACTCCAAACTGCAGTAAAAATGGTTGGACAAGTATCAATACAGCAAGTTTCACTTATGCAGAAATTTGAGTCAAAACAAGCTAGTCACAAGTACACACTACTAGACTAATTTCCAAGCTACTAGTAATTTTACTAAGTGAATGAGTGTGCTATGTCTTAGCTCTAAGTCCGATTTTTCTTGCTCAAACTCCTTAACACTTTTTTAACACTTTGATAGCTTGCTGGACAGAATTTACAAGTCCACTAAATCTACTTCAAGTACTCTTTAAGGCTCTTTTCTAACTTTCTTTGAATTTTCTCACTTGTTTTCTTCTTGCTTTGATTTCTTTTCACTTGATTTCTTTTCTATCACTTTTTTTTTTTTAAGCTTCTGGGCCGAGATATATCTTGCCTAAAACAAGCACTCCAAGCTCAACTACTAGTGCTAATGCTACTACAAGGTGTAATAGGGATTTAGATCTATAGTAAGCACTCTACTAGCATGTAATGATGTTGATTTCTCAATTTTGCATGTATGAACTTGAATGTACAGAATTATAGGCTCAAGTGCAGTACCAAAACAGAGGAAACAGGGCATACAATGACAGATAACTCCAGTACACCGAATTTCACCAGAATTAGAAACAAAATTGATACTAACACATGGAAACAATTACTACTGGACAAGTAATTCAAGGAATTGAAAATTATTACGAATTAACACAATTTGACCAAACAAATGGAAGAAACATATGATAATTTTCCGGATCTGGACTCAGACGCAAACATCGAATACGAATCTATGCATAACGATACGGATCAAGTCATGAACAATATGATTTGCATGATTTTCACCGAACAAAAAGACTTAAACAAAAATTGACAAAACTACTAGACAGTTAAGGAAACCTAAAGATGAATCCTCAGCACACTAAAAGAATTAGACGAAGAACTCGAGAAAATTCAAAATGACCGAAGAACTTACTAGACTTGTGGCGTAGAGATCCAATCTTGAAGAGAATCAAAACAAGCTCTGATTATCACTTGATATGATAATCAAGAGAACAAGCTCTGAATACCACTTGATACGAGTTCGCTGGAGACGAAGCTCAAAATTGGACCGATCGTCGTCTTCAATTGAAATCTCCACGAATGCGTTAATGGCGGAAGCTCACAATTGACTCAAGACTCAAGGACTTAGAAGAAAGAATGATGCGGAGTAGATTTAGAAGATGATGGCGCCATGCATAAGCAATAAGCCTAAGGGAGAATCGCCACAAGGAAGAGTTTCCATGATAAGATTCAAGGTTCTAGAAGAAACCTTAGAGAGAAATCCACTCTCAAAGAATTAGCTCTTGCTAAATTCAATTCATTCAAAATTTCATCAAAAGGTCTTTTATAATTCAAAGTGTTACGTATTTATACTAGCGGGAGTTGGGATAGCTTGTGATGGCCCAGACGGAACCAGCTTCAGACGGAAGAGCTCAGCATGTGAAGGCCCAGACGGAACAAGCTTCAGACGGAAGAGTTCAACATGTGAGGGCCCAGACGGAATAAGCTTCAGACGGAAGAGTTCAGCATGTGAAGGCCCAGACGGAACAAGCTTCAGACGGAAGAGTTCATCATGTGAAGGATCAGACGAAAGAGCGTCTTTGGTATCGTCTGTGGTAGCGTCTGTGGCAATTGTCTGTCGTGTCTACAGACGGAAGCATTAGACTGAAGACTCAGGCGCGGTATCGTCTGTCTGTGATATCGTATGTCTGTGTGGTATCGTCTGTCTCCAACTTTCTCACAAAAACACCCTAAACTTTGGTTCAATTACAAACATAAGGCCGTGCACTTATTCACCAAGCAAGGCCCCAATTAAATGTTCCTAATCTAATTATAACTTTACAATCTTTCTAGAAGGTTACAAGTCCTATTACAAAGTAAAGAGAAGTCTTGAGAATCTTGGCTTTGACTTTTGAGCTGACTCTCAATTTCTTCTTGAATTCTTTTGTGCATGGCTCTTGTAACTCTTCTTGTCAAGGATGGTCCTCCATCAAATACCCTTCGCTGAAGGAGCTTCGATAAATAGACCTCCATTGTTCTGCGGTGATAACTATCCATTCTGGAAAGTTCGCATGAAGATCTTTATGGAATCTATTCACAGAAGCATCTGGCAGGCTGTGGTAAATGACTACAAAGTTCCAATGAAAATAGAAAATGGAAAAGAGATAGAGAAACCTTTTGAGGAATGGGACATGGATGAGATTAGGAGGGCTGAAAATGATGCTAAGGCCTTGAATATCATACACTCTGCCTTGAATTCTGATGAGTTTTTCAGGATATCAGCTTGCACAACAGCAAAAGAAACATGGGAGCTCATCATGGTAACCCATGAAGGTACTGCTGAGGTGAAGAGAGCTAGGAAGAACACACTCATTCAAGAGTATGAGACATTCAGAATGTTCCAAGGAGAATCAATAATGGAAATGCAAAAGAGATTCACACACATCATCAACCATCTCAAAGGACTTGGCAAGAACTGTTGGACTTAAAGCTTGAAGATGTTGTTGTGCCTCCTAAGTTGTTTTGATTTTGATGTAATGTATCTTTCGGTTTTCCATAGTTGAATGTAACTAGGATATATCTATGTATTGATTGTTGAGTATAGGCATATATGTGTTGAGTTCTTTGTGTTGAGGCCCCAGAGATGTTTTAAACTTGTGTATGGTTGATCAAGTGACTAATGTTTGATTTCCAATTGTGAAAAACAGCTTTGAAAATTCTGGAAATCCATTTTTCACTGATGTAATCGATTACAGGCTTGATGTAATCGATTACATTGATCTTCCCCTCTGGTGTAATCGATTACATGGGTAATGTAATCGATTACATGTTTTTGGCCCTCTGGTGTAATCGATTACATCATTATTGTAATCGATTACATGGCCTGGGAATACTGATGTAATCGATTACATCTCGTTGTAATCGATTACATGCCTGGAAAATTCAAATTGGAGGGTTCTAACGACTAGTGTAATCGATTACATTCATTTGGGATCAATTACATTGACCGTTGTAGTTCAGTTTTGCACGTTTTCTCCCTCCAAATTTGTTCTATAAGTATAATCTTGATGAAACATATGAAAGTGCTGAAAACCTAGCTTCTTGAAACAACTCTTACACTTTCATATGCTCTAAATCTAGAGTTCATCAAGGTTTTCAAAGACAAAGGGGAAACTTGATTCTTTCCATTGATTGGGTGGATTTCATAGTGCTCATTTGTGATCAGATTCTACACATAAGGTGTTCTCTTTACTGATCTTTATATTTCCAATTTCTGGGTTGTTACTCTAGGAGAGAGGTCTCTCTAGATAGAGCATTGTGTTTGAGAAGTGATTCTCAAAGTTTGATCTTGGAGGTGCAAGGTCTTGGAAGTTCTGTTCTTCAGGTTGGAGAACAGATTTGGGTGTTTTGATTTCTGTTTGTATTGCTTGTTGCAGAGTGAATGTAAAAGGATACAAAAGGAATCATTTGATAGTGGAAAGCCAATCGCAATAGTTGTTGGATTGGGACTGGATGTAAGCGATTGGCGAACAAGATACATCATTTGTGCACTCATCTTCTTCCTTACTCTCTTTGAGTTTTCACTATATTGTTATTGATCATATTCTGCTTTGTATTTGGAAACTGCATTGATAATTAACTCATTAATTGGTTTAGGAATAGAATCAGTAATTGAACTTGTAATTGAATCTGTAATTGAAAGGTAATTGATAGGTAATTAAAAGGAATTAGAAACACGCGAATTTGGGGTAAAGTTTAACAAGAATCTATTCACCCCCTCTAGATTCACACATAGGGACCAACAATTGGTATCAGAGCTACTTCTAGTAAGTTGCTCTAGAATTTGATCCATAATGGCCAGTAATCAATTACCATTTGCTGAAGGTGCCTCTATTAATAGACCTCCTCTGTTTTGTGGTGATAACTATCCTTTTTGGAAAGTTAGGATGAAAATTTTTATGGAGTCTATTCATAGAAGTATTTGGCAAGCAGTTATAACTGATTTCAAAATCCCCACATATATAGTTGATGGAAATGAATTAGAAAAACCATTTGAGAAGTGGGAACCAGAAGAAATTAGGAGAGCAGAAAATGATGCTAAAGCTTTAAATATTATACATTCCGCATTAAACTCTGATGAATTTTTTAGAATTTCAGCTTGTACAACAGCGAAAGAGGCATGGGATCTTATCATGGTGACTCATGAAGGTACTCCTGAGGTGAGAAGAGCTAGAAAGAACACACTCATCCAAGAGTATGAAATGTTCAGAATGGCACAAGGTGAGTCTATCATGGACATGCAGAAGCGATTCACACACATTGTGAATCACCTCAAAGGACTCGGTAAGGTCTTTGTTGAGGAAGAGGTAAACATAAAGGTGCTGAAGTCTCTAAGCATAAAATGGCAACCAACAGTCACAGCCATTACAGAATCAAAGAACTTGGCCTTAATGACAAGTGCTGAGTTGTTTGGTAAGCTGAGAGAATATGAGATGGATATGTCACGGATGGCTGATGAAGAGCAAAAGGACAAGAAGGCTAAGAGTTTGGCACTCAAAATGGAGGACACAGCTAGTGATAGTGATGCATCATCAAGCTGTGGAAATGAATCTGAGCAAGAAATGAATCTCATGGTCAGAAAGTTCAAAAGGTTCATGAAGAAGGACAGCAACAAAAGGAGATTCAACAATGCTAGAAAAGGCTCATCTTCAAAGGTCACATGCTATGAATGTGGTAAGGCTGGACACTATAGATCAGAGTGTCCTAACTTGAAGAAATCAAACAGCAGTGAGCCTAGAAGAATGGAGCAAGAAGAAAAACCCAAGAAGGACCGGTATCGGAAGAAAAAGGCCTACATTGCTTGGGAAGAAAATGACTGCTCATCCTCCAGTGAAAGCGAAAATGAGGAAGCCAACTTATGTCTTATGGCTAAACCAGAATCGGATAATGAGGTAAGTGATTCTGACTCTTCTAAAAATGATAATGATTATGATGAACTATATACTGCTTTTTGTGAGTTATTTAAAGAAGCAGAAAAATTTGAAAAACTAAGTAAGGTTTTGAAAAACAGAGTTGCAGATTTAGAAAATGAAATTTCTGTTTTGAAAACCAATATTCAAGAATTGAAAGATGAAAATGATAAGTTGAAATTGCCCTGTTCAAAGTGTAAATATTTTACTGCCCCTTTAAAAAGGAATAAAAAGAAGTTCCATACATTTAAACAAACTAGCAAGTATAGAAACTTCTCATGTAGTTATTGTATGCAATCTGGACATAATCATTATAACTGCATGATTAGAAAGAAAGGCTTAGATAATGGATTGTTTAAATGGATAAAGAAAGATAGTCACAGTTCTAACATGAAAGGACCCAACAAGATTTGGGTACCAAAAACCAAATGATATCTTTCTTTGTGTAGGTGTGCTTGAGAGCCAAACACTCAACATGGTATTTGGATAGTGGCTGCTCAAGACATATGACGGGTGACAAGAATAACTTTATCTCCTTCAAATCCAAAGAATCTGGTTCAGTAGTATATGGAGATAATAACAAAGGCAAAATTCTGGGTATTGGTGATGTTGGAGACAAATCCAACTCCGTGATTGAAGATGTACTGGTTGTAGAAGGTTTGAAGTTCAATCTTCTGAGTATTAGTCAATTGTGCGACAAAGGTTATCAAATTTCATTCGACAAAGGCTGCTGCAAGATCAATAACAAATCAATCGAATGAGGTATTGATGGTAGGTAAGAGAAGAGGTAACATCTATATACTTGAACTTGATCATTCATCATCATATCATGCATGTCTTACGTCTAATGATGATCTATCTTGGCTTTGGCATAGACGTATAGCACATATTGATGTTCATCAACTTAATAAACTGTCATCTAAGAGCTTAGTAGAAGGACTACCTGAATTAAAGTTCAAAAGAGAAGGCCTATGTGATGCATGTCGAGAAAAGGCAAGCAATCTAGAAACTCTTTCAAATCTAAAAATGTTGTTTCAACTTCTAGACCGCTTGAATTGCTGCACATGGATCTCTTTGGTCCATCTAGAACTGCTAGTTTAGGTGGAAATCTATATGGATTAGTTGTTGTAGATGACTACTCTCGTTTTGCTTGGGTTGCTTTTATACCAAGTAAAGACACCACTTTCAAAGTTTTCAAAATACTTGCTAAAAAGATTCAAAACGAAAAAGATTTGAAAATCAAGTCCATTAGAAGTGATCATGGAGGGGAATTTGAAAATGAACATTTTGAAAAGTTTTGCGAAAAATATGGAATCGATCACAATTTTTCCGCTCCAAGAACTCCACAACAAAATGGGGTTGTTGAGAGGAAAAACAGATCTTTAGTAGAACTAGCAAGAACTATGTTGAATGAAAGTGATTTGCCTAAATATTTTGGGTGATGAGTTTCCACTGCGTGCTATGTTCTAAATAGAATTGTGATTCGACCTCTTTTAAAGAAAACCCCCTATGAACTCTATAAAGGCAAGAAACCCAATATATCTCATTTTCGGGTATTTGGGTGTAAGTGTTTTGTTTTGAATAATAGCAAAGAGCCTCTTGGTAAGTTTGATGCCAAGGCTGATGAGGGTGTGTTTATTGGGTATTCATCATCAAGTAAAGCATATAGAGTTTTTAATAAAAGGAGAATGTGCATTGAGGAATCAGGTGCATGTCAAGTTTGATGAAACTAACAATCCCCAAAAGGGAAGTGTGTTTGTTGATGATGATGAGCATGTAGGTGAAGAAAGCACAAGCAAAGAAGAACAGCAAGAACCACCAACTACCTCTCATGAGTTTCCAAAAGAATGGAGGAAACCAAGAGATTTATCTCTTGACAACATCATTGGAGACATCCATAAAGGAGTATCTACTAGATCTACTCATAACATGTTCTGTGATGATTATGCATTTGTATCTCAATTTGAACCTTCTTGTGTTGATGATGCTATAAATGATGAATATTGGATGAATGCTATGCAAGAAGAATTGAATCAGTTTAAAAGGAATAACGTATGGGAGTTAGTACCTTTTAAAAGAGATATGAATGTAATTGGAACAAAATGGGTGTTTAAGAATAAGTTAGATGAGAATGGAGTTGTGGTTAGGAATAAGGCTAGACTAGTAGCTAAGGGATATAATCAACAAGAAGGAATAGATTTTGGTGAAACATATGCTCCTGTTGCTAGACTAGAAGCTGTTAGAGTTTTACTTGCTTTTGCCTTCATACATGATTTCAAGTTGTTTCAAATGGATGTTAAAAGTGCTTTCTTGAATGGCTATATCAATGAAGAAGTTTTTGTTTCACAACCTCCTGGATTCACTTGATTTCAGATTTCTGAACATGTGTACAAACTCAAGAAGGCCCTATATGGTCTTAAACAAGCCCCTAGACAATGGTATGAAAGGCTAAGTAAATTTCTTCTCAAAAGGGTTCTAGAGAGGTAATGTTGACAAAACTCTTTTCATAAGGAGGAAGTCAAACTGTATTTTGTTGGTTCAAGTTTATGTTGATGATATTATATTTGGATCAACTAATAAATCTCTCGTGTGAAGAGTTTGTGAATAGCATGCGGGGAGTTTGACATGTCTATGATGGGAGAACTCAAATTCTTCCTAGGATTGCAAGTCAAACAACCGAAAGATGGAATCTTCATACATCAAGCAAAGTACACCAAGGAATTGTTGAAGAAATTCGACATGGAGAGTTGTAAGATCTCAAACATTCCTATGTCAACTAATCTCTACTTGGATAATGATGCAGCTGGACAAAGTGTAGACCAATCAAGATATAGAGGATCATTGGATCATTCTTGTACCTCTCAAAGCAAGTAGGCGGACATCATATTCGGTGTGTGTGTTTGTGCAAGATTCCAATCTGCACCAAAGGAATCACACATGGTTCGTGTGAAGAAAATCTTGAAGTATCTCAAAGGAACTACGAACCGTGGTTTGTGGTATCCAAAAGGTACGTATCCCACATTGGTTGGTTTTAGTGATCTTGACTTTGCTTTGGTTGTAAAACCGATAGGAAAAGCACAAGTGGTGTGTGTCATTTGTTTGGAGGAAGCTTGGTCTCATGGTATAGCAAGAAGCAAGCCTGTGTAGCTCTTTCAACTGCGAGAGGCGAGTATGTAGCTGCAGTAGCCAGGTTTGCTCAGACCATTTGGTCAAGCAACAACCGGAGGATTTTGGACTTAAGCTTGATCATATTCCAATCAAGTGTGACAACACAAGTGCCATCAGTATCACAAAGAACCCGGTCTTACACTCAAGAACGAAGCACATTGAGGTGCGTCATCACTTCATTAGAGATCATGTTGAGAAGGGAGATGTTGAGGTGGAATTCATTGACACAGAGAATCAACTCGCGGATATCTTCACCAAACCTCGCAAGGAGAGGTTCTTCAAACTTAGAACCAATCTTGGTATTCTAAGTGAAGAACATCTCACATAAAGTATTGTAAGTATGTTAGTTTAATCATTCATTTGTGCTTAAACTTGATATGAATTCATTGCATAACATGATCTTGACCTTTTATATGATGAATCAAATGCTTTTCAATCATCCTATATGTGAAAATCATTAAATTGCAGCTCATAGCTTTATTTCAACTTGCTTTTCGGTTTTCTATAGGATGTAATCGATTACAACATGTATGTAATCGATTACATGATATTTTGTTCGATGTAATCGATTACAATAACAATGTAATCGATTACATGGGGTTTTTGGTTCTGATGTAATCGATTACATCGTGAATGTAATCGATTACATGCGCTCTGGAAGAGTTTTTCAGAGCTTTGTTCTTCGTTTCTGGGCTTTGTGTTCTATGTTTTTGGAAGCCCATTTGCATACATTCACTGAACCTAGTCTTCTGTGATCTTTATTAGTCTTTGTGTTAGGGTTTTCTTTCACTTCACATTCCCTTCCAAACCCTAATCTCTCACGGCCTCCATTCTCTCTATCCCACATTCATCTTCAACCTTCTTCATCTTCCTCTTCACCACCAACATTAAGCAATGGAAGGACCGGGGAGCAAGCGAAGAGAACGAAAACAAGAACCCATAGGAATGCCCAAGAGGAGAGACGCACGAAGCACGGGCAAGAATCCTCCTCCAAGAGAAAAGCTCCTGCTACATCCGGAGAAGACGTGGGTCGTCCTCACAACGCTTGGTTCACGTCTGTGCACGAACAAGAATCCAAATTCTATATGGATTTTGCAACCAAGGAACTCGTATTACTGCGAAGATTCTTGATCTACAATGGCGGACAATGAAGGTTTCACGTTTCACTCCATGCTTAGAGATCGAACTTGGAGAAATTCGTTGGGTGAAGGGTTTCATATACCCGATTTGGTAAGAGTATTCTATGCCAATATGAAAACTCATTTCTGGTTCTAGGAGAGTGAAATCGAGGTCAAGGGTGTGTCCATTGTTTTGACTCGATTTGTTCTTTCAATATCCGGGATAAGCGATGATGGTATTATTCCCACTGTGGAAAATCTGATGGAAGAGGGTTTTGAGCTTGAGAAAAATGCTTTCTATATGAGCTTGTTGAAGAATCCTGAGGCATGGGAAGCTGAAACAGCAGCAAGGAGAGAACGAGGTTTGAGAAAGACCTTTGGCATTGGCGATCTTAACACTGACGATCGTCTTCTTCACTATACGATATGCTGGATTTTGGCAGCAAGAGGAACCAACCATGCCCAAATCATGGAAGAAGATTTGGTGTTGATGGCTCTTATGAAGAACGGTATTCAAGTGGATTGGGCTCGTGTTATGATGGAAAATATGGTCAAAGTTGAGGAGGAAGCTTGAATACAAATGTCCTTATGGATTGTTCATCTCTCGTATCCTTGAGCATTGTCAGGTGGATGTTTCCAATGAAAGTTGCGAATTGGTGAAAGATATTCAGATCATTGGAGATATGGCATTAAAGAAGATGCGTTTGGTGAAAACCCCAGCTGGATGGGTTTCAAGAGATGATGTGCGACCACAACAACAAGAACAACCACAACCAGAAGAACATCCTCCTTCTGATGATGATGGGGATTCAGCAGCTGGGGAGTACATCCCTAAGTCTAGATTTGAGTCCATTGTCATTGATAGGCTGGATGAGATGGATAAGCGCCAAGATGATCTGGGAAAGCAGATTAAAGAATTGGAAAGGAATCAAAATCTGCATTTCCTTGACATGAGATCATTGATGGAAACCATCATGGAGCGCCTCAACCAAGATGATGATGATGGTGATGATCAGTGACTCCTCTGCTGTATCTCTCTTTTTGGTTTGATATACCAAATAGGGGGAGAATAGTATAGATTATTCTAGTAAGGGGGAGTTGAGTTGAGAGTAGCTTTGATAGGTTGTTTTTGGTTTTGTTTAGCTGATATTGTTTAGGAGAACTTAGAACTTATGTTTTTGAAGTTTTTACTGTTTTATTGATCTCTGAACTATGTTAAGTGTTTGTCTTTGATATTAAATAAAATTTGGTTTGTTTTATGATTCATTGGTCTTGATCTATATTTGTATTTGAATCATGTCATACATACTTGAATGAATGGTTAATTAGTAGTGCATATGCATATGGTATTTTCTGGAGATTTCTAACATATGCAGGACTTTCAAAGAACAACACATATCCTAAAAGCTCTAGGAAAACCTCATATGTGATTTGGTACATCAAAACCAAAAAGGGGGAGATTGTTGGACTTAAAGCTTGAAGATGTTGTTGTGCCTCCTAAGTTGTTTTGATTTTGATGTAATGTATCTTTCGGTTTTCCATAGTTGAATGTAACTAGGATATATCTATGTATTGATTGTTGAGTATAGGCATATATGTGTTGAGTTCTTTGTGTTGAGGCCCCAGAGATGTTTTAAACTTGTGTATGGTTGATCAAGTGACTAATGTTTGATTTCCAATTGTGAAAAACAGCTTTGAAAATTCGGAAATCCATTTTTCATCGATGTAATCGACGAGGCTTGATGTAATCGATTACATTGATCTTCCCCTCTGTGTGTAATCGATTACATGGGTAATGTAATCGATTACATGTTTTTAACCCTACGGGTGTAATCGATTACATCATTATTGTAATCGATTACATGGCACTCGGAATCTTGATGTAATCGATTACATCTCGTTGTAATCGATTACATGCCTGGAAAATTCAAATTGGAGGGTTCTAACGGCTAGTGTAATCGATTACATTCATTTGGGATCAATTACATTGACCGTTGTAGCTCAGTTTTGCACGTTTTCTCCCTCCAAATTTGTTCTATAAGTATAATCTTGATGAAACATATGAAAGTGCTGAAAACCTAGCTTCTTGAAACAACTCTTACACTTTCATATGCTCTAAATCTAGAGTTCATCAAGGTTTTCAAAGACAAAGGGGAAACTTGATTCTTTCCATTGATTGGGTGGATTTCATAGTGCTCATTTGTGATCAGATTCTACACATAAGGTGTTCTCTTTACTGATCTTTATATTTCCAATTTCTGGGTTGTTACTCTAGGAGAGAGGTCTCTCTAGATAGAGCATTGTGTTTGAGAAGTGATTCTCAAAGTTTGATCTTGGAGGTGCCAAGGTCTTGGAAGTTCTGTTCTTGGGTTGGAGAACAGATTTGGGTGTTTTGATTTCTGTTTGTATTGCTTGTTGCAGAGTGAATGTAAAAGGATACAAAAGGAATCATTTGATAGTGGAAAGCCAATCGCAACAGTTGTTGGATTGGGACTGGATGTAGGCAGTTGGCCGAACCAGTATACATCGCTGTGCACTCATCTTCTTCCTTACTCTCTTTACAGTTTTCACTATATTGTTATTGATCATATTCTGCTTTGTATTTGGAAACTGCATTGATAATCAACTCATTAATTGGTTTAGGAATAGAATCAGTAATTGAACTTGTAATTGAATCTGTAATTGAAAGGTAATTGATAGGTAATTAAAAGGAATTAGAAACACGCGAATTTGGGGTAAAGTTTAACAAGAATCTATTCACCCCCCTCTAGATTCACACATAGGGACCAACAAGAACTTCATTGAAGAAGAAGTGAATGTCAAGATTCTGAAATCACTGAATAGAAAGTTGCAACCTACAGTGACAACCATAACTGAATCCAAGAACCTTGCTGCTATGACAAGTGCTAAACTGTTTGGGAAGCTTAGAGAATATGAAATGGACATGACTCGAATGGCAGATGAGGAGCAGAAAGACAAAAGAGCCAAAAGAATTGCTTTCATATTAGACTGGACTGAAACAGAATCTGAATCCTCTGAAGACGGAAATGATTCACAAGAAGACCAAGTGAACTTGATGGTAAAGAAGTTCAGAAAGTTCATGAAGAACAACACTAAAAAGAAATTTGGTCAACCAAGAAAAGGAGTCAAGAAGCAAGACAATACTTCAGTCAAAGTGACATGCTACGAATGTGGGAAGATTGGGCACTACAGATCAGATTGTCCAACCTTGAAAAGAAGCAACAACACTGAAGTGAGAAAATCTGAGAATGAAAGAAATGTCAGAAAAGAAAAGAAGAAAAAGAAAGCATACATAGCTTGGGATGAAGGCTACACATCCTCAACATCTGAAAGTGAAGATGAGGAGGCAAATCTGTGCTTAATGGCCAAAACATCCAGTGAGGTAAGTGATACGAACTCAATTATGGATGAATATGATGAATTGCATTCTGCCTTTTATGAGCTTTATAATCAAGTGAAGCTTTTGGAAAAAGAAAACATAGTATTGAAAAAGGAAGTATCCATGTTAAACAGAAAATATGTGAGTTAGAAAATGATATTTCCAAGCTAAAGGAATTCAACATTTTCGCAAACTATGTTCACATGAAAACTGAAACACTAAGCATGCTAAATTCACTTGTACTTATTGCATGAAACCTGGACATAAATCATATAACTGCATGATTAGAAAGAAAGGGATTTCCAGTGGCAAATACAAATGGATTAAGAAAGAAACCTGTAGCACTAACATGCATGGACCCAAGAGGAAGTGGGTACCAACTGCAAAATAAGTTCTTTTTCTCTTGCGGGAAAGCAACGAGCAATGAAGCTCAATTTGGTACTTAGACAGTGGCTGCTCAAGGCATATGACGGGTGATAGAAGGAACCCGGGAGCACCTTCACACCAAGAAAATGGGTCGGTTGTATACGGAGACAACAACAAAGGGAAAATACTAGGCTACGGTACTGTTGGATATAAGGCAAACACAGTGATAGAAGATGTATTGCTGGTCGATGGATTAAGGTTCAATCTACTGAGCATCAGTCAATTATGTGACAAGAACTACATAATTGCTTTTGATGATGAACATTGTCTCATCAGCAACAAAGACTCAGATGAACTTCTCATGATTGGCAAGAGATCTAACAACATTTACATATTGGAAGTAGATCATTCTTCTCCTTACTCTACATGTTTAACTTCTAATGATAATCTGTCTTGGCTATGGCATAGGAGAATAGCACACATTGACATATTGCATTTGAATAAGCTTGTTTCTAAAGAGTTTGTTTTTGGTCTCCCCAAACTAAGATTTTCCAAAGAAGGACTATGTGAGGCTTGTCAAAAGTCCAAGCAGGCAAAAACATCTTTCAAAAATATTAAACATGTTTCTACAACTCAGCCGCTTGAACTCTTGTATTTAGAGTTATTTGGTCCATCTAGGATAGCTAGTATTGGTGGAAATCTGTATGGGCTAGTCATAGTAGATGACTATTCAAGATTTACTTGGGTTTTGTTTATCAAGAAAAATGATCAAGCCTTTGAAGTTTTCAAGGTACTTGCCAAGAAAATTCAAAACAAAAAGGATTTGAAAATTAAAGCTTTAAGAAGTGATAATGGTACTGAATTTAAGAATTTCTTTTTTGAAAGGTTTTGTGAAAAACATGGGATATCACACTGCTTTTCAGCTCCTAGAACTCCTCAGCAAAATGGAGTGGTAGAGAGGAAAAACAGGTCTCTTATAGAACTTGGAAGAACCATGCTGAATGAGCATATGATGCCTAAACATTTTTGGGCAGATGCTGTGAACACTGCATGTTATGTTCTCAATAGAGTCTCTATAAGACTCATTTTGAAGAAAACCCCTTATGAGCTTTTCTATGGAAGAAAACCAAATATTTCTTATTTTAAATTTTTTGGTTGCAAATGCTTTGTTTTAAACAATGGCAAGGACCCTATTGGAAAGTTTGATGCAAAGGCAGATGAAGTCATTTTCCTTGGTTATTCAAATACCAGTAAAGCATATAGGACCTTTAATAAAAGAACAATGTGCATTGAAGAATCTGTCCATATTAGATTTGATGAAACTAACACTTTCCAAAAGGAAAGATTGCTGTGTAATGATGATGAAACAGGTGAAGGAAACATAGACATTGATCACAAGCATCAGCAAACTCAACCAAACCCAGTGCCAGAACAAGCAAAAAAGTGGAGGACACCTAGGAACCTATCACTTGACAATGTCATTGGTGACATTCACAAGGGGGTAACTACTAGATCCTCACATAATTCGTTTTGCCATAATACTGCTTTTGTATCACAGGTAGAACTATCCAGCATAGAGGAAGCCTTGAACAATGAATTTTGGATCATGGCTATGCAAGAAGAACTTAACCAGTTCAAAAGGAATGGAGTTTGGGAACTTGTTTCAAACAAAGGCAACATGAACATTATTGGTACAAAATGGGTATTCAAGAACAAACTGAGTGAAGAAGGAGTTGTGGTCAGAAACAAAGCAAGACTTGTGGCAAAAGGCTACAATCAACAAGAAGGGATTGACTTTGAAGAAACCTTTGCCCCTATTGCAAGACTTGAAGCTGTTAGACTACTCCTGGCTTATGCTTGCATCAACAATTTCAAATTATACCAAATGGATGTAAAGAGTACATTCTTGAATGGCTATATCAATGAAGAAGTCTATGTAGCACAACCACCCGGTTTCGCAGATACTACTTAGCCTACACATGTCTACAAACTTCATAAAGCCTTGTATGGGTTGAAGCAAGCCCCTAAGCAATGGTATGATAGATTGATAAGTGCTAGATTATACATGTTTTCCTAGGTGTTTTCAGTCCGTTTTCATCCATTTTTACTAGGTTTAGTTATAATTTAGATAAGAAAACAGTGAAAATGTCATGTTTGTTTAATATTAGTCCTTGATTTGGTGTTTCATTAGTTTTATAGGTTTTTCTTGTGTTTTTAAGTCATTTTAATCTCTTTCTTGTTATTTTCTAGGTTCATTCAAGGAATGAAGAAGAGATAGGAGCAAGGAGTAGATTGAAGACAAAAATTGAAGATTGGAATGAAGACCCATGAACTTAAGATAAAGACTTAGAGTGCAAGCCATCAAGAAGAAGAGAAATGGAAGCTCAAGTCAAGGAAACAGGACCAGCATTTGCGCCAGGGCGCAAACCAGGGCCAAGCCAGGGCCCAAATCTTCATTCCTTGCTGTCAGGATGCGCCAGGGCGCAAACCAGGGCCAAGCCAGGGCCCAAATCTTCACCCCTTTGCTGTCAGGATGCGCCAGGGCGCAAACCAGGGCCAAGCCAGGCGCAATTCCATTGCCTTTGCTGGAGAATTGTGCCAGGGCGCAAACCATGATGAGCTGGGGCGCAAATCTCCTCCCTTCACTGTCCATTTGCGCCAGGGCGCAAACCAGGGCCCAACCGAGGCGCAAATGCATGCATCTCTTGCTGACAAGGTGCGCTGGGGCGCAAATGAAGCTCATGCAGGGCGCAAATCACCATTCCCCTCTGCCAAGTTGCGCCAGGGCGCAAAACATGCTGTTAGTAAGGCGCAAATGATGCAGTATAAATAGGACTTTTGGGCGCGAAATGAAGGAGTTGATTTCATTCTTCTTCTACACGCTATCTCTCACGATTCTTTCTTCTCCTACCTCGTTCTCTCCTCATCCTCCACCAAACCAAGAAGATCTCTGAAGCTTGTGAGCTTGTGGAAGCAAGAATCAAGCATTCATGGAGTCAATCTTGTGTTTGAATTTCTTTTATCTTCTTTCATTCCTCATTTCCATGTTAGGCTAGATCTCTAGGTTAGGGATGGGGATTTTGATTCTGCAACTCTTGTAATGATTTCCTCATGTTAATTCAAGTGTAATTTCTTTCAATTGATTGATCTCTTCTTGCTTATTGCTAATTCTTGAGGTTAATTCATGAAATTCAAATAGATGATAGGAATATTAGTGTTTGGATTGGATTGAACTGTTCCTTAAGGATTTATTTCTCGTTTCAATTATACAATTGGAAGATTGATAGTTGAATTAGGAGAGGAAGTAGATCACTATAGCTACGCATGAGTCTAGGGATAGAACTTGTATGTTATGAGGTGTTAGGAATTCATCTGTTTCGCTTCTTGAATTACTTTCTATCTTCATCTAAGGGATTAGAGATTATAGGAGCAATTCAAAGGGACTAAAGACCTAAGAATAGGATTAGTCTTCGGTATCACGAATTCTATCTCTAATTGATTGATTTCTGTTGAATTGACATAGGAAGTATTGTTACTTGAGGAAAGAATCAAATGAACCGTTTCCCTAACCTTCTCCATTATCCTGTTTAGAAACTTAAACATTTACTTGCTTTCCTTAATTGTTTTATAGTGTATTGCTTTATTTTACATAATCGTTTAGTTTCACACAAATGCTCAATTCACCGATTCGTCTTAATAGTAAAGCATGTTAAGTAATTGGTAATTCATCAACTAGTCTTTGTGGTTCGACAACCTTTACTCACTTTTTCTAAACTTGTAATGATCGGTACACTTGTCGTAGTGTGACTAAACAAAAGTCAACATAGACTGAGTAAGTTTCTCATATCAAAAGGATTCCACAGAGGTAAAGTAGACAAGACTTTGTTTATTAAGAACAAATCTGACTACATTCTATTGGTTCAAATTTATGTTGATGACATTATCTTTGGATCATCTAACCAACAACTTTGTGAAGAGTTTGTGAAAGATATGCAGGAAGAATTTGACATGTCCATGATTGGAGAACTGAGTTTCTTTTTAGGACTCCAAATCAAACAAATGGAAGGTGGCACATTCATACATCAGGCTAAGTACACTAAAGAACTGCTTAAGAAATATGAGATGACTAATTGCAAAGTGTCAAATACACCTATTTCTACTAACACTTATCTTGAGATTGATGAAGCAGGTGATGAAGTTGATACTACCTTATACAGAGGTGTTATAGGATCTTTACTTTATCTTACAGCCAGTAGACCTGATATTATGTTTTCTGTATGTTTATGTGCTAGATTTCAATCTGCACCTAAGCAATCTCATTGGCTAACAGTGAAGAAGATTCTTAAATACCTAAAAGGAACAATAAGTTGTGGACTATGGTATCCAAAAGGAACCTCACCATTACTTGTTGGTTTCAATGATTCTGATTTTGCAGGTAGCAAAACGGATAGGAAAAGCACTAGTGGAACATGTCACATCTTTGGAGAATGTTTGATATCGTGGAATAGCAGAAAGCAAGCTTGCGTAGCACTATCAACTGCAGAAGCTGAATATGTAGCTGCGGGAAGTTGTTGTGCTCAAGCAATTTGGTTGAAACACCAACTTGAAGACTTTGGGCTAAAGATAGATCACATTCCCTTGAAATGCGACAACACAAGCGCTATAAGTATCACAAGAAATCCTGTACTGCACTCAAGAACAAAACACATTGAAGTCAGACACCACTTTATTCGAGATCACATCGAAAAAGGAGACTGTGACATCGAATTCATAGACACGGAAAATCAATTAGCGGATATATTCACAAAGGCATTACCAAAAGAAAGGTTTTACAAACTTAGATCAAACCTCGACATTTTGAGTGAGGAACATCTAAACTAAACCTTTTTACTTGATTACACTTATCCATAACTGTTTTTGTGAAATTTTTTCAAGAAAAACCTTCTTCTGATAGAAATAATCAATTACCAAGGGAGGATAATCGATTACTTCTCGTGAAATTCACTCTGAGAAGGATTTTTGTACTGGAGTAATCAATTACCACGAGCTGTAATCGATTACCACAGAACATGTTTTCAAATGTTTTGAAGAAATCCTCTGGAGTAATCGATTACCAGATTTCTGTAATCGATTACCACGACTGTTTCTTGTTGTTTTTCTTCTTCCCTTTATATAAGGAACTGAGATAATCGATTTCCAACTGCTGGTAATCTATTACCTCGTTCTTGGGCTAATATTTTGGGCTTTGTTCTCTCTTATAAGAAGTGCAGGTGTGACTCTTCAACTCACCATTCATCTTCTTACTCTGAAAAACCCTTCATCTTCTTCCTCCAAACCCTAGATTTTCACTCTCTCTCAACAATGGAAGAACAAGGTAAAGGTAAAAGAATCAAAATGAGGGCAAACCGTTTCACCCAAGAAGAAGTTAAGGGAAAGAAAAAGGTGGGAGAATCTTCCAAGAGGAAGAAACCAACATCCTCAGAGCAACCAGAAATTCCTCCTCCTCCTCAACCACAAGAATCAGGGGTCAACTGGTGGTTCACCTCTAAAGGACAAGAGACTAGGTTCAACCTTGACTTTGCTAACAAGGGTCTTGTTCCACCCAAGATTCTTGACCTACAATGGCTGGATAATCAGAGTTTCACGTTCCAGACCTTCCTGAGGCAACAACACCTAGAAAGGTTCGTAGGGATGAAAGGCTTCATCTATCCAGACTTGGTTCAGGTTTTCTACTCAAACCTCAAACCGAATATGGAAAGGATGACAGTGAGTTCATAGATTAAAGGTATCATAATAACTCTAACCCCTGCTCACTTTTTGCAAATTGCTGGCATAAGAAAGGAAGGGATTATTGCACATGTAGACAAACTCAGAGAAAAAGGGTTTGATTTACAAAAAGACTCTTTTTACATGAGCCTTCTGAGGAACCCCCAACATTGGGAAGAGGAAAGGAATTCCAGGAGAGCACAGGGCAAGAAAGTAACATATAACATTGGTGGCCTGACAGCGGATGATAGGCAACTCCATTATACTGTTTGCTGGATCTTGGCTGTAAGGGGAGCAAACCATGCCCAACTGAGTGAGGATGACATGATTCTCATTGCTGCTCTAAAGAACGTGATTCAAATGGACTGGACGCACATCATCATGGACAACATGTTGAAAACTAGAAGACTTTTAGACAATAAGTGTCCTTACTCTCTTTTTATTTCTAGACTAAATGAAATTTTTCAGATTGACACCACTGATGAAGCTAGAGAGTTAGTCAAAGATGTCCATGTCATCGGTGATAGAGCATTGAAGATGATGAGACTTATCAAGACCGATGCAGGATGGATAACAAGAGAGGAACAACAGGTCATTCCACAACCTGAGCATGAGGAAGCACAACTTGAGCATGAAGATGAGGATGAAGACAATTCTGGATAGTACATTTCACGATCGCGCTTCGAATCCATTATGATTGATAGGATGGATGAACTGGAAGCAACCGTCAACAAGCGACTGGATGACCTGGGAAAGCGACAAGATCTGCATTTCCTGGAAATGAAGGACTTGATGGAAACTATCATGGAAAGACTCAACCAGGATGACGACTCAGATTAGTAACTCCATCTCTACCTCTCACTTTCTGATTTGATATACCAAATAGGGGGAGTAGTAATGTAGTTATTAATTGTCATTAGTCTTCATAGCTTCATAGTATTTGGATTACTCTATAATTGTTTTTGAACTATTATTTGTTCTGTTTTTGGGAGTTTTTGAATCTGTTTACTTAAGTATTCTACTTAGGGGGAGCAGATTAACACAATTGAACATTTTATTGGATGACTGTAATAGTTAGACTTAATTTGCTTTGCAAATGATTGTCTTTATATGTCTGTGATTTGATATAGTGATATGTTTTGGATGATTCATAAAGCTGTATGTAAATAGCTATATGAAATTGATGAAAATTGAAAGAATAGAAAAGGAAAACCACTAAAATTGCAGGACACATCAAAGCCATCATCTACATTAAAGATCAACTACACAACAATTTGGTACATCAAAACCAAAAAGGGGGAGATTGTTGGACTTGAAGCTGAAGAAGCCATCCCTAGTTTTAGTTTTGATATACTTGTACTTTTGATCTTTGTGATAGATTGTATATAGGAGTTTAAAATGTATTGATTGTTTTAGTTTAGGCTTTGAGTGTGGTTTTTATTCAATCGTTTCATAGAAAATTTGTTTTACTCTTGTGAATTGAGCTAGAGAAATTTTGGAACCCCATTTTATTTGAAAGAAATCAAAAACTTTGGTTTAAAAAGGTTTTAAGCTGAAGTAATCGATTACCATATAGTTGTAATCGATTACCAACAGATTCAGAAAACAGGGGAACCCAAACTGCTCTGGAGTAATCGATTACCACTCCATAGTAATCGATTACTTCGTGCTTGAAGAAACAGGGGAAGGTAATCGATTACCACAATCCAGTAATTGATTACCACACCAGAATTCATCTCAAATGATTTTGAAACTGCTTTAAATTGAAACCTCTTTGAATTGTTTTCGAAAAAAAAGAGAGATCTTTTTGAGTTTTCTAAGAAAGAAAGGAAGAGCTAAACACTAGTTTTTACAAGAATTCTCTTCAAAGTTTCAAAGATTTCTCTTGAGATGAAGACTGTGTGAATGGTTGAATTATTTTGGATGATATCATTGATCAGTGCATACACAACAGGTGTAATCTTATCTGATCTTTATCTTTTGTAATCTTTTTGGTTTAAACTCTAAAGAGAAAGGTATTCTCTTGGAAGATTTGATGAGTTTTTGAGAAAGGTACTCTCAAAGGTTGATTCTTGAAGGGATCAAGGATCAAGATATGTTCTTAGGTGAAGAACATATAGTTTTGAGTATTTGATTTGTTTTTGTGTTTGTGCAGTGTGATTGTATTGAACACAGAATCTTTATAGTGGAAAACCGATCGCAACAGATTGTTGGGTTGGGACTGGATGTAGGCCGAAAGCCGAACCAATATAAATCTTTGTCTAAACTCTCTTCTCTATCTTATCTCTTTTAATTCATTGTTTTCTTGCTTTACAATTTTCCCTTGTTTTCCGCTGATTATATCTCTGATACGTTCTTGTAATTCAAGATTAAAATTGAATCGGGAAAAAGTGAGAAAAAGTAAAATTGAATTAGGGAACTTGAATCTATTCACCCCCCCTCTAGATTCATATAGGGACCAACAAAAATTATTAACACAAATCTGAAACAATAAACCAAAATTGGTTAGCCTCTTGATTAGATTGCAAATTTCTTATCCTTAGTTAAGCAAAACCCAAATTTAATTAATGAAGCACGAATTAACTATGGGTTTTCCTTATGCAATTTAAGCAATCACATACCCCATTCACTCCAATTGCAGCAAATTACACTTCACTCCATTGAGCATGAAACAGAAATTTAATTTGCAATTAAGCTGGAACATTAAGCATGAACCGAATCATTAAGAGAATGAATGATAAACAACAAACAACAATTACAGCATAAACAAAACACACAGAACCTTAAAGTATCATTGCAATCCTTAATCAAGAGGTTAACCCTAAACCTAGCCTTCCATTTGATTCAAAAATGAAACTGAGATGAAATTACAGAAAAACAAAATTAAAGCAAGACGAATCTAAACGAAATTTCAGAGCTAAAATAATAATTAGAACAACAAAATGAAACAGTAAGTTGGAACAATCAAACGAAACATCAATTACTCAATGCAACAACAAGAAATGAAGTATGATAGAGAATACAGTAGAATAGAGAAAAGGGAAATGAACTAAGGTTAAATTGAATGAATCTAAAGAATGTAACATCAATTGAAATTGAAATGAAACCTGGAATCCACAACTGAAATGAAAATCCTATGCTGAAAACCCAAGAGAAGAAGAAGAAGAACATCTCTCTAAAACCCTTCTTAAAACCCTATGTAAAAATATGCTAAGTGTGTGTGTTCTCAATGCCCAATCTGATTGCCCTTTTTCTCCTCACCCCTTGGCAGCCCCATGTGCCTTGCACATGCCAATTAAAATGAGAAAAAGTCCCCCAATTCGAATCCCATGTACAACATAAATACAAGTGGATCAGTTGCATGAACAAAAAGGCCTAAATTCGCTAAATTTTTCGTCCAGGTTCCGCAGCAAACTTCAAGGCAATATTCACCCAAGATGAAGTCTAAATTGGATCTTCATGTCTCATAACTTTTGTAGCTCTGTCAATCCTCTTTAATTCGATATAAAATGGAGCTCAAACGGAGATCTGTGGAAGGAGATATGTTTGTTTTAGTGAAAATGGTCAAATCTGGAAAAATATAACAAATTGGAACAAATTAAACACTTAAAGTCCAAATGAGCCCAAACTCATAAAATCATTAAATCATGCTAATTTACCATTAATCATGCTTTATTAGGATATAAAATATGCAGAGAAAGTGATCAAAATATTATCAAAGAGTCTCTTGCCTAGGCCTTGAATCTTATCAAAGATCTATCTTTGTGGCGATACCACCTTCATGGCTTATTGGTGTTTCACCATGGCGTCATTCCATCTCTGATCTTTTTTCCGCTTTTTACATTTCTTCTTGCTTTGTTATGCTTTATATTAACATTGTTTCTTGTAATTAGGTGTTTCTTATGTATTGATTGTTTAGTTTAAGTTTGCATGTGGTTGTTCTTGGTTGGAATGCCCTGGAGAGCTAAGCAAATCTTGTGTGATTTCTCATGATTCAAATGTTTGGTTTCCCGATTAAAATATTTTGAAAAAGGTCATTGTAACCAACTAAGGTAATAGATTACCAACAGAAGGTAGTCAACTACCAACAGTGGGTAACAGAGTGGGGAATCTTCATTTGTCTCTAGAGTAATCGATTACCCCCTCGGGTTAATCGATTACCCTGAGCAGGAATCACCTAGGAAGAGTTTTGTTCTCTAGCTCAATCGATTACCAGTTTCTAGGAGTCGATTACCATCATCAGAAAGTCATGAAATTGCCTAAATTGAGTTTTTAAATGAACATATATGTACCCCTCTTTCGAAAATCATTTCATAATTCTTGGAATACAAGTTTTGGAAAAGTTCTTACACTTTCATATTCTCTCTAAACTGAGTTCATCTTTTTCTCCAAGAAACCCATAAAAAACTTCAACAGTTCTTCAAGAAGTTTTCATAAAAAGGCAAACTTGATCGACCTTTCTGATTGGTTGGCATTCATAGTGTTTATACGTGATCAAATCTACACACACAAGTGTTTTCTAACTGATCTTTTGTTTACCCATTTGGATTTGGGTTGATTACTTTAGGAGAGAGGTCTCTCTAGATAGAGTAAGGGTCTTTGAGAAGGTTTTTCTCAAATGTTTGATCTTGGAGGTGCCAAGGTCAAGGAGAACTGTTCTTTGGGTTAAACAACAAGTGTTTTGGGTGTTTTGATTTCGTTTTTGTATTGTTTGTTGCAGAGTGAATGTAAAAGAACGCAAAAGGATCATTGTTATAGTGGAAAACCGATCGCAACAGTTGTTGGTTTAGGACTGGATGTAGGCAGTGGGCCGAACCAGTATAAATCATTGTGCACTCTTCTTCTCCCTTCTACTCTTTATCTTTTGTCTTACGTTGTTCGTTATCATCGTTTAATATCTGCAATACGTTCGGTAATTGACTCGGTAATTGACTCGACAATCAACTTGATATAGGCCTCCTTAGAGATGATCCAAAGAGCCCTTGAAGTTGCCCAATCTAGCTTCTTCAACAATCTCCAAACCAATGCTTAAGGAAGCTTTCGGTCAAAGCTTCAATGGAAGGGAAGAAAATCGAAAAAAGGGAAAATGGAAGGGTGAGAAATGGTGAAGGTTGGCACCATGGCAAGCCAATAAGCCTAGGGAGAACTGCCACAATGGAGGATGGAATCCATTGATAAGATCCAAGAAACCTTGCTAAGCAAGACAAGAGAATCCTCTCTTAAGAAAAGCTCAAAGTTCTTTCATTTATGAAAATATCAAAAAGTTCCGTTACAATTTCATTTTTGGCTTAATATAGGCTTAGGAAGACTTGAAGAGGAAGCTAAACAACTTTAGAGTACTCCATAAGTCAATGAATAAGAGCCACAAGTTTAAAGGTTCTAGTACATGTCACTTTCAAGAGCGTTTCATGTCACTTTCAAAGGTTACATGTCACTTTCCACTTGATTATCATCCATTGGATGAGTGCATCTAATCAAGGGTTAAGATTTGCTCTTGGATTAGGCATGAATCCTAATCCAAGTGAAAATCTTCTTGAACCAAAACCACTTAGATTCACAATTTGAAATTCAAATTTAAATCAAATTAAATTTAAATTTCAAATGAGAATTTAATATGAACTTGAACTTAAATTCATTCTACCTATTAAGCTTCACTCTTTAAGCTTACTAGCCTTTTAAGTACAATGTTAAGCAAACACTTAAAAGAAAATACACTTTTGGCCAAAAACTTACAAGGCTATCAAAATTATTTCCACTTCAATTACAAAAATCAAATCCTAAGCTAAGGTAATTTGGAGCTTCTAGTAATTCTTCTAGTTGAGTGATTTTTCTTAGATGTGCCTACATTAAACCCTCCTTCTTAGTTGCAACTTGTCCCCAAGTTGGCTTGATTTTCACCTACATTAAAAAAGACAAGTCAATAATATTGAAAGTTTTCCATCCAACAATTCACTAGGTAGATCAAATTAAAAAATGTTTTGGGTCCTTTAAGACTCATGTCTAAGGAATTTCCTCAACGGACTCTTGCTCCTAAATTGAGTCCTCTTTGCCTACAAACAAATAACCACCCGGATTAAATATCACAATGTCATCATTAATAAAGGACAAGTCATTCTTGGTAATATTCAATGCAAGCGATTTATTGTGTTTGTATGATTGCTTTCTACATTGAGTACTTTGTGGTAAAAACAATTGAAATTCTATAAATCTCCACCTATTCAACTTAATATTAACATCTAGTTGAAGCAAATTACAAATTTCACTCACTTCCAATTCATAGGACAACAACATGTATTTTTTCTCAATATCAAAAATATCAATTAAAAATGAAAGGAAAATTTTGAATACTCATTTGGGATATAACCGAAACTATTAGGAGTTTTTACTCCTTTCCCCACTTGTGTAGACACTTGCTTCTTATCCAACATTCCTTCACTAAGTATGGAACTTTGTCGTGTTCCCTCCTTCTTAACCTCTTCCAACAACCTAGGAAAGCATTCAACATCATGAAAATAATGGTTAATAGGCACAATTAAGAATTCCAAATTACCAAATTCAAAGATCTTCCAAGGCTTAATGCCATAAGATTTTAAAGTATGGTATGGAATATCATTCTTAATAAAAGTACAAAGAGTAGAAGTAATAAGGAAATTTTTTCAAAAGGTAGTTCAAATTCTATGGGCATTTCTTTTTCTTCACAATGTTTGTTCCAAGGCTCTTTTATGCACAACTCTTCATTAGGAGTCAAATCAAAAGCAACTTTATAAAGATGACCACAAACATCCTCATAAAGAGATTTAAGTGCATTCCTTTCTACATCTTCACATAATAGTTTGTCAATTTCCTCTTGGTAGTCATCCTTTGGAACCATACCTACAATATTCTCCAAATTAGAATCAAAACAATCAAATGAAGGGTTAGTATAACTAAGTAAAATATCACTTTTCTCCTTCATTTGTTTTTCCATCAACTTCAATTCTTTAATTTCTTTTGTTCTCAATTCTTTTTCTCTCAATTCTTTTTTTCTTCTCTCCTTTTCCCTTCTCTCATACTCGACATAATTCCTTTCATTTACTTCTAACACCCTTCTTTGTTTTCTTTCTCTCATTTCCCTCTTAAATTCATAATAATCTCTATCACTTCTTTCACTCCCTCTTCTACTCCTCCTATCACTATCTCTATGGTACTCTCTCCTATCACTATCTCTATGGTACTCTCTCCTTTCACCTCTATTCCTACTATTCTCTCCATTAGGCCTCTTCTCACTCCCCAATCTCCTCTCAATCGGCCCAACTCTCTCATCAAGGGTGGTATTCAATCTACTCATCAACACATCCATCATTTTGAGAGTTTTGGGTGACAAATCATTGCCAACACTAGGATAATTAGCCATCAGAGCAAGAAAAGGTTAATATACAAGAAATATAATAGGAAATAAAGGATCTCACCACTCTCTAAGTTTATCCACTCAATCAACTCGTGTTTCGCACTTAGTGGCTTTTCTCCTAATGAAACTCTCTTGCCTTTTCCCTCTCTATCTCTTAGCTCTCACTTAGAAATTATTCTCAAATCAATTATCAAGTTCCTACCAAGCCAAAGTGAAAGAGGAACAACACCCTAGCTAGGCTTAAGAAGTCCAAAGAGACAAATATCAAAGACAAAACTAGGAGTCCAAGAAAGACAAGCAAAAAAAAAGGCTCAAAATGAAAGAAAAGCTAATCAAATATGGAGTAAACTTTGATGAGACAATGGCACATGTATGGACAGCAAAGGAACATGAATTTGCAGGGAAAAACAAGTCCAAACCGAGACTAAGAGTATGAGAAACAAAAAGTACAGCCACACACAAATTCAATTAGCCACCAAAATTTCACCAAGATTTAGCGACAGATTTGCTAGAAATCCGATTAGCGACCGAATTAAACCTATGTCCTATAATTGTTCAACCTTCTAAAAATTCAATCTAATTGCAATACAAGATTAAAATAGGCATAGTATCATCAAAATCCAGCAAGTGCAGTACAAGCACAAAGTGAAAATTACACCAAAAGTATCACTACACACTCAAGTTCAAAAATAAGGTACTAGAAATTCAACTTCGGTGATGTGTGCTCAAAACTAAGTCCAAAGGTGTCTAATTGCCAATTCTTTTCACTTTTCAAATTTTCCTCTTGCTGTTTTGGTTCTTTTGATTTTGCTTTGTATGGTCCTTACTCAAGTGATACTCTTTTTGGACCCACACACTACTCTTTTCATTGTCATTTCTTTTTCTTTTGTTTTTCTCACTTGTTTCTTTTCTTTGTTTTTGATTTTGTATTTTTCTACACACTATGTATGACTGGACCGAAACCACAAATTGAAGATGAGCAACCTCCAAGTTCAATTTCAAGCACCCAAATTCTCAAAGGGTTACACAAATTGGACCTAAAGAGTGCTCTAGAAGCTAACTAAATGCATGTTCATGTGAAACTTACACTAGAAACCTCTTTTATTTCATGGAACCCATGTAAAACATGAAACCCACTCAACAATGGTGCAGCACATACATCATACTCATGGTTTTGGAAGAGAAAACACAAAGGACTAAACAAAACTACAAGAAAACAAATCAAACAAAGAAGCTTACAAGGAAAGTTACTCTAGAACAAAGAATCTTGTCATGGAAGCTAAAGTAACTATGAGTAAAACTTCAAGATAAGCATGCCTAACCATGGAAACCCACGGTTTGAAGAAAAACATGCTTAGACAAGAACTAACCGAACAAAATTGAAACAACTCAAAGAAACAAAGACTAGGCTATAGAAAGAAGACATGGAACATTGAAAACTCAAAGAAAGCTATGGAAACACATGAAACCCATAACTAACCCGTTGAAGATAACCCATTGAAGAAGACAACAAGCTCTGATACCACTTGATAGAGGCCTCCTTAGAGAGATTCTAAAGAGTCCTTGATGTTGCCCAATCTAGCTTCTTCAATGCAACTCCAAACCAAGCTTTAATGAAGCTCTCGGTCAAAGCTCCAATGGAAGGGAAGAAAACCGAAAAGAAAAAAATGGAAGGGGTGAGAAATGGTGAGGGTTGGCGCCATGGCAAGCCAATAAGCCTAGGGAGAAGCGCCACAATGGAGGATGGAATCCATTGATAAGATCCAAGAAACCTTGCTAAGCAAGACAAGAGAATCCTCTCTTAAGAAAAGCTCAAAGCTCTTTCATTTATCAAAATATCAAAAAGTTCCTTTACAATTTCGTTTTTGGCTTTATATAGGCTTAGGAAGACTTGAAGAGGAAGCTAAACAACTTTAGAGTACTCTACAAGTCAATGAATAAGAGGCACAAGTTCAAAGGTTCTAGTACATGTCACTTTCAAGAGTGTTTCATGTCACTTTCAAAGGTTACATGTCACTTTCCACTTGATTATCATCCATTGGATGAGTGCATCTAATCAAGGGTTAAGATTTGCTCTTGGATTAGGCATGGATCCTAATCCAAGTGAAAATCTTCTTGAACCAAAACCACTTAGATTCACAATTTGAAATTCAAACTTAAATCAAATTAAATTCAAATGAGAATGAGAATTTAATATGAACTTGAACTTAAATTCATTCACCCTATTAAGCACAATGTTAAGCAAACACTTAAAAGAAAATACACTTTTGGCCGAAAACTTACAAGGCCATCAAAATTATTTACACTTCCATTACAAAAATCAAATCCTAAGCTAAGGTAATTTGGAGCTTCTAGTAATTCTTCTAGTTGAGTAATTTTCCTTAGATGTACCAACATCACAACTAAAACTAGAACAATTAGATACTGCTATTGATTACGCTGCATATTGATCGCTAACGTGTTTCTTATTGTTTCTTTTATTGTTTCCGCTGTGTATCCTTGATATATCTTGTTTCTCTGTCTTAAGGTTTAGATAGTTAATCAAGAATAGTTTTGGTTAAATTAAAAGAAAGTAGAAACACATTAAAATTGGGCTACCTAGGAACTAGAATCTATTCCACCCCCCCCTCTAGATTCACCCGTAGGGACCATCAATTGGTACCAGAGCTTTATCTAGTAGGTTGCTCTAGATTTTGATCCATAGTTCCTTAGAATGGCCAGTAATCAATTACCATTCGCTGAAGGTGCCTCCATTAACAGACCTCCTCTATTTTATGGTGATAACTATCCTTTTTGGAAAGTGAGGATGAAAATCTTTATGGAGTCTGTACATAGAAGCATTTGGCAAGCGGTTGTGACTGATTCCAAGGTCCCCGCATACATAGAGAATGGGAATGATATTGAAAAACCATTTGAGAGGTGGGAACAAGATGAACTTAGGAGAGCTGAAAACGATGCAAAAGCTTTAAATATTATACATTCTGCTTTGAATTCCGATGAGTTTTTTAGAATTTCAGCTTGCACTACAGCCAAAGAAGCTTGTGAATTAGTAAAGGTCACACACAAAGGAACCGCTGCAGTATGAAGGGCAAGGAAGAATACCTTGATCCAAGAGTACGAAACATTTCGAATGGCGCAAGGTGAGTCCGTGATGGAAATGCAGAAACGCTTTACACACATTGTGAACCATCTCAAAGGACTTGGTAAGATCTTCATTGAAGAAGAGGTAAATGTCAAAGTGTTGGAATCCCTTAGTAGGAAGTGGCAACCAACGGTCACAACAATCACCGAATCCAAGAACCTAGCCTTGATGTCAAGTGCAGAGTTGTTTGGTAAGTTGAGGGAGTATGAGATTGATATGTCCTGGATTGCTGATGAAGAAGAAAAATACAAGAAAGCCAAAGGTCTAGCACTGAAAATGGAAGATATAGCTAGTGAGAGCGATGCATCCAGCTGTGGAAGTGAATAGGAACAAGAGAACATGAACCTTATGGTAAGAAAGTTCAAAAAGTTCATGAGAAGGAACAATGACAAGAGAAGGTTCAACAGTTCAAAGAAGGGCTTCAAGAGGAATGAGAGTTCATCTTCAAAGGTTACTTGCTACGAATGTGGAAAGGTATGACACTACAAATCTGAGTGCCCCAACATGAAGAAGTCTAACAGCAGTGAGCCTAGAAGAGTGGAACATGAGGAACGGTCCAAGAAGGACAGATATCACAAGAAAAAGGCCTACATAGCGTGGGAAGACTGTAACGCCCCGCTATTTTTCATTGCTGAAATATTTTCCTTTTATCTATTTATTATTATTGTATGAAAATGTTTCCCTTCATTTAGATTTCTTTAAATAAAATCTTAAAATAATTTTCCTTGCTAACAAAAACGTCACCAAAATAAAACACATCACATAGATCATATCGTAACCATACATCAAAAGTTATTTACAAAACGTCACATAAGTACGTAATATTGTGATAATTATAAAATACACATTATTCACAAAAATCCTCATATTAGTTATCCTTCCTTCACATCTCCAAATAGAATTATCCTGTTAATCTGCTCCCCCAAATAAAATTTAGGATCATCACAGGTGTCAAACCACAGACACAAACACGCAAGGGTAAGTTCCAAAATTTAAATAACAATACATAGCATATAAAAATATCAATAATAATACATATCATATAAAAATATTAATATGATACATATCATACTCACATAAATAAAGAATGAATTATGACTAAATGAAATTTCTATATGATGCATGCTCCAACCTCAACTCCAAAAATATGCAATGTGGTACCATCTCAGATAATACGACATCATCATCGTAAAACTTACCGACCAGTTGGGATTTCACAGTGGTGCACAGAATCTCATAAACAATCATGTGATCATCATTAATTAAATGAATTCTCACTATAAAAATCCCCCAAGTCTGGCATCCCACCTAGACGCACGGATTAAGTTATTATCTGCACCTCTAACCGAGGCCACCTCTTTTGAGGCATGCATGAATGAATGAAAACTTATCTCCCTTTCTAAAAATCTCATTTAAAACAACACCAATCTTGTTGATATTACAAGTCCATTACATCATTATATTTTATATTATGGGTTAATAATTTATAGTATAATAATCATAGTTTTCATCACAATCTTCAACGTGCATAGCATAGGTAATTAATCACAGTCTCAATCATCAACCAAATTCAAGAAAAAGGTAAACATACACAATCCAAGTCATTATCCAAATATACGTCAAAAGCCATTCACATTCAAATCAAATTTTCCAATTACTCTTTAAAATTGTTAAAAATCTTCATAAAATTACGTATTATATAAATAACTTAAAGTTATGAAATCAGTAAAAGGTGGAGAGCCTCCTAGTTAGATCTCATAATTTTAAGATCTCAAATTATCATTTCATAAAATTAAATATTATATAAATATCTTAAAGTTATGAAATCGGTAAAAGTGGAGAGCCTCCTAGTTAGATCTCATAATTTTAAGATCACAAATTATCATATGAAATATAAATATGCGGTATTATAAACGAAATTTGGACTAGCTCAGTTGGTTAAGACATGACTAAAAATATCAAGGTCTTGGGTTCAAGTCATGCTCACTTCATTTTTAGTTACATATATTTTTATTTTTATTTTTTTTTTATATTTGAAAATTTAAGTAAATTGCAACTTCTCTTACAATTCTTATTACTTTAAAACTTCAATAATAATTATAAGTTCATAAATTTTAGAACACAAATATTTTGAGATTATTCTAGAATTTTTAGAAAATTGAAAACTTAATTAAATTGAAAACTTAAAATAATTTAGAAACTTCCCTCACCTTGATTTCTTTTGGCTACTCTTTTGGAAGACTTTGAGAAAGCTTTTGAAGGTTGAAAGAAGGTTGATTCTACTCTCAAAGTTAAATGAAATAGGTTTTTGGTGAATTTAGAAAAATTTGGAATTTTAGCAAAATAAGCTTATGGTTTTGGGAAAATTGGAAAAACTAAGATTTTGGTGTTTTGGTGCAAATGAATTCATGGCTGAAGTGTTCTCAAATGGTTTCTATTTATAGATGAAATAAAATTTAAAATATTATTAGTGGTAAAATTTAATATACTTAGTGATTTTACCATAAACAATAAATTATAATTCTTTTTCTTTTTAATGCTCCACTAAACAAATTGATGTTAACACCACTAACTTAGTGCATTTTTCCATCACTCATGACATATTGCACTTGTTCAGAATTTTCCAACTTTTATTTATTTATTTATTTATTTTATTATTATTTTATTATTATTATTATTATTATTATTATTTTAATACTTTATTATATAATTCCATTATTCGAATATCATGTATGATTATTCTATAATTAATATTATATTATAATAAGTCTAAAAAATATTTTTCCCTATTTTTCTTACATATTTTTCTCGTACTTATTATATACATTATATTTATTTTAAAAAAATATCAAACAGACCTAGTAGCTCAGTTGGTTAGAGTGGTGGTTTAATAATCTGCAGGTTCGAATCCTGTATGGGCCATTTTAAGTTTATTTTATTTTTTATTTTTATTTTTTTTTTAATTCTTAAAATGTTTCTCAAATAAAATATAAAATAAGATTTCTTAATAATAATATAATTAAAACAATGAATCTACAGTAATTCGGAAATTTAAAATAATGTTCGAAATATTAAATAATAATAAAAATGTCAAACAACAAATTTATTTTTCTACTACATTTTTATTTAGAAATGTAATCATAATTTTCTCAAATTACGTAATAATATTGCTACCCAATGATAAATTATTTTTAAATTACATTTTCTGTCTAATCAAATTATAACAGTAAACAGTTAATATGCACATTTTTATAGAATTTTTTTAGTAAATATTTTAACTACGAAATTATTTATGAAAATTAATTTTGAGGGTGTTACAAAGACAACGATTCCTCTACCTCTAGTGAAAGTGACAATGAAGAAGCAAACTTGTGTCTCATGGCAAATCCAACGTCCGATGATGAGGTAAGTGACTCTGATTCATCTACTTGTGATTATGATGAGTTGTAAACTGCTTTTTGTGAACTTTACAAGGAAGCCGAAAAACTAGACAAGTTGAACAAGGTTTTGAAAAGCAAAATTAGAGATTTGGAAAATAATGTTTCTGCTTTAAAAACTGATGTTCAAAGTTTGAGAAAGGAAAATGATGCCTTAAAACTACCATGTTCAAAGTGTAAGTCTTTTGATGCTTCTTTGAAAAAGGGTAACATGAAGTTCTTTGCATTTAGACAAACCAGTAAAAACAGAACTTTCACATGTAGTTATTGTATGAAATCTGGACATAACTCTTATAATTGCATGATTAGAAAGGAAGGCATAACTAGTGGCTTGTTTAAATGGATTAAGAAAGATAATCACAGCTCTAACACTCATGGACCCAATAAGTCTTGGGTACCAAAAACAAAGTGATATCTTTTTCTGTGTAAGTATGCTTAAGAGCCAAACACTCAACTTGGTATTTGGATAGCGGCTGCTCAAGGCATATGACCAGTGAAAAGAGCAATTTTATCTCTTTCAAATCAAAAGAGTATGGTTCGGTAATTTATGGAGATAACAACAAAGGCAAAATATTGGGTATAGGTGTTGTTGGAGACAAGTCCAACACTGTGATTGAAGATGTTCTGCTTGTAGAAGGTTTGAAATTCAATCTTCTGAGTATTAGCCAACTGTGCGACAAAGGCTACAAGGTATCGTTCGACAATGGGTGCTGCACAATCAGTGGCAACGAATCGAGTGAGGTATTAATGGTCGGTAAGAGACATAATAAAATCTACATTCTTGAACTTGATCATTCATCATCATATCATGCATGTCTTGCGTCAAACGATGATTTATCATGGCTTTGGCATAGACATATAGCTCATATAGATGTTCATCAGCTGAATAAGCTTTCATCTAAGAACCTAGTACAAATGTTACCTTACTTAAGGTTCAATAGAAAAGGTCTTTGTGATGCATGTCAAAAGAGCAAGCAGTCTAGAAACTCTTTTAAAACCAAAATTGTTGTTTCAACTTCTAGACCACTTGAGCTATTGCACATGGATCTATTTGGACCCTCTAGGACTGCTAGTTTGGGTGGAAACCTATATGGACTGATTTTAGTAGATGACTACTCCCAGTTTACTTGGGTTGCATTTATACCAAGTAAAAACAATGCCTTCAAAGTTTTCAAATTTAATGCCAAAAGGACACAAAATGAAAAAGATTTGAAAATTAAATCTCTTAGAAGCGATCATGGAGGTGAATTTGAAAATGAGTCTTTTGAAAAATTTTGTGAAAAATTTGGTATCGATCACAATTTTTCCGCTCCAAGAACTTCGCAGCAAAATGGGGTTGTTGAGAGGAAAAACAGATCCTTAGTGGAACTAGCTAGAGCAATGTTGAGTGAGAATGCTTTGCCTAAATACTTTTGGGCTGATGCAGTTTCTACAACTTGTTATGTTCTGAATAGGATTGTGATTCGACCTATTTTGAAGAAAAAACCCCTATGAGCTCTATAGAGACAAAAAGCCGAATATCTCTCATTTTGAGGTATTTGGGTGCAAATGTTTTGTTCTGAATAATGGCAAAGAGCCTCTTGGTAAGTTTGATGTCAAGGCGGACGAAGGTGTTTTTATCGGGTATTCATCAACTAGTAAGGCCTACAGAGTTTTCAATAAAAGAACAATGTGCATTGAAGAATCTGTACATGTAAGGTTTGATGAATCTAACAATCCCCAAAAGGGAAGTGTATTTGTTGATGATGAGGAAAGTACAGGTGAAGATAGCAGTAGCACACCGAAAATACAGCAAGAACCACCAACCATTTCACATGATCTACCAAGAGAATGGAGGAAACTAAGGAATCTATCTCTTGACAACATTATTGGTAACATCCACAAGGGAGTAGTAATCACTAGATCCTCCTATAAAATGTTCTGTGATGATTTTGCATTTGTATCTCAATTTGAAACCTCTTGTATTGATGATGCTATAAATGATAAATTTTGGATGAATGCTATGCATGAGGAGTTGAATCAATTTAAAAGGAATGACGTTTGGGAATTAGTTCCTTTTAATAGAGATATGAATCTAATTGGAACAAAATGGGTGTTTAAGAACAAGTTAGATGAAAATGGTGTTGTGGTTAGGAATAAGGCAAGACTAGTAGCTAAGGGTTATAATCAACAAGAAAGAATAGACTTTGATGAAACATATGCCCCTGTTGCTAGATTAGAAGTTGTAAGGGTATTACTTGCTTTTTCCTACATTCACGATTTCAAGTTGTTTCAGATGGATGTGAAAAGTGTGTTCTTAAATGTATACATCAACAAAGAAGTTTTTGTTTCACAACCACCAGGTTTCACTGATTTCAGTTTCCCTAAGCATGTTTACAAGCTAAAGAAGGCCCTCTATGGCCTAAAGCAAGCCCCTAGACAATGGTACGAAAGGTTAAGTAAGTTTGTTTTGTCTAATGGGTTCGACAGAGGTAATGTTGACAAAACTATTTTCATTATGAGGAAGTCTAACAATGTACTATTGGTCCAAGTCTATGTTGATGATATCATTTTTGGATCAACTAATCAATCTCTGTGTGAGGAATTTGTGGCTAACATGCAAGGTGAGTTTGATATGTCCATGATGGGGGAACTCAAATTCTTCCTAGGACTTCAAGTCAAGCAACTGAAAGAAGAAATTTTCATACATCAAGCAAAGTATACAAGGGAACTTCTGAAGAAATTCGACATGGGGAGTTGTAAGGTTTCTAACATTCCAATGTCTACTAATCTCTATTTAGATAATGATGCAACAGGACAGGGTGTGGACCAAACGAAATATAGAGGGATCACTGGATCACTCTTATATCTCACAGCGAGTAGACCGGATATAATGTTCAGTGTTTGTGTTTGTGCGCGATTTCAATCTGCACCAAAAAATCCCACATGACAGCTGTGAAGAAGATTCTGAAGTATCTCAAAGGGACAACGAACTGTGGTTTGTGGTATCCCAAAGGTACGTCTCCTACCCTAGTTGGTTTTAGTGATTCCGATTTTACAGGTTGCAAAACAGATCGGAAGAGCACGAGTGATATATGTCACTTGTTTGGGGAGTGCTTAGTCTCATGGCACAACAAGAAACAAGCATGTGTCGCTTTGTCAACCGTGGAAGCAGAGTATGTAGCTACGGGTAACTGTTGTGCTCAAACCATTTGGTTGAAGCAGCAACTTAAATATTTTGGACTTAAGCTTGAACATATTCCTATCAAGTGTGACAATACAAGTGTCATCAACATCACGAAGAACCCGGTTTTGCACTCAAGAAAGAAGCATATTGAGGTGCGTCATCATTTCATAAGAGACCACGTCGAGAAGGGCGATTGTGACATGGAGTTTGTTGAGACGGAAAACCAACTCGCGGATATCTTCACAAAACCTTTACCAAAGGAGAGATTCTTCAAACTAAAAACCAATCTTGGTATTCTAAGTGAGGAACATCTCTCTTGAATTCTCTACATATGGTAAGTTTGATCATTCATGGTGCTCCAACAAGGTATGTATTCATAACATTGCATAAACATGACCAAAGTTCTTTCAAAACATGTAAAATCAAGTGTTTTCAACTTTTCTGATATAGATAATTGATTTCCACTTCGTTTCAATCGATTATGAAACTTGATTTCAAAAATTTTGAGCCATTACTCTCTGGAGTAATCGATTACCACGATAGGGTAATCGATTACCACGAACTGCAAAGTGTTTTTCAAGAAATTGGGCCACTGGAGTAATCGATTACCATTCCAGGTTAATCAATTACCGCGACCCCTGTTTTCTATTTGAAATTGGTTACTCACTAGAGTAATCGATTACCTCTTATGGGTAATCGATTACCTTCGCTGCTGAAGGTTATTTCACATGGTGTTAATGGATTTGGGCCTAATCGATTATGTTGGTCCCTATATGAATCTAGAGGGGGGGTGAATAGTTCAAGTTCCCTAATTCAACAATCTTTTTCTCGCTTTTTCCCGATTCAATTTTATCTATATTATAAGCAATGTACCAGAGATATAACAGCGGAAAGATACAGGAAAATATAATGCAAGAAATCAATGGAAAGTAAAGTCAAGGTATAGAGAAGAGAGTAGACAGAGATTTATACTGGTTCGGCTTTCGGCCTATATCCAGTCCCAACCCAACAATCTGTTGCAATTGGTATTCCACTATAATCTTGTGTTCAATACAATCACTTCTGCACAAACACAAAACAAATCAAATACTCAAAACTCTCTATGTTCTTCACCTAAGAACATATCTCACCAATTCTTGAATCCTTCAAGAATCTCCTTTGAGAGTCCCTCTCTCAAAACCTTTAACTCTTCTCCTAGAGAACACCTTCTCTTAAGAGTTTTCAAACCAAAACAAAACTATCAAACAAAAGATAAAGATCAGTAAAGATTACACCTGTGTGTATGCTCTGATCACAATGATAACCAAATGTATCCAATCCTTCCTTCACACAATATTCATCTCTTTGAGAAAATCTTTTTAAAATCTTTGAAGAGAGTTTCCAGAACTTGTAAACCAGTGTTTTACTCTTCCTGTTTTTTTTTCTAAAACATTAAAAGATCTCTCTCTTGAAAACAAAATGAAGAAGGTCTATTTAAAGCAGTTTCAAAACCATTTTGAGATGAATTCTGGTGTGGTAATCGATTACAGATGTTGGTAATCGATTACTCCAGAGAGATTTTATCTTCCTTTGTATTTCAAGCACGAAGTAATCGATTACTATGGAGTGGTAATCGATTACTCCAGAGCCAGTTGAGTTCCCCTGTTTTCTAAGTCTGTTGGTAATCGATTACAGCCTCAGGGTAATCGATTACTTCAGCTTAAAACTTTAAAACCAAAGTTTTTTGAGTTCTTTTCAAAACAAAATGGGGTTCACAACTACTCTAGCTCATCTTACAAGAGTTAAAACAAATTCTCCATGAAATGATTGAATGAAAACCACACTCAAAGCCTAAACTATAACAATCAATACATTTAAACTCCTATATACAATCTATCATAAAGATCAAAATTACAAGTATATCAAAACTAAAACTAGGAAAGACTTCTTCAGCTTCAAGTCCAACAATCTCCCCCTTTTTGGTTTTGATGTACCAAATCTTGTGTAGTTGATCCCTTATGTAGATGATGGCTTTGATGTGTCCTGCAATGTTAGTGTGTTTTTCTTTTTCTTTTCTCTTTTTATTTCATCAATTCTATTCAGCAATTCACATACAGTTATGTGTATCATCCAACTCATGTCAAAAATATCAATATTCAGCGATATATAAAGACAATCATTTGCAGAAATTTAAATCTATCTATTACAGTCATCCAATAATAGTTTCAAATGTGTTAACCTGCTCCCCCTAAGTCAGGTGCCTAGGTACAAACAGATTTAAAACTTTTCAACACAGAATAGTTCAAAACAGAGTAAAAGCAGAGCAAATCAAATACTAAAAGCTAAAGACTAAACAACTAAAATCACTAACTACATATACTCCCCCTATTTGGTATATCAAATCAAAAGAGAGAAGTAAATGAAGTTACTAATCTGAGTCGTCATCATCCTGATTGAGTCGTTCCATGATAGTTTCCATCAAGTCCTTCATTTCTAGGAAATGCAGATCCTGCCGCTTTCCCAGAGCATCAATGCGCTTGTTGACGGTTGCTTCTAATTCATCCAATCGGTCTATCATAATGGATTCGAAGCGAGATCGTGGAATGTACTCTCCAGAATTGTCTTCATCCATATATTCATGATGTGCTTCCTCTTGCTCTTGTTGTGGTTCTTCATGCTCTTGTTGTGGTTCTTCATGCTCTTGTTGTGCTCTTCTCTTGTGATCCATCCAGCATCGGTTTTGATAAGTCTCATCTTTTTCAGTGCTCCATCGTCGATGACATGAACATCCTTAACTAATTCTCTTGCTTCATCAGTAGTGTCTATCTGAAAAATTTCAATTAGTCTAGAAATAAAAAGAGAGTAAGGACACTTATTATCAAGTAGCCTCCTTGTTTTCAGCATGTTGTCCATGATCACGTGAGTCCAATCCACTTGAATGTTGTTCTTCAAGGCAGCAATGAGGATCATGTCATCCTCAGTCAACTAGGCATGGTTTGCTCCTCTTGCAGCCAAGATCCAGCAAACGGTGTAGTGAAGTAGCCGGTCATCTGCTGTGAGGCCACCAATGTTATAGGTAACTTTCTTGCCCAAAGCCCTTTTAGAATTTCTGTCCTCTTCCCAGTGTTGAGGGTTCCTCAGAAGGCACATAAAAAAGGAATCTTTTTGCAAATCAAACCCTTTCTCTCTGAGTTTGTCTGTATGTGCTATAATCCCTTCCTTTCGAATCCCAGCAATATCCATAAAGTGTGCAAGGGTTAGGGAAATTTTGATACCTTTGATTTCAGAGGTCACAGTCATCCTCTCCATATTCGGTTTGAGGTTGGAGTAGAAAACTTGAACCAAATCTGGATAGATGAATCCTTTCATCCCTACAAACCTCTCCAAATGTTGTTGCCTGAGGAATGTCTGGAATGTGAAACTCTGAGTGTCAAGCCATCCAAGGTCAAGTATCTTTGGAGGAACTAGACCCTTGTTCGCAAAGTCCAGATTGAACCGTGTCTCTTGTCCCTTTGAAGTGAACCATCGGTTGATTTCTGATACTTGTGGTTGTGGAGGAGGAATTTCCGGTTGCTGCTTCGAGGGGGTAGGTTTCTTCCTCTTGGAGGATTCTCCCACCTTTTTCTTTCCTTTAATCTCTTCTTGAGTGTAGCGGCTTGCCCTCATTTTGATTCTCTTACCTTTACCTTGTCCTTCCATTGTTGAGAGAGAATGAAAACCTAAGGTTTGGAGGAAGAAGATGAAGGGTTTTTCGGAGTAAGAGGTTGAGTGGTGAATGAAGAGTCACTCCTGCACTTCTTATAAGAGAGAACAAAGCCTAAAAGATTAGCCCAAGAACGAGGTAATTGATTACCAGCAGTTGGAAATCGATTATCTCAGTTTCTTATATAGAGAGAAGAAAGAAAAACGAGAAAACAGTCGTGGTAATCGATTACTGTAAAATGGTAATCGATTACTCCAGTGAATTCCTCTAAATCATTAAAAAAGCATGTTCTGTGGTAATCGATTACTGTTCGTGGTAATCGATTACTCCAAGGGTGTTTCACAAAAATATTGAAAACTGGTGCTTTGGTAATCGATTACAGGTCGTGGTAATCGATTATCTTAGTCCCAAAATCCTTCTCAGAGTAAATTTCACACGAAGTAATCGATTATCCTCCCTTGGAAATCGATTATTTCTATCAGAAGAAGGTTTTTCTTGAAAAATTTTCACAAAAACAGAGTTATGGATAAGTGTAATCAAGTAAGAAGGTTTAGTTTAGATGTTCATCACTCAATATGCCGAGGTTTGATCTAAGTTTGTAAAACCTTTCCTTTGGTAATGCTTTTGTGAATATATCCGCTAATTGATTCTCCGTGTCTATGAATTCGATGTTACAATCTCCTTTCTCGATGTGATCTCTGATAAAGTGATGTCTGACTTCAATGTGTTTTGTCCTTGAGTGTAGTACAGGATTTCTTGTGATACTTATGGCGCTTGTGTTGTCGCATTTCAAGGGAATGTGATCTATCTTTAGCCCAAAGTCCTCAAGTTGGTGTTTCAACCAAATTGCTTGAGCACAGCAACTTCCCGCAGCTACATATTTCCAGCAGCAGTTGATAGTGCTACACAAGCTTGTTTTCTGCTATTCCAAGATATCAAGCATTCTCCAAAGATGTGACATGTGCCACTAGTGTTTTTCCTATCCGTTTTGCTACCTGCAAAATCAGAGTCACTGAAACCAACAAGTAGTGGTGAGGTTCCTTTCGGATACCATAGTCCACAACTTATTGTTCCTTTTAGGTATTTAAGAATCTTCTTCACTGTTAGCCAATGAGATTGCTTAGGTGCAGATTTAAATCTAGCACATAAACATACAGAAAACATGATATCAGGTCTACTGGCTGTAAGATAGAGTAAAGATCCTATAACACCTATGTATAGGGTAGTATCAACTTCATCACCTGCTTCATCAGTCTCAAGGTAAGTGTTAGTAGAAATAGGTGTGTTAGACATTTTGCAATTAGTCATATCATATTTCTTAAGTAGTTCTTTAGTGTACTTAGCCTGATGTATGAAAGTGCCACCTTCCATTTGCTTGATTTGAAGTCCTAAGAAGAAACTCAGTTCTCCAATCATAGACATATCAAATTCTTCCTGCATGTCTTTCACAAACTCTTCACAAAGTTGTTGGTTAGAAGATCCAAAGATAATGTCATCAACATAAATTTGAACCAATAGAATGTAGTTAGACTTGTCCTTAATAAACAAAGTCTTATCTACTTTACCTCTGTGGAATCCTTTAGATATGAGAAACTTACTCAGTCTGTCATACCATTGCCTAGGGACCTGCTTCAACCCATACAAGGCTTTATGAAGTTTGTAGACATGTGTAGGCCAAGTAGCATCTATGAAACCGGGTGATTGAGCTACATAGACTTCTTCATTGATATAACCATTCAAGAATGCACTTTTTACATCCATCGGTATAACTTCGAAATTGTTGATGCAAGCATATGCCGGGGAGTAGTCTAACACTTCAAGTCTTGACAGAGCAAAGGTTTCTTCAAAGTCAATCCCTTCTTGTTGATTGTATCCTTTTGCCACAAGTCTTGCTTTGTTTCGACCACAACTCCTTCTTCACTCGGTTTGTTCTTGTAAACCCATTTTGTACCTATGATGTTCATATTGCCCTTGTCCGGAACAAGTTCCCAATCTCCATTCCTTTTGAACTGGTTGAGTTCTTCTTGCATAGCCATGATCCAAAATTCATTGTTCAAGGCTTCTTCTATGGAGGATGGTTCTACCCGAGATACAAAAAAAGTATTATAGCAAAACAGATTCTTTGAGGATCTAGTAGTTACCCCTTGTGGATGTCACCAATGACATTGTCAAGTGATAGGTTCCTAGGTGTCCTCCACTCTTTTGCTTGTTCTGCACGAGGTGGTCTGGTTGAGTTTGTTGATGCTTGTTATCGATGTCTATGTTTTCTTCAATTGTTTTCATCATCATGCAACAATCTTTCCTTCTGGAAAGTGTTAGTTTCATCAAATCTAATATGGATAGATTCTTCAATGCACATTGTTCTTTTATTAAAGATCCTATATGCTTTACTGGTGTTTGAATAACCAAGGAAAATGGCTTCATCAGCCTTTGCATCAAACTTTCCAATAGGGTCTTTGCCATTATTTAAAACAAAACATCTGCATCCAAAAACTTTGAAGTAAGAAATGTTTGGTTTTCTTCCATAGAAAAGCTCATAAGGGGTTTTCTTCAAAATGGGTCTTATAGAGACTCTATTGAGAACATAACATGCAATGTTCACAAAGATCATCACCCAAAAATGTTTAGGCATCATATGCTCATTCAAGCATGGTTCTCCCAAGTTCTATAAGGGACCTGTTTTTCCTCTCCACCACTCCATTTTGCTGTGGAGTTCTAGGAGCTGAAAAGCAGTGTGATATCCCATGTTTTTCACAAAACCTTTCAAAAAAGCAATTCTTAAATTCAGTTCCATTTTCACTTCTTAAAGCTTTGATTTTCAAATCCTTTTTGTTTTGAATCTTTTTGGCAAGTACCTTGAAAACTCCAAAGGCTTGATTTTTTTTCTTGATAAACAAAACCCAAGTAAATCTTGAATAGTCATCTACTATGACTAGTCCATACAGATTTCCACCAATACTAGCTATCCTAGATGGACCAAATAAGTCTAAATGCAAGAGTTCAAGCGGCTGATTTGTAGAAACATGTTTTACATTTTTGAAAGATGTTTTTGCCTGCTTGGACTTTTGACAAGCCTCACATAGTCCTTCTTTGGAAAATCTAATCTTGGGGAGACCAAAAACTAACTCTTTAGAAACAAGCTTATCCAAATGCAATGTGTTAATGTGTGCTATTCTCCTATGCCATAGCCAAGACAGATTATCATTATAAGTTAAACATGTAGAGTAAGGAGAAGAATGATCTACTTCCAGTATGTAAATGTTGTTAGATCTCTTGCCAATCATGAGAAGTTCATCTGAGTCTTTGTTGCTGATGATACAATGTTCATCATCAAAAGCAATTCTGTAGTTCTTGTCACATAGTTGGCTTATGCTCAGCAGATTGAACCTCAATCCATCGACCAGCAATACATCTTCTATCACTGTGTTTGCCTTATATCCAACAGTACCGTAGCCTAGGATTTTTCCTTTGTTGTTGTCTCCGTATACAACAGATCCTGATTCTCTTGGTGTGAAGGTGCTCAGGTTCCTTCTATCACCCGTCATATGCCTTGAGCAGCCACTGTCTAAGTACCAAATTGAGCTTCTGCTGTTCAGGCTTTCTTGCAAGAGAAAAAGAACTTATTTTGTGGGTGGTACCCAGTTTCTCTTGGGTCCATACATGTTAGTGCTACTGGTTACTTTCTTAATCCATTTGTATTTGCCACTGGAAATCCCTTTCTTCCTAATCATGCAGTTATATGATTTATGTCCAGGTTTCATGCAATATGTGCAAGTGTATTTAGCATGCTTAGTATTTCCAGGTTTCATATGAACACATTTTGCAGAGATGTTGAGTTCTTTTAACTTTGAAATATCATTTTCTAGTTCACATATTTTCTGTTTTAGCATGGATATTTCCTTTTTCAGAATTATGTTTTCTTTTTCAAAAGTTTCAGCTTGATTATAAAGCTCATAAAAGGCAGAATGCAATTCATCATAATCATCCATAATTGAGTTCATATCACATACCTCATTGGATGTTTTCGCCATCAAGCACAGATTCGCCTCCTCATCTTCACTTTCAGATGTTGAGCATGTGTAGCCTTCGTCCCAAGCTATGTATGCCTTCTTTTTCTTCTTTTCTTTTCTGGCATTTCTTTCATTCTCAGCTTTTCTCACTTCAATGTTGTTGTTTCTTTTCAAGGTTGGACAATCTGACCTGTAGTGCCCAATCTTTCCACATTCATAGCAAGTTACTTTGACTGAAGTGTTATCCTGCTTCTTGACTCCTTTTCTGGGTTGACCAAATTTCTTCTTAGTGTTGTTCTTCATAAACTTTCTGAACTTCTTCACCATTAAGTTCACTTGGTCTTCTTGTGAATCATTTTCGTCTTCAGAGGATTCAGATTCAGTTTCAGTATGATCTATCTTGAGAGCAATTCCTTTGGCTCTTTTGTCTTTCTGCTCCTCATCCGCCATTCGAGTCATGTCCATTTCATATTCTCTAAGTTTTCCAAACAGTTCAGCACTTGTCATAGCAGCAAGGTTCTTTGATTCAGTTATGGTTGTCACTGTAGGTTGCCACTTTCTGTTCAATGATTTCAGAATCTTGACATTCACCTCTTCTTCAATGAAGTTCTTGCCAAGTCCTTTGAGATGGTTGATGATGTGTGTGAATCTCTTTTGCATTTCCATGATTGACTCTCCTTGGAACATTCTGAATGTCTCATACTCTTGAATGAGTGCGTTTTTCCTAGCTCTCCTCACCTCAGCAATACCTTCATGGGTTACCATGATAAGCTCCCATGCTTCTTTTGCTGTTGTGCAAGCTGATATCCTGAAAAACTCATCAGAATTCAAAGCAGAGTGTATGATATTCAAGGCCTTAGCGTCATTTTCAGCCCTTCTAATCTCATCCATGTCCCATTCCTCAAAAGGTTTCTCTATTTCTTTTCCATTTTCTATTTTTATTGGAACTTTGTAGTCATTTACCACAGCCTGCCAGATACTTCTGTGAATAGATTCCATAAAGATCTTCATGCGAACTTTCCAAAATGGATAGTTATCACCGCAGAACAATGGAGGTCTACTTATCGAAGCTCCTTCAGCGAAGGGTAAAAGATTACTAGCCATTCCAGGGAACTAACAAGGATTACTAGATTGATTTACTAGTTAAGGCTCTTGATACCAATTGTTGGTCCCTATATGAATCTAGAGGGGGGGTGAATAGATTCAAGTTCCCTAATTCAACAATCTTTTTCTCGCTTTTTCCCGATTCAATTTTATCTATATTATAAGCAATGTACCAGAGATATAACAGCGGAAAGATACAGGAAAATATAATGCAAGAAATCAATGGAAAGTAAAGTCAAGGTATAGAGAAGAGAGTAGACAGAGATTTATACTGGTTCGGCTTTCGGCCTACATCCAGTCCCAACCCAACATTCTGTTGCAATTGGTATTCCACTATAATCTTGTGTTCAATACAATCACTTCTGCACAAACACAAAACAAATCAAATACTCAAAACTCTCTATGTTCTTCACCTAAGAACATATCTCACCAATTCTTGAATCCTTCAAGAATCTCCTTTAAGAGTCCCTCTCTCAAAACCTTTAACTCTTCTCCTAGAGAACACCTTCTCATAAGAGTTTTCAAACCAAAACAAAACTATCAAACAAAAGATAAAGATCAGTAAAGATTACACCTGTGTGTATGCTCTGATCACAATGATAACCAAATGTATCTAATCCTTCCTTCACACAATATTCATCTCTTTGAGAAAATCTTTTTAAAATCTTTGAAGAGAGTTTCCAGAACTTGTAAACCAGTGTTTTTCTCTTCCTTTTTTTTTTTCTAAAACATTAAAAGATCTCTCTCTTGAAAACAAAATGAAGAAGGTCTATTTAAAGCAGTTTCAAAACCATTTTGAGATGAATTCTGGTGTGGTAATCGATTACAGATGTTGGTAATCGATTACTCCTGAGAGATTTTATCTTCCCTTGTATTTCAAGCATGAAGTAATCGATTACTATGGAGTGGTAATCGATTACTCCAAAGCCAGTTGAGTTCCCCTGTTTTCTAAGTCTGTTGGTAATCGATTACAGCCTCAGGGTAATCGATTACTTCAGCTTAAAACTTTAAAACCAAAGTTTTTTGAGTTCTTTTCAAAACAAAATGGGGTTCACAACTACTCTAGCTCATCTTACAAGAGTTAAAACAAATTCTCCATGAAAAGATTGAATAAAAACCACACTCAAAGCCTAAACTATAACAATCAATACATTTAAACTCCTATATACAATCTATCATAAAGATCAAAATTACAAGTATATCAAAACTAAAACTAGGAATGACTTCTTCAACTTCAAGTCCAACAGATTACAATTTCTTAGAGTCCAATACTTTGTTCATTAAATCTAACCTCAATTGTGGAGTTTTTATAAGTGATTTTCAGGTTTTGGGCTTCATTCTGCACATCTCACAAACCCTAAAATCTCTTTCTCTCTCTAACCCTAAAACCCTCTTTCATCTTCTTCATCTCCTCCACCACCACCATCAATGGAAGAGCAAGGACGAGGAAAATGGATCAAGCACGTAGGTCACAAGCCTAAGCCAAGGACTTCGCCCCGATCAAAAAAGGGAGAATCCTCCTCCAAGAGGAAGAACCCAACATCTCCGGGAGAAGCGGTGGAACGCCCAATCAACCCGTGGTTCACCTCTACTGCACAAGAATCATGTTTCTATGGAGATTTTGCAAACAAAGAACTTGTTCCTGCAAAAATTTTGGATTTCCGTTGGCTCGATGATCAAGGGTTCACATTCCACTCACTACTCCGAGACCAAAACCTTGAGAAATTTGTGGGTCTAAAGGGTTTCATCTACCCCGATCTAGTGAGAGTTTTCTACTCCATTCTCCGACCACACCAAGCCATCGGAACGGTAATCTCCGAGGTAAAGGGCCAACCTATGATTTTGACTCGTGATATATTTTTCCATTTTACTGGTTTTAAGAATGAAGGAATCTGTCCTACGGTTGAGCATCTGTAAGCACAAGGATTCAAGCTCCACAAGGACTCCTTTTTCATGAGCCTGCTCAAGAACCCCGAATCGTGGGAGGCAGAAAAGGCTTCACGAAATGAGCGCGGGAAGAAGATCACCTACAACACCAGCCGGCTGAACGCCGACGATCGTCTTCTCCACTACATCATCTGCTGGATTCTGGCTGCTAGAGGAGCAAACCATGCTCAAATCAACGAAGAGGACATGAAAATGATGGCGGTGTTAAAGAATGGCATTCTAGTCGACTGGGCACATGTTGTGATGGACAACATGCTCAAGACAAGAAGGCTATTTGATAACAAATGCCCCTACTCTTTTTTTATTTCACAATTACTTGAGCATTTTCGGGTGGATACTACGAATGAGAATAGGGACTTGGTGAAAGACATTCACATCATCGGAGACGAAGCGTTGAAGATGATGCGATTGACAAAGACTGATGCTGGTTGGGTGCCAAGGGAGGAAGCACCACAACATAGAAAAGCTCCAGCTCATCCTCCTTCTGATGATGATGATGATTCAGCGGCTGGGGAGTATATCCCTAAGTCTCGCTTTGAGTCGATCATTATTGGTCGGTTGGATGAGATTGAATCTACTACCGCCAAACGCCTGGACGAGATGGAGTTTGCCAACAATGCTCAATTCATGGATCTCAAGGAGCTGATGGAGTCTCTCCACACTCATTTCGATACTCTCTAGTATTTCCTTTCTATCACATCTCTCTTTTTGCTTATTGATATACCAAATAGGGGGAGAAGTGCTTAGTATAGGTTATCTTTGATAGGGGGAGTATTGAAGTATTGTGCTTAATGGATTTAAAATTTGGCTTTGGGTAGTAATCTGAGGATTGAGTTAGTTTTAGTTTACTTTGATTGCATTTTATTTCACTGCAGCAAACATTTGAACAATTTCAATTGTGTTGTAATATTTTTCTTCTTTGAATCGCGTTATGGTTTTATATTCAGCTCTGTTTTCAATTTGGTCTTGATTTGTGATTTTGTCTTGAATCATGTCTTACATTACAGTATGAATGATATTATAATGCTATGAAAATATATTGGATTGAATTGTGAATCTGCAACGCATATACTGCTTACTTGGGAGTTTTTAACAATTGCAGGATTCTTAGAAGATCAACACACATCCTAAACTCCTAGGAAAACCTTGGTTCGGATTTGGTACATCAAAACCAAAAAGGGGGAGATTGTTGGACTTAAAGCTTGAAGATGCTTGGGTGTCTCTCTTGTTGTTTTGATTTTGATGCTATGTAATTTTGGTTTTCTTAGATGATATGTAACTAGGTGTTTCCTATGTATTGATTGTTTAGTTTAGGCTTGCATGTGGTTGTTCTTATTTGGAATGCCCTGGAGAGCTAAGCAAATCTTGTGTGATTTCTCATGATTCAAATTTTTGGTTTTCCCTCTTAAAATGTTTTGAAAAAGGTCTTTGTAACCAACTGAGGTAATAGATTACCAACATAAGGTAGTCAACTACCATCAGTGGGTAACAGAGTGGGGAACCTTCATTTGTCTCTAGAGTAATCGATTACCCCCTCGGGTTAATCGATTACCTTGGGCAAGAATCACCTAGGAAGAGCTTTGTTCTCTGGTTCAATCGATTACCAGTTTCTAAGAGTTGATTACCATCATCAGAAAGTCATGAAATTGCCTAAATTGAGTTTTTAAATAAACATATAAATACCACTCTTTTGAAAATCTTTAACACACAAAATCATAATTCTTGGAATACAAGTTTTGGAAAAGTTCTTCCATTTTCATATTCTCTCTAAACTGAGTTCATCTTTTTCTCCAAGAAACCCATAAAGAACTTCAAGAGTTCTTCAAGAAGTTTTCATAAAAAGGCAAATTTGATCGACCTTTCTAATTGGTTGGCATTCATAGTGTTCATACGTGATCAGATCTACACACACAGGTGTTTTCTAACTGATCTTTTGTTTACCCATTTGGATTTGGGTTGATTACTTTAGGAGAGAGGTCTCTCTAGATAGAATAAGGGTCTTTGAGAAGGGTTTTCTCAAAGGTTTGATCTTGGAGATGCCAAGGTCAAGGAGAATTGTTCTTTGGGTTAAAGAACAGGTGTTTTGCGTGTTTTGATTTCATTTTTGTGTTATTTGTTGCAGAGTGAATGTAAAAGAAAGCAAAAGGGATCATTGTTATAGTGGAAAACTAATCGCAACAGTTGTTGGGTTGGGACTGAATGTAGGCAGTGGGCCGAACCAGTATAAATCATTGTTCACTCTTCTTCTCCCTTCTACTCTTTATCTTTTGCCTTGCGTTGTTCGTTATCATCATTTAATATCTGTAATACGTTTGGTAATTGACTCGGTAATCAACTAAAACTGGAACAGTTAGATACTGCTATTGATTACGCTACATATTGATCGCTAACGTGTTTCTTATTCTTTCTTTTGTTGTTTCCGTTGTGTATCCTTGATATATCTTGTTTCTCTGTCTTAAGGTTTAGATAATTAATCAAGAATAGTTTTGGTTGAATTAAAAGAAAGTAGAAACGCATTAAAATTTGGCTACCTAGGAACTAGAATCTATTCACCCCCCCTCCCCCCGCCTCTAGATTCACCCGTAGGGACCATCAGCTGGGTGCAAATAATATTTGTAACCATTTCACGGTTGGTAGCGAAAACTCAGTGGTTGCTGGGTAATTGGACGTAGTCTTGGATAGACAAACCATTATAAAAATACTTGTGTTCAATTTTATTACATGTTAACTAATGGGGATATCAAAGTTAAACGCTTGTCATTAAAATCAACTTTTAAAGAAGAAAAAGGTTTCGTCTGACTGTTTTTAAACCAACAGACGAAAGGACTAAATTTTTAATTAACACAATTCAACCCCCCTTCTTGTGTTTTATCTTTTACAAGTTGTCTTTGAACCATAATCAAGATAATAAGGTTGCCTTTGGACAGTACCATAATAATTTTAAGGTCGTTTTTGGACCATGAACTAGATAATTTAAGGTCGTCTTTGGATCATGAACAAGATCATTTTAAGGTGAGGTGTTTACATTTATAGTTGAACGTACCAAGAGGTAGATTCTTACGATTTTTGTGAAATCAGTCATCCTTCTCTTTTGACTTCAACTCCTCTTTTGGCACTGCCTCCACTTGGGACGAGAGGCGACACAGTGCATTCTACGTCGGGCTCCCCGTTTTCTCATGCACTATCGAGACTTAACAAATGTCTCCTAGTGCACTACTGTGCCTATTTTGTGGGAAGACGACGTCCCTATTGACTCCACATGGTCATAATAGATGTGGGCCCCACAAATTCTAACACTATACCTTTTGATTTCGTGAGTCCTTTCACCAATGTCCTAAGCGTATCCATTGGTGGATACGCATTTATGAACTTTATGAGAGATCTGTTAGTCTAAGAACTTTCCCGTCCAGGTTAAATATGAAGTCGGTGTTTACTTTTGCCACTTCGGGGTCTAGTCCTATGGTTAAGTAGGAAGTCAATGTTTGCTCTGTTTCTGCACCATGCAAAGGCAAACCATGGGGACAAACTCTGGTGCACTCCTTCATGTCGCTAGTTCCCCTGGCTATTATTGCCTTTGCCTTGGTCCCTTCTGAGCCAAACATCTTGTCCCTCCATATCTTGGCAGGATCGGTTCCAAACTTGCATCGACACCAGGAGTCACCCTAGTCAAGAGGTGACAGGCTCCCAGGGCCCTGTGCAGCTCACGATTCACCTAAGGAGACAAGGGTTCGAGCCCTACGGTGAGTGCCAAATGTTCTTATCGAAATTCGACTAGAACGTTGGAGAACAAAGTAGGAGAAGTGTTGACTCGATTTGGTATAGAACACTCTTCGAGGGGCTCAGTGGACTGACCTCTCAAGGATGGGGAGTGTATTTGCAAAAGGTAACCAAACGGTCAAGTTAGTGTTTGGTCGCACACTCAAGACAGTAATGTTATAGGGAGGAATAATATAGTTCCAATCTGAGTTTGAGATACTCCTTGGGGATATATACATATATAAATATGCAAGAAGAGATAATGTGTTGGTGACATCATGTCCTCGTAATTTAGACTGAGTAGATTTGACTTAGTGTTAGCTTTTAGTTGATGATTTGGCTCTACCCTGTCACGATATGGTATACTAGCTGTGAAGCATGGTCTCACGATTACGTGTTCTGTCACAGTATGGTATACTGGCTCTGAGGTATGATGGGATGTGTCATAATGGGTCATTGCAATATGTAAGCACACGTACTACAATTTATAAATATAAAGATTTTGTACTCTACTATCATTTTATTCGAGATTGTAGAGGTTAAATGCAATACTTAATGCAATACTAAATTACTATAAAATATTGTTAGATCAAGATGATTAACGTCTCAAGTTTTGATTAATTACAGAACAGACGAAACATCTTAAGACTGAAGCACTGCAAGCCAAAGTCAGACGGAACAAGCACAGACGGAAGATGACCCTTCAAAGATCACCTAAGTTCAAGTCATTCGTTTGTCTAAAGCCACGTCATCAGATGAAAGCATAAGACGATATGTTTAAGACGAAGTCTTCAGATGAAACTCTCGAAGTCAGTACAAGTTGAAGTATCAAACTGAAGCTTGAAGATTGGATCGTCTATGAAGAACGAAGAAGTCCAAGTGTTTCCTGTTGGTCCCTATGTATGAATCTAGAGGGGGGGTGAATAGATTCTAGTTCACTTTGCCCTATTTTTCTGAGTTTCTAATTCCTTTTAATTCAAACAGAGTATATTCAAAATTTACAACGGAATTAACAAAGGAATACTCAAAAAATCAGTTTGTAATCAATTTTCAGTTTATACGATGTTTGTATCTACCCTTTCCAGTTTAAGTTGATTACCAAGTTAATTACTGAGTTAATTACCAATTCAGTTACCAAACAACTTGCAGAATTTAAACAATGATAATAACAGTGTAAGGTAAATGGTAATGAGTGTAAGGAAGAAGAAGAGTGCACAGTGATTTATACTGGTTCAGCCAACTGCATACGTCCAGTCCCAACCCAACAACTGTTGCGATTGGCTTTCCACTATCAAATGATCCCTTTTGTGTTCTTTTACATTCACTCTGCAACAAGCAACACAAAAACGAAATCAAAACACCCAAAACCTGTTCTTCAACCCAAAGAACAGTTCTTCCCTGACCTTGGCACCTCCAAGATCAAACCTTTGAGAAAACACTTCTCAAATACTCTTACTCTATCCAGAGAGACCTCTCTCCTAGAGTAATAACTCAACAATCAAATTGACAAACAAAAGATCAGTTTAGAAAACACCTGGAGTGTAGATTCTGATCACAAATAACAACACAATGAATGCCACCCAATCAAGTTGCCTTTTATGAAAACTTCTTCCAGAACTCTTGAAGTTCTTTATGAGTTTCTTGGATAAAATGATAAACTCTCTTTAGAGAGTATATGAAAGTGTATTCCAAGACCCACACATTGATTTTCGAAATAGCAACTTTTATAGACTCAGATGGAGCCTCAAATTGGACCGTTGGAGCCTCAATTTGGGCAATCTGAGGGCTCAACGGTCTAAGTAATCGATTACAGTAAGTGGGTAATCGATTAAACTAGCCGTTACAGCATTTCTGGGTGCATTTTCAAACATGGTAATCGATTACCAGGGGAAGGTAATCGATTACTCCAGCAAAGAATGCATTTCTGGAGATTTTGAAACAAGGTAATCGATTACCAAGGAAGGGTAATCGATTACTCCAGCAAAGAATGCATTTCTGGAGATTTTTGGCCATGGTAATCGATTACCAACTGTTGGTAATCGATTACTCCAGTGAGTAATGCTTCTGGTTGCGTCTGGGCGCACTTGCTTGAGCACTTTCACCAAAATTGGCATAACTTCTTCTACAGATATCATTTTGAGCTCTGGTTTGTTGCAAATGAAAGAGGATTGATAGAGCTACAAATCTCATGAAGACACGAAGAGCCAATTCGGAGTGCATCTAGGGTGAAATCAAGCAGCAAGAGGATTCAAAATATTTTCTGCCATGGTAATCGATTACCTAGGGGATGTAATCGATTACACCAGAGAAGCACAACATGGTAATCGATTACCAGGGGAAGGTAATCGATTACACCAGAGAGGGAAACCAATCTTGAGTGATTTTTGAACTTGGTAATCGATTACCATACCATGGTAATCGATTACATCACTGAACAAATGGATTTCCAAGTTTTTCAAAACTATTTTTAGATAGGGAAATCAACCATTTGTCAAATGAGTAATCACACACAAGATTCAACCATTCTCTGGGGCATCAAACAAAGAACCAAACACATCCATGCCTAAACTCAACAAACAATACATAGATAATTCCTAATTACATTTCATCTAAGGAAAACTAAAATTACATTACATCAAAAGCAAAAACACCAAGAGAGACACTAAAGCATCTTCAAGCTTTAAGTCCAACATTTCCATCTTAGTAACGCTCGCCAAAACTCAAATGTTTACGTTACTCAAAAAGCTTCCGAAGTCAGAATGGGAACTCACGCTTAACTTCTACAACACGAAAAGTAAATCTACTTTTCACTGTTATATCTGCTAAGTCAGAAAAAGGTTCTGATTCCGATGTGCAACTTGTCAAATCCATGATTATACTCTGACACAGTTGAAGACTTCAAGGAAGAAAAGGACAACGGGCAGATTTATGGGTCTAACGGATCTATCAAATCCTTGCCTATATAAAGGACTTCTCTTTCAACTTTTGAAGTTGGCGAACACGCTACAATTAATATTCATTTGTGATTTCACTCACTGTGTACTTAACTTCTATACCCCTCTCTGCGTAGAGGAATTTGTTTTATAGAAACTTTATTTAAATCCACTTTTGTGGTGCTTCAGCCTCCTCAGCCTGAGGAGGCTATCTTCCAAAGAATACCTTTGTATTATCCTGGAGAGGTTGGATTTCAAAGAATACCTAGTTGTTTAGCCTAGGAAGGCTGTGGCCATCTTGTATTAGCCAGAAGTGGTTGGATCCAAAGAATACTTGTAACCTTTTCACAGTTGGTAGTGAAAACTCAGTTGTTACTGAGTAATTGGACGTAGTCTTGAATAGACGAACCAATATAAAAATAATTGTGTTTAGTTTCATTGTACTTGTGACTAACTGGGATAATCAAAGTTAAACGTATGTTATTAAAATCAACCTTTAAAGAAAAATAAAGTTTCGTCTGACCGACTTTAAACCAACATACGAAAGGACAAAATTTTCAATTAACACAATTTAACTCCCCTTCTTGTATTTTGTCTTTTACAAATATCTATAAAATAATTATATTATATAATTAAAATAAATAAATATTAAAAATTAAAAATTATTGTAATAAATTAAAAGATATGTCTAAATCATATAATTTTATTCTTTATTTGTTGATTAATGTTTTGGAAATTTACTATTTTAGATAATACAATATTTATATCATATAATTAAAACAAATTATTGAATAATACAATATTTTAATTTTCATTACTTTTAGTAAAAAATAAAAAATGACATAAAATTAGATTAATAATAAATATTTTTTTTTCATTTGATCTTTTTTATTTAAAGCATTTTCTAACATTAAGATTATTAAAATAATGAAGATAAATATTGAAGAAGATCGAGGAAAATAAGAAAAGTTAAAAATTACTCATACAAAAAATAACTTTTAAAACAAAAAGAAATGTAAAAGTAGAGAAGGAAGTTCAAAATTTTATTATAAAGAACATTTAAATGAGAGTGACATGAGAAAGGGTCGGGAAATTATCGTGCGGGATTTGTATTTAATAATAGATAGATAGGGTGAATTAAATCACAGTATAATCTTTAAAAATATATTCAATACATAAGAAATAGTTTAAGATATTGATAGTCGTATGTATCGGTATTTTACAATTCTCATGCAGTATTTGACTTCTTTTTCTCTTCTCTGGTGGCAATTATGCAAACATTGATAGTGGTGTATATTGCTTTTAAACTTCAAGGTCTTCTGGGTACAATTGACACTTTTCAATATTTTTTTAGAAAATTAAAAAATCCAATTAAAATAACTATTTTTATTGATTCGTTAAATTTTGTTAGAAATGCCTTATATTAAAGACCGGATGGAGTAACTTTTATGTCAACTATTGTAAAAGTTAAATATATTATAAATTATAATTATTTAATTATGTAAAAAGTAATACAATAATATAATCATTAAACTCATAAAAGAAAAAAGAAAAAAAAAAACCAGTGTATAGCCAGCCGTACATAATAAATTTGTGTCAAAACGTATAAAAATCTTTGGATTGATTTTCTAAGAGCATATAACTTAAATGTGCCCTAAAGCTCTTTGAACTTTTACCATCAAAATATAAAGCTCTTTGATGATACACAGTATTAATATTTGAAAAAGAGATGGAAGAAACACTTTTTGGGTTGAGGTGGACAATAAAATGAGAGAAGGAGAAAGCTAAAGTAAAAACTTTTTGAAGTATTATTTGAGTTTTTTAATTAAAATTAAGTTTCATCTCAATAATATGCCTAATCAGAATTGTACAAATCACTAGGATAAAATTCCAATTGCGACAAGAGAATAACAAAAAAAAACGTTGAAAAAAATTCAGTTAAATTTTGTCCCCGAGTCAACAAACATTATTGTTTTTTCATGGGGTAGTGTGGAACAGGTGTGGGTCTAATTTGTAAGACATGGAAGTTGAAAGAGAAGGTTTACTTGTATTTGTATACCTACTCCCGGCTTAAAAATTGAACTCGGAAGTCAAAGTCTTACCGAGAAACCAACCCGTTTGGCTTCACTTGCTTGCTTTGAGTTCTGGAAAATGATTCCTGATACCCCAGATTTTGGGAGGGCACATAGCCGCTGGGAACAGAGAGTAAATCTATTAAAACACCCACAAGACATTAGCATGACGATGGATATAGATTCCAAGCCCAAGATACAAAGGATTCCAGATCACATGAGACGACACCCTGAGTTTGAAAAACTCTTATTGCCCAATTTCATCTCAATCGGTCCAATTCACTTTCTAAAACTATACGTGGAGCAAGGTGAGTTACACAAGGTAGCGTGGACCGCAACGTATCTTAAAAACACCAACCAAACCTACCACCATTTACTAGAAAAAGTTCGCAGTTCATTTAGCAAACAGCTTGAGTGCATGTTCGCGGAAGAATGCTGGAAATACGACGAGGCGCACGATTTGAGACGGTCCCTGCGAGTGGAAGAAATGTTGGTAGTGGATGGGTGTTCAGTGCTTCACGTGTTGGACAAATCCATAGATTCGGATTATCCAGAGAAAGAACTCAATGTCAGCATTGGCCAGCTCGCGCGCGTGCATCATGATATAGTGCTATTGGAAAACCAAATCCCTTACGAATTGTTGAAATTGTTATGCAACGACAGAGCGAGGCTAAAGAGATGCATGCATAATTTCCTCTTGGTGCATGGTATAGGGCAGGCAATAGCATCGAATAGGGAAGTGTCACATGAACACTATATAACAGTGGAAGAAGATGAGCAAGATAAAGAAGAACCGCTTCATCTTTTAGACTATTTACGAAAAGCAGTGTTGAGAAGGGACCGAGACCAAATTCATCAGGAAGTAAAAACGATGCAGAAATGTCTGCACCTAAGAAAATACAGGATTGGGACCGTAAGGGAGCTACAGGCAGCGGGGATTCGAATAACTAAATGTTCCACTTCTTTGTACCCAAGCTTCATTGATTGTCGATTACAACTTCCTGAGATTGTTGTGGATGGCTCAACTGCTCTTATTTGCTTGAACATTGTATCATACGAGATGTGTTTAGGCTTTAGAAATGATTTTGAAATCACCTCATTGGTTGTCCTTCTCAGCGCTCTAATTGATCAACCAGAGGATGTGAGAGAGCTGAGGCGTGTGGGTGTGGTTCGCAACGAACTTGGCAGTGATAGAGAGGTGGCGGATATTTTTAATAAGATGGATGCGTTGCTTGTGCCGGAGACTACTGCGTTTGCTCTCATTAGAGACCAAATTGAACTTCATTTTAAGTCTAAACGTGGCAGGATCAAAGTGTTTCGGTGGATGGAAGAGGCTTACCATAGCTACTTTCGTTCGCCTTGGACCGTCACTGCCTTGTTCGCTGCCATGCTTGGTCTTAGCCTCACGTTTATCCAAACCTTGTATTCCATCCGCTGTAAAAGTTCGTAAGATAATTCATATTATGTAGTAAAATCACTCGTGTACTCGTCTTGTATATGCCAGTGCTCATATCAAGTTAAGTTTTGTGGTTTGAATGTGATTCTCCTATTTTCCGTGGCGAAATTTCCGGCTGTTAGCTCTTTTTAATTTACATGGTTTATTTGTCCACAAGATGTGTCTATATTTCTGTCTCAGCGTAGTTTTTTATGGAAAAAGTTGTTTCTTCATCCATTGTGGGATCGATGAGAGATGCTCACCAACGAAATCATTAAATCTGGCTGAATTAATCTGCCAAGCATGCAAAAAGGAGGTAGGTGTAGATGTTCTAATAATGAATGTATAAATCAGAGCAAGTATCTTTTATTCAGCAAAAATTCAATTTGTCAGCCTGAAAAAATTACAGTGAGTATGGCTTGCTTTCTGCGTATTTGATGTAACAATCACAAATCCAACCTTACAAACACAAGGATTTCTTCAATCTCTCTTCTAGCATGTCACCTTGGGACTGATAGGCCGAGCTCTAAATAAAACAAAAGCTGAATTAGCAACAAGTTTGAGTAGACAATACTGAATAAAGCAAAAGACCTAACTGAAAATCAAAAACTTTAAAAAAGGTAAATCCTACGTAAGTGTAGTTGCAATGATACAAGACGAGCTAAAATGTAGTGTGTAATCTGAAAATTATAAGCTCTATTCATATGGCATTCATATAAAGCTTTACATCTTTAAGCACAAATTGTCAGACAGGCTGCGGTATGGTTCTCCATACTATTCAAACAGCAAAGACAAAAGATCCCACCTTAAGAACAGCATGAATTTCTCACGTCCCATCAATTCCATCTGACGAAAGTAGCAATTATGTTATCTTATTATTTATTTACTATAAAGATATCATTCAAAATATCACAAATTTTTAAGGAAAATATTAGCATTCAAGAGTCCAGTTGGCAATCATAACATTCCTTAATTACCTATTCAACTTTCAAATTTTAATATCCAATGCACTCCCTAATTTCATTTTCCCTACATACCCATGTTGCTTATTTATTTTGTAATTTGAAGAGTTCAATGAAATTACAGATACTAGTTTTTGGGAAATGCTATTGCCAGCTCAAGTGCAAAAGCATTGGAGTACTGACTGGAACACTAGAATACAAGATTGTTTACCAAATTCATTCCTCAAACTTATCCCCCCCTCCTTTTTTCATTTCCCAAACAAAAGCAAAGGGAAGCCCTTATTCCAAAGGAAACCCATTCACACTTCATATAACAGAAAAACCGCCAACAGAGTTTGTTTTTAAGATAACAGAAAAGGAAGACCTATTCTAATATAGTTGAAGAGATTATTATATGTTAAACGAACACTAATCTTCTCATACTTGATAATGAAGCAGTAGGCCATAATTGGCTGGTCCCGCAAATTCCCAATTAACTATGTGCCTGCAGGAACCAAATTTTACAGTTAGTTGATATCAAAATTCCCAGTTAAAGCACTTTTACTTCTTACTCGCAGCCTCCAATTTTTTCCCCAAAAAACTCAGCTACTAAAGCCACAATACCCCAACTCCATAAACTAGAGGTCACTAGAGCACAAAATTATGTCTCAAAGAATCTAAAATTTAAGAGACACCATTGGATAGACACGACATGCTGAAATTATATTGTTATGATCTGAACAAAGTATCAAGCTTATTATCCAAGAACATCTTAATCCTAAACGTTCCAAAAAACTCACTTTTATATCTAAATTATCTATAACTATTTTTTCAATTAATTCTGCGTACTAATAATGCTGTTAAGTAACTACTATCATCAACATTTCACGCAGCAGAATCATCAAGCGACCAATTGTTACTAAAGTTTGTTGAATAATTTCAAAACACTCAAATTCGCCAATTAACCTCAAATGAGTACCTCAAATGAAAAACTAACAGTTACATCAGAAAAATACCAAAGCATAGATCCTAATCAAACAAACAAATAGACTATAGCTTTATGGTATTTACCATCTTAATGTTAATATTTCACCGAAAAAGCTTATTCAAAAGCTGGAAGAGAAACAAAATCCAGAGAAGAACTCAAGCCAAAAAGCTTAGCAAGGAAGCGACTCACAGTTTGCGAGTAATTTTGAAAAAGAAAGTATTAGAGGCCGGGAGAGGTGCAGCAGAGAGTACCCTGAGAAAGCGCTCGGCAGCTTCTGGAAGTTACGCTCAGGCATGACGTCATTCTCGCCGCCGCCACCGCACTGTGCAGCGGCAACATCGACTGCGCGCATCTCAGTTCCGGCGCAATCCTGCCACGTAACAACTGAACGATTATTTCAAGAGCTATTTTGAATTAGCGACAGAAATGAAAATGTTAGAGTGAAGTTTGAAGCGAAACCTGGTCAATAAGGATCTGCGAAGAGGAGAAGTAGAGGAAGCTGGTATGGAGGATGAAGAAGCGCGAATGTTGGATTTTATAGCCGATTTTATTGACGAAAATGATGTCCTTTGCGCGATTCTGCTGCACGCGGAAGCCATTGACGATGAGATCAGATCGTAGAAAAAAGATGAAGACAGCGTTTGCAAGGGTTTAGGGTTTAATTGCTTCGAAATGAAAAGGTATTGGGTGATTCCGGTCTGCTACTGTGGATTATTGGGCCTTTTGATGGGTTGGGTCTGGCCTCTTTCAGTTGGATCTACAATAGTTTTCCTATCTTTCTATTCTCTTTTCATTTTCTATCTACAAAATGTTTGTGATTCTCTTGATTATTTTGAGAAAAAAAGAATTAAAATCGTCATTTTTATTTTATTTTATATTTTTAACTATTTGGATGAAAGTATCAAAAGTATTGTCATTATTTTTATTATATTTTATATAGAACTTGAAAAACACAACTTAAACAAGTAAATAGAAAAGTTAAATTTTATATATTTTACAAATTTGAGAATGATTTGTTTAGGTTCAAATATAATATTATGATGAAATAAAAATATTTTAAGACTATAAAAATTCCTATAATTTTCTTTCAACATTCCAGACCCTATTTATAACTAAAATTTTACATACGTACGTACTGTGTGTGTGTGTGTGTGTGTATATATATATATATATATATATATATATATATATATATATATATATATATATATATATATATATATATATATATATATATAAGTTTAAAGCTTAAAGTGATTGAAAAATAAAAGAAATAAAAAGGAATAATGTACCAAATGACTACTAACAAAGTAATAGGTAGATGATTGGGTTAGGTGATTGAGCTACATAAATCAGACACCCTGCTGAATAGAGGTCAAAACCATATTTGTTGGGTCAAACTAATAACACCCTTACAACCTTATCTATAGTTTTTATATTCAATTTTATTGATTTTTACACAAATAATATTAATAATTAAAGGTGATATTGTATCATAATTTACATGGTTCATTAGTCATTACAAATATAACTTATAAAATTTAAATATATTTCTTTAGTATGAATTTTAATTATAGGATAGTTTATATATTAAAAAAATGTTATTCATTATAAGTTTAATCATATAAAAATAAATATTTATCATATACAATTTAGATTATAAAAATACTAGTTTCTATTTAGTTTCATATCAAACATAATTAAAATTGTCATTAAGTTTAACTCTAGTTCAATCTCTTCTATGATATGTCCTCTCCATTTACTAGAAAAATTTAATAGGAGAGAAATACATATGTGACATGTGAGTACCGATCTCATCTCTCTCCTACCATATTTTTTCAGTATAGTCCCTTACCTAATAAGCATCTACTTATTCGGTGATTGAAAGATTGGGTTGCACTAATTTATGGAGATATAGAGATGGCAAGTATTAAAATGTCTCAATATTCAAACAATGATTTATTTGCTCTTTAATCACTCAGTACTCAGAGAGTGATATATATAATAGAACTTGTTCAATGTATATCATTAATTGTTAAATTCCTTTAAATGGGTAAATCTACAATGAGACCTGAGGATAATAGGTTCGTTATGTTCTCCTTTGAGGTGCTACTTGGAAGTTGTGGAATGGACAAAAGGGAGTGGTGGAAGGGATGGGGTTGAGTAAAAACAACATTGAAAGTTCTTTTTGGGTGGATAAAAAATAACTCATAAAGAGTAATAAATTTCTAGAACCCCGAGTTCATGTAATCAACCTCTAGGCTCAAGATACTTTCCGGCCTGTGTATCATAGAGATCAAGATCAAGAGATTGACATACGGAAGTTACCAATCTAGCAAAGTTACTACTTTTTTGGCATGAAATCAATAATTTTTTATTTTCTAATCTGAGGCTATTTTCAGAACCATTTTTTAAAAAATGTTTTAAAGTTTTCAACCAATATTTTTTGCCTTTATTTTTCAACATATTCATGTGTTACTCTTGAAAAAAGTTGAAATATATTTATACAATAATTTTTTTTTTATGTATTTTTCTCCGTGACTATGAAATATAATAATGAATAATAGTTACTGTACAGTAGAATTTCTCAAAAAAAGTTTATAAGCTAACATAAATCACAAATTCATAAAATTAAGTCTCAAACCATGGGTGTGTAATCCCTTGATGCCTACTGTTGCCAGCATTACTTATTGGCATACTGCAATTCATTTTACATTATCTGATTTTTTAATTTTTGTTTTCTTTGAGGGATTCTAGCTATTTTATCCGTCTCTTCCTTTTGCTGTGAATTTGAACCATGCAGTTCAAAGGGATTGTTTTCTGAATTAGTTATTGAAATTTGAACGACAGACAGAGACATCATGTGTTTAGTCTTGAATTCGTGATATTATTATATCTACTATTCTTAAGCTAACACCATTACTGAGAACAACTACTACAAATTAAGGTCACTGTGTGTGAATGCTATAAATGATAGAATTCGTTGCACCCACCATCTTGACTTTATTATTTCCATCATGGAAACACAACTAGGCTCTGGACCCATCTGAATTTTCCCATAAATGACAAAACTGATGAAGATATACCTACTCTAATATATATATATATATATATATATATATATATATATATGTGTGTGTGTGTGTGTGTGATCAATTTTAATAAATTTTTTATCAATCAGGTCTTTTTCTCATTCACAAAATTCAAACTCGACACTTTATTTAAAAAATTTAAGTTCAATATTATTTGAACGTAACGTTAAAATTAGTATTCATATTCTTGTGATTATATATATATATATATATATATATATATATATCCACATTCATACATTTTGTTTTAGCCACAATTCGAACTATTATGCATAATATTGTAAAAGACTAACCCTTTTAACCCTGGTTGATCATATAATATATATATTTTATCATCAATTTTTTATAATTTTATAGCTATTGTCATCCAAACTATTTTATTTATAAATTTTTACATTTATGTATTTTTAAAATATGACAAACCAAAATTACAAAATTTAAAATAAGAAAAACAAATTAGGAATTAAAAGTCATGGAAAGACTAAAAATATTACCCTAAATTAATAAGTGTTACGATGACACATAGGTAATCTGAATTTGCTTTTCAAGAACTTTTGATCCCTGTTTCCGTCATAACTCATAATTAACTTAATTTCATTTTCTGTCACTTCCCTTTTCACTCTGACGCTATTATTTAATAAAACTAGTTTACGACTTTATTTCTCCTCTTTACTCATCACATCACATCTCTGCTAATAATAATCGAATCTAAGCTAAACTAGATCAATCTAAAGTAAATAAGAAATAAAATTAAAAAACAATAAAAAGATTTTCATTTTGGGAAAGGAAAGGAAGGGAACCTGAGAGAAAAGGTTTTTGCGGTGAAAGAGAGTGTGAATCTCCTCCTTGTCTCACAATCCCAATTCCAATCGTAATCCCAATCGCCATTGACAATTGGTGGTTCTTGCAAACCCTAATGAGGGTTGTAGATTGTGTGGATGAGGAATAGGGGTTGGTTTTGGTGAGGGAAATAGAAATGGGTGTGTTTGAGGGTCGGTGGTGGTTAGTGACGACGACCAACCTGGCTCCGTTGCACCCTAACGGAAAACACGTGTCTTGGTCGGTGGTGTGCGGTGTAATGCTATTTGGGCTGGGCCTCATTTCCCTCTTAACGGGCCACGTGGTCTCTCATCTCGAATGGTACTCTCACAGACACCGCTCTCTCTACTCCACACTGGTTCGTAACATAACCCTCTTCTTCATGTTAATGTTACCATTCCTAGGTGTTTAGTAATGCTATTAACACAAACCGTGTTTTTTTTTTTTTTTTTTTTGTAGGGTGGAAGTGATCTTGCTCCCATTGATATTTGGAAATCGCCATATTCTAAATACTACTATGGATGTAAAGAGAGGGGGCGTCATTTTGCTCGTGAGTGAATTGTTGTTGTTACTTTGTTTTTGTTAATGTTGTTGTTGTTACTTTGTTTTTGTTAATGTTGTTGTTGTTGTTGTTGTTGTCTCTTTTTGTGTGATCTGTAGTGCATGCCTTTTTATATGACGTGGTAGCTGCTGAGGGATGAATATTTATCACCTAATGGCATTTTTAGAAATTTTTAATTTGAGTGTGCTGTGACTGTGAGTTTCAATCTTGCTATGGGGTTAATTAATTAGTCTTTGTGTATTGTCAAATTTCTTTGCTCCTTTGGGTTATGTGATATGTCATGCATTTCAATAGGTTAATTTGAGGTTGTTGCAATTTTTCCATGAGGTTTGTGTGCTTGAGTCCTTTTCCTACTTCCTCACCATCAGAAGAAGAGAAAGAAATATTATTAATTTTGGGATATGATAGCAACATTAGGAAACCTAGAAGGCAGAAAAGAGTGTTTGCTGGGTTCTATGATCTTTCTTTCCAGTGATTATATGTTTTTGGTGTTATACGGTATCAGTAGAATTTACCTTGTGAATTCTTAGTGTACAAGTATTTTCTACTTCATTCTAAATTTTCTTTGAAGAAACCTTGGTGCTTTACTAGCGTTGAGTAGCTTCTTCTATTACCATAAATAAACAGGATTGTAGGTTGCAATGGTAAAAGTGTTTCTACTTTGACATGGTGATTTTATGCTCTTTGCATATGGTACAGTTTTATGGATATCAAATTCTTCCATATTACTTGTGGCAGCTGAATGGTTTACAAAACATTAGATGATTTGTGCTCTATTTTTTTAGGTGAAAGCAGTATTGCTCTTTTTTCTTGAATTTTTAGTGTCTTGCACACTGATTTCTCTTTAAGCTATATATGTGCTAAAAAGCTAGAGTGGTGCAACCTGGGTTATAAGATGTTTTCTATATCATGCTTTATGTGGTTGGTGAACAAGTTTGATGGTCCCATCTTATATTTTGTTTCGCTTCTAAACAAATGCATTCCTTGTGATTGAGCTGAACTATATAATTTTTCTACACGTCACTTTCTATCTTACTTTGGTAATTGGATAAATATAGCTGCTGTACGGGAGCGCAAGTCCAATGGCTACTTGCTTATTGCAACAAGTGGAGGACTTAACCAACAAAGAACTGGGGTAAGTAGGACATAAGTTTATGCATGGAAAATATTTTTCCATTTTGCTCTTCTATTAATTAAAATCATGAAAAAGATAAAACAGTTTTCTTCTAGCTCATTGATTCTGTTTCAGTTTGTTCAAGAGAATGTGAAGCTCATATTCTCTATGTAGCCAAGAATTGGGATGATAATTTCTCTCTCTTTTCCTCAATTAAGTTAATTAACAAGCTCTTCCTGTGGAAATGACAATCATATTCTTGCCCCCAGATAACAGATGCAGTTGTGGTTGCGAGAATTCTTAATGCTACACTAGTTTTACCTGAGTTGGATCATTTCTCTTTTTGGAAGGATGACAGGTTATCTTCATACATACATTCATTATTCTGATTAGGTTTAACAAAATCAACTTAATAGTTTTTCTGGAAATAACATTTTTGTTTGAATACAGTGACTTTGCCAACATTTTTGATGTGAATTGGTTCATTACTTATCTTGCAAAAGATATCACTATTGTTAAAAGAGTTCCTGATAAGATAATGCGGTCAATGGAGAAACCCCCTTATACCATGCGTGTCCCAAGGAAATCAGAACCTGAATATTATCTTGATCAAGTTTTGCCAATACTCTTGAGAAGACGGGTAATGCCACTTTTCATGATTGATACATGTTTGAAATTTCTTAAATTTTTCACTGGGAAATGTTTTGATTCAGTAAACAACTACCATAACGAAATGTTAGTTTGCTTAATGCCAGTTTATAATTCCCTTGTAACTTCGGCTGAGGTGGTTACTGACTTTTGGGATATTTTGCAGGTTCTGCAATTGACAAAATTTGACTACAGGCTTGCAAACAATCTTGATGATGAACTGCAAAAATTACGTTGCCGTGTCAATTATCATGCTTTGAGATTTACTAAACCCATACGAGAACTTGGCCAAAAACTTGTGATGAGAATGCGACAGATGGCAACCCGGTATATAGCAGTCCATTTGAGGTGTGCTCAAAGAACTTGATGTGTGAAATTCAAACTCAACAAATATCTAATGCAAAATGGTGTGGTCTGACATACAATCACTTAATTTTTGTAGATCTTAGAACTGGTTTTCTTTCCTTTGCTGTCTCACTCTCTCTCATCCTTTTAAATATTTTCAATCACATTGAACAATTTGAAAATGCCAAACCTCCAATGTAATTTAAAATAGCAATGCGGAAGGTTTGAACTATGCCATTGCCTCTATAAAATGTTAGGTTCTCATAATAATTCATAATGATTCATGGCAGGTTTGAGCCAGATATGCTAGCATTTTCAGGTTGTTATTTTGGTGGGGGTGAAAAAGAAAGACGTGAGCTTGGTGAAATCAGGAAAAGGTGGACAACATTGCCTGTAAGACTGCAATCCTCACTTCTGATGACAAAAATTTTATCATTCGATGACAAGTTGTGCTGAAGTCCCAAAGTAGCTAAAACTAGTTATTTCTTTGCTGATACTGATGAGCCATTTCCTTGTGGTAATACAGGATTTGAGCCCTGATGGAGAGCGAAAGCGTGGGAAATGTCCTCTTACTCCTCATGAAGTGGGTTTGATGCTGCGAGCACTTGGTTTTACTAATGACACATACCTCTATGCTGCATCAGGAGAAATATATGGTGGGGATGAGACCATGCAGCCTCTCAAAGATCTTTTCCCCAACATTTATACAAAGGAGATGCTTGCTCAAGAAGAGCTTAAACCTTTTCTTCGATTCTCTTCCAGGCTTGCTGCTATTGACTACATTGTATGTGATGAAAGTAATGTATTTGTCACCAACAATAATGGTAACATGGCCAAAATCCTTGCTGGTCGTAGGTAAGAATACATCATGTTATCCTTTTATCCTTCCTTCATGTTTCATATAGTATGAATGACATGTTTTTGTAATGTTTTGCTTTTACTATCAACTTGCTGATTTCCTTTTGTACGGGACAGGAGGTATATGGGTCACAAAAGAACCATCAGGCCAAATGCGAAGAAGCTCAGTGCACTATTCATGTCAAGGCATGAGATGGACTGGGATACATTTGCGAGTAAGGTTAAAGCGTGCCAAAGAGGATTCATGGGAGAGCCAGATGAGATGAGACCTGGACGAGGAGAGTTTCATGAATATCCAAGCACGTGTGTATGTGAGAAACCATTTATAGATGATCTGAGCCAAGATGGACTCCGTCCCCCTAAACTTGCTGCCAACAACGTGACCTTCAAGCAGACTCTGATGAATTGAGGAAATGAAGAATGTGTTGTACTACCAAAGCGCAGTGGGAGAATGGCCAGCGTGTGATAAAGATGAGTTACACTGGATCAGTGTGTCGTTAATTGGAGGAAGAAATGAAACATTTGTTACTGGCAAGAAATGCTCTGCGGCAATGCCTCCATTTTAACGTCAGATTTGGCAACATCAAAGTTAGTGGTAATTTGCGCGGCCATGATGAAAATCCTCCTCATCCACATTGTGAATGGCTTAATCCAGATCCATGTATAGGGTAAAACGTAAGAGACATCAAAGCATTAGCAAATGTTGATAACAGATATGTTTGGATTAGGATCAGTTGATCTCTTCTATAGGTAATTCGATTTTGCTGACAAATTTGTTCGTTCTTCCCTCTTCCGTGATCTAACCTTTTCTTCTTCACTTGGTAGATTGCCTGATTATTCAATTTCTTCCGTTTTCCATGATCTATCCTTTCCTTCTCCATTTAATAGATTGCCTGATTATTCAATCCCCGCACATGGCCTCCTATTGAAAAAGTTCTTGCAAATCATTCTTTGGTAAATATATATAATGGATGTTGTTGACGTATAGATTCATGTATATAATGCATGATTCATCAACCACACGAAAAGCTGACCATTGACCCATTTTAAATTAAACATCACTTTGACGCTATGAATATCAATAATGAAAAGTTGGTTTTAAATGATTACTGACACTGCTGTTACTATTTTTTAACTATTACTAGCACTACAAAATTTGTCAACCTAAAACTAGCTGCAAAAGAAGTGTGGCAAACGATTAAATGGAAGTGAAACGAGAGATGAGTACCAGTCGATATCCAACTAAGAGGAACATGACGTTACCATTCGATCATATCACAAACTTTTCTATAAACATGTCAACATGGATAAATTCCATATACAACCTACAGGTTTAAATTAAATCATTTTGTAAGCAGGATGAAATCAATATTAACATCTACTGGACTAGTCTGCCTAAGCCGCCGACGGAAACAAGAATTTGCATTCCTATGTTTCCCTATTATAAAATATAAATATACACATCTATGCCGAGTGTGTTGGTCTTTCAACTGAACCGCACATTGCAACTTCTCGTTTAACCTTGGTTATTACCTGTTGGAGTCAAAAAGTTGAGATGTAAATATAAATTCACAGGGTTTTTACTGTAAACGCAAGCCAATCACTTGAGGAATTATATATACACAGATTCTCACCCCTTGAAGTATTCCGATTCTGGTTCTTGTGACCCTTTTCATGTGAAGCAGAGGGAACCTTTGAGATAATTAAAGAGCTCTGCAATCCTTCTAATAGCTGCCAACCCAAAAACAACCTCATCAGATATACTCGAGACACACAAAAAAATCAGCACAAAACAATCGATTTCAGTTATTGGCAGGCATGTACTTACTCTCGATGTTGGCTGGATCCTGCGATTGGACCTACGAGGCTCAGTGATTTCAGATGTTGATTTCACTTCATTTTCATTCAAAGCTTTTTCCTCATCAATCCTACCCAACCTTCCACCAGCACCAGCAGGCGCAAGTTTTCCTTTACTGGCCCTAGATGTTGATGTCTTTCTAGTGGGATGAGAATCAGTTGAAGACGCAAGTGATGAATACAAGATTGGTCCGGCCCCAGGTCCAGTGTTTCCAGAATAGGATGCTCTTTCCACCTGATTTTTACTCTGAGATGCATTCCTGAAATGACTTGAAGAATCCTTGACCCTTTCTGCACGACTAGTCCGATCATTCGTATGAGAGCTTGATAAAGGGTTGTCTTTTGATGGGTTCACTCTACCCGAAACATTCTGTGGCTTTTCAGACCTAAAGGGGAGCCTCGACTCAGCTCCTAGCTTCTCCTTGGTATCATTTTTGGAACTATTTTTCCACCCACGTGCTCCAGTACCATAAGGTATCAAGAAATTCGCAAGCTTAACTGAATCATTTACATCGCTGGTCTTACATGTCCCATCTGCATCGTAATGCTTGCTTACATCCATAAATTTCCTTTTCTTCCCAGGTTTAGGAACACCAAAAATCACTCTTGATCCTTCTTTTTGAAGACCAGTCCTCACCATTCTGTGTGCATCAGATTTATTTTCGTTCTTACTGTTCTTACCAATATTGAACACTTTATCATTTTCAGTCAAGTCAAGTAACTTCAACTTGCCAGGATTTGCTGACTCCACAACATCTGTACCTTTAGGAATCTTCTCTTTCCCTTTTACCTCTACTGCAGGACTACCTAGCTTGGGTCGTTTTTCATGTGGTGTATCACCCTGCATCAAAGACATGCAACTCATTACAGGCATGCATAAAGTTAAAATATCATCTTATGACCCAAAAAAATGGAAGTTAAAATCAGAAGAGATTGGAAACAAAGTACCTCATGGATAGAACTGTCATTTGCTCCAACCTTGGGAGACTCAATCCATTTCCCATCCTTCCAAATATGGGATGGACGTAGATGCCAAGCTCTGATGACTGATGTTTCTCCACTAACTGCAGTAAGCCAATTATATTGTGTGTTTCCAAGAGATTGGCTCTATACAATTGTAAGCACAATACAAATTGATGTTTAATCAAATAATGTACCTGGGAAGTGAACAGTTAATGCTTTATCCTTCCTGTTCTTATCTGTAATGACTCCTTCCTGCCAGCTGATAACAAAAACAATCAAATGTAAGATAACTTCCAAAAAAAAATAAAATATAGGCGTAATGCCTAGAACTATCGCTTTTTGCTTGGATAAACTGAGGTGATAAGTTGATTTGAACATATTGGAGAAACTACATTTTATATTCTTCTCCTTAAATGTTTATGAAGAAGTTTATCCAAACATGGCCAATGCAGGAAATACAAATTAAAAGTGCTGCAGTTTTATGAAAAAAAATAAATAAAAAGTAAAGACATTGATGCTTCAGAGCCAAACACCCACTCTGACATTTCTTTAAGACAAGCTAATATCAGGACGAGTTGAATCTGTAAGTGTATACTTTTCTCCCGACGGAAGCAAATGTGCATATAAAGATGCTATTTAATGGTATTATCAGAAAAAATCCCTCAAAATGCAAACTGTGATCAAAGACTATAACCAAGAATGATTATTCCTTCGCTTTAAGCATAATGAATCCTATCAGCACAATAAAATACATTCCCTTTTGCAAATTTCTTTATTGCATCTGAAGTTCTGAACTATAATTAATGAAGCCATAGAAGTTTTCCCATATCAACAATCAAAAAACATTCAATATTGAATACACTCGATGGTCAACACAATTATTTTAAAAAGAATCTGGTTACTTCATTAATAACGAAAGTTGGAACTAAGTCACCTCCCCTGTATCTGTGGATTAGTGACAAACAAATAAAACCATAAATAAATGCATTAGAACGTGTCACAGAAAATACATATTGAAACATGTAATATATTATATAAACTATGTTATAAACATCAGTTTCTATCCCATAATCATCACTTGAAAACTGTAGATAACTGTACCTTTCTTGTATCCATGCATCAACCCTATCCCCAACAGACCAAGTATAATCTACCATAGCTGCTCTTTGTCTCTTCCTTGTTCCTTCATTTGGCAAACCAGTAACAGGACGAGCAGTTCGTATTCGGGGAGGTTTGTCTTCTTCACCTTCAAGTGAAACCCATTCCTTCAAAGGCCTTGCACCTGGAAAACAACCATTTTTCTTATTTAATTTTCCAAGCCTAAATTGAGGATCTAAGTATTAAACCTATGACAAACACCTTCAGAAAATATCAGTTGCAGAGTTATATGATCCAACCTAATAGGTTTTTTTTCCAATGTTAAATTCTAGAAGTCCTTAACATAATCAGCCAGTGGTCAGTCCTAGACCACTGGCTCACGCAAATAGTAAAAAAAATTGACAAAAAAATTTATGTAGTTTGTCTCACGTCAAGTAATTGAGATGTTTTATCCTAAAAGGCTTGACCAACCTTCATCTACAAGCACAGCGTAGCATACACAAGCTTTACCATCCTTCAAACTTGATACATTGGCTTGGTACCATGCTGCTTTAAATCCTTCTCCATCTTTGAAAACCTGATACATAAGATTGCTTCAGAGAGCCAGGAAAAGATATAATTTAAAGCTGCTCCAAAATCGAAAGAATGCATCTAAATTTTAATTTAAACTTATGACTTGATCAGCACCAGAAATTTTATCATCCCAATTCACAATGAAAGCAAATGGTATTAATCTGGCTACTCTAAACAAAACAACTAAAAAAAAAGCAAATAACTCATGATAACAACCTCTACATGTGACCCCTCCTTGATGTTGTTTTCCTCCAGATTTTCAGGTCCATTACCAGTTATTTCAGTCTCAGATTCAGGAAGCACATCAATAGGTTTGACTAAATCAGAAACCTTGCAACCCTTTGGTCCTTTCAAACTCTTTCCATTGATGTTAATAATAGGAGAAATGCCATCAATGCTTCTCACATGATCCTGAGATATCTCATTACGCACTGTATGAAAAGGTGACTTCTCACTTGCAGCAGTCTTCTTCCCTACTTCATCATATGAAATATCTCTGTTACATATATGAGAAGTTTCTGGTCTGTCTCCAACATTGTCAACATTCACCAGTCCACTGGTCATGTCTCTCAGCAATCCAGCTCGCTTAGAGGACTCTCGGGCAGCATTCCAACAACCCCCTGGACCAGCTTCTACTAAGTCATTTAATGCCAAAGGATCACCCATAGTTACAATCTTTCCAGCCTGGGATACAGCTTCTGCTGCCAGCTCAGCAGCCTTCACAATAGCATCCATATTTTCAGCTTGTTTTCTGGAAGCTGAAGCAGCTTCCATTCTCCTCCTTGAAGCCTCCTTTGCAACACCAATAATAGAACTAGAGCTAGAGGTTCCAATAGCACCTTTCAGGATGGAGGCAGGGGTTGCTTTGCCCATGTTACTCATACCCTCTAAACATGAAATTTGGGAAGAACTCTCATAACCAGATGAGACTAATGCTTCATTAGCCATCAATTTTGCATGCAATGCAGCATTTGATGCAACATTGGCAGCAGCAGCAGCTGCCTTTGCAACAGCAGCAGCAGCTGCAACTGCTACTGCTGCAGAAGCTAGTTTGGCTTCAATATCTGACACCAATCCAGAATTTTTTTGCTTATCCAACTGTTTCCATATCTCCAGGCTATGACTCACAGCAGCAGCAGAAAGAGCAGAAGCTTCCTCTGCATTCAACCTAGCCTCCTTAATTTTCACAAGAGACTCGTCTGACAGAATCCTCTTCTCAACATTCCAGTCACTTTTGAGGTGGTCAGCAACAGATGGATAAGATACAGACACAACAGATTTTTCAACAGTAGTTATGGGAAGACTCCCAACAGGGGTTGCAGTGGGAACAGCAGTAGGCATGTGACTGCTTACAACAGCAGCCGGTACCAGTTGAGACTGCAAATGCATGGCCTTTGGGCCAAGATCCTCAGACACTTTTACTTTTTTTCTTTTTTTGGGCTTTGGATCTGAAGAATGCTGAGCATTCAATACTGTCACATTGCTTGTATCAAGCAGCGGGGTAGTTGCTATAAATACACTTTGTAAGCCTGCACTAGAAGCAGGAAGACCAGGAGGAACATTTTTTAAGCTAGAGGAAGGTTGTACAGAAGATCCTTTGACTGAACTGAACTGAATTGTATCTGTGGGAGGTGATGCAGAAAGATGGGAACTGTTGTTATCAGGGGCAGGAGTAGGAGTCCATGCTCCTCCAAGGGGGGCTTGGGATAACCAAGATGTGTTATGTCCAATAAAGTTTCTGAGAGGTGGGGTTTGATAAGGATGCATAGAAGTAAGTGCCTGTGAATAATCCACAACAGAACCTCTCACAAGGGCACTAGATTGAAGGGAATCACATGAAGGGGTTGGTAGACTCCAAAGGGGAGATGAAATGGATATTAATGGGTTGGTAACTGTTGGAGTAACCTTGCTGCCGGTTAGGCCAAGAGGTGAAGAGATACCTTTACCTTGAATTTGCTTACCTGTCACATCAGTGGTTCTAGGACCTGCAGATCTCAATTCTCCATAGTTACAATCAAATTACAGAGAAAAGAAAAATAACAATAAAATTACTATTTTTTTATATGTATTACCAGTTCGTGATTGCAGAGGCGTTTCTGGGTTAACAGGATGGGATTTTTTACCATGCTGCCTTTCTATGAAGGAAGACCAGACATTCTGCCACATGCTCCTTCCACCATCTAAAGACACAATGGAACTCAATACTTTGTTACAAACAATAGAAAAGAACATGAGAAGGGAGCATGATTTAAAACAAATACCTGGGCCCCCAAAAGCTGATATCATATACGCCTCATCAGGTACTGTGCCTTGACTGCAGTAACATCAATCAATAAAAGAAATAATTGGTATCATTGATTATCATACTGGAGAGCACTAAACATACCAAGCTGACAAACAGATTACTATCTTATGAAGATACACTAGTTCCTTGCTTGAAGAAAATATATTGATTGAACAAGCATCAATTAAATCTGAAATCCTTATGGTAGAATTGGATTCCCAATTTTTATTTAACCATGGGGGATTAGGAGTCAGGTAAGGAACAAATGGTGGGAAATACATGAAAAACATAATTCATAGGCACATGTGCACATCGCACCCATGCCGCATCCATAACAAAAAAAATAAATATAAATAACACTTGAACTCACATCAAAGCCCCATAGACAAAGATCTGTGCACGCAATTGTACTTGCTGAATATCCATGAAAGGCTGTTGAAACAGAATAGGTGGAGAACCCGAAGAGTTCAAATCTGGAAGGATAGATGACGAAGCATTCAAGATAGCAAATGGCTTTGTACTGATGGGATCAATGTGCCCATACTGCTGCACCTCATTCGATTGCATCACCTGGAAACCAGGTGATGGGCTCAACGACACACCAGTTGATCTCTCCCCTTTCCGTGACTGTCTTCCTGGAGTCTTTCCTTTATTTCCTTTTCTAGAAGATTCCTTTCCATCTGTCTTAGACACTCGCCTAGTTTTGCGTTCAGGTGTACCTTGATTAACACTATGTGCTATAACACCGTCAGATATTTGTGGACTTTCAAGGGAGATATTTTCTGCTACTTTGAGTTTGGGAGTACCTAATGCAGAAGTCACTGGAGATTCCTTTACAACCTTCAATAATAAGAATAGGAGAAAAAAGAATAAAATTAGTGCATTGGGGATAACTTCAGAATGAAAATGCAGAATATATCTTGCAATGAATCTTTCAAGTCCCCCTCTTCAAGAGGAAACTAATCATAATACAGAGAATAGCAGTCAATTAACAGTGTCTTTAGAATTTGATTATGAACTGCAACAAGGATTACCTTTGAAGCTTTATTGGCTGCAGTGCCAGAAACTCTCTGCCTCTTGCCAGACTTTGTTCCCTTTGTTGTCTTTTCTGAAACATCTTTTTTGGATAAATTTGCAACAGGATTTACCTCAGGGACTAAGCTTCCCTTATCTTTAGATACATCATTCCCCTTAAGATTGTGTTCAGTAGACGTGCTCAATGCATCCTTATTTATACACCCAGAAACTGGAGGGTTCAAATGAGCAGATGTCTTAACATGATTAAGATCCTTTTCAGTTTCCGGAGGATGGCTTCCTAATATAACAGAGGCATCACAAGCATTATTAGTATGATGATTGCAAGGACCATTTTTAGTTCCATGCAAACTCAGTGCACAAAACAGGTAAAGAAGATTTTGAACCTTCATTTGCAAGTAAATCATTACCTACAAGATTAATCAATCTTCTAATAAACATTTTAATAAATGTTAAACAGAAGGTGATGCATGTTATCATTTCTCAAAGACACTAGACTATAAGGTACCCCACAGTTTAAAATTAGTTTGACAACTAAGGAACCACGAAGTTGCTATTTTAGAATAAAATAGTCAAGGGCTTCTCAACAAAAGAACACATGAACATTTCTTATTATGTACATTGTGCAACAGTAAAAACTGCGGAATAATGAGATCCTCATGACATTATATTTCATGAATGGATCCATAATACAAAAATGCTTTGCTTGAAGTTACATAATGTAAACAACAGTCGTTAAAAATAAGAACATGAGCACAGATTTACTACAATCATTCAATTAGAGGAAAGTAGAGTAATTTGCACAATTGGTGTCATATGTTTTTCCAATGTTCTAGAAAGGACACATAATTTTCATACAGCTAAAATACAGAATTTGAAAGGAATCACAAAAAATAGACAAGACTAAATTAAAGAATACCTGATATTTTTGAGGATGACTTGTCGTGGTGCTCTTGTATTTCTTCCTTGTCATCCTCAGTAGAAGAAACTGCAACTTTATCTCCCTGTTTCTCTATTGATTCACACAGAACTATAGCAACACCAACCTCTTCTGTGCATTCCTGATCAACCTTATCACTTGGTATTTGCTGAGGTTCACCCATCTTTCCAAAAGCAGTAGTCACACCACTGCTTACAGTCTCACACAACAGATGGCTTGATGTATCAGAAAAGTCTTGATTTTCAGTTCCAGTAACAGGACAAGGAGCAGCTTTCTGTTCAGAAGACACAACAGGAAGAGCTGTGCTTGCTTCATTGGCTATTTTGGCTTCAGAGCTTGCCTCATTGGCTATTTTAGCTTCAAAGATTGCTTCATTGGCTATTTTAGCTTCAGAGCTTGTTTCATTGGCTATTATAGCTTCTGAGCTTGCTGCATTGACTATTTTAGCTTCAGAGCTTGATCCATTGGCTATTTTAGCTTCCAAGCTTGCTTCATTAGTGAATTTAGCTTCAGAAATTGCTTCCTTTGCTATTTTAGCATCAGAGCTTACTCCACTGGCTATTTTTGCTTCAGAGCTTGCTTCACCGGCCATTTTAGCTTCGGAGCTTGCTTTATTGGCAATGTTAGCCTCAGAGCTTGCTATATGGTCTATTTTAGTTTCAGAGTTTTCCTTCTCATCAATAGAAGCAGACCCAACAAGTTTCGCTCCTTGAACTTCATAGTGATTTGTAACTTCATTTGTGGACACAATTCTGCAAGCAGTTGCAACCTCCACTATATCACAGGATGTTAAAGTGATATTTTCTGATACATTTTGCAAAGCTGAAAAATAAGATGAAAAGAAATGATGTAATTAAACCTTATAAGAACTTAGGTTCCATCCTTATGTTAAATCAACTTTAATTTCATAGGTAACTAGTATACCTGAATTAGTCACAGGCTCGACGTCAACTGATACAGTGGAAGTTGTCAACTTAGTTTCCATGCTTCTTGCACTAAGAGATGATGAGCTAACTCCTGTATCAACAAGATGAGATTGGCCAACATCACAACAATGCATTAGGCTGGAACCAAAAGCGGCCTTTTTCTTCTCTTGCTCAATGACAGAGACATCTTGACAAAAGTTTTCATGGTCACCTTGCTTATCAGGTTCATCGTTTTCACATGCGCGAGTTGCCTGACCCAAGATACATGATTCTGTAAAACCCACTGCACCTGAACTAGGAAACCCTCCTGCTTTGCTATCATTATTTCCTTTACTAACGGTAGAAGCATTACTATCTCCCACAGCAAACATAGATTCCTCTGACTTACTTGATAAAACCTGTGTATCCATCTGGTTACCAATGTTCAATAACTCCTTTTCCTTAGAAACACTGCTTTCACTACATGTCTTCTCGACAGTACCTACATTTTGCTGAAAACTAGGGCATGTACTACACTCAGATTTGCTGACCCTAACTGTATGCCCCTCAGAACTAGAATCATCTTTGATTGCAACCATTGGTGAGTCACTTGCATTTAGTGCAGATTGATTATCCACAATTGTATCTTCCTTTGCATTGTCCCGAGATAAATCTCCGAAACATGCATCTTCATTACATCTTTCTGTGATCTGCAAGTCAGAAATACCATCAGGTACCATGCTCAAGGAGCCCTCTAAACCACTTCCAGAAGTCTCTAGGCTTTCAACTACATTGTTAGTTTCCAATGCTTCCATAGGAATTGAACCATGCCGTTTGTCAGAATGATGCGCTTCACCCCCAACTGCACTTACATCCAAGGTTCGAGAGTCAATATCAGAATCTTTGTTGATCACAGAAGAACCCAAATCTTGCTCGTTAGTTTGTATTTGTAAAGAACTTTGCTCCTTGTCATCCATACCAACTACATGACTTTGCACATTTTGAATGTCCAGGACATCACAAGTAGAAGAGATATTTTGTACAGAAGTTGAAATAATACTAGTCTTAACCCCTGAGGCAGTTGAGTCCTCTTGAGTTCTTTCTTCAAGAGAATCATCAACAACAGTCTCAACTTTTCCTTGATTTGTAACACTTCTTTTGCTATCAGTAAAGAGAATCTCCCTAGCCACAGGCAAACCAACATTTCCAAGCATATCATGTGATTGAAGATTACTTAAACTTCCATCAATGGATAGTTTACCTTGGGAAACTCCAGCCGGAGACTGCTCACTTTCCACATCCTTTATTCCAGCCAAGTTTTCATGGATACAACCTGTTGCCTGTAAATTAGTAACATTATCTTTAAATTCATTTCTACTGTCAGGTTTTGGATCCGACTCCATTTGCTTAGCTAAGCATGTCAGTTCATCACAGGCATCAGATTCCTGAATAACAGTTTCTCTAGGGATAAATTCCTCCTGTCCAACAGATTTTAATAGCATTTCAACAGATTCTGAGGAAGTGGCCTCAGACCAAACATTATTATGCCTAGATATAGAGCAAGATTCAGCAGCAGTTGAACTGAACTCTATGCCACTACTCCCACGGGAGTATGCATCAATCCACTGGTTATCTTCGTTACTTTCAATGCCAAGGAAAACTTCAGTTTCGACCAAACTGTCAAATCTTAAATGCCCCTGAAGGCTTTCATCAAAATCAAACTTGGGGAGAGCATATGGCCTTAATACTGGAGGAAATTTTGTGCTTCCTTCACCAGGTACATGGGGATTCTGGCTTTGAAAATCATTGTCATCACAATCCATGGATGTATCCCTAAAACAAATGAGCATAAAGAATAAGAGAAATAAGTCAAACAACTAGAAACCATGCTTAAATTTGAGATATAAATACTCAAACTGAAAAGAATGCACATACAGACAAATTCACAAGCAGATATACATGCTTAAGATCCACAACACTGACAAACATCTGTTTAAAACATGGATTAAACAATGCTATGAGGTTTTTTAAAACATGCAAGATTAATGATGTTAATTTTAATAATTATAATACTACGTACCATAAACAAATATTTAATATTCAATTTTCAAAGTTCAAGGTAAATATATGTGTGTGGACACACGCCCACGCACGCACACACACATCCACCCACACCTGTGCACGCACACAGCAGTAACATGTCTTGAAAACCTAACCAACTAGGGGAAAAATAGTTACTACTAATAAGGACATCAATGCTAAATGCAAAAAAAGAACAGTGTCATCGGCATTTCTAATATCAAAAATAAAAAATTATTAGGAAAGTTCAAATTTGAGCATGAGAAACTCAAATGCGCATAAGATATGCGTAAAAAAAAAAAAAAAAAAAAAAAAAGAGGAAGAATGCTTCCTCAAGAATCTTCTATTAAAACAGAGCAGAACAGCCAGATTGGCACAGGAGTAAATTTGGTTTCGGCTGGATGTACAGTGGGATCTATCTAGAGCCTAAAGAGTCCTTCATCCAACCAGAACTATTCCAGATACCTCAATAGTAACTCCTTATTGTTCACCACCCATGCCTCTGAAGTCCCAAATTGAGGCGCACCCCACCATTAAATTAAAACATCCTGTCATAACTCACAAGCACCTGGGAGCTGGAAAAATGCCACTCACCTTGCCCCACTCCAAACGAAGCAGGTAACATATAATCTCAATTTACTCAAAGTAGAAACAATTTGATCATTAAACATTAGGCAAAACATAATTTAAAACAAGTTAATTTAAGAATTACCTAAAATATCTGAAATAATGAAAAATCAAAGATCATATAAAATATAACTTGTCCACTGTGGATTAATATTTATTTATGAATCTATCCAATCTACAACTAATACACTTCAAAAGCCACCAGAGATTGGGAGTAGGTAAGCAGTGGCAAACAGCTTAATGTCTCAGGTTTAGAGACTGTCTAGTGATCCGGGAATGTTGTTTTAAAAATATTATGTGGCATAAAAGGTATACGTGATAAACATAACACAAATCAAACATAACAAATCATTTGTGTGTCCATGTGGTTACTGCACATTCAATACACAGATAGGTAAACACAATCATCATGCACTGAGAAAATTTCTTATCCATAATTCATAATGCTGTAGCAACAACACTAAGATTAGCTTCTTTTCACCAACATATTTAAGTAAAACAGCACTGTCATACATTGCGAAAGAGTGAAATCGCTCACAATCTCATGTTTTTATCAACCAAAGAATAATAAATAAAAGCAAATTAAAAAAAAAAAAAAGTAACCATTTGATTTGGAGCTATTTCAAAAATTGTTACATAACCAATATCATCCTTCTTATTGAAAAAACACCAGTGTTAAGAATGATGCAAAATGTCCACTTTGCCAGTGGCATGATCAGTTTATACTCTCACAGCACAAACCTTGTCCATGAACTGAGCAACAGTACTGCTTAAAAACATTCCAAAATCATTTTCAGAGATTGATCAACTCGTTTGTTTGATTAAAATCAGTCACATAACAACTATTCTCAGCATAATTAATTAGCAGACCAATCAAAAGTTAAAAAGAAAAAGAAAACAAAGACAAAGATATATCTTTGTAAGGGGAAAATTGCGGCTAACAAACAAGTAAAGCAGGCCTAATCAGAACAACAACAAAAAAAAAAAAAAAAAAAACCCTATATCACTAAAAAAAAAGTTGGACATGAACAGTACCAGAAGAAGAAAGACTAAAGATGCTACCTCCCTCCATTCGGCGAGGAAATCCAGCCTCTCTGATCTCACCTATTCCTCAATTGTACAATCATCTACTGCATCAATCAATCCTTCACGCTTTCTCAGTGTAACTTCAATCAACTAAACAAACTTCAAAACGAAAATTCGTAAGAACACCGACAAGGTCCTCGAAACCTCGCCGGAATACAGAGACTCACCGGAGAGTTCGAGGTCCGCCGGATCAAATTAGGGTTCCGGCGATGAAAGAGAAAGACAGAAAGATAGAGAGAGTAGCGAGAGAAAAAAGTAGAAACGACACTAACACCCGAAGTGTGTGACACTTTCCCACAAGATTTTTTATTTTTTGTTTTTTTTTTTTTTTTTTTCTTCTTTTCCTTTCTTATACTATTATTCTTACCTAAGCATTAAATTTTATACAAGAAAAGTAGTATTTGCTGTGAACGTGTCATTCTCTGCTATCTATTTTCACTTCCATTTAAGTTTTTTATTTTAGATTAATTTATATAACACAAAGTATATATACTAATAAAAAATATTTGAAAGAGAATATAAAATTAGTAATGGGCATGTTACAGTCCAACAGTCTTTTATTTTATTTTATTTAATTATAAATGTTAACTCGTGTGACTCTCTACAAATATTAGTTAAAAATAAAAATGCAAAGTTCTATTTACAATTTTACATTTCTAAAACATCATTTTCAATAACAAAGTTTTTCTCTTCAATTCCCTAATCCAACCCATAGGAATTCACCAAAAAAATCTACACAAAACAAAACAAAATTTCAATACATAGGAAATACTCAAAACAGGTGGCGGAATTGGAAAGGTAGATAGTAGTAAATAGTTGAGAAAATCCACATCTAATATTATTATTATTCAGTATTTTAGATATTATCTAATTGGATAAAATTTTAAAATAAAAATATTTAGTATTTTTTGTTATTATTTAATAATATGATAATGACGTTTCAATTCAACCATAAAAAAAATGTGTCCAACATATCTCTCTTGGTTTAATAAAAAAAATCAAATAAACTTTTATTTCTTGTAAGAGAGGAAATAATAAATCAAGTTATATTTGTCACTTTCTGGTAATAAATTAAGATAGAGAGAAAATTTTAAGCAATATTAAACTGCTTCAAAACTTGTTGGTTATGACAAATCACTACAAAAAGTTATTTTTTTGGTATAAGAATTAAAATTTACAATAAAAACAAGAGACTGAAAAAATAGTTTAAAAATCTTAAAAAAATATTTCCTCTTTTTTCTTGGATTCAAATTTCATTCAATTTTTCTTTTCTTGTTTTCTTTTTCATTCTCGTTCCAATTTAATAAACCAGAGTAATTGACTAGGTGGAAGATAGATAAAAATAAGTGAGAGATAAAATTAAATTCAAAATTCATAATAAATAAATAAATAAATTTAATAAATGATAAATTAAGTAAATAAAAGAAGATTAATGTACAGTCAGATTTTTTAATTATTATGTTATTGGTGTGAAAAACTACATGCTTTGTTTATAACTATTTTTTGTCAAAGAAATTTAATTAGTCAATTTTAGTGAGATCATTCTTTTAATCCATTCTAGTTTGAAAATGAGACACTGATTAAAAAGTTCAAACATAGTCTCCTAATGTCATATGCGTTGAGAGATATCAGAATCAATATTGCAAACATCAAATTATTTAAGATGAGACAGGTAATGGATAATTGCTTATATTAGTTGGTAACTTCATCACCCATAATCAACAACCAACTCTATTAAAATACTTAGTGCTATATATAATCAACTCAACAATTCAATTTTATTCATGAAGTTAACCTTCCAGAAATGAAATCGACTCGTAAAAAGATTGGCCTAAACCCTCACAGACCAACATTTACATGGCAATATAGAATTATTTTAATGTTAAATTTTAACATAATGAAATCAAGCTTAACTATTATGTTTTGTTAGAGCTGGTGAGCCAAATGTTTTATTCAACTGAAAAGGCTTGTAGTGAGACTAATATGGTTGAAAATTAAAGTTTTGGTGATAGGCTTGAGATTGTAGGGGCATCACTAATCCTGATAGGGTGGAAGTGTGGAACCCCGTTTTTGGGCTAAGGTTTTATGGCAGACGTAAAGTGAAGTAGGTAGATTGAGAGATGATTTATGGTGTACTAGTTTCTTGAATAGTTGAATTCATCTAATCCACACGGACACCGCACTGAATCATCTTGCCCCAACAATTTTTTTTTTTTTTTTTTTAAGTTCTAATTTCTTAGCCTCCGACCACCAGTTTTTCAATAGGAAAGTCAATTTACCTCGATTATTTTTTTTCACTAATAATCTCACCGTAAGATAGATCAATTAAGTTAATTTGTGACTTATTGAAATTCATTAAAAATTTAAAAATATATTAAAAATCAATTATTTTTTAAAATGTTTATAAATTAATTTTAATAATTAATTTTAAAATTAATAAACTCCACATAAACTAAATTAAATTTAAAATTAAATATAATCTTAATAATTAAGTGAATAATTAATTATTAACTTTAGTAGAGTTATTAAAATGGATAATTTATCTTAACCCGCCATAATTTATAAAATAGGTGAGTCAACTCAACATCACACATTTTGTATATGAGTTAATCCACAATCTAATAAATTTAATTAAAAAAATTATTACAAATTTTAATTAATTTATAAATTTTTTTTAATTAATTAGTCATTATAATTAGTTTTAAAATTAATAAACTTCATTCCTAGTTATATAAAAATCTTGATTTAGAATTACGGATCCTAAATTAGAATTATTGTATAGATAAGAAACTTATAGTTATATAAAAATCTTGATTTAAAATTATGGGTCATAAATTAGAATTCTTGTATAGATGGAAACTTAGGCCAACTCGATCTACTAAGTGAAAATAAGTCAAGTCAATTTTTTATATTTATTATAAACTATTATTTTTTTTTATCCTAACTTGGGGCAAACTTGTGGTAGCTCATGTTAATCCACGAGTTATGACCTGTTTTTGATAATTCTAAAATTTAAGTTACAATCAAAATTAATTTTAACACTAGATTTTGATAATTACAATATTAAGATAAAAATTTAAATTTGTAAGATAAATAAGTCTTGTAAAATATAAACACACAATAAAGGAGATTGAATTGTGTTAATTAATAAAATCTTTTTTAGAGGATGCGTTTTGTGTCTATTAATTAAAACAAAGACAGACGCAGGAAGATTTTCTTGTAAGAAAATTGATTTTAATAAAGAGCTTGTATTTCAACAAGTCTTTTTCCTTTGGCAATCTCTTCTTCAATAGCTTTGCGTTTAGTATTAACTTCTTGATTTTCTGATTCTTCTTTCTGCTTTTTAGCGATTTTTGCTTCTTCTTCCCTTTTAGAAGACTTTTCATTATCTATGTCTATTGTTTGGATAACGTCTGCTTCTTTACTTAATTCAACAAACTCTGTTTCATCAATTTTCCTCTTTGTCGAGCGAGTGCGTCTCCGTACAAGAGGTTGTTCTGGTAAGAAGTCACTTAAAGTTTCATGAATTTGAATGGGGGTTTGAATTTGAGAATGTGTTTTGGCTTTTGTTTGAGTTTGTGATTTTGTTTGGGCTTGTGTTTGAGGTTGTCTTAGAAGTTTTTGAATGGTGATTTCATGACGTTAGGCAGGTGGTTTTGATAGTGAGGAAATTTGTTTAGGTAGATGAGTTTCTGATGGTTTTTGTACATTCTTAGGAATTTCATCCTTTTTGATGGATTTGTAATCAAGACGTATTTTGCTGAAAGTACTTTGCTTTATTTCTTGACCCAAAGTGCCATTCTACACCTTTAGCTTCAAATCCATGATTGATAGCAATTTTGGCGAAAATGCTAGGATATGGAATGTAAGGTTTCTTAACTACACCTATGGCTTTCATTACACTTATCCAGTGATCCTTGATAATATGAGGAAGGCTAATCTTTACTTTCTGCATCAGATGGAAGAGACAGAACTTGTCTCTGTTGCTGACGTTGTCCCTAGACACAGTCCTAGGTGAGAAAATATTCAACAACAAGTTGTGTAGTACTTTACATTCTGGAACTAAGTTTCTTGCCCTCAAGAACTAAGTTTTCTTCCCATAGAGTATTTCATCTATCATCTTTTCATCTATATGTGCTGTTAAGTCAAAATGACTTAGCATCTTAATTTTGATAATTACAAGACAGACAGATGTATCAACAAAGGGAACAATGATCAGACGGATCATTATTCGCATAGAAGAAAGATGCATCCTCAAAACATAAGATGTTCCAGACGCAAAGTTCAAGTCGTCATGCTTCAAGGCAATATCATCATACCAAGAACTTTCAAAGATCAGACGGAGAGCGCGTCTCAACTTTAAGTCATGTGCTCAAGTGTGAAGACTTGAAGACTAAAGTTGAAGACGAAGATTGAAGACAGACGAATAAATTCAACACACAACTCTTTTGAATTTTTCATTCGTCTAGCCTTTTATGAAGTTCAAGACTCTAAGTAACACGTGCACTCATTTCAAATCAACCATTACTCAGAAGGTTCTATAGGTGGAAAGAAATTTCAAAATAAACCTCTGCAACATGAAAAGCAGTTGTACGTTTTTGTGAAACCTCTGAGCGTATCAAGTCAAAGGAAAATCTCACGCTGACATCCGCTGACTTTTCATTAAATGTTATGATTGATCACTCTGCCAGATGTGAAAATACCCAAGAAAAGGACTAACGTTAACATCTACAGTCTAACGGTTACTTCACACAAACACCTATATAAGGATTTCATCCAAGCAAGTTCAACTTGGCGAACTACTCTGATCAAGACTATATTCATATTCTCGCTCAAGCTCTCAACATACAAGTTTGCTCGCTACAAACTTAGAATAGAATTCACTTTGTAAAATATCTCCCTGCGTAGAGGATATTTTCTATTTGGTCTTAATTGTAAGCCACTTGTTGTGTAATCTGTAGCCTAAGGAGGCTAATTATTTAAAGAATACCTTGAGTTTAGCCTAAGGAGGTTGAGGTCCAAAGAATACCTATTTTAACATGAGGAGGCTAAGTGTTGAAAGAATACTTTGGTTAGCCTGTGGAGGCTGTGTTCAAAGAATACCTGAGTTTAGCCTATGGTGGATGGGGTCAAAGAATATCGCTTTAACCTGAGAAGGTTGTGTTCCAAGCATATTTGTATTATTAGCCAGGAGTGGCTGAGTTCAAAAAATACTCTTAGTGGAACCTCAGCAAGTTGCTGGGTAACTGGACATAGTCTTGAATAGACAAACCAATATAAAAATATTATTGCTTTGATTATTTTATCTGCTTACTAACTGGGGATAATAACTTAAACTGCATTTTTACTTAAAATCAATCTTTGAAGTACAAGTTTAAGTTTGCGTCTAATCTAAATGATTTAATACAGACGCAAAATGCATCGTTTGAAAAAGTTTTAATTGATAAACACAATTTAACCCTCCTTCTTGTGTATTTGTATTTTACATGTGCATTCCAGTTGGGTTTGTATATGACGCCTTCGACTTTGCATTTGCTAGCAATAATAATCATTTTCGAATTTATCATATATTCTTTATCTGAAATTAACCCAACAATATTTACACTCATTATTCAACAATCACTCCAATACTTGGCATATGCCTCCATCAGCCAAGCTCCTTGCCATTCAACGAATTCCATCCATTCGACTGCAATCAGCATTTCCATGACATTCCCAGAAATCTTCTCAAGAGTTCTTCGTTAGATTAAATTGCTTTGCAAAAACCAATCCTTTTCGAAGTAGTTTTCTTCGATCTCTTCATTTTCAGTTTTTGTATTCTTGGCGGTCAATTTTGTATTTCAAAGACTAAGAGAAAATACAGAGGGTATTAGAGTTCTTTTAGAAAGTAAAAATTCTTAATAACAGTAAAGAATAGAGACAGTTAAACTTTGTATTTATAAGGGAATGAAACGACTTTAGGCCAAAAAGTAGATGAAAGAAAGGCAACTGTCCCTGATTTGACATTTTCCATCATTGCCCTCCTAATGATTGATTTGTCTCTATGAATGTTGCACGTGTCTTATTCATTCGAGAATTTTTGCTATAAATGTCAGACACATTAAAAGATGCATTAAATGCTTTGTCCTGTACACTCAATAAAATATGTTAAGAGATAATATAATGTTGCGTCTGTTGAAGAGTCAGACAGACTAATTCAACTTTTGATCAAACACAGCGTTTCGTCTTAATGTGAAATAATCAGACGAATGAATAATAGACTAAAGTAATTAAACAGACGAAATATTTATTCAGATAAAACAATAATTCCCAAATTTCTTTGATGAAGTTAAATCTTGTTTTGTCCAAAGCTTATGTAAATATATCAGTCCATTGAGAATCAATTTGTATAAATTTTATATTAAAGATATCTTTTTGAACATAATCTCTTATGAAATAAAATCTGATTTCAATATGCTTAGCTTTTGAATGTTGAATATAATTTTTTCTCAAATTGATTGCACTAGTATTGTCACAATATACATGTATATGATTTTCAAACATGGAGTAATTTTCTAGTTGATGTTTTACCCATAATAATTGTGAACAACACCTAACAGCAGAGACATAATCTACTTCTGTTGTAGATAGTGCTATGTAGTTTTGTTTCTTGCTTGACCAAGAGATAAGTGAGGAACCCAAAAACTGATATCCTTCACTTATTCTTTTTCTCTCCACTTTATCAGCAGCATAATCAGCATCACAAAATTCACTCAAACTGAAATCGTCATTTTTCTTATAAAACAATGAGAAATTAGTGGTTCCAACAAGATATCTCAATATTCGCTTTACAACTTGTAGGTGAGATTCTTTCGGGTCAGACTGAAATCTAGCACAAAAATAGACACTAAACATAATGTCTTGTCTACTTGTAGTTAAGTAAAGAAGAGATCTAATCATACCTCTGCATATAGTCTGATCAATAGACTTACCAGACTCATCTTTACTTAGACTAGCTCTAGATGAATGCATGAAAGTCTTCATGGGTTTGACATTATCCATCTTGAACTCCTTTAGGAGTTCCTTGGTATACTTTTGTTGATGAATATAAATGTCTTATTTCGTCTGCTTGATTTGTAGACCCAAAAAGAATTTCAACTTTCCCATCATACTCATTTCGAACTCATTTTGTATTAGCTTAGAGAAGTCTTTGCACAAAGATTCATTAGTTGCACCGAAATCAATATTTGTAAAATACAAAAACACAAGAAGGGGGTTGAATTGTGTTGACTGTTTAAAGAACTTTTTCTCTATAACGATGTGTTTGCGTCTGTTATTTTCAAAGCTTGATCAGACACAATATTGTTTTCTTCTTAAGATTGATTTTATTATTAGACTGTTCAAGTTATTATCCTCTAGTTAGTTAACAGATAAAATAATAGAGAAGACAACAATATTTTTATATTGATTCGTCTAATCAAGACTACATTTAGTTCCCTAGCAACACACTTAGGTTCCACTAAGAGTATTCTTTGAACTCAGTCACTCCTGTCTAAATACAAATATTATTTGGTCACAACCTTCTCAAGCTAAATCAGTATTCTTTGGACCCAGCCTGTGCAGGCTAAACAAGGTATTCTTTGAACACAGCCTACACATGTTAATACAAAGGTATTCTTTGAAACACAACCTCCTCAGGCTAAGAGCACCAAAATAGTGGATTTTGAAATATGTTCTAAAGAAAGATTATCCTTTATGCAAAGAGGGATTTTACAATGAGATCTATTCTAAGTTCGTGGCGAGCGAACTTTTGCTTGAGAGCTTGAGCGAGAGTTGAATATAATTTCTTTGATATGTAGTTCGTCAACTTTAACTCGTTGTGATGAAGTCCTTTTATAGAGAGCTCTGTGAAGTATCCGTTAGACTGAAAATTTGAACGTTAGACCTTTGTCTTGGGGTCTTCAAACGTGTGACAGAGATCAATCAGAATAATCAATGTTTGCACAAGCTTTTTCTGACTTGATCAGAGACATCATCAAAAAGCAAGATTTGCTTTTCAGGCTTTCGTCTATGCTCATTAATGATCTGTCTGATCATTCTTCTGTCTGCATCTAATGCCTCTTCAGTTTCCAACTGATGTCTCTTTAGTTTGCATATGATGCCTCTTCAGTCTGTTCTGTTTGCATCTGATGCCTCTTCAGTCTGATCATTCTTTAGTCTTCAGTCTACTCTTTAGTCTGATCTTCAGTCTGATGTAATTATCAAAATTAAGATGCTAAGTCATTTTGACTTAACAATATCATCTACGTATATTTTTACAATAATGAAATCCTTTGAGAGGTTTTTCTTAAAATGAGTTGTATCAAGTTTTCCTCTTAAAAAACCATTTTTAAGCAGAAAAGAGCTTAATCTGTCATACCAAGCTCTTGTTTCAGACCATATAAAACTTTCTTAAGCTTAAAAACGTGATTTGGCAAAGATGGATGTTCAAAACCAGAAGGTTGTTTTACAAAAACTTCTTCTTTAATAAAACCATTTAGAAAAGCACTTTTAACATCCATTTGATATAAAATAATGTTTTTATGAGCAGCCAAAGCAAGTAAAATGCGAATAGCTTCTAGTCTAGTTACAGGTACAAATGTTTCTGTGAAATCAATACCTTCTTGCTGATTGTTCCCCTGAGGTACTAACCTTGCTTTGTTTCTGACAGCCTTTCCAGCTTCGTCTAGCTTATTCTTGAAAACCCATATTGTTCCGATTATGCTTTTATCTTTGGGGTTTTCCACCAGCATCCATACATCATTTCTTGTAAACTGGTTTAACTCTTCTTCCATAGCAAGTATTTAGTCATCTTCTTTGAGTGTTTCCTCAATGCCTTTGGGTTGAAGCATATCTAGAAAGGTCTCCAAAATTCGACCTAGTTTGCACTGCTTGATGTTTGTCTCCTATGATCAAATCTTGGAAGTGATTTGAGGCAAATTTCCACGTTCAGACAGAAGTCTGGATATTATCAAGATGATGAGTAGATGATGAGGGTTCGTCTGATCTAGTAGACGTACTTTCGCTGGTTTGAGTTTTGCGTCTTTTCTGACAACTAGTACATTGTCTTGACGTGATGGATCAATCTATAAAAGATCAAACGATGTTTCTAGTTCTCAATATTCTAGTTTTTATCAGTGATCGAAGCCATACTCGGTCAAAATAATACAACTAAAATGCAGTATAGGAAGTGACTCCTAGGTCGTCTCTCAGAGGACCATCAATTAATTTCCATCAAATACAGAATACAAAGGGAGGGGGGGTTGGTTGAGTTATAAAATCAGAGTAATAAAAACAGAAATTAACAATGATAAAAAATGAGATTAACCTCTTGATTAGATTGCAGATTGCTTATCTTTGATTACTAAAACTCATGCTCAAATTACTAACCTCTCAATCAAACCCAATTTAATTAACTAAGCGAAAATTAAATATAGGTTCTCATTAAGCAAATTAAGCATTCACACACATCATTATTTCAATTCTAGCAATTAATAACTCACTCCATTAAGCATGAACAAGAGAACGAATTGCATATAAATTGAAGTACATGATGAAGAGTGCACAACAACTATGGCATAACCTATACATGACAGATCCTCAAATGATATAGGCCTCCTTAGAGATTCTCCAAAGAGTCCTTGTGTTGCCCTCTCTAACTTCTTCAAGACAAGCAACTTCAACCCAAAATTAAAGGAAGCTTCGGTCAAGCTTCAATGGTGGAGGAAAACCGAGAAAGAAAAACGGTGAGGGGGTGAGGAAATGGAAGAGGATGGCGCCATGGCAAGCCAATAAGCCTAGGAGGAACCGCCACAATGGAGGATAGAATCCATTGATAAGATTCAAGAAACCTTGCTAAGCAAGACAAGAGAAAACCTCTCTCAAGAAAAGCTCAAAGCTTATTCATTTATCAAAATATCAAAAGTTCTTTACAAATTTCGTTTTTGGGCTTTTATAGACTTAGGAAGACTTGAAGAGGAAGCTAGATAACATTAGAGTACTCTACAAGTCAATGAATAAGAGCCACAAGTTCAAAGGTTCAAGTACATGTCACTTTCAAGAGGGTTTCATGTCACTTTCAAAGGTTACATGTCACTCTCAAAGGTTACATGTCACTTTCCACTTGATTCTCATCCATTGGATGAGTGCATCTAATCAAGGGTTGAGATTTGCTCTTGGATTAGGCATGGATCCTAATCCAAGTGAAAATCTATTTGAACCAAAACCACTTGGATCCACAATTTGAAATCCAAATTTAAATCAAATTAAATTTAAATTTCAAATGTGAATTTAATATGAACTTGAACTTAAATTCATTCACTCCTATTAAGCTTCACTCTTTAAGCTTACTAGCCCTTTAAGCACAACATTAAGCAAACACTTAAAAGAAAAGTACACTTTTGGCCGAAAACTTACAAGGCCATCAAAATTATTCACACTTCAATTACAAAAATCAATTCCTAAGCTAAGGTAACTTGATTGAGTGTGTGCTTGGTCTTGGAGCTTCTAGTAACTCTTCTTGTAATGGATGTTCCTACATCAAACCCTCCTTCTTTGCTTGAACTTGTCCTCAAGTTATTATATTCATTTGTACCTACATCAAACAAAGAAAGATCATTAATATTAAAAGAATTACTATCTCCATGATCCATGGGTAGCTCCAAGTAACATTGGTCTTTACCAATCAACACAATCCACCGGGATCAAAGACCAAACAAGGTTCCTCAAATTGGTTATTATATGATGCAACATATAGGTAAATTTGTTTCTTAAAGTGATTGCATAGTTGTAAAAGTAAATGAGACTTCCTATTCAAACATTCTTTAAATTTGCTAGATTTACCTAAGTTATTTATTTGCCAATCATATAACAACAAGATAATTTGTTTGCTAATATCAACATCACAATCTAATGAAGTAAAAGAAGAACTTAGTTGATCTTTCATAGCATAACCAAAGCTCTTTGGAGTTTCAACTTCAAGTTGTGTAGATACTAGCACTTCCTCAAGTGTGGACATGTCAAGATTGGAACTCTTAGTTAAGATTCTTCTTTTAGGTGTAGAAATTTGCATTGTACCCCCCTTCTTAAACTCTTCCATCAACCTAGAAGGACATTCAACATGATTAAGATAAAAATCATTAGGTACAATTAAGAATTCCAAATAGCCAAATTCAAGAATTGTCCAAGGTCTAATTCCATAATACTCAAGGTTATAACATGCAAAATCATTTTTATTAGAAGTAAAAGGAATAGTAAGTGGTAAGGAATTTTTCTCAAAGGGAAGTTCAAACTTTATAGGTATTTCCTTTTCTTCACAATGTTTGTTCCAAGGCTCCATTATGAACAACTCTTCACTAGGCACCAAAACAAAAGGTTGTTTGTAAAGATGGTCACAAGCAACTTCACAATGGTCTTTTAGTGCCTTCATTTCTACATCTTCACACAAGAGGTTGTCAATTTCCTCTTGGTAGTCATCCTTTGAAACCATACCTACAATATTCCCCAAATAAGAATCAAAACAATCAAATGAAGGGTTAGTATAAGCAAGTAAAATATCACTTTTCTCCTTCATTTGTTTTTCCATTAACTCCAATTCTTTAATTTCTTTTGCTCTCAATTCTTTTTCTCTCAATTCCTTTATCATTCTCTCTTTTTCCCTTCTCCAATACTCATCATAATTCCTTTCATTTTCTTCTAACAACCTTCTTTGTTTTTCTTCTCTCATTTCCCTCTTAAATTCATAATAATCTCTATCACTTCTTTCACTCCCTCTTCTACTCCTACTAGACTCTCCACTATGCCTCCTCTCACTACCCATCCTCCTTTGAAACTCCCCCATTCTCTCATCAAGGGTGGTATTCAATCTACTCATCATCATATCCATCATTTTGAGAGTTTTGGGTGACAATTCATTGCCAACACTAGGAGAACTAGCCATCGCTGCAAGAAAAGGTTAGTGTACAAGAAATATAATAGGAAATAAAGAATCTCACCACTCTCTAAGTGTATCCACTCAATCACTCGTATTTCACACTTAGTGACTTTTTCTCTAATGAAACTCTCTTGCCTTTTTCCTCTCTATCTCTTGGTTCTCACTTAGAAATTATTCTCAAATCAATTATCAAGCTCCTACCAAGCCAATGTGAAAGAGGAACAGCACCCTAGCTAGGCTTAAGAAGTACAAAGAGACAAATACTCAAAGACAAAACTAGGAGTCCAAGAAAGACAAGCAAAAAAAGGCTCAAAATGAAAGAAAGACTACTCAAATATGGAGTAAACTTTGATGAGACAATGGCACATGTATGTACAGTAAAGGAACATGAATTTATAGGGAAAAACAAGTCCAAACCGAGACTAAGAGTATGAGAATCAAAATGTACAGCCACACACAAATTCAAGTTGGCCACCGAAATTCACCAAGGTTTAGCGACGGATTTCTAGAATCCGATTTAGAGACCGAAATGAACCTTAATTCTATGATTATGCAACCTTTAAAAAAAACAATCCAAATGCAAAATAAGGTTATATATTCATAGCACTACCAATTTCCAGCAAGTGCAGTAAAAACTCAAGTGAAAATTACACCCAAAAATCACTACACACTCAAGTCCAAAAACAAGGTACTAGAAATTCAACTTGGGTGATGTGTGCTCAAAACTAAGTCCAAGGGTGTGTCTAATTGCCAATTCTTTTCACCTTTCAAATTTTTATCTTGTTATTTTGGTTCTTTTGATTTTGTTTTTGTATGGTCCTTAATCAATTTCTACTCTTTTTGGACCCATACACTTCACTTTTCATCACTACTTCTTTTTCTTTTGTTTTTCTCACTTGTTTCTTTTCTTTGTTTTGATTTTGTATTTTTTCTACACACTATGTATGGCTGGACCGAAACCAATAATGAAGAAGAGCAACCTCCAAGTTCAATTTCTAAAACCCAAAAGACAAATCACAAGGTTCTACACAAATTGGACCTTAAAGAGTGCTCTAGAAGCTAACTAAATGCATGTTCATGTGAAACTTACACTAGAAGCTTCTCTTATCTCATGGAACCCATGTAAAACATGAAACCCACTCAACAATGGTGCAGCACATACATCATGCTCATGGTTTTGGAAAAGAAAACACAAAGGACTAAACAAAACTACAAGAAAACAAATCAAACAAAGAAGCTTACAAAGAAAGTTACTCTAAAACAAAGAATCTTGTCATGGAAGCTAAATCAACTATAGGTAAAACTTCAAGACAAGCATGCTTAACCATGGAAACCCACGGTTTGAAGAAGAAAGAAGGAAGAAAAGCATGCTTAGACACAAACCAACCGAACAAAATGAAGACAACTCAAAGAAACAAAGACTAGGCTATTGAAAGAAGACATGGAACAAAGAAAATTCAAAGAAAGCTATGGAAACATATGAAACCCATAACTAACCCGTTGAAGATACTCCATTGAAGAAGACACAAGCTCATGATACCACTTGATATAGGCCTCCTTAGAGATTCTCCAAAGAGTCCTTGTGTTGCCCTCTCTAGCTTCTTCAAGACAAGCAACTTCAACCCAAAATTAAAGGAAGCTTCGGTCAAGCTTCAATGGTGGAGGAAAACCGAGAAAGAAAAACGGTGAGGGGGTGAGGAAATGGAAGAGGATGGCGCCATGGCAAGCCAATAAGCCTAGGAGGAACCGCCACAATGGAGGATAGAATCCATTGATAAGATTCAAGAAACCTTGCTAAGCAAGACAAGAGAAAACCTCTCTCAAGAAAAGCTCAAAGCTTATTCATTTATCAAAATATCAAAAGTTCTTTACAAATTTCGTTTTTGGGCTTTTATAGACTTAGGAAGACTTGAAGAGGAAGCTAGATAACATTAGAGTACTCTACAAGTCAATGAATAAGAGCCACAAGTTCAAAGGTTCAAGTACATGTCACTTTCAAGAGGGTTTCATGTCACTTTCAAAGGTTACATGTCACTCTCAAAGGTTACATGTCACTTTCCACTTGATTCTCATCCATTGGATGAGTGCATCTAATCAAGGGTTGAGATTTGCTCTTGGATTAGGCATGGATCCTAATCCAAGTGAAAATCTATTTGAACCAAAACCACTTGGATCCACAATTTGAAATCCAAATTTAAATCAAATTAAATTTAAATTTCAAATGTGAATTTAATATGAACTTGAACTTAAATTCATTCACTCCTATTAAGCTTCACTCTTTAAGCTTACTAGCCCTTTAAGCACAACATTAAGCAAACACTTAAAAGAAAAGTACACTTTTGGCCGAAAACTTACAAGGCCATCAAAATTATTCACACTTCAATTACAAAAATCAATTCCTAAGCTAAGGTAACTTGATTGAGTGTGTGCTTGGTCTTGGAGCTTCTAGTAAGTCTTCTTGTAATGGATGTTCCTACATCATCAAAGCTCAATTGCAATCCTTAATCAAGAGGTTAACCCTTAAAATTAACCTTCCATCTCAATTCGAATTCAACAGAAAACTAATAAACCTAAATGAATTAACCAAAACTAATTGAACCAACACCAAATTAAACCAAAACGAATTGAATCAACACCAAATTGAACCAAACAAAATCAAGATTGTAATTGATGAAACAATAAAATGAAAGTGCAGTAAAAGAGGAAAGGAACCCAAACCGAATTGTGATTGTATTAATTGAGCCTAAACAATGAAATGACTACGAAAATCAATTCACAATAGAAGCCCCAATTTCTGGAATCTGAACAACAATATCAAGCTATGAAGAAGAAAATCTAATGGAGAGAAAAACCGAAGAAGAGGAGGAAAACCAGAAACGTAAAAATGCTAAGTCTGTATGTGTGTGTCCAGTTCCCAAATCTGATTACCCTATTTCTCTTCACCCACTAGCAGCCCCATGTGCCTTGCACTTGTCAATTAAATGAGAAAAGGTCCCCCAATTTGAATCCTACCTACAACAATTTTATAAAATGACAATTACATGATTTAGAAAGAGCTCAAAATGTATTAAATTTCCGTCACTGGTCCGTGCGTCAACTTCAAGGACATATTCAACCATGATGCAGTCTGAATTGTCTCTTCATGTCTTCATGACTTTTTTATCTTTGTTAATCCTCTTTAAAACGAAAAAATCCTGAGCTCAAACAGAGGTCTGTGGAGGGAGATATGTCTGTTTTAGTGAAAGTGGTCAAATCTGAAAAAATATAGCAAATTAGAACAAATTAAACTCTTAAAGCACAAATAAGCCTAAACTCATAAATGTATTAAATCATTCTAATTAAACATTAATCATGCTTTATTAGGATATAAAATGTGCAGAGAAAGTGATCAAAATAATAACTCATCAAATTCCCCCACACTTATTCTTTTGCATTCCTGGGCAAAACTAAGTTATAAGCAAAAATATGAAACTTGAATGCAAAAATTCAACTGGTCTAAACTATTTCATATACCCCCAAAACAGCCATCAATGTATCAGATTTGAACACAATAATTAAAGCATAATCAATCTAGAGATTACATATCACAGTGTTGAGCAATTCCTACTTCAGATAGGATCAATTAGATATTGAATTAGTCAAGCAAGTCAATCATAAGCAATGACCTCACCGGAAGTGTATCACTTAAGCTCTCAAGTGTCTCAGGTGAGTGTTTACTCTCAAACCATAAAAGTGAACATCATTTAACCATAGGCTTGCAATTATTCTAACTCTCTACCACTAATAATCACAATCATGCATGAAGAGGACTTGCAAAATTTGTAATGAAGCCAAGGATGAGGGTTTGATAAATATGGTTCAATGACTACTATTTGACAAATAACTATTTTTCTCATTTTCTTTTCTTTTCTTTTTCCATTTTTTTTCAACTGTATCAGTGTATCAGAATCAAATGCATTCAAAATACAGGTGTGATCATAAAAAATTTAACCAAATTATACCAACTCAACAACTCAGACCCAAATGATATAATTCAAGTATTCCACCCCCTCACTTAATTTTCTGCAAGTCCCTAGCAGATACCCCCACACTTATCTGCTTTACATAAATAATCCAATATCTATAAAATCAGGACAAAATTGTTTTACTCTTAAGGCTTGTAATACATGTCATCAAAGAGAAGGTTTCAGGCTCAAAGGGGCTAGCAAGGGATACAATGCAAGGTAGACTATCTAGTCTTGTGGGGAAATAGAAATGAATGCCTCAATCATAATCATGCATTATGTGATAAAATGCAGCTTTGAAAAGAATAAAAGAAATTTTTGACAAATAACATTCACCAATGGCATAAACCACACTGAAAGAAAGAGAATGACATACAGATAAGTCCATTCAAAATATGCCTAAATAACTCACAGGTTCAAATTGTCAAGTACTTATCAGAGACAATACAAAACCAATCCATACAAACTAATCCACAATCCATCAGAGGACTATATCAACACCACAAAATAATCCAAAAATCAACTCAGCTCAGATTCCAGTTCAGATTCTCCACATATAGACCATAATGCAGGTATAATAATAGTCAGACCAGAATCACAAAATCTTTAAGATCAAAAATCAACTATAAACAAGTATGAAAGTTATATTTATTTACTCCTAATTACTTCCTAATTACAGAAGATGGATAGATAGGAAATGAATGAAAATAAAACGGAAAAAAGTGAGATGAGAAAACTCCCTAAGTCATGGTGGTGGAGGATGGTAGAGAAATGAGGTCAAGCAGAGAAGTCTCCTCCATAACTGTGTTCAACAGAGATGGATTGCTGAGGAATGGCTTCAACCTGTGCCCATTAACCTTGAAGCTCTTGTCTGTGGACTCACTTTTGATTTCAACTATACCATAAGGATAAACATTAGTAACAACAAAAGGTCCAACCCACTTAGAACAATGCTTACCACCCATGAGTCCAAGTCTGGAATTATATAACAAAATTCTCTGGCCAACCACGAAATCCTTCCTAGCTATGAAGCTGTCATGGAACTTCTTGGTCTTCTCCTTGTAGAACTTAGAGTTCTCATAGGCCTCCAGACGGATCTCATCCAACTCATTTAGTTGCAGCTTTCTTTCCTCTCCGACTTTATCAATGGAGAAGTTGTAGGTCTTCACAACCCAATATGCTCTATGCTCTATCTCCACAGGTAAATGACATGCCTTTCCAAAGACAACCCGATAAGGAGACATCCCTATGGGTGCTTTGTAGGAAGTCCTATGTGCCCAAAGAGCACCATCCAATCTGAGGCTCCAATCCTTCCTATTGGGCTAGACAATCTTCTCCAGTATTCTCTTAATCTCCCTGTTGGAGATTTCTGCCTGCCCATTTGTTTGGGGGTGGTATGGTGTAGAAACTCTGTGGACAACCCCATACTTCTTGAGCGAGGCCTGCATGGATCTGTTGCAAAAGTGGGTGCCCTGATCACTAATAATGGCTCTTGGTACTCCAAACCTGCAAAATAAGTGAGATATAACAAAATCCACAACAACCCGAGCATCATTAGTTGTGGTGGCTTTGGCTTCCACCCATTTTGAAACATAATCCACAACTAAGAAAATGTAAATAAAACCAAAATAAACAGGGAATGGACCCATGAAATCTATACCCCAGACATCAAAAACCTCATAGAACAACATGGGCTGCTGAGGCATCTTTTGTCTCCATGTAAGGGCTCCTCCTGCTCTCTGCACTGGTCACAGGTGCTACAAGTCTTCCACGCATCTCTAAAGATGGTGGGCCAGTAGAAACCACAGTCAAGCACCTTGCGAGCTGTCCTTTGAATGCAATTGTTGGTCCCTATGTTGAATCTAGAGGGGGGAGGGTGAATAGATTCAAGTTCCCTATGTTCAATTTTAGCCTTTATCAAATTCTTTCCCGATTCAATTTTATCTATGTTAAGAATAACAGTTCAGAGAGATAGCAGCAGACATAGAAAGAAATTGATACGCCTTTTCAAAACTCTTTAAGAATGAATCAGTAAAAACAATTGTAAAGCGATAGATTCAGATAAAGATAAGAGATAAGGTAGAGAGAAAGTTTGGACAGAAATTTATCCTGGTTCGGCGTTCGGCCTACGTCCAGTCCCAACCCAACAACTGTTGCGATCGGTTTCCACTATAATGATTTCTTGTGTCTAATACAAACACACTGCACAAACACAAACAAAATCAAAATAACCAAAACACATGTTCTTCTCCTAAGAACATATCTCTCTAATTCTTAAATCCTTCAAGAATCACGTTTGAGAGCACCTCTCTCAAATTCCTTAACTCTTCTTCTAGAGAACAACTTTCTCTTAAGAGTTTTGAACAAAAACAAATACAAAACAAAATAAATATCAGTAAAGATTACACCTGATGTGTATGATCTGATCAAGATTATAACCAAGTATTCAATCCTTCACACACTCTTCATCTCTAGAGAAAATCTTTTGAAATCTTGAAGAGAACTCTTAGAACTTGTGTTCTTTGTAAACTCAGTTTTTCGTTCTTCCTTTCTTCTTGAAAACTCAAAGATTTCTCTTGTTGAAAATTAATTCTAAGAGGTTTCAATTTAAAGCAGTTTAAAAACTTCTTGAGATGAATTCTGGTGTGGGTAATCAATTACTAGAATGTGATAATCGATTACTCCAGAGAGTTTTAGGCTCCTCTGTTATCTAAAGCACGAGGTAATCAATTACTAGAATGTGGTAATCGATTACTCTAGAGAGTTTTAGGATTCCCTGATTTCTCAAACTGTTGGTAGTCGATTACTGATATATGGTAATCGATTACTTCAGCTTAAAATCATTTTCAACTTGTCAAATCAAAAAAGGGTTCCCAAACTTATTCTAGCTTGATTCTCAGAGTAGATTCAACTTCTCTATAAAGTGAGATTGAATAAAAACCACACTCAAAGCCTATTCTATAACAATCAATACAATTAAGCTCCTATTTACAATCTATCATTAAATTCAAGAGTACAAATAAATCAAAACTAAAAACAAGAGACGACTTATTCAGCTTCAAGTCCAACAATCTCCCCCTTTTTGGTTTTGAGGTACCAAATCATAGTGTAGTCGAGAATCTAATGAAAAACGGCTTTGATGTGTCCTGAAATGTTTGTATCCTTTTGCATACAGCTTATAGGTAATATACAATTCATATCACTTTTCAATTAACAGTAATATTATAGCATCTAAGTAATCAATTGCAAAGAAATTAAATCTAGTGCTATTACAGTAATCCATAATTGTTCAAATTTTGATCTGCTCCCCCTAAGTAAAATACTTAAGAATTCACAGATTCAAATAGTTCAAAGATAATTCAAAAGATATCAAATGCAAAAGATAAATGAAAACATATAATAACTACACTTCTACTACTCCCCCTATTTGGTATATCAAATAAGATTATGAGAGGTAGAGTTGGAGTTACTAATCTGTGTCATCCTGGTTGAGTCTTTCCATTATTGTCTCCATCAAATCCTTCATCTCTAAGAAGTGTAAGTCTTGACGCTTTCCTAGATCATCTATTCTTTTGTTGACAGTCTCTTCTAATTCGTCCAATATGTCAATCATGATGGATTCAAATCGAGATCTTGGAATGTACTCTCCAGATGCTAGATTGTCTTCATCTTCATCTTCATTCTGTGCTCCTTCTTCTGGATCTTCTTGTGGATTAGCTTGTTGTTCTTCTCTGGTGATCCATCCTGCATCAGTTTTGATCAGTCTCATCATCTTCAAGGCTCTCTCACTGATCATGTGGACATCCTTGACTAATTCTCTAGATTCATCAATTGTATCAATCTGAAAAATTTCAATTAGTCTAGAAATAAACAGAGAATATGGACATTTATTATCAAGAAGTCTTCTAGTCTTCAGCATGTTGTCCATTATGATGTGCGTCCAATCCACTTGAATTCCATTCTTCAGTACTGCCATGAGTATCATGTCATCTTCACTGATTTGAGCATGGTTTGCTCCTCTTGCGTGTATCTGTTGGCTCTCATCTTGATTTGTTTTCCCCTTCCTTGAACTTCCATAGTTGCTGAGAGAGAGAGAGAGTGATTTCTTAGGGTTTTGGAGGAAGAAGATGAATAGTGAAATTGTAGGGTTTCACCTGCACTACTTATAAGAGAGAAAAAGCCCAAGAAATCAGTCCAAGAACGACGTAATAGATTATCAGCAGTTGGAAATCGATTATTTCAGTTCCTTATATAGAGAGAAGAAGAAAATCAAGAAAAATAGTCGTGGTAATCGATTACTCTAGAGGAATTTTAAAAAAATTTTAGAAACTGGTTTCTGTGGTAATCGATTACGAAATCGTGGTAATCAACTACTACAGTGCCAAATCCTTCTAAGAATGAAAATAATTCGAAGTAATCGATTATATTTCTCTGGTAATCGATTATTTCTATCAGAAAAAGATTTTCTTTGAAAAATTTTCACAAAAACAATTTTATGGATAAGTGTAATCAAGTAGAAGGGTTTAGTTTAGATGTTCCTCACTCAAAATGCCGAGGTTTGATCTAAGTTTGTAAAACCTTTCTTTTGGTAATGCCTTGGTAAAAATGTCCGCTAACTGATTTTCTGTATCTATGAATTCGATGTCACAATCTCCTTTTTCGACGTGGTCTCTGATGAAATGATGTCTGACTTCAATGTGTTTTGTTCTTGAGTGCAATACAGGATTCCTTGTGATACTTATAACGCTTGTGTTGTCGCATTTCAAGGGAATATGATATATCTTTAGCCCAAAATCTTCTAATTGATGCTTCAACCATATTGCTTGAGCACAACAGCTTCCTGCAGCTACATATTCAACTTCTGCTGTTGACAGTGCTACACAAGCTTGTTTCTTGCTTTGCCAAGATATTAAGCATTCTCCAAAAATGTGACATGTGCCACTAGTGCTCTTCCTATCTGTTTTGCTACCTGCAAAATCAGAGTCACTGAAACCAACAAGTAATGGTGAGGTTCCTTTTGGATACCACAAGCCACAATTTATAGTTCCTTTTAGGTATTTAAGAATCTTCTTTACTATTAGCCAATGAGATTGCTTAGGTGTAGATTAAAATCTAGCACATAAACATACAACATACATAATATCAGGTCTACTGGCTGTAAGATATAGTAGAGATCCTATAACACCTCTGTATAAGGTAGTATCAACTTCATGACCTGCTTCATCAGTCTCAAGATAAATGTTAGTAGAAATAGGTATATTTGACATTTTACAGTTTATTATATCATATTTCCTGAGTAATTCTTTAGTGTACTTAGCCTGGTGAATAAAAGTGCCACCATCCATTTGTTTGACTTGGAGTCCTAAAATGAAGCTTAGTTATCCTATCATGGACATGTCAAATTCTTCATGCATATTGCTCACAAACTCTCTGTGGAATCCTTTTGATATGAGAAATTTACTCAATCTATCATACCATTGCCTAGGGGCTTGCTTCAACCCATATAAGGCTTTATGAAGTTTGTAAACATGTGTAGGCCAAGTAGCGTCTGTGAAACCTGGTGGTTGTGCTACATAGACTTCTTCATTTATGTACCCATTTAGGAATGCACTCTTTACATCCATTTGGAATAACTTGAAGTTATTGATACATGCATAAGCTAGGAGTAGTCTTACTGCTTCAAGTCTTGCAACAGGGGCAAAGGTTTCCTCAAAGTCAATTCCTTCCTGTTGATTGTAGCCTTTTGCCACAAGTCTTGCTTTTGTTTCGACCACAACTCCATCTTCACTCAGTTTATTCTTGAATACCCATTTTGTGCCAATTATATTCATGTTGCCTTTGTCTGGAACAAGTTCCCATACTCCATTTCTTCTGAACTGGTTAAGTTCTTCTTGCATAGCCATGATCCAAAATTCATTGCTCAAGGCTTCTTCTATGCTGGAGGGTTCCATTCTATGCTGGAGGATACAAAAGCAGTATTGTAGCAAAATAGATTCTGTGAGGATCTGGTAGTTACCCCCTTGTGAATGTCACCAATGACATTGTCAAGTGATAGGTTCCTAGGTGTCCTCCATTCTTATGCTTGATCAGACACTGGGGTTGTTTGATTTTGCTGGTGCATATGATCAACTTCTATGCTTTCTTCACCTGTTTCATCATCATTACGTAGCAAGCTTTCCTTTTGGAAAGTGTTAGTTTCATCAAATCTAATATGGGCAGATTCTTCAATGCACATTGTTCTTTTGTTAAAGATCCTATATGCTTTACTTGTATTTGAATAACCAAGGAAAATGGCTTCATCAGCCTTTGTATCAAATTTTCCAATAGGGTCCTTGCCATTGTTTAAAACATAACATTTGCATCCAAAAATTTTAAAGTAAGAAATATTTGGTTTTCTGCCATAGAAAAGCTCATAAGGGGTTTTCAACAAAATGGGTCTTATAGAGACTCTATTGAGAACATAACATGCAGTGTTCACAACATCAGCCCAAAAATGTTTAGGCATCCTGTGCTCATTCAGCATAGTTCTCCCTAGTTCTATAAGTGACCTGTTTTTCCTCTCCACTACTCCATTTTGCTGAGGAGTTCTAGGAGCTGAAAAGTAGTGTGATATCCCATGTTTTTCACAAAAGCTTTCAAAATAACTATTTTTAAATTCAGTACCATTGTCACTTCTCAAAGCTTTGATTTTCAAATCCTTTTTGTTTTGAATTTTCTTGGCAAGTACCTTAAAAACTCCAAAGGCTTGATCTTTTTTCTTGATAAACAAAACCCAAGTAAATCTTGAGTAGTCATCTACAATGACTAGCCTATACAGATTACCACCGAAACTAGCTATCCTAGATGGACCAAATAAGTCTAAATGCAAGAGTTCAAGCGGCTGAGTTGTAGAAACATGTATAATATTTTTGAAAGATATTTTTGCCTGCTTGGACTTTTGACAAGCCTCACAAAGTCTTTCTTTGGAAAACTTCAGTTTAGGTAGACCAAAAACTAGCTCTTTAGATACAAGTTTATTTAAATGTAATATGTCAATATGTGCTATTCTCCTATGCCATAGCCAAGACAGATTATCATTAGAAGTTAAGCATGTAGAGTAAGGAGATGAGTGATCTACTTCCAATATGTAGATGTTGTTTGACCTTTTGCCAACCATGAGAAGTTCATCTAAGTCTTTGTTGCTGATAAGACAATGTTCATCATCAAATGCAATTCTGTAGTTCTTGTCACACAGTTGACTAATACTCAGTAAGTTGAACTTCAATCCATCAACTAGTAATACATCCTCTATCACTGTATTAGATTTGTATCCAACTGTACCGTATCCTAGTATTTTTCCTTTGTTGTTGTCTCCATATACAACTGATCCAATTTCTCTTGGTGTGAAGGTGCTAAGATTCCTTCTATCACCTGTCATATGCCTTGAACAGCCACTGTCTAAGTACCATATTGAGTTTTTACTGTTTAGGCTTTCCTGCAAGAGAAAAAGAACTTATTTTGCGATTGGTACCCAGCTTCTCTTGGGTCCATGCAAGTTAGTGCTACATTTTTCTTTCTTAACCCATCTATACTTACCACTGGAAATTCCTTTCTTTCTAATCATGCAATTAAAAGATTTATGTCCTGTTTTCATGCAGTAGGTACAAGTGAGATTAGCATGCTTAGAGTTTCCAGATTTCATGTTATCATGCCTTCTTATGTGAACACAGTTTATCGGGGTGTTGATTTCTTTTCTTAGTTTTGAAATATCATTTTCTAAATCACATACTTTCTGTTTCAACAAGGATATTTGCTTTTTCAAAACTATGTTTTCTTTTTCAAATGTTTCAGCTTGATTGTAAAGCTCACAAAAAGCAGAATGTAGTTCATCATATTCATCCATGGTAGAGTTCGTATCACTTAACTCACTGGATGATTTGACCATCAAGCACAGATTTGCTTCCTCATTTTCACTTTCAGATGTTGAGGAGGTGTAGCCTTCATCCCAAGCTATGTAGGCTTTCTTTTTCTTCTTTTCTTTTTTGAAATTTGTTTTACTTTCAGGTTTTCTTACTTCAGTGTTGTTGCTTCTTTTCAGACTTGGACAATCTGATCTATAATGCCCAATCTTCCCACATTCATAGCATGTTACTTTGATTGAAGTGTTTTCTTGCTTTTTGACTCCTTTTCTTGGTTAACCAAATTTCTTTTTAGAATTGTTCTTCATGAATTTTCTGAACTTCTTCACCATCAAATTCACTTGATCTTCCTGTGAGTCATTTCCGTCTTCAGAGGATTCAGAGTCTGTTTCAGTATGCTCCATCTTGAGAGCAATTCCTTTGGCTCTTTTGTCCTTCTGTTCCTCATCTGCCATGCGAATCATATCCATTTCATACTCTCTAAGTTTACCAAACAGTTCAGCACTGGTAATAGCAGTAAGGTTCTTTGATTCAGTTATGGCTGTCACAGTAGGTTGCCACTTTCTATTCAGCGATTTCAGAATCTTGACATTCACTTCTTCTTCAATGAAGTTCTTGCCAAGTCCTATGAGATGGTTGATGATGTGTGTGAATCTCTTATTCATTTTCATTATTGATTCTCCTTGGGACATTTTGAATGTTTCATATTCTTGAATGAGTGTATTCTTTCTTGCTCTCCTGACTTCAGCAGTACCTTCATGTGTTACCATGATGAGCTCCCATGCCTCTTTTGCTGTAGTACAGGCAGAAATTCTAAAAACTTATCAGAATTCAAGGCAGAGTGTATAATGTTCAAAGATTTAGCATCGTTTTCAGCCCTCTTAATCTCATCTATATCCCAATCCTCAAAAGGTTTTTCTATTTTATTTCCATTTTCTATTTTCATTGGAACTCTGTACTCATTTACCACAGCCTGCCAGATGCTTCTGTGAATAAATTCCATAAAGATTTTCATGCTAACTTTCCAGAATGGATAGTTATCACCGCACAACAATGGAGGTCTATTTATAGAAGCTCCTTCAGCGAAGGGTAAAAGATTACAAGCCATTACAGGGAACTATGTACGATTACTAGATTGATTTACTAGTTAAATCTCTTGATACCAATTGTTGGGACCCATGAAACCACAGGGAAGGGACCCATGAAATCTATACCCCAGACATCAAAAACCTCATAAAACAACATGGGCTGCTGAGGCATCTGTTGTCTCCATGTAAGGGCTCCTCCTACTCTCTGACACTGGTCACAGGTGCTACAAGTCTTCCACGCATCTCTAAAGATGGTGGGCCAGTAGAAACCACAGTCAAGCACCTTGCGAGCTGTCCTTTGAATGCAATTGTTGGTCCCTATGTTGAATCTAGAGGGGGGGGAGGGTGAATAGATTCAAGTTCCCTATGTTCAATTTTAGCCTTTATCAAATTCTTTCCCGATTCAATTTTATCTATGTTAAGAATAACAGAGAGATAGCAGCAGACATAGAAAGAAATTGATACGCCCTTTCAAAACTCTTTAAGAATGAATCAATAAAAGCAATTGTAAAGCGATAGATTCAGATAAAGATAAGAGATAAGGTAGAGAGAAAGTTTGGACAGAAATTTATCCTGGTTCGGCATTCGGCCTACGTCCAGTCCCAACCCAACAACTGTTGTGATCGGTTTCCACTATAATGATTTCTTGTGTCTAATACAAACACACTGCATAAACACAAACAAAATCAAAATAACCAAAACACATGTTCTTCTCCTAAGAACATATCTCTCTAATTCTTGAATCCTTCAAGAATCACCTTTGAGAGCACCTCTCTCAAATTCCTTAACTCTTCTTCTAGAGAACAACTTTCTCTTAAGAGTTTTGAACAAAAACAAATACAAAACAAAATAAATATCAGTAAAGATTACACCTGATGTGTATGATCTGATCAAGATTATAACCAAGTATTCAATCCTTCACACACTCTTCATCTTTAGAGAAAATCTTTTGAAATCTTGAAGAGAACTCTTAGAACTTGTGTTCTTTGTAAACTTAGTTTTTCGCTCTTCCTTTCTTCTTGAAAACTCAAAGATTTCTCTTGTTGAAAATCAATTCTAAGAGGTTTCAATTTAAAGCAGTTTAAAAACTTCTTGAGATGAATTCTGGTGTGGGTAATCGATTACTAGAATGTGGTAATCGATTACTCCAGAGAGTTTTAGGATTCCCTGATTTCTCAAACTGTTGGTAGTCGATTACTGATATATGGTAATCGATTACTTCAGCTTAAAATCATTTTTCAACTTGTCAAATCAAAAAAGGGTTCCCAAACTTGCTCTAGCTTGATTCTCAGAGTAGATTCAATTTCTCTGTGAAGTGAGATTGAATAAAAACCACACTCAAAGCCTATTCTATAAAAATCAATACAATTAAGCTCCTATTTACAATCTATCATTAAATTCAAGAGTACAAGTAAATCAAAACTAAAAACAAGAGACGACTTCTTCAGCTTCAAGTCCAACAATAGATGGCCACCAGGTGCGGAAGAATGACAAAACTGCAAGATTGAATTAGTCTCATAATCTGGAATGCATCTCCTGATTACTTGGTCACTGCATAACTTCCACAAATAGGGGTCATCCCAAATATAATCCTTAGCATCACTCTTAATTTTATCAATCTGAGCTCTAGATGCTAAGGGAGGAAAGACAGAAGCAACTAAAAAATTAACAATATTTTCAAACCAAGGGGTAGTGGGGTAAAAAGCAGATACAGACAACAAACTTTCATCTGAAAAGTCATCTCTGATGGGCAATGGGTCATCTACACCCTTAGCTCTTTCAATCCGGCTGAGATGGTCTGCTACTAGATTCTGTGCTCCACTCCGATCATGAATATCCAAATCAAACTCCTGGAGCCACAACATCCATCTGATCAGCCTAGGCTTTGACTCAACCTTCTTCAACAGGTACTTCAGAGCTGCATGATCAGTAAATACAATAACATGAGAACCAAGCAAATATGATCTAAATTTATCAAGAGCAAAAACAATGGCTAGAAGCTCCTTCACTATGGTGGTGTAATTTGCTTGGGCAGCATCTAAGGTCCTGGAAGTATAATATATCACCCTAGGCAGCGTATCTACTCTCCGTGCAAGGACAGCTCCCATTGCATAATTTGATGCATTACACATAAGCTCAAAGGGAACTATCTAGTCAGGTGCCTAGATGATAGGAGTGGTGGTCAGTGCTCTCTTAAGGCAGTCAAAAGCCTCTCTGCATCGGTCATCAAAATTAAAGTCCACATCCTTTTGAAGCAAGTTGGATAATGGAAGTGCTTTCTTGCTAAAATCCTTGATAAAGTACCGGTAGAAACCTGCATGTCCAAGGAAAGAACGAACCTCTCGCACGCAAGAGGGGTAAGGCAGCTGTGAAATAAAAGAAATTTTAGCCGGATCTACCTCTATGCCCTTCCTAGGAATGATATGTCCTAAAACTATACCCTGTTCTACCATGAAATGACATTTTTCAAAATTAAGAACAAGGTTTGTTTCAATGCATCTACTAATCACTGTCCAAACTATCCAAACATGTATCAAAAGAGGATCCATACACAGTAAAATCATCCATAAACACCTCTATGCAATTTTCAAGAAAATCAGTGAAAATACCCATCATGCATCGCTGGAAGGTACTAGGGGCATTGCATAGGCCAAAAGGCATCCTCCTATAAGAAAAGGTGCCAAAGGGGCAGGTGAATGTGGTTTTCTCTTGATCCTCAGAAGCAATATGGACTTGAAAATAACCAGAAAAACCATCAAGAAAGCAAAAATGGGATTTACTTGCCAGCCGCTCTAACATTTGATCAATGAAGGGCAGTGGGAAATGATCTTTCCTTGTTGCCAAATTCAGCCTCTTGTAGTCTATGCAAACTCTCCAACTATTCTGCACTCTAGTTGGGATAAGCTCATCCTTCTCATTCTTGACAACAGTCAAGCTTGTCTTCTTGGGAACCACTTGGACAGGACTCACCCATTTACTATAGAGATAGAGTAGATGATCCCAGCTTGCAGAAGCTTGGTCACCTCCTTCTTCACTACATCCCAAATCACTGGGTTCAGTCTCCTTTATGGCTGTCTCACTGGTTTATCTTCATCCTCTAGTAGTATCCTATGCATGCATGTGGATGGGCTGATACCAGGAATGTCTGCAAAGGTCCAACCGATGGATTTCTTATGCTTCCGAAGAACTTGCAACAACTTCTCTTCTTGAACAACATAAAGAGAGGTGGAAATGATCACATGCAATCTTTCATCATCCTCCAAGTAAACATACTTGAGGTTTTCTGGTAAAGGTTTCAGTTCTGGAGTAGGTGGTGGCTGAACATCAGGAACCAAAGAGGGGAGAAGAATAGGTTCCACAGCCTGTACCTCAACCTGCAAGTCAGATTCGAATGTACTTTTTACAACATGGTTAGTGCAATCAAACTCTACGAAATCAATATCAAGAGGTACAACACCCAAAGGTTCAGAATCACATTCAACATCAGAAATAAACTCAGTGCATAAGAAAAGGCAATCATGAAAATTAGATAAAAAAGAATGCTTCCTACAATGCAAAGAGTCAAAATCAGCAACATACTCATCCACAATATCATCTACAATCTCAGCAATGAAAAAAGAATGATCCTCAGATGGATGTTTCATGGCATCAAGAATGTTAAAGTGCACAACACTATCACCAAACTCCATAGATAAAGTACACGCATACACATCAATCTTAGTTCGGGAAATTTTCAAAAATGGCCTGCCTAATATAATTGGGACGGATCCATGGAGAATCCCTCCTCCATATCAAGGACATAAAAATTAGCAGGAAAAATAAGCTCACCAACCCTCACTAAGACATGCTCAATGAAACCTGTGGGGTGGGAACACTTCTATTTGCCAACTGTATTACCACACCTGTAGGTTGTAAAGGTCCTAGAGATAAAGATTTAAAAATGGACAAACGCATGACATTAATGGAAGCACCCAAATCAAGCATGGCATTCTCAAACTTACTATTTCCAACAACACAAGGTATGCAAAATGTACCTGGGTCCTTACATTTCTCAGGAATGTGAGGAACAGATTTACCAATCAAAGCTGATACATTTCTGCTCATGCTGATCCGCTGATTACCTTTCATCTTCCTCTTATGTGTGCACGGCTCCTTTAGAAATTTGGCATATTTAGGAATCTGCTTGATGGCCTCAAGTAAGGGAATGTTCACCTCTACCTTCCTGAAGGTGTCCAAGATCTCCTTGTCCACTGATAAGTGCTAGATTATACATGTTTTCCTAGGTGTTTTAAGCCCATTTCCATCCGTTTTTACTAAGTTTAGTTATAGTTTAGATAAGAAAACAATGAAAATATCATATTTGTTTAGTGTTAGTCTTTGATTTAGTGTTTTGTTAGTTTGATAAGATTTTCTTGTGTTTTTAAGTCATTTTATCCTCTTTTCTGTTAATTGTAGGTTGATTGAGGAGGAGATAGAAGCTTGGAAGGAAAGCCCATGAACTTAAGAGAAAGACCTGGAGTGCAAACCATCAAGAAGAAGAGGAATAGAAGCTCAAGTCAAGAAATCAAGGCAGGAAAACGCGCCTAGGCGCATGCTGAGGCGCAAATTGGACTCCCTTACTGTCAAAACGCGCCTAGGCGCATGCCAAGGCGCAAATGGACCTTCTCCTCTGCCAAGACGCGCCCAGGCGCGGATAGGGGGCGTAAGGATGCGCTGGGGAGCAATTGCAAGGCGCAAAGCAACCCACTTCTTTGCACAGATGCGCCAGGGCGCGAACAGAGGCACAAATGGAGCCATTCTTCTCCAGCATTTGCGCCAAGGCGCAAATCAACTTGATGGGAGGCGCAACTCTTCACCTATATAAGGGCTTTTGGGCGCGAATTCACATAGACATTTCATAATTCAGTTTTCAGTTTCTTCTCCTAGACGCTTCTCGCGATTTTCTCTCTTCTCCACTTTCGTTTCTCCTCCTCCATCATCAAACTTAGAGATTTCTGAGCTTGTGAGCTTGTGGAAGCAAGAATCAAGCAATTATGGAGTCTCTCTTGTGTTTGATTTCTTTTTCTCTTCTTTCTTTTCTCATTTCCATGCTAGGCTAGATTTCTAGGTTAGGGATGGGGATTTTGATTCCAGAACTCTTGTAACGGATTTCTATGTTAATTCAAGTGTAATTTCAGTTAATTGATTGATCTCTTCCTGCTTATTGCTAATTCTTGAGGTTTAATTCATGAAGTTCAAATAGTGATAGGGATATTAATGTTTGGACTGAATTGAACTGTTCCTTGAGTGTTTGTATCTCGTTTCAATTATGCTATTGGAAGATTGATAGTTGAATTAGGAGAGGAAGTGTATCATTATAGCTATGCATGAGTCTAGGGATAGAACTTGTATGCTATGAGATGTTCTGAATTTATCTGTTTCGCTTCTTGAATTACTTTCTATTTTCACCTAAGGGATTAAGGATTATAGTAGTCATTCAAAGGGACTAAAGACCTAGGAATAGGATTAGTCTTCGGTATCACAAATTCTAGTCTCCAATTGATTGATTTCTGTTGAATTGACATAGGAAGTATTGTTACTTGAGGAAAGAATTAATTGAACCATTTCCCTAACCTTCTCCATTATTTTGTTTAGAAACTTAAACATTTACTTGCTTTCCTTATTTGTTTTACAGTGTATTGCTTGATTTTACATAGTTGTTTAGTTTTACACAAATGATTAATGTATCGGTTACTCCTATTAGCAAAGCATGTTTAGTATTCGGTAATTCATCAACTAGTCTCTGTGGTTCGACAACCTTTACTCATTTTTTCTAAACTTGTAACGACCGGTACACTTGCCGAAGTGTGAACTAAATAAAAAGTTCAACAAGTTTATGGCGCCGTTGCCGGGGACTATTGAGTGAATATCGATAGTCTTGACGTGCTTGCTACTTAGGACATTATTTTATTTTATTTTATTTTTTACTTTGCTGTTTGTTAATACTTATACTTGTTCTATTTTGATTTTTATACTTGTTCTGTTTTGATTTTTTTTTTTAGTTGAATATTTCCTTTTCTTTTCTTGCATACTTCCTATTTTGTTTTTCATTTGTATTCCCTGTTTATCTTTGATTTGTGGTTTATGCGAAAAGCCAAGGAAACTGATCTTTTGTTTGAACCAGAAATTGAAAGATTTTGCAGGAGGAACTTGAAGGCAAATAAAGAAAATAAAGAGGCTACAGCAGAAAATACAGCAGAAAATTCAGTAGAAAATATGGATAATACAAGGCGTATGACACTTGAGGAGTTGTACACTCCTAATGCTATGGGCTGTGGATCTAGTATCGCACCACCTACTGTTGCAGCCAACAATTTCGAGATTAAACCTGCTCTCACTCAGCTGGTAAGGCAAGAGCAGTTTGGAGGTTTGGAAGAGGAAGATCCAAATCAGCATGTGCATAACTTCCTACAGATTTGTGGTACAATTAAAATGAATGGAGTTCCGGATGATGCAATTCAGCTGAGGCTGTTTGAATTCTCACTCAAAGGAGAAGCTAAAATGTGGCTACAAAGTTTTCCTCATGGCTATTTCACTACATGGGAGGACTTAGTGAACACATTTCTGGCTCAATACTTTCCACCAGAAAAATACAACTACTTCAGAGCAGAGATTTCTTGCTTCAAACAAAAAGATGGAGAGTCCATCAGTGAGGCATGGAGGAGATTCAAGTCCTTGTTGAGAAGGTGCCCTCACCATGGATTTTCTCGATCTGCAAAGAAGTCCATATCTTCTATAATGGACTGCAGTCGCATACAAGATTGCTAGTGGATGCCTCTGCTGGAGGTTCATTAAGAAAGAAAGATGCACATGAAGCAAGAGTGATCATTGAAATGATGGCTTCAAATCGTTATGATGCTCCTAGTGATTTCTATGGTGAAAGAAGAAGAGTGATTGAGCTTGGAGCTAATGATGCTTTGTTGGCTCAAAACAAGCTAATGACTCAAAAGATGGATCAAATAATGAAGCAGCTTCAAGTGGTCGGTGAATGAATTCGTTCAAGCACCTCCAACATCATTTGTGAATATTGTGGGGGAGGACATCAAATAGAGTTTTGTGAAAGCTTAGGAGCTAATGTTGAGGAACAAGCTCAAGTGAATTACATGGGAAATCCTCAAAGTAACACCTATGCCAACACAAACAGCTATAACCCTCACCAAAGAAACCATCCAAATCTGTCATATAGGAACAATAATTATCTGCAACCCAACTCTTCCTCTTATGATCAGAATTTACAAACCTTCAATCCTAGACCACCTTTCAATCCAAACATGCCATACAATCAGAACTTCAATCAGCATCAAAACCAAACATCTTCATCTAACCAACACTATAACCAAAACCAACCACAAAATCTACCTTTCAACCCAAACCATTCTAAATTTCCAATCAACCAACCTAGAAATGCTCCAGCAAGCTCTAACATGAATCCTATTCCTAGAGAAGGATCTTCAACTTTAGAAAACATGTTCATGTCCTTTATGCAAAGGACTGAATCTATGTTCACAAATCAAGAAGCTTCTATTAGGAATCTGGAATCACAGATTGGCCAGCTTTCCAAGCAACTCTCTGAAAGAAGTCAAGGAAATCTGCCAAGTGATACTATTGTGAATCCAAAGGAGCAGTGCAAAAAAATAGAATTTGAAAATTAGATTAGAAGTATAAATACATGATACAGTATAATAAATTTGATTCTTGTGTTGTTGATAAACAATAGATATAGGAATAAATAGTTGAAATTACAAGTATAATTGAATTGACAGGAAATAAGAGAAGGTGTGAGGTGTAATAGGATAGATCATCTAAACACAAAATGACTTAGAGTGTGTGCACAAGTGGTAGCAAATTACATAGGGAAAAGGCAAACTAACCTCTTGGGATATCAATTCGCGCCAAGGCATGAAAATGGGGCGCAAAATCACATCACTCTCTGTCAAGATGCGCCCTAGCGCAAATCTTGTAGGGGTGGGGCGTAATTTTTGCGCCCAGGCATGAGAGTGGGGCGCAAATCCCCTTGCTCTTCTGTCAAGATGCGCCCTAGCGCAATTCATTGGGGTGTGGGGCGCAATTTTTGCGCCCAGGCGCAAGTGGGTGGCGCAAATCACCCTTGTTCTCTGACCAAATGCGCCGCGGCGCAATTTAAGTGAAGAGGGTGGCGCATTGCAACCCCTGCTCTCGGTCAAGACGCGCCTAGGCGCGATTCCCTTAAGTGTGAGGCACAAATTGCTGCGCCTAGGCATAAAGCATGAGCGCAAGCTTGCGCTAAGGCACACAAGGGGGCGCATTTGTTTCTTCTCCTACACTCACTTCACTTAGGCTTGTGAAACCTCAAGAGAATGATCCCAATCTTCATCAATTTTCACCTCCACCATCTCAATTTACAAGTGCATTTGAATTAATCTCTCCATCTCCATCACTCTAGTTTCCCATTTCGTTCTACATTTGCAAGAATTCTCATTTTGTGCATTCACATCTTCGGCTCAAACAAGGTATGCTTATCTAATCCATCTATCACTACTTGTTTTCTTCATTCTCTAATCTCTAACTTCATGATTCATATGATTAATTGGAATGAGGGTGCAAAAATTTTGGTTCGAACCCTAATACCCCGTTTTGTGCGAATTCAAAATTGTTCACCTTGATGATGTTGCATGCCCTCGTTTTAATGATTGATTGATAAATGCCATTGATTGATTGTAAATGAATGTTGAATATTGTCTTGGGAGTGCATTGTATAAAGCAATTAGAAAGAATTACTCCATGCTCATTCATGCTCACATAGTGTTTGTTAAAATTCCTCAATGAGTTTTGAGTGTGTTTTATGTGCATAATTCTAGTGAGCATGACCATTGTATAGTTGTTTATGTATCTCCTTTTGCAATTCCAGCAATTCCAATTTGAATTCTCTTTGAACTGCACTAGTTGTTGATGACAATGCATGCTCGTTATGGTGATGATTGTTATCTAGATGCATGCATACTTTTCTCATCTATACTTTGGTTGTGCAGGTTCAATTTTAAAGAGAAAATCATGGCATTAAGTAAGCAACCAGCTGGATCATCTTCAAGGGAACCAAGGACTAAACATAGAGCTTCCAAGGGACAATGCCAAGAGCAGAAAAGGATTACAAAGAAAGCCAAGGCAAAGGTTACTCCTGAACCAGAAATTCCAGAGTTTGACACTCACAAATTTCGGTCCTTGGAGCATGCAGAAGCCTTTGCATCTCGGTTTACAGCACACACAGTGCTAGTAGAGCGAAAATTCAATATAAGTCCAAGCCAATTCATAAACGAAGGAAATGGTGAGTTGTCCCAACGATCCATCCATAGAGAAGTATGCAAGGAGATCACTGGAAGAAAATGGAATAGATTGGCCAATATAACATTCCCGGCATATCAGGACTTGGTTCTAGAGTTCTATGCAAATCTGACAAGTGGAGATAAAGAAGAACTCTATGCATCTTACGTCTGGGGAAAGCAAATCTCATTTTCACCTCAAGCCATCAACAGATTGCTATTAATCCCTTTTTCTGATGCAAGGGATTGTGCCTTTCAGTATAGAGCATCACGCAAAGCCGACCCAAGCAAGGTGGATGATTTGTTATGTGAAGGAAAAGGAGCTTGGAAGGACAGCGAATGGCGCAATAATGGAGTTAGGCATGTGAAGTCTTCATCACTATGTCTCAAAGCAAAAGTGTGGTGGGCTTTCATTTCTGGAATCTTATTGCCAATCCAGCACAAGTCTTCTATCACAAAGAAGAGGATTTGGTGCTTATACACTATAATGAATGGTGAGTATCTTAATGTTGGCTTAACTATAGCTAATGAGATTCACGCACTGCACTTGCAAAAACAGGGGTCTCTGTCTTATGCAGGCATCACTACACAATTGTGTATTGATGCTGGAGTATCATGTGAGGGTTTAACCCCTATGAGGCCAGGGTCAACATTGGATGTGAAGTTCACCAAAGGAGAAGCCAGTACACGAGCCACACCAGAAGCACCTTCCACTTCTAAAGCCAAAGCCACAACAAGTTCAAAAGGAAAAGCTCCTATGGGGGCAACCTCATCTAGTTCTGCAGATTCAAAGCAAGATAAAATATTGAGGCATTTGAGGGTAGTTCAAGGAAACATTCGTAGGGTTCATGAATCTACAAGGGCTTGCATTGCACTTGAACCCCTTCTGAGAACTGTGGCAGCCAAAATGAATCTGCCTGTGGATAAGTTGGTGCCACTTGAAGCATTCAACAGTGAGATGATTGAAAACTTGATGAGGTTTGAAGAATTTTCTGAGGATTGCGAATACCAAGCACCTAATGAGGGACAAGATGAAGATGATGAAGAAGTTGATGGTGGGCAGAATGAAAAAGTAGAGAGTGATGAGGAAGAAGACGACGATACACAGGATGAGGATTAGTGTTAACTAGTAATTTCGTTTAATAATATTGTTTAGTAATACACTTTCGGTTAATGTAGTATAACTAGACTAATTGACTGTTATTGTAGTTCCTTTGACTGTTATTTCACTATTAATTGACTTTCATGTTAGTTCATTTTGACCATTGTGAAATTTTAGCTGCTGTACACTGTTGGAAAAACATGGAAATTGGCACTTGGTGCAGACCCTCTGAATATCATGGCTAGTCTTCAAAAGGGAGTGTTCTTATACTCTTTTGTTTTAATTATTGATTGATGATTGTTTAGAGTACACCCCCCTATTTTGTTGCACCATATTATGAAGGTTGATTTCATTGATATAACATTGTCTCTGTAGTTTAGTAAAATAAATTATGCACATTTTGGCACTTAGGTTCAGCTCAAGGTTCTATGACAAAGTTGCATGTTTCTCAAATGTTTGAAGAGATGTTGTATGAGAATTCTTGCATGAAAATTTTCTAGGTTGTGACATGATTAATGAATTTAGCAATGTTATGCAATGATTAATCCTGGATAGTCAATTGGGCCTCCAACATAATTCATTCTTGAGTGTTTTACTATCTGAAGTATTGTTCTAGAACTTGCTTTAGCTCTTGATCAAAATTGCACACATTTAGATTTGGACACAAATGATAAAGGCAATTTTCTTTCTTGTAGCCTTGAGCCAAATAGGCCTGAACCTTTAAGTTTTCCATTGCTAGCCCCTTTGAGCCTGAATCAACCCTTTCTTTCTTGGATACCTAAGCTCATTACAAGCCTAAATAAGTGAAAAACCAATTGTCCTACCATTGGAACTTTAAGAGTATTGGTTTTTTTACTTAGAGGATAAGTTCAAGATTAAGTTTGGGGTTGAAATTTTGGGGTGCATGTGTAGCTGTTGACTTGAGGACAAGTCAAAATTTCAAGTTTGAGGTTGTTGTTATGTGGTTCACCTAATACAGGGTGGGTATTGGTGTAATTTTGTGAATAATATATAGTGTAATATAGTTGCATTTTCTCTCTTTTTCATGCATACCATGCAAAAATTTTTATTTTTCTTCATGTGTTGGCAATTAGTGAGACCACTTAAGAAAAGCAAAGTGCAAAAATAAAGAGAAAAACAAGAAATTGAAAAGAAAGAAAAAGGAAGAAGAAAAGAACAAGATGACAAAAGTTACAAGAAATGATGTGTAAAAGAGAAAAAGAAAGCAAAAATCAGAAGGAAAGAAAATAGCAAAAGTTATAAGAAAGCAAAAAGAAAGAAAAAGAAGCAGAAGAAAATGCAGTTTAAGAGTAAAAGAAATAAAGGAAGAAAAGAAAATAAAGTTGGTCTCATTACTTGTTTGTTTTTACTTATTGTTAGTCTCTGTTCTGTTTTTAATTTTTCGTCTGTTCATCATTAGTCCATGCATATCATATAGGTTGTATCTTTTACTCTTTAAGTTCTTGTGGATATTTAGCCAGTTACCTTTTCTTTTAACCCACCTTTACCTAAGCCCCATTACAACCTTGAAAAGACCTTTTGAGTGTCCAATTTCTACTTGAAGGCAGTGGAGATTTTTAGAGTCATTGCAAGCCTATGGTAACATACCTTCTGATTGGTAACATTGAGAGAAACACAAGCCTAAACACTTGAGAGATTGAGTGTAAACACTTAACTGGAGAGGACTGTTTGATGTTGCTAAAGTACATTGTTTTCATGCCAATCTATAGTTGATTGCTTATGCTTGATGAATTGTGCAATTCTTGAGAACGTTTTAAGCTCATGTTCAACTTTCATAGATAAATTGAGTTGGCTTAAGGAGTTAAGAATTGCATAATGCATTTTCCGTGGCTGTTGAGCTAAATGATTATATCATGCTTATTGACCTTTGTAATGATGGAATCTATGTTTGCTTGAGGACAAGCAAAGCTTTAAGTTTGGGGTTGTGATAAGTGCTAGATTATAAATGTTTTCCTAGGTGTTTTAAGCCCATTTCCATCCATTTTTTTGCTTCCATCTTCCATCTTTTTGCTTGGAATCAATCTGGGAGGAAATGGAAGAGGGATAGGAGGATGATTAAAGCCACCACTGGTACTAGGAGCTGGTGTAGAATGTGCAGGTGTAGGTGTAGAAGAAGGAATAGAGGAAGGCTCAGGTGCATGTGTAGGAGTAAGTGTAGATGTAGATGAAGGTGGTGCAGGTGCAGATGAAGATGTTGAAATTGGGACATCTATCTGTTTACCTGACCTTAGTGTGATGACACTAACATTCTTTGGATTCTGTACTGTCTGAGAAGGTGTTAGATCAAGATGATTAACACATCCAAAGTTTTGATTTCTACAAGACAGACGAAACTTTCTCAGACGGAACATCAGCAAGTAAGTCAGACGGAATAAGCACAGACGGAAGATGACTCCTCAAATTGAAGTCATTCGTCTGTTTCAAGTCAAAGTCATCAGACGATAGGATAAGACGAAATCTCTTAAGACTGAAGAAGTATATCGTCTGTCCATGAAGTGAAGCAAAGTATGAGTCACTCGTGCCAAGATTTTCAAATCTTCAGAAGTACTCTTTAGAAGCATCCAAGATCAGTATAGGGATTCGCGCTTACACATGCAACTCGAAAAGGTCTTCACCTTTTTGTCAAAGTCTTTGTACAAGTCAGAAAAGGTACTGCGCACGCAATCTAAATCCGCTGCACACGCCATCAATCACTCAAGTACTATCTGACACCTTTTGGAAAGCTCTCAAGAAAATATTCAACGGCATTGTCCTGTGTCTAACGGATATCTGAAGATGTTGCCTATTTAAAGACTTCACTCCATCAGAGTTCGGCTGGCGAAAACGCTTCTGTTATTCAATCTTCTGTGATTTCGCTCACTATATCTGATTGCACTTCATTGTAAAACCCTCTCTGCGAAGAGGATTCTTTCTTGTTTAAAACATCTTTTTAAAATCCACTTGTGTGGTAGTTTAGCCTGAGGAGACTGGTTGTTCAAAGAATACCTTTGTTGTTTAGCCTGCGAAGGCTGTGTTCAAAGAATATCTTGTTATAGCCAGAAGTGGCTGGGTGCAAATAATACTTGTAACCATTTCGCGGTTAGTAGTGAAAACTCAGTGGTTGCTGGGTAACTGGACGTAGTCTTGTATAGACGAACCAGTATAAAAATATTTGTGTACTTATCTTCTTAAGTGTTTGACTAATGGGGATAATTAAACTATAATGTCTCTTGCATAAAAACAATCCTTGAAGATTAAGTAATATTTCGTCTGAACATATTTAAACTCACAGACGAAAGGGAAATTTTTTTAATATAAAACATAATTCAACCCCCCTTCTTGTGTTCTATCTTTTACAGAAGGCAATCTGTCTGAGTTCTGTGACTGTGCCTGATTCAGCTGAGTAGCCATCTGCCCCATTTCATTAGTCAAACTCTGAATGGAGGCTCTGGTCTCTTGCTAAAACTGCATATTCTGAAGAGTCATCTGCCTGACCAACTCCTCAAGTGAAGGTTCAGAATTAGAAGGTTGAGGGGCTGGTGGTGGTGCAGGTGGTGCTTCAGGTTGCCTCTGATACTGTTGCTGCATAGGTGGAGGCACATAAGGTCTACTAGAACCAGAAGAATGCTGAAAAGGAAGGGCTGACTGTTGCTGCTGTGACTGTTGTGGAGGATTAGACCATCTCAAATTCGGGTGATTTCTCCACCCCGGATTGTATTTGTTGCTGGACAAGTCATAATTTTGCTGCTGTTGGGGCCTATTGTTGTAGATGTTGGCAGCATAGGCTTGAGGGGAGTGGGGATCAGAACCAACAAATTACTGCAAAGATGGACATAAATCTGTGAGATGATCATGTAAAGTGCATATCCCACACACTCTAGCAACAGATGCAGATTTTTGATTCATAGCCAACTGTGTCACCAAGTTCACAAGAGCATCAAGTTTGCTCTCTAACTTGCTTTCTGTAGAGGAGGATCCAGCAGCCATATCATGAACTCCTCTAACAACAATAACATCATGTCTAGCACTGAACTGTTGGGAATTAGAGGTCATCTTCTCAATTAAATGCCTAGCTGCAACAGGGGTCATATCACCAAGTGCTCTACCACTAGCAACATCAATCATACTCCTCTCCATACTGCTCAAACCTTCATAAAAATACTGCAAAAGTAGCTGTTCAGAAATCTAGTGATGTGGGCAGCTTGCACAAAGTTTTTTGAACCTCTCCCAATACTCATATAATGTCTCATCACCAAGCTGTCTAATGCCTGATATGTCCTTTCTAATTGCAGTGGTCCTAGATGCAGGGAAGAATTTTTCCAGAAACATCCTCTTAAGGTCATCCCAGCTATTGATAGATCTAGGTGCAAGGTAGTACAACCAATCCTTTGCCACGCCCTCTAGAGAATGTGGGAATGCCTTCAAGAAGATGTGGTCCTCTAAGATATCTGGAGGCTTCATGGTAAAACACACTATATGGAACTCCTTCAGATGCTTATGAGGACATTCACCTGCAAGACCATGGAACTTGGGCAAGAGATGTATTAGTCCAGTTTTGAGAACATATGGAACATCCTCATCAGGATACTGGATGCACAAACTTTCATAAGTGAAGTCAGGTGCAGCCAGCTCCCTAAGGGTCCTCTCACGAGGTGGAGGTTGAGCCATATTGTTCTCAGTAGTATAATTAAAATTAGAATAAGAATGAGTAACAGATGCAGTATGAATAGAGTTGAAATTGGTAGATGCAGGAGGAAAATGCTGACTATTATTCAAACTAACATTATCTAATGGTAAAGACTCTAAAGACAAGTTCCTATAAAGTCTATCTAATCTATGAAAGGTCCTATCTATTTTAGGGTCAAAAGGTTGTAAAACACCTGGATTATCTCTAGTCATGCACTAAATGCAACATACCATGCGTTTCACACCAAGCAAAATTTGAGGTAAAAACAAGGTGTTTGAAAAATTCTAGAAAGTGCCCACCAAATGTAAAAGCACTTAATTGGAAGACGGTATAGCCGTCTGGGTGAAAGATGAGGTCCGTTACATCCGAAAAACACATATAATTTGTCTGATTCTGATGTCCGTAGCAAAAGTTATAGCAGTTTCAAGTTTTGGACTAATCAGAATTCACAAAGTTTTGCATCTCTTAGCTGGAACAAAACCAACCGTCCCAAGTATTTTTCTAAGCAAATATATGTTGAAAGAAGTGGGCACAAAAAAATTCAAGCAAAAATAACTACTCTAGCTATCAAAACCAAAAATCACAAGTAATTAGAATATGCTCGTATGCTACGTATGCTACATTGCACTATTCACCGTAAGCCAAAAATTGACTTGCAGCAAACCAAACTGTGACAACAAACACTTGGATTATGCAGCAAAGCATGATTATGCAGTAAAATACCAAATGACAACAACTACCTATAACAACAAACTAAACTACCTATAACGGCAAACTAAACTACCTATAACGGCAAACTAAACTACCTAATATCACCAATATGTAAATAAGCAAAGTGCAGCAGATGCAACAAGGTGATATGGTGCAGTATGCAGAATTTGATTATGTTATAAAAGCAAGATGATAACAACAACTAGAAAAGGGAAATGACAGTAAGAACATCATGTAGTAGAATCAACACAGTGCAGCGAAATCTCTTCAAGATGCAAGATGCAGTCCAACTAAGCAACACTTTAACAGAACCTATGCAGAAACAGAAAACTACCTAATATGTAGAATGCACCTAATATGCAGTAGAATGCACCTAATATGTAGTAGCATGCATAAACGAAAACAAATGCAGATTATGCAGCAACAGATGCAATATATATCAAGTGATACAAAAATGGTAGCAGCTGATATGCAGCAAAACTCATGACAGCAACACTCCTAACACATAACAACAAATGCTACTCCTAACAAAGGACAACAAACGACAGAACACATGACAACAAAACAGCAAAATGAATAACGGAATGCAAATACTAACTAACACATGTGCAACAATCTAATAGATGCAGTATGAAGAACACATGCATGACAGATGCAGAACAAAGAAAAACAATTAACGCACACACTAACAACAACTCTCAAAACAATTAACACATACACACACAATTAACAACAAAACAGAACACACAATTGACAGTAAAATGTAGAAACAACTACTAACAACAATCATGCAAAGGCTTATTGATGCAGAAATTACACCAAATGCACAATAATAGTAACAACAAAGTAAAAACAAATGCAAAGCTGTAATTGGAGTTACCATTCCAGTGCTCTATATTGAGTTTCTAGTGCTCCACTTTACTTGTTACTCCTTCTAGATGAACAACAACCCATAGAAAATAACACTAAAACAGAACACTACTCTAACACTAATATTTGACAGAAACCGATGGTCTCCGGCAACGACGCCAAATTTTGATCGAAGTCGTACTCAGTCAAAATAATACAACTAAAATGCAGTCTAGGAAGTGACTCCTAGGTCGTCTCTCAGAGGACCATCAATTGATTTCCATCAAATACGGAACACAAAAGGGGGGGGGGGCGGTGGTTGAGTTATAAAAACAGAGTAATAAACACAGAAAATAACAATGATAAAAATGAGATTAACCTCTTGATTAGATTGCAGATTGCTTATCCTTGATTACTAAAACTCATGCTCAAATTACTAACCTTTTAATCAAACCCAATTTAATTAACTAAGAGGAAATTAAATATAGGTTCTCATTATCCGAATTAAGCATTCACACACATCATTATTTCAATTCTAGCAATTAATAATTCACTCCATTAAGCATGAACAAGAGAATGAATTGCATATAAATTGAAGTACATGATGAAAAGTGCACAACAATTATGGTATAACTCATACATGACAGAACCTCAAAGCTCAATTGGAATCCTTAATCATGAGGTTAACCCTTAAAATTAACCTTCCATCTCAATTTGAATTCAACAGAAAACTAATAAACCTAAATGAATTAACTAAAACTAATAGAACCAACACCAAATTAAACCAAAATGAATTGAATCAACACCAAATTGAACCAAACAGAATCAAGATTGTAATTGATGAAACAAGAAATGAAAGTGCAGTAAAAGAGGAAAGGAACCCAAACCTAATTGTGATTGTATTAATTGAGCCTCAACAATGAAATGACAACGAAAATCAAGTCACAATAAAAGCCTTAATTTCTGGAATATGAACAACAATATCAAGCTATGAAGAAGAAAATCTAATCGAGAGAAAAACCTCAGAAGAGGAGGAAAACCAGAAACGTAAAAATGCTAGGTCTGTATGTGTGTGTCTAGTGCCCAAATCTGATTACCCTATTTCTCTTCACCCACTAGCAGCCCCATGTGCCTTGCACATGTCAATTAAAGAGTAAAGGTCCCCCAATTCGAATCCTACCTACAACAATTTTATAAAATGGCAATTAAATTTCTGTCACTGGTCCGTGCATCAACTTCAAGGCCATATTCACCCATGATGCAGTCCGAATTGGCTCTTTATGTCTCATGACTTTTGTAGCTCGTCAATCCAACTTTAAAACGAAAAAACCTGAGCTCAAACAGAGGTTTGTGGAGGGAGATATGTCTGTTTTAGTGAAAGTGGTCAAATTCGGAAAAATACAGCAAATTGGAACAAATTAAACACTTAAAGCCCAAATGAGCCCAAACTCATAAATGTATTATATCATGCTTATTGACCATTAACCATGCTTTATTAGGATATAAAATGTGCAGAGAAAGTGATCAAAATAATAATTCATCAATCAGCCTTTGAGTTGTCTTGAAATTTCACATATATGGATTTTTCTACAACTTGAGTTTTAGAGTTAAAAACTCTATAAGTTTTAGATGTATTAGAATATCCAAGAAGAAATCCTTTCATCACTTTAGAGTCAAATTTTCCAAGATGATCTCTAGTGTTTAAGGCGAAACATTCACATCCGAAAAGATGGAAATATGATATATTGAGTCTTCTTTCTCTCCGTAATTCGTAAGGAGTCTTATTCAAAATGGGTCTTATCAATATTCTGTTTTGTAAATAACATGAAGTATTTATTGCTTCTGCCCAAAAATATTTTGGAAGTGAACTTTTGTGTAAAAAAGTTCTAGCCATTTCTTGTAAAGTCCTATTTTTCCTTTCCACAACTCCATTCTGTTGAGGAGTTCTTGGAGATGAAAAATTATGGAATATGTCATTTTCAAAACAGAAGGCTTTGAACTTAGAATTTTCAAATTCAGTCTCATGATCACTTCTCACAACTGCAATACATACTCATTTTTCATTTTGAACACGTTTACAGAATATTTCAAAAACATTGAAGGACTTGTGTTTATGAGCTAGGAAGTATACCCATGTAAATCTAGAGTAGTCATCTATAATGACAAATCAATATCTCTTACCTCCAAGACTTTGCGTCTGGGTAGGACCAAAGAGATCGATGTGTAACAACTTTAGTGGTCTTGTCGTAGAAATAACGTCTTTCGATTTAAAAGAAGATTTGAGTTGTTTCCCACGTTTACAAGGTTCACACAGACGATTAGATTTCGAAGAAATGTTTGGTAAGCCTCTCACAAGATTTTTCTTGTATATTTTAGAAATGTACTTGAGACTTAAATGTCCAAGCTTTTTATGCCATATTTCTCTCTCATCGTTTGCTGAAAGTAGACATGTTACATTCTTATCACTAAGGTCAGAAAGACAAACCTCGTAGAGATTGTTCTTTCTTTTACCCTTAAACAAAATGGATTTAGCATTATTTTTAACTATACACTCATCAGAATTGAAGGATACTTCATATCCGCTGTCACAAAATTGACTTATGCTCAGCAGATTAAAGTTTAATCCATCAACATACGACACATTATCTTACCAACAGTCCTAATCCCAAGAATCTTACCCTTTCCAGACTCTTAGAGAACAGACCTTTTACTTGGTCTGAGGTCTTGGAACATAGACAAACTTCCTGTCATGTGTCGTGAGCATTCACTTGTTCGATACTTACTTGAATCCTTCTTTCTTTTTGTTAAGGATATCTGCAACAGGAACAATGAGTGATTTTGGTACCCAAATTCTTTTGGGTCCTGCATTGTTAGTTAATGGTTTCTTTTTATTAAAAGTCTTTGGATAACTTTTATATATATTAGGAACCCTATTGTAATTTGCATGCATGCTTTTACGTACAGACAGAATAGTTGATGACTTCTTTTCGTCTGTACTTGGATCATAACCTATTTCACTCTTATTAGAAGGAGGTCTTCCATAAGTTAAGATATTTTTAAGCTTGGAAGAGCTTGAAGTGAACTTGGTTAGTTCTTTTCTTAAGGAATCATTTTCTTCTTTTAATCTTTTGATTTCAGAAAGAAGATAATTCTTTTCAGATTCAAACTGAGAAGATGATTCATCTAATGTTCCTTTTTGCGATAGATTTTCGTTTATAGCTTTTAGTCTTGAGACTTCTTCCATAACCCTTTTTAGCTTGGATTTGCATGTTTTATATTCCTGAGCTATAAACTGAGATTTAGTGAGAAGGACATCATAAAATATATCTTCATCATCTGAGTCTGAATCAGAAGATGATTAATGAGATTTGTTCACAGTGTTTACCTCGGATTTTGGTATGTCTCCTGCTATGAGACAAATGTTAGTTGTTTCTTCTTTGCTGGAATCATCTAAGCTCTCTGTATCAAGGTCTTCCCAAGTGACAAGGTTTTTCTTCTTGTTGTCCTTTTTGGAAATCCACCTTTTTTAGGACATTCTGATTTTATGTGTCCTGGTTTTTTACACTCGTAGCACACAACTTTTAATTCTTCTTCTTTGTTAGATGATCTCTCAAGAAATCGTTTGTCTTTCCTTTTGAAGAATCTTTGTCCACATCCCTTTTTTGTCATCATTCTTTTGAATCTCCTAGCCATCAAGGAGATCTCGTCATCAGAAGATTCTTTAGAATCGTCTGATTCAGTTGTTTCTGCTTTAAGGACCTCTTTTTGCTTTTTGTCCTTCTTGCTTAGTTCTTCTTTAGATTTTTCATTGATGGATGGTAGAGTATTGGGCTCTTGAACTTTGATTTTATCCATTTTACATATATGAACTCCATGCACTCTCAGTGCACCAATGAGTTCATCAAGTGTCAAGGTTTTTGATGGAAGACCATCTACCAAGCATGAGAATTACAAGAGAAATGCAAAGTTAAATAGAAGCTCAAGTTGAAAAAGAGTTGACCAAGTCAAAGTCAACAAGTCAAAGTCAAAGTCAAAGGTCAACTTTTGAAAGTCAACAAATGGGCAAATGAAGTCTTGTAATTTTCTAAGTATTTTGTAATTAGTTTAGCTTTAATTTGTGTAAAGCTTGAACCTATGTTTGTTTGTGAATTTCGGCCAAGCTCCTTTTATGGACATGTTGACTTCTATTTGTGTTAGTCAAAGCCTCTTAAGATGGGCTTAAGTGTCTTATGACCCAACTAAGCAAGTGTAATACACTCTCTTAAAAGAGAGTGGATGGATTAGGAGAGAGAATTAGTGGAATTGCCACTAACTTCATTTAAATTTCCACCACTTGATTATCCCATAATCAAAGGTGTAAATTTAAGTCAAGTTCTAAATTGTTGACTCTCATTTAAGAACGGATTCTAGCCTTAGGATTTACTTCTAATCCAAGGCATAGAATTCCATCTTAATTAATCCATGATCATCACAAACTTAGATGAGTTATGAGCCTCTTGATCTCATTAACTCTAGATCCTTCTCGAATTGATCAAGTGAGGGGTGCTTAACATCACTTGATCAATCCATCAAGGATCAAGTGGCTAGGATGACTCAGGGCCAACCACACACAAGGGGTCTTATAACTTAGGCAATTTCCATTTTGGAATCACTTGTGAATATTGAATGAAATAGAATTCTAAGACTTGTGTCTTTAGAAGGGAGTACTCTCCTAGGGTTTCTCAAGAAAACCTTGAATCTTATCTTGATCCATGACTCAAGTGGCGATTCATCACTTAGCTTATTAATTCCTTTGGATCATGGCGCTACCATGCTTCTAATCTCATTCCATTTTTGATTTCTTCTTCTTTTGGTCACCTACCGAAACTATCCTACATACTTAGCCTATTCCGCAAGCTTATCTTGATTTATGAGTGAGGATTACTTGGTGAATTGAAGATGGGGCATTCAAGGTGTTAAACCGTGGAGTCATCATCATAGCTTCATGGGTTTGCATCAGTTTTCATGTATCTGCCAACAATTATTGCAGTGGACGTGGCTTCCCATGGAGCAGGAAGACTATCTAAATTCTTCATGTTATTTTGGGCCCTTAAGAATGTGGTACCCAAAGTTGTTAATCCATTTAGAATGGTTTGGAATCTTCCAAACATTCGGTCTATAGATTCTCTTTTTTGCATGGAGAACATTTCATATTTTCTTTGAAGGGTGGCAGTTTTTCTGAGTCTGACATCCTCAGTTCCTTTATGAGAGATTTTTAAAGCATTCCAAAGTTCTTTGGCAGGTTTATAGGCACAAAATTTGTTGTATTTTGTCCTTGATAGGGCACACGTTATGACATAACGTGTTTTGTTGTTGAACTTCATTATCGAATATTCTTAATCTCCCCATTCTGATTCTGGTTTGGTCAGGGGAACGTCTCCTTCCTTCAGTGATTATCTTCCAAAGTTTGTATTGGGTAGATTTAATGTACATCTCCATTCTATCCGCCTAGTAAAGATAGTTGTGTCGTCTCTAGAGAAGGCTGGAGGTTTGTTCACGGAGGATCCTTTTGCAATGAGCATCGTCTGAGAGTTCGCCATCCCGGATCTTTTCCTCTAGCAGCTGTTAGGCGCTCAACCCTTAGAGACTGAGGTCTGATACCAAACTGTAAAATTGTTAGATCAAGATGATTAACATCTCTAAAGTTTTGATTATTACAAGACAGACGAAACATTTTCAGACGGAACATCAACAAGCAAAGTTACACGCAACAAGCACAGATGGAAGATGACCCCTCAAAGTTGAAGTCATTCGTCTGTCTCAAGTCAAGTCATCAGACGAAAGGCTAAGACAAAAACTCTTAAGACTGAAGAAGTTCATCGTCTGTCAAAGAAGTGAAGCAAAGTATGAGTCACTCGCGCCAAGATTTCAAATCTTAAGAAGTACTCATTAGGAGCATCCAAGATCAGTATAAGGATTCGCGCTTACATATGCAACTCGAAAAGGTCCTCACCTTTTTGTCAAAGTTTTTGTACAAGTTAGAAAAAGTACTGCGCACGCTACCTAAATCCGCTGCACACGCCATCAATCACTCAAGTACACTCTGACACCTTTTTGAACTTCACTTGGAAAATGCTCAACGACATTCTTCTGTGTCTAACGGATAATTGAAGACTTTTCCTATTTAAAGACTTTGCTTCTTCAAAGTTCAGTTGGCGAACACGCTTCAAGTATTCAAACTATTGTGAATTCGCTCACTATTACTTCTGCTCTCTATTGTAAAACCCTCTCTGCGAAGAGGAAACTTTCTTTTTAGAAAACTCTTCTAAATCCACTTGTGTGGTGTTTTAGCCTGAGGAGGCTGATTGTTCAAAGAATCCCAAGTTGTTTAGCCTGCGAAGACTGTGTTCAAAGAATATCGTGTAATAGCCAGAAGTGGCTGGGCGCAAATAATACTTGTAACCCTTTCCCGGTTTGTAGTGAAAACTCAGTTGTTACTGGGTAACTGGGCGTAGTCTTGAATAAACGAACTAGTATAAAAATACTTGTGTATTTGTTTTCTTAAGTGTTTGACTAACGGGGATAATCAAACTATAACGTCTGTTCATTAAAATCAACTTTTGAAGATTAAGATTGTTTCGTCTGAACACCTCTAAACTCACAAACGAAAGGAATTTTTTTTTAAAGTAACACAATTCAACCCCCCTTCTTGTGTTTTATCTTTTACAGTTTGGTATCAGAGCTCAGCCTCTAAGGGTTGAGCACTTTACAGCTGCTAGAGGAAAAGATCCAAAATGGAGTCACAAGGACCTTCGTTCTTGTCTGGAGGGTCATCCATGAACAAGCCGCCGACGTTCTCTGGTGATGACTATCCTTATTGGGCTGATCGGATGGAGATGTACATCAAATCCACCCAGTACAGACTGTGGAACATTATAACTCAAGGAAATATCCCTATTGTCAAACCCGAGGTTAAATGGGGAAATGAAAAATACTCGCTTATGGAACTCAACAACAAAGCCAGATATGCCATCATGTGTGCATTATCAAGGACATAATACAACAGATTCTGTGCCTACAAAACCGCTAAAGAGCTTTGGGATGCTCTCAAGATTTTGTATGAAGGAACTGAGGATGTGCGTATGAGGAAAGCTGTCACTCTTCGAAGAGAATATGAGATGTTCTCAATGAAGAAAGGAGAATCCATTGACATGATGTTTGGAAGATTCCAAACTATATTGAATGGACTCATTGCACTGGACATTACATTCACCAAGGCCCAGAACAACATGAAGATATTGGATAGTCTTACTCCTTCATGGGAAGTTGTGTCTACTGCCATCTCAGTTGGGCGTGATATGAAGACATTAACTCTTGATGAGCTAATAGGAGTTTTGAGGGTACATGGGGTACTTCTGTGTAAAAGAGATAAGATCAAAGTTCAAGAGCCCATAGCACTTCCGACTGTCAACACCATGCCAAAGGAGGAGGAAACTCCTAAAAGGGAAAGAAAGAAGAAGCACAGAGTTTTGAAAGCTGACACCACTGAGTCTGATTCGTCTGACAGATCGTCTGATGATGAGATTTCTCTCATGGCCAGACGCTTTAAGAAGATGATGATGAAAAAAGGTAGAGGTCAACGCTTCTTCAAGAAGAAGGAAAAGAAGCTCACTGAAATACCTTCAAGCAAGGAGGAGAGCTCAGAAGTTATCTGCTATGAATGCAGAAAACTTGGACACATGAGATCAGAGTGTCCAAGATTGAAGAGAAGATGGAATCCTCGCAAAGACAAGGGTAAGAAGAGTCTGGTGACTTGGGAAGACCTTGATAGCGAAGGTTCAGAGGAATCCACTGAAGAAGAAGAAACTGCAAATATCTGCCTCATGGCTGGAGACACTGTCTCATCAGAGGTAATTGAATCTGAAACTTCTTCATCCTGTTCATCGAAGTCCAGTCGAATCGAAGAAATTTCATACGATACACTTTTGGCTAACTCACATTTTATTGCTGAGCAATACAAAGTATGCAAAGCCAAGTTGAAACAAACTTTGGAAGAAAATGCTACTTTGAGAACTGAAAATGAGTTGTTGCAAAAGGAAGTATCAGATGAAAAATCATCTGAGTCTGAAAAGGATACTTTTATTTCTGAAATTGAAAGATTGAAGAAAGAAAATGAATCCTTACTACAAGACTTAACAAAGTTCACTAAGGGATCCTCAATGCTAGAAAATATTTTAAAATATGGGAGGTCTCCGTCTGATAAGAATGAACTTAGTTATGTTGAAGAGTCAGACAAAAAGAAAAACAAATTTGTTTCATCTGCTCATAAGAAGAAGAACAAAAATTACAATAAGGTTCCAAATGACTATAGAAAAGATAAAAGAACCTTAAACAAAAAGAAATCTTCTTCCACTAACAAAGGAGGACCCAAAAAGATTTGGGTACCAAAGTCACTTATTATTCCTGTTGCAGACATCCTTAATAGGAAGAGAGAGGACTTCAAGTTGGTACTTGGACAGTGGGTGCTCACGACACATGACGGGAGACCTGTCTATGTTCCAAGATCTCAGACCAAGTAAAGGGTTTGTATCATATGGTTCAGGGAAAGGTAAAATCCTAGGTATTGGGATTGTTGGTAAGACACCCAATCCTCTTATCCAAAATGTGTCTTATGTTAAAGGTCTCAACTTCAATCTGCTTAGCATAAGTCAATTTTGTGACAGTGGATATGAAGTAGCTTTTAACTCCGATGAATGTATAGTCAAGAACAAAGACAAATCCATTCTGTTTGTTAGGAAAAGAAGGAATAATCTCTATGAGGTTTGTCTTTCTGACCTTAGTGATCAGAATATGAAATGATTGATTTCAGCAGATGATGAACGAGATATTTGGCACCAAAGCTTGGACATTTAAGTCTCAAGTATATTTCGAAAATTTCTAAAAAGGATCTTGTGAAAGGTTTGCCAAAAATATCTTGGAAATCCAATCGTCTGTGTGAATCTTGTCAGCATCGGAAACAACTCAAAGCATCTTTTAAATCAAAAAATGTTGTTTCCATGACAAGATCACTAGAAATGTTACATATTGATCTCTTTGGACCTACTCAGACTGAAAGTCTTGGAGGAAAGAGATATGGATTTTTAATTGTGGATGACTATACTAGATTCACATGGGTATACTTCCTAGCACATAAACATGAGTCATTCAGTGTCTTTGAAATATTCTGCAAACGTGTTCAAAAAGAAAAAGGAATATGTATTGCGTCTGTTAGGAGCGATCATGGAACAAAATTTGAAAATTCCGAGTTCAATGCCTTCTGTTTTGAAAATGGTATTTTCCACAATTTTTCGTCTCCAAGAACTCCTCAACAAAATGGGGTTGTGGAAAGGAAAAATCGCACATTACAAGAAATGGCTAGAACTTTGTTGCATGAAAGCTCTCTTCCAAAATATTATTGGGCAGAAGCAATTAATACTTCCTGTTATATTCAAAACAGAATATTGATAAGGCAAATATTGAATAAGACTCCATATGAACTATGGAAAGGAAGAAGACCCAACATTTCTTACTTCCATCCTTTTGGACGTGAATGTTTCATCTTAAACACTAAGGATCAACTTGGCAAGTTTGATTTAAAAGTGGTGAAGGGATTCTTACGTGGATATTCCAATACGTCTAAGGCCTATAGAGTATTTAACTCTAAGACGTAAGTTGTAGAGGAATCAATTCATGTAAAATTCCAAGATAACTCAAAGGCAAATAAAGAAATATCAGACCTAGAAAATTTATTTAATAATTTGCAAATTAACCCTTCTAGTCAAAGCTCAAGTTCAAATGGTCAACCTGGGTCAGACGCAAGGACTGACACAAGAGCAGAAAATAGAAGTACAGACGAACCCTCTTCATCTGATGCTCACCAACATGATGATCAAGCTCCTATAAGAACGTGGAAGTTTGTCTCAAACCACACAGAAGATCTTATCATTGGAGATCGACATCAAGGTGTTCAAACAAGATCAAGACTTAAAGAATCGTCTAGCTATGCTCTCGTGTCAAATATAGAGCCCCAGAGCATTGAGGAAGCTCTACAAGATAATGACTAGATTTTAGCTATGGAAGAAGAGCTAAACCAGTTTACCAAAAATGATGTTTGGACTTTGGTAGAAAGACCAAGAAGCAAAAGCATCATTGGAACGAGATGGGTGTTCAGAAATAAACTTGATAAAGATGGGACAGTGGTAAGAAACAAAGCAAGGTTAGTAGCTCAAGGATATAACCAACAGGAAGGTATAGATTTCACTGAAACTTTCGCTCCTGTAGCTAGATTAGAAGCCATTAGAATTCTACTTGTCTTTGCTGCTCATAAGAATACCTTCCTATTTCAAATGGACGTAAAAAATGTTTTTCTAAATGGTTTTATTGAAGAGGAAGTATATGTAAAACAACCTCCTGGATTTGAGAGTTCATCTCAACCAGATCATGTTTTTAAGCTGAAGAAAGCACTATATGGTCTTAAACAAGCTCCTCGAGCTTGGTACGATAGACTAAGTTCTTTTCTTCTTCAAAATGGTTTTCCAAGAGGAAAGGTTGATACTACACTCTTCAAGAAAAGTGTTTCAAAAGACTTTATTATTGTCCAAATATATGTAGATGATATAGTCTTTGGAGCAACTAACGAATCCTTGTGCAAGGATTTCTCTAAGTTAATGCAGGATGAGTTCGAGATGAGCATGATGAGAGAGTTGAAGTTTTTCCTAAGACTTCAAATCAAGCATACGAAACAAGGCATATACATTCAATGAAGTATATTAAGGAACTTCTAAAGAAATTCAAAATGGAAAATGCCAAACCAATGAAAACTCCCACACATTCGTCTGGAGCCAGTCTCAACAAAGACGAATCAGGTAAGACCGTTGATCAGACGGTATACAGAGGTATGATTGGATCTCTTCTCTATCTCACTGCTAGTAGACCTGACATTATGTTTAGTGTCTGTCTATGTGCACGTTTTCAATCTGATCCTAGAGAATCACATTTACAAGCTGTTAAACGCATTTTAAGATATCTTATTGGAACCACTAATCTCTCTTTGTTTTATAAGAAAAATAGTGATTTCAATCTTAGTGGCTATTGTGATGCTGATTATGCTGGAGATAAAGTGGAGAGGAAAAGCACAACTGATGGATGTCAATTCCTTGATTCATCACTAATTTCTTGGTCAAGCAAGAAGCAAAACTCCATTGCACTTTCAACCACTGAAGCAGAATATATTGTTGCAGCTGGGTGTTGCTCACAACTACTTTGGGTAAAACATCAACTTGAGGATTACTCCAGGTTTGAAACCCAAATACCAGTATTTTGTGATAATACAAGTGCAATTAATCTCAGCAAAAATCCTATTCAACATTCAAAAGCCAAACATATTGAAATCAAATTTCACTTTATAAGAGATTATGTTCAAAAAGGTATTTTTGATATACAATTTGTTCAAACTGATTTTCAATGGGCAGATATCCTTACAAAAGCTTTAGACGAAACTCGCTTTAATTTCATTAAAGAAAATTTGGGAATTGTTTCTTTAATTGATTAAGTTTTTTTTCGTCTGAGCATTTCATTTCGTCTGAACTTCTTAATTGCCTTCGTATGTGATATTTTACTTTCGTGTTAAGACGAAACATTGTGTCTGATCAAGTTAAATCAGTCGAGAAAATTCCAACAGACGCAAGGTTATTATTTAATTAATTTAAAGTTAAGTGTGCAGGGACAACTTAAAGGCAGCATTAAATGTGTCTGTCATTTATTGCACTATTCTAGGACATTAAGGAGCACGCGCTGTGAATTGCAGAAGTCAAATCAATCATTAAAAGGGCAATGATGAGGCCACGTCAAATCAGGGACGGTTTCAACTTCTTTCGTCTGATGAATTACAATTGTTTTGTCTTTGACTATAAATACTCTCAAAGTTTACTCTTTTATTCTTTACTGGATTCTTACTATCTCTGAGTATTGTTGACTTTAAAAATGTGTATGTGTGTCAATCTTTCGGCAAGTGTACCGGTCGTCAACAGTTTAGAAATAGTGAGAAAAGGATGTCGAACCACAGAGACTAATTGTGAAGTACCGAATGCTTAATATGTTTGCTATTAGGACGAACAATTGGGTGAATCATGTGTGTGAACTAAGTAATTATGTAAAGAGACAGTGTACTGTAAAGCAAGAAATGGAAAGCAAGAAATGTTTAAGTTTCAGAAATGATGAAAACAGTTAGGGAATAGGTTCATTCAATTCCTTCTTTCATGTAACTAATTCCTATATCAACTCAATGGAAATCAATTAATTGGAGACTAGAATTTGTGATACCTTAGACTAAGCCTATTCCTAGGTCATTAGTCACTTTGAATGACTTCTATAATCTCTAATTCCTTAGGTGAAAACAGAAACTCATTCAAGAAGCGAAACAGATGAATTCACAATGTCTCATAACATGCAAGTTCTATTCCTAGACTCATGCAAAGGTATAATGATGCACTTCTCCTCCTAGTTCAACTATCAATCTTCCAATTGCATAATTGAAATGAGAAACAAAAACTCAAGGAACAGTTCAATCCATTTCAAACAGTTAATATTCCTATCACTATTTGAACTTCATGAATAAAACCTCAAGAAATTGCATTAAGTAAGAAGAGATCAATCAATCAACTGAAATTACAATTGAATCAACATAGAAATTCATTACAAGTATTCTGGAATCGAAATCCCCTTCCCTAACCTAAGAATTTAGCCTAACATGGAAATAGAAAAAGAAAGAAGGAAAATAGAAATCAAAACCGAGAGAAGCTCCATGAATCCCTAGCTCTTGCTTCCACAAGCTCCAATTCTTCAAGAATCTTCAAGGTTTGATGGAGAAAGAATGAGAATCGAAGGTGGAGAAGAGAGAAAACAAGAGAAGTGTGCAGAAGAAGCTAACAAAAAACTGAATTATGAGGTTCCCCCCTTCATTTCGCGCCCAAGGATCCCTTTTATAGCAGAGAAACGCGCCACCCACTTATGCAGAACGCGCCCTGGCGCATTTGAGTCAAGGAGGATGGCATGAGCTCGCCCTGGCGCGCTCCCTGGTGCATGTGCGCCCTCCTGTCCTTCACTGGCGCGCCCAGGCGCGTTTATGCCGCAAGGAGGGGTTGAATGCGCCCCCCTGGCGCGCCCTGGCGCCCATGCGCCCATGGTGTTCAATTGCAACGCGCCCTGGCGCGTTTCTGCCGCAAGAGGCATTGAAACGCGCCACTCAAGTGCGCCCTGGCGCCCATGCGCCACTCTGGATCAATGAAACACGCCCTGGCACGTTTTGATAGGTGTGGATGCTCAACTTGGCTTGCTTTGATCTTGATTTGGCTTTACATCCTTGTTCTTCTTGATGACATCTTCATCTTATGTCCATAGCTTTCATTCCAAGCTTCTACCTTCTCTTCAATGAGCCTAGAATCAACAAAAGAATGATTAGAATGACTTAAAAACTCAAGAAAACTTATAGAACTTAACAAAATACTAACTCAAGAACTAACACTAAGCAAACATGGTATTTTCAATGTTTTCTTGCCTAAACTACAACTAAACCTATTGAAAATGGATACAAATGGACTGAAAATACCCAAGAAAACATGTATAATCTAGCACTTATCAAGTATTCTATTCACAAACTTTCTATCTTTTTTCAAACTTAGAAAAATGGCCGCCAAGAACATCAAAGTAACCGAAGCAACCTTCTTTGCGCAAGATCTCTTCTTACCTAGCAAGTGGTGTTGGACTTAAAGCTTGAAGATGCTTTGGAGTCTCTCTTGGTGTTTTGCTTTTGATGATTATGTAATTTTGGTTTTCTTAGATGAAATGTAATTAGGAGTTTCCTATGTATTGATTGTTGAGTTTAGGCATGTATGTGGTTGTTCTTTGCTAGAATGCCCTGGAGAGCTTGGCAATCTTGTGTGATTTCTCATGTATCAAATGTATGATTTCCCTCTCTAAAATATTTTGAAAATGTCTTTGGTAACCAACTGAGGTAATAGATTACCAACAGTAGGTAGTTAACTACCAACAGCAGGTAATCAACTACCAACAGTAGGTAACAGAGTGTGGGAACTCATTTGTCACTGGAGTAATCGATTACCCCCTATCAGAAAATCATTAAGATATTACCATGGCTAAAAATCACCCTGGAAACCATTGCTCACTGGTTTAATCGATTACCAGCTTCTGGCAGTCGATTACCCCTATCAAAAAATCATTAAGTTGCCCAATTTGAGTTCTTAATTGAACATATAAATACTCTTTTCTCAAAAAATTAACATAAGATCTTGGAACATAAGTTTTAGAAAAGTTCATACACTTTCAAATTCTCTCTAAACTGAGTTCATCATCTTTTCCAAGAAACCCATAAAGAACTTCAAGAGTTCATCAAGTTTTCATAAAGAAAGGGCAAAACTTGATCTTTTCTCTTACTGGGTGGCATTCATAGTGTTTTCTTTTGTGATCAGATCTACACTCCAGGTGTTTTCTAAACTGATCTTTTGTTTACCTTTTGATTTCTGGGTTATTACTCTAGGAGAGAGGACTCTCTGGATAGAGTAAAGGACTTTGAGAAGTGTTTTCTCAAAGGTTTGATCTTAGGTGTTCCAAGGTCAGGGAAGAACTGTTCCTTGGGTTAAAGGACAGGCTTTTGGGTGTTTTGATTTCGTTTTTGTGTTGCTTGTTGCAGAGTGAATGTAAAAGAACACAAAAGGGATCATTTGATAGTGGAAAACCGATCGCAACAGTTGTTGGGTTGGCACTGGATGTAGGCAGTGGGCCGAACCAGTATAAATCAGTGTGCACTCTTCTTCTCTCTTATCTCTTTACCGTTTACCTTACATTGCTGTTAGCATGGTTTATCTTCTGCAATTTGTTAGGTAATTAACTCGGTAATTGACTCGGTAATCAACTAAAACTGGAACAGTTAGATACTGATATTGATTACGTTGTATATTGATTACTAACGTGTTTCTGATTTTTCCTTTTGGTATTTCCGCTGTGTATCTTTGATATTTCTCGCTTATCTGTCTCAACTATTGATAGGTAATCAAGAATAGTTTTGTTTGAATTAAAAGGAATTAGAAACTCGCGAAAATTGGGCTATAGTGGAACTAGAATCTATTCACCCCCCCTCTAGATTCACACATAAGGACCAACAAGTGGGTCTCAAGGACCACCATTGAAGGCATCTCTGACAGGGTATCAAAGATGTTGATACACAATGGTTGGATGGACTTTGCTGAGATGAGAGGCCCATGGTTGATGGAGGCCTATGCAGAGTTCTGGAGTGACACGAAAGGGATTGATGATGGTATTGTGGGTACCATTGACAACAAGGAGTATATCATCACAATAGACTCCATTGCTGAAGCTGGGAGTTGCAAAGCTGAAGGGCGCTTCTACAACGCTGACTGGATGGGGTTAGAGTCTGAGGAGCATGTCGACAAGATACTCTATGGAAAGGCTCGTCACCCTGAATATTTCAAGTTTCTAAGATCTGGGAATCTCTATCTCACATGCAGAGTCATCCACAACCTTCTCTACAACATCTTCACACCCAGAACAGGCTCACGAGACAATGTGAGTACTCGTGACAGATTCTGCATCTACTACTGTCTGAGGAAAGCAAGGATGAGTCTTCCTCACATCATTCTTGACCATTGGATAAATGCGTTAAAGAATAGGAACATTCGTAGGAAGAGTAGTATCCCCTACGCCACTCTCTTCTCCAAAATCATGGTAAACCAATGGTTTGATGCCACTGGTGTAGTATGGCATGATGAAGGAAAGGAGGTCAAAGGAAGCACCTTTGCCAAGATGCGTCTAAGCCCTAGCTTTCTTCATCACAATAGGAGTGAAGATGAAATTCCTCTTTCTCCTATCACCAAAGATCCTCCTCACAGAGCCCGCATCAAACGCGTCAAACCTCAAACACAAGCCCAAACACAAACCCAAATACTGATCCCTCATCCACCTGTGATCATATCTGAAGTTCCTTTTAAAGATGCTCAAGAAGAACCTCTTAGAAAGAAGAAGAGGACTATCAGAATAAAACACATTGCGTCTAAGACACAGGAGAAGGAGATATCCCCTGATGAAGATGAAGGGGTTAAAAAATCATCTAAGGGTGTATCGTTTGTAAAGATCCTTACAGACGAAGAAAAGCTGAAGAAAGCAGCCGAAGAGAAAGCAAGAGCTAGAGAGATTGCTCTTCAAAAGGCTGCCAAAGGCAAAGAAAAAATGAAGCAGAAGCTTGCGTCTGTGATAGTTGGAGAAACAGACGAAGCAAGGCAACTAAAAGAGGTTAAGAGGATCTCTATGCTACTTCAAGCTGAAAGAGAAAGAATTTTTCTCGAGAGCGTTAAGGGCATTGGATTGTCGTTCCTCGGGCTGCGCACACAAACAACCGAGAGGGCATGAATAGTGAAGAGACTGCCCAGATCCAGAAGGACAATGCTCAGTTAGCAGAGGAATTGGAGACTATGCTAAATGAAGAAGCTCCAACTATGCAGGTTTCTGCACCAACACTCCAAGACGAACATAGGATAACTGTCTCTGATCCTATTGTTGCGTCTCCTCTCAACGCTGCCCTTAATCAGACGATACCTGCTGCGTCTGAAGAAGCATCCTATCTATAGACGATGAAGATTTCGTCTGAGGTAATTATTATTGAGGACGCATGTTCTTCGTCTGATGAAGAACATGTTGATATAAAGAAGATAAATGCACCATGGGTGAGATCTCACGCTGAGGTTATAAATCCAGAAGATCTTCCACCCAAGCACAAGACTGACTATTCGTTCCTTAACGAATTAGTCATGAGGAGATTTGCTGAAAGCTCTTGTGCTGAAAGACCGGTCAAGCTGTTGGATTCTTGGAGATGAACTTGAAGATATCTCCAATGAGGGTGAATCGTCTGAGTCTGCTAAAGATGGTTACTTAGCAAAAGATGAAGACTGCTTTGTAAAGGACACTCCCTATATTGAGTTGAAGAACCCTTATCAGTATAGAGGTAAAAAGGGATTCCAACTTGGGAGATCTGTCAACCCCATCATTTATCACAAACCTTTGAAGCCAGCGAACTTCAAAGAAGATTTCATCTATACCCCTGAAGAGCAACGCGAATGGCTGAAGCGTCTGCCTTGGGAAAAACTGGCCTCTTTAGACATCAAGGGTTTAGAAGAAATAAACAAGTACAAGGATCATCTAGCTGAGTCGATGATTGAAGGACCAGCTCTTGGCTATGAACCCACATTCCTTTCAAAGAAAACATCAAGTGGAAGGTTCAGCATGAACTCAATGCACCTGCATTTCACCATTGCAGATATGGAGATCTCAGCTCCACCATCTATGAGCCAAAAGATTGCTCTCATTGGCATCTGGACGCCATTGATCACCATAATCTTGTACCCTTCACAATTTCAATGAACCAAACAGAGTATGTAGGTCTAGGACATACTCTTAGGAATCTGTCCTCGCTACTCCATCCTCCTTAATGAATATGAAGACCCCGAAGAATTTGCTCATGCGCTTCCTGAAGATTACAACATAGCATTCAAGCTGATGGCTAATGCTTATAGAAGGGAAGAAAAAGCTAGATTGGCTTCCCTCTATCACATTGCAAGAAGAGCAAAGAAGGAGTTGAGAAACTGTCCCTTCATGTTGGGATCTCAATTCTCTTCTCTCATTTCAGACGAAACCAAGTTCTTCATCGTCTTAGACCGAAAACGACTTTACTTGGTCAAGTTTTTGGCTAAAGGGAAAGAGAAGAAGACTCTGTCTGTCCCCAAAACCTTCAAGTTTGCAAGGCACATTCCCAAGAGACTTCCGTTTGCTGCATACTCGCATTTCAAATCAATTCAAGCCAAAGCCTCAAGGCCTATCAATCCTAAGATTCAAAGGATGATAGAAGATCATGAAGCCACTTCTGCCTTTTGCTCTGGGACTTCATTTGATGAAGATTCTACGATCTGTGGCAAGGTTTATCCTGGAGAAGCTTTCGCTTATACACATCCTTCTCAGGAACATCTAGATCTTGAGCTCTCTGTACCCAACAAAGTTTTTACTTGGCAATGGGAGAGGGACTTCACTGCGTATCTCACACTTCCACTTTTTACTCCGCGTCTGAAGAGGACTCCAATCGTGTTCATTGAAGATGATTCTGATCCTATTTTTGAAGAGCCTCAAACTCCATTTATTGAACCTTTAACTGTGGTCATAAAAGAAGAGTCTGATCCTATTGTTGAAGAGCCTCAATCGCCTCTTGTGGAGAATGCTGATAAAGTGAAGGTTACGGTTATTGAGGATGAAGCCGTGAATGCTGATGAGTATCACACTCTGAAGAGTAAATATGATGCCTTGGAAGAAAATTGCGAGCATCTTAGGAAGAAGAACAAAAAGCTTGAGGATAATTAAGCTTCACTTACAACTGAGATGCAGCAACTGAGGGAGATTGTCATGGGCCTTGTCCAACAGAAGCCTAAACCTCATTCTTAATGAAGTCTTTGATGATTCTCAGCCCAAGGGGGAAAATAACTTAGAAGGAAGGAGAGGTGGTGCTAAGGGGGAGCCTTCGTCTAAACGAGGATTATCCATTTGAGGGGGAGTTAGCAGAATTTTTTTTTTTTGTTTGTATCTTTTTGCTCTGTTTTAATTGATTCTTTATTAGTTTGTATAGCTTTATACATGTATTCTTCTAGACTTAGAGCATTTGTTTTCTGTACACCTTGTAACACTGTATATGGTTTACATCACATTGATGTAACGATTCTTATAAAAAGGTATTATTTTAAAAAATATCATCTTGATGTAAATCTGACTTATACTTAAACTGTTCTTAGCTAACTTTGTCTTGTGCAAATGCTTCCTTGAGAAAGATATCATTATGGTCTGTAATCATCAAAAAGGGGGAGAAAAATATTAACACACAAGAAGAGGGGATTGAATTGTGTTAATTAATAAAATCTTTTTCAGACGATGCGTTTTGTGTTTGTTAATTAAAACAAAGACAAACACATAAAGATTTTCTTGTAAAAGAATTTATTTTAATAAAGATTTTTGTTTAAGTTGTTATCCCTGGTTAGTCAACAGATAATAAGATAAGGTAATAATATTTTTATACTTGTTCGTCTACAGAGACTACATCTAGTTACTTAGCAACTTACTAAGTTTTCACTAAGAGTATTCTTTGAACCCAACCATTCCTGGCTAATAATACAGATATTTTTTTAACACAGCCTTCTCAGGATAAACCGGTATTTTTTGGACCCAGCCCCCATGAACTAAACAAAAGGTATTCTTTCAACACTTAGCCTCCTCAAGATAAAACAGGTATTCTTTGGACCTCAGCCTCCTCAGGCTAAAACTCAAGGTATTCTTTGAATGTTTGTCCTTTGTCTTGGGTACTCCAACATCTGGCAGAGTGAGCAATCAGAACAATTAATGATTTCACAACAAAAGTTAGCGCGAGATCAGGCTTTGACTGATTTTCTCAAAGATTTCACCAAAACGTACAACTGCTTTTCGTGTTGCAGAGGTTTCCTTTCAAATCTCTTTCCACCTTTTGAAGCTTCTGAGTAACAACTTGATTTGAATGAAGATACATGTTACTCTGCGTCTGAACTTCATTAAAATTTGATAGACGAGTGAATTGTCTTTTTCCTTCTTCTCCATCTTCAACTTCAGTCTTCATATCTTCACACTTGATAGCTTGACTTGAAGTTGAGATGAACTTTTTGTCTTGTACTTTGAAGGTTCTTCATCTGATACTGATGCTTTAAAGCTCGATGAGTTGAACACTTTGTCTTATCCTTGTGTGTTTATACTTGAGGGTGCATCTTTCATCTATACTCATAAATGATTTGTCTAATCATACTTCCGCATGCATCTGATGACTCATTTGTATGTTCTATAACTATCAAAATTAAGATGCTAAGTCATTTTGACTTAACAAGTCTTTAGGTTTATCAGATGCAAGTTAAGCATGATTAGATGAAGTTTTTGTGTAAACAAACGAATGATATCTTTCAACAATTGTAAGTGCGATCAATAGACGAAGTCAAGGATAGACCAATGAATCATCAGACGTACGTCAAGATAAAAGCTAAGTATCAGTTCCATTAATTAAACCTACACGCTCAGACTTTAATTATTTTGCTATTTTTTGTGCAGACTAAGAAGCTTGTATAAGAGCCCGCGTTCAAAATTTGAAGTCAATCTAGTACTCATAAGAGGAAAGTACGAAAAGCAAAAGAGTTGTTTTTGATACATATATTTGTAACAAAAAGAAAATCGACTTTTCAAAATCTTTGTACATCATATGATAACACTTTTTGGCATAGATGTTGACAATGCTTATGTTTACATTTAATGAAAAAAAGCGTTGCACGCTCAAAATATTCGTTAAAGGAAGATTTGTGTCTCGCTCTGTCTAATTGTTGCATCAAAATCTTTCTCTATAAAAAGACTTAAGCTTGAAGATTACAAGTTGGCAAACATGTTGTATCTAAGAAGAACTTCTTATTCTTAGAAAAATAAATCTTCTTGTAATTGTGAACTTAATTTGTAAATTCTTCTCCGTGTAGAGGTTGAACTTTGAGTGAGTTGAATTTGTAAATCCCTCAATGCGTAGAACGTATCTCAAAAAGAATTAAACACTCTCTACACCCTTGGTAATGTCTATCCTGAAGAAGTTGTTATGAAAGAACACTTGATTCACCTAAAGAGGCTGAGATAAAAGAATACTTGTCTACATCTGAAAAGATATCTAGCCTAAAGAGGTTGTTGTGAAAGAATACTTGGTATTTAGTCTGAAGAGATATTATAAAAGAATACTTGGTGTTCAGTTTGAAGAGACTATTGTAAAAGAATACTCGATGTCTAAGAGTGGTTAGATTCAAATAATAGTTAGTTATATCTTCACCCAATAATAGTGAAATTGACGTAGTCTCGCTGAAAAGAATCAGATAAAAATCAATTGTATTATCCCTCTTTCTTTTGTCTTTACTTATTATTGTTAATTTATTACCTTATATCTCATTATTTTAATTAGAACTAAGAAAAACTAAAATTTCCAAATATTAGTAAATTATCTACTCAAAATTTATCTTTGTTTACATCTGATCTCTTCATATGAAGTAACTAAGTTTCTGATTTAAAAAAAAAGCTTGCAAAAATTATTTTTACACAATTTATTCTCTTTGTATTTTTATCTCTATAATAATTTGTGGGTGAAGTTGACCCACCATGATTTCCATCCGTGTTGCATATCAAAGTAGTTCATATGAATTATTTTATTTATTGTAAAATGTAATTATTTGGACCAATCAAACTTAAACTTGTAGTGAGTTAAATTGACCCATGACATGTGAATCTATGAAATTATTTTCCTTAATATGTGCAAAAATCAGTTCTATAGATAAATCAAACCAATTGATTTTTAACTATTTTATAAAACAATTTAGTTAATTAAATTGTTTTAAATAGGGGTCTAGTGTAAATTTTTTAAAATAATTTATTTTCAGATTTATTTTTTCTGGTTCAATTTAATTCATTAGTTTTGACTTGTATGATTTAATTTTTTTTAAAGTATTGCGTATAATTGAACTATTTTATTAAAATAAGTTCAGTTAAGCAAACCATTTTTCATAAAATAGTTTGTTTAACCCAACCATTTTAAATAAAATGATTAAGTTTAGAATTTCTCCAAAATAATTTATTTATTTTTAAATATATTCGAATAAGTTTTGGATGGGTTACAACCAATTTTATTTTATTTTATTTTAAACTTTTTCACCCCTTGGTAGCTGCTGCTTGGACAACTTTCGACATCATGATGGACACCTGGATTTCTCGTCCTTTATTGTCGTCTTCGTACCTCCAACTCTCCGCAAAGGCACATAAAAGTCATCATCAACAGGCTTTCGGTAACAATATGATATTTTAGCATTGTTTATGTACTTGTAAATCTAATGAAAACTTCTATAAACCTTCAACGTCTGATGCGGTCTGGGGATTCAAACCACTATAATGAGGTGTAGATAAAGTTGGGAGCAGGACACATTACCGATCACTATCTAGGAGACAATGTGGACAAGGAATAGGTGTGGAGGGGTTGCATGGTAGAACGCTTATCGGCCAGCTTGTTTATCCTAACCTTCATTCAAGTTTTGTATGCATTAATAAGTAAACTATTAATTTAATTTCTAAATTACTATTCACTCTTTAAAATCTCAAGTAATCCTTAAAACATGATAAATTAATTTTAAAATATTAAAATATCATGTTACTTAATTTTGAAAATTTTTAAAACCCTTTAAAATAGTCTCTAAGCATTACTAAATTAATGTTTTTTAATTTTTTAAAAATTAGTTATATAATCTAATTAATTTGAAAGACTATTTAGAATAAATAGCAATAACTCGGAGTTTAAATTGATGGTTTATTAATTTTATTTACATACAGGTAGTAGGAATAAGTTAATAAGTTGATATGTATTCCTTAACAAAGTTTTCATAATGATCATTAATATTGAGAAAGTAATAAATAAATCTTTTATTTTAATTTTTATAATTATTTTTATTTAAATATGAATTTAAATAACAATTAATTGTTAATAATATACTTGTATATGTCAAGAACTACATTAATAAATAATTGTAAAAACTAGGAATTAATGTAAAATCAATTTATAATGATACTAATTTCACGGTGGGATAAAAAAACGATGTTAAATCTTTTTTAACGTCGATTATTAAATAATTAAAGTGAAAAATATATATCATGTCAGGTCGAAATTTAATCGATGTTATATATATTTTTAATATCGATTATTTTAATAATTGATGTAAAATTCCCCATGGTAAGCAGCACGCGTAAATTCTCCTCCCTTATTTTTCTTTTTACCTTTTCTCTCTTCTTTTTCTCTTTTCTCTCTCTTTTCTTCACCATCATGTTTTGCTGTGCTCCTCCACCACCACATTTCATAGTTGGCCCACAAACGCTGTAAAGCTCTTCTTTTTCTCTCCGGTGGAGCCTCTCTCCGTCATTATCTCTTCTACCACCACGCTCCTCCCAATAGATCCATCATAGTTCAATTACAAAATCACCTTCTCTTGATTATTTTCTACTTTTTTTATTCCTCTAAATTAATTAGTATTCATTTTAGGATAGATAGGTAACATTATTAGTTTGTTTAATGTGCAGTGACCTTCGGATTAGCGTGATAATTGTTTGGTGCATAAAGAAGAGAGGTTCTCTGTATGGTTAAATTATTTAATGTTGGATGAGAAGTTATATTTAGGAAGGTATGCTCTAAATCTTATATTCAGTGTTTCATTTTTTCTTTTTTTCTTATTCTATGTTCATAATTTAATTTTATTTAATCTAATTTTGTATTATTTGCGTATGTTTGTGTGTGCTATGATATGGGGTAAAATCCAAGAATTGAAAAACATATTTCAATTGTCAAGGATTGCTACCACCATATATATATTATAGATAATTTAATTTTTAATATATTTAGTTAATTTAATTTTATTATATTATAGATAATTTAATTTTTATTATATTTAGTTAATTTAATTTTATTAGATTGAAAATCTGTTGTGTTGTTGTATGATTAAGTTATTTTTTAACTTTTCTTACTCTTCCCTAGTGAATTATTGTGTAGTAAATATATTAAGATAATTTAATTTTTTATATTGATAAATAATTACTTATGCCCTTTTTATTTGAGAAATGATAATTTAAATTATTTAGGGTTATAATATGAGAACAATAAACATTTATTTAAATTGATTCTGCGATGAATAGGGTAAGAGAAACGTAATAGAATAAAGAATTATTGAGTTGACGCAGCATTGCATCATGCATTACTAGCTTAGTTTTATATTATAATAGATATATAAATTGATCAAGGTAAAATAATGAGATGAAAATTATGTTTTGATTGTATTGGATTGATTTTGATTCTGTTTATTTTTTTTTGGGAATATTCATATTTTAGGGGAAATTCTACTCAAATTTCATTAAAATTGATAATATAAAATCGTCTGAATAAACCTTTAGTATTATCTTTGACAATTGGTGTTGTTTGGATAGATAAGAAATAACTTTTTCTAATTTTATTTTTTAAAATATCCAAATTAAGGTGGAGACTATGTCCAATTGTCATTAAAAGTGTGAATATATAATCGATTAAGTAAATTTATGACATTAAGTTGTTGATTTGGTATTATTTAAATGTATGAAAAATAATGTTAGAAAGATATATCATCCATGTTGTTAGATCAAGGAAGATTAACACTTCAAGATTTTGATTATTACAAGACAAACGAAATCAAGCTATCAAGACCTGCTAAGACGAAACCAGCTCAGACGGAAGATGGCCCTTCAAAGTTTGAAGTGTTGCGTCTGTCCACAAGCCAAGACATCAGACGGAACCCGCACAGACGAAAGAAGTCTATTCAATTTGAAGTGTTACGTCTGTCCAAGAGCCAAGTCATCAGACGATACTGGCACAGACGAAAGAAGACTACTCAAGTTGAAGACCTTCGTCTGACCAAGAGTGAAGCCTTAAGACGAAAGGATGAGACGAAACAAAGAAGTTTGAAGACTCATTTCGTCTATCCAAAAGTGAAGTTCAGTTGAAGTCTTGCGCCAAGATTTAAAATCTGAAGGAGTCATCATGAGAAGAATCCAAGATCTGTATGGGGATCTGCGCTTTCACATCCAAAGTCAAAAAGGTCTCTACCTTTCTGTCACATCTCCGTACAAGTCAAGTAAAGGAGGCTGCGCACGCAATTCAGTCGAGATATCCGCCGCAACTCTCATCTATCAATCAAGGACAACTGACAACCTTTTTGGAAAGTTCTCAAGAAGATCTCCAACGACTCTCAACGGCATTCAAATGAGTCTAACGGCTATTTGAAGAAGATGCCTATAAAAGGACTTCACCACGACCAGAACAAGTTGGCGAATACGCTTATCTGCTATCTTTAAGAATTCGCTCACTGTCAAGCTCTGTTATTGAAAACACCTCTCTGCGTAGAGGAAAAACTTTGTTTTTCTAAACATCTTTCAAAGTCCACTTGTGTGGCATTTTAGCCTAAGGAGGCTGTGTTCCAAAGAATACCTCTTGTAATAGCTTTGTGGAGAATTTGGGTTCAAAGAATACCTTGTTGGTTTAGCTTTTGAGAAGGTGGGAGCAAAGAATATCCGTGTATAATAGGAAGTGGTGGGACCAAAGAATACTTGTAACCCTTTCACGGTTGGTAGTGAAAACTCGGTGGTTCTTGAGTAAGCGGACGTAGTCTTGAATAGACGAACAAGTATAAAAATAAGCGTGTTTATTTTTGTTTCGTCGATCAACTAACGAGGGGATAATCACACTATAACGTCTGTTCATTAAAATCAATCTTTCAACATAAATTTTGTTTCGTCTGAACAACTTTGAAACCCACAGACGAAAGGGATAAATTTTTAATTAACACAATTCAACCCCCCTTCTTGTGTTTATCTTTTACACATGTCCTTATCTGACATCTTTGTTGTCAATTACTTCTTTGATTTTAGGAGAGTTCTTCTTCTCATATATGATTTTATCCCTTTTGTTGTAGAAATACACCAAGTCAATATCTAAATGTTAGTTTATGGTCATAATTATATTTTCTTCTTTAAATGTGCCATTACCTTGTTTAATTTAGGGATTATTATGTTGTTTATACATATATATATATATATATATATATATATATGTGTGTGTGTGTGTGTGTGTGTGTGTGTGTCTATATAAATATAAATATATATATATATATATATATATATATATATATATATATATATGAGAAAGATGTTAGGTTTTTAATGTGTTATGGTGGTTGAATAATTGAAATATTTCAAATTTTGTTATTGAATATATTGATTTTATAATTCTGGATTGTACTTAATCGATTTGAGTCTGTTTTCATTTTTGGGAAGTATCCAAATTATAGAGGAAATTCTACCCAATTTTTGTTAAAATTGTTAAGTTAGAGTATTTCACTATTTTAATAATGCTAGTTTCATATTCTTGTCACTGTCATCTTAATGGGTTTATTGAATTTTACATCCAGAATAGGAGTTCATAGATCATTGATCGAAGTTGGATAAGTAAAAGTTGGATTAGTAGAGTACACTAATGGAGTTGAGCAATTCCTAAGATTTGCTCGACTACATGTGAATGCGGTGAATGAGAAATATTTTTGTTCATGTATTCATTGTGATGGAGGACCATCTCCAAAAGCCCAACCAAACTCTCCAATCTTACTTTTCAATTTTGGGCTTCTAATAAAATTCGCTGCTGATTTTTGCATCTGACCTGTTTCAGTATTTCGATCATAACTCGAGATACACAAGTCCAGTGGAGGCTTTCTTGGTGTCAAATTAAAGAAGACTTCAAGGGCTACAAAAGCTATGAAGACACCAAAACCCAGTTCGAACTTCAACTAGTTGGAAAATGAGCTTGAAGTTAGCGTTGGAATGCTTCCAGGAATTTTCAGCGAAATGTTTTAATGTTTAGGCTTATAAGTAGTTTTCTTTCAATTATGTAATTGTTTTAAGGATTTAATTTGAGCCTAAACTTGTAACAAACAAATAATTAGTGACCCTTAGATAGGATTCTAATCCAAGGGTTAAGCTTAGAAGCTTGGAGTGCAAGCTTGGTACCATGACCATTAGATGAGGATACTAATCCAAGGGCTAAGCTTAGAAGCTTGGAGTGCAAGCTTGATGCCATAACCGTTGGATGAGGATCTACATCCAAGGGTGGAGGATTGATCCTTGTCCTCCAAGCTAATCAAGCTTCCACCACAAGCTTCCCTTCATAGCCATTAGATTAGAATCTAATCCAAGGGTGGACATTAATTCCTTCCTTAGCAAGCTAAGCACCACACCTTAGTAGTATAAATAGGATTTCTTTTGTAATTCAAACACTTTTGATAAAATTTCTGAATATTGAATTAAGCCAAGAGCTTATTCTTTGAGAGTATTCTCTCTTGTGTTCTTGTGAAGAACCTTGAATCTCATCAATGGCTTCCTTGTCCATTGTGGCGGTTCCACCTCTAGCTTATTGGCACTTGCCATGGCGCTTCCATCTCTAAACTCCTTCCGCTTTCTATTTCTTTTTCTCCTTGAGGCCTTGAGCTTCTTCTTCATTTTTCCAAGCCTCCATTGAAGCATGAAGATCCGCAACTAATATGCTCTTCTCCTTGAGGATTGCATCAAATTTGGTATCTAGAGCTTGTTCTACTTCAATTGGAGCATCCTATTGTTGGACTTAAAGCTTGAAGATGCTTTAGTGTCTCTCTTGGTGTTTTTGCTTTTGATGTAAAGTAATTTTGGTTTTCCTTAGATGAAATGTAATTAGGAATTATCTATGTATTGTTTGTTGAGTTTAGGCATGGATGTGTTTGGTTCTTTGTTTGATGCCCAGAGAATGGTTGAATCTTGTGTGTGATTACTCATTTGACAAATGGTTGATTTCCCTATCTAAAAATAGTTTTGAAAAACCTGGAAATCCATTTGTTTAGTGATGTAATCGATTACCATGGTATGGTAATCGATTACCAAGTTCAAAAATCACTCAAGATTGGTTTCCCTCTCTGGTGTAATCGATTACCTTCCCCTGGTAATCGATTACCACGTTCTTTCTGGGTGTAATCGATTACATCCCTAGGTAATCGATTACCATGGCAGAAAATATTTTGAATCCTCTTGCTGCTTGATTTCACCCTAGATTCACTTCGAATTGGCTCTTCATGTCTTCATGAGATTTGTAGCTCTATCAATCCTCTTTCATTTGCAAAAAACCAGAGCTCAAAACGATATCTGTAGAAGAAGTTATGCCAATTTTGGTGAAAGTGCTCAAGCTGTGTGCGCCAGGCACAACCAGGAGCATTACTCCATCGGAGTAATCGATTACCAACATTTGGTAATCGATTACCACGACCAAAAATCTCCAGAAATGCATTCTTTGCTGGAGTAATCGACACCCTCCCTGGTAATCGATTACCAAGTTTGAAAATCACCCAAAAATCTTCAGACCCGGCTAGTGTAATCGATTACCAACCTTTGGGTATCAATTACTTAGACCGTTGAAGCTTCAATTTGCCCGTTTTCTTGCTCCAAATTGGTTCTATAAATACAAACTTGATGAAACATATGAAATGTGAGAAAACCTAAGCTTGTGAACAAACTCTCACACTTTCATATGCTCTGTAAATAGAGTTCATCAAGGTTTTCAAAGAGAAAGGGCAAACTTGATACATTCCTGTGATTGGGTGGATTTCGTTGTGTTTATTTGTGATCAGAATCTACACTCAAGGTTTTTTCTATACTGATCTTTATTTATATTTCAATTTCTGGGTTATTACTCTAGGAGAGAGGTCTCTCTGGATAGAGTATTTGTATTTGAGAAGTGATTTCTCAAAGGTTTGATCTTGGAGGTGCCAAGGTCAGGGAAGAACTGTTCTTTGGGTTGAAGAACAGGTTTTGGGTGTTTTGATTTCGTTTTTGTGTTGCTTGTTGTAGAGTGAATGTAAAAGAACACAAAAGGGATCATTTGATAGTGGAAAGCCAATCGCAACAGTTGTTGGGTTGGGACTGGACGTAGGCAGTTGGCTGAACCAGTATAAATCATTGTGCACTCATTCTCTTCCTTATCCTCTTTACAGTTTTCCTTATATTGCTATTATCATTGATTAAATTCTGCAGTGTGTTTGGTAACTGTATTGATAATCAACTCAGTAATTGATACGATAATTGAATCAGTAATAGAATCGGTAATTGATACGGTAATTGATAAGTGAATCTAGAACCGATTTGTTTGAATTCGAAAAGAATTAGAATCTTCCGAAATTCGACTAAAGTTGAACAAGAATCTATTCACCCCCCCCCCTCTAGATTCATACATTGGGACCAACAATTGGTATCAGAGCTACTTCTAGTAAGTTGCTCTAGAATTTGATCCATAATGGCCAGTAATCAATTACCATTTGCTGAAGGTGCCTCTATTAATAGACCTCCTCTGTTTTGTGGTGATAACTATCCTTTTTGGAAAGTTAGAATGAAAATCTTTATGGAGTCTATTCATAGAAGTATTTGGCAAGCTGTTGTAACTGATTTCAAAATCCCCACATATATAGTTGATGGAAATGAATTAGAAAAACCATTTGAGAAGTGGGAACGAGAAGAAATTAGGAGAGCTGAAAATGATTCTAAAGCTTTAAACATTATACATTTCGCTCTTAACTCGATGAATTTTTTAGAATTTCTGCTTGTACAATGACAAAAAGAAGCTTGGGAACTCATAATGGTAACTCATGAAGGCACCTGGAAGTACGAAGGGCAAGGAAGAATACCTTGATCCAAGAGTATGAAACCTTGAGAATGTTGCAAGGAGAATCCATAATGGAGATGCGAAACGGTTCATACACATCATCAATCATCTCAAGGGACTTGGCAAAAGCTTCGTAGAAGAAGAAGTGAATGTCAAGATTCTAAAGTCTCTAAATAGAAAATGGCAATCCTTTGATGACCCATAATCGAGTCAAAGAATCTTGCCGCAATCATAAGTGCAGAACTATTTGGCAAGCTTAGAGAGTATGAGATGGATATGACTCGCATGGCGAGATGAGGAAGCGAAGGACAAAGGAGCCAAAGGAATTTCTTTCAAAGTGGAGCATCGAAACCGAATCGAATCGAATCCTCTGAAGAAGAAAACATGAAACATATAGTAAGAAATTTCAAGAAGTTCGTAATGAAGAACAGTGAGAAGAAAAGGTTCAACAATGTTAAGAAGGACTTCAAAAGAATTGAGAGTTCATCTTCAAAGGTGACTTGTTATGAGTGTGGCAAAGTTGGTCACTACAAGTTTGAGTGCCCCAACATGAGGAAAGCCAACTGCAATGAGCCTAGAAGATCTGAACATGAGGGAAAGTCCAAGAAGGACAAATTCAGAAAGAAGAAAGCATATATAGCTTGGGAAGAGAATGATTCCTCAACTTCTAGTGAGAGCGATAATGAAGAAGCAAATTTGTGTCTCATGACAAATCCAACATCCGATGATGAGGTAAGTGATTCCGATTCATCTACTTATGATTATGATGAGCTGCAAACTACTTTTTGTGAACTTTACAAGGAAGCCGAAAAACTAGAAAAATTGAACAAGGTTTTGAAAAACAAAATTACAGATTTAGAAAATGATATTTCTGTTTTGAAAACCAATGTTCAAGATTTGAAAAAGGAAAATGATAATCTGAAACTACCCTGTTTAAAATGTAAAACCTTTGATGCCCCTTTAAAAAGAAATAACATGAAATCCTTTACACAAACTAGCAAAAATAGAACCTTCACATGTAGTTATTGCATGAAACCTGGTCATAATTCTTATAATTGCATGATTAGAAAGGAAGGTATATCTTATGGTTTGTTTAAGTGGGTTAAGAAAGTTAAAATTGATGATGCTAACATGGCTGGACCCAAGAGAAGTTGGGTACCAAAATCAAAGTAAACTTTCTTGTGTAGATATGCTTGAGAGCCAAACAATCAACAATTGGAATCATGGAACAATTGGTATTCGGACAATGGTGCTCAAGACATGTGATTGATGAAGAAATCAAAACTTATCTCCTTTCAATCAATAGAATTTGGATCTGCAGTTTATGGAGATAACATAAGGGAAAATTTTATACCTCTATCTTTGATTATTCATATTTTATATTTTTCTTTAGTTCGTTCATTCTTATCTTTATTCTCTATATTTGATTATAATTCTCTCTGTTTTTGCTTTTGATATACCAAATAGGGGGAGAAGTATAAGTTGATAGAATATAGTTGATAGGGGGAGTAAGGAGTAAGTATATAGTTGATAGAATATAGTTGATAAGGGGAGTAATATATGGCTTATATGAACATTTATTTCATGAATCTGCAACATTTCTATTTTGTGCTTGCATTGCTAACAATTGCAGGATTCGTAAAAGATCAACACACATCCTAAACCTGTAGGAAAACCTTGGTTGAGATTTGGTACATCAAAACCAAAAAGGGGGAGATTGTTGGACTTAAAGCTTGAAGATGCTTTAGTGTCTCTCTTGGTGTTTTTGCTTTTGATGTAAAGTAATTTTGGTTTTCCTTAGATGAAATGTAATTAGGAATTATCTATGTATTGTTTGTTGAGTTTAGGCATGGATGTGTTTGGTTCTTTGTTTGATGCCCAGAGAATGGTTGAATCTTGTGTGTGATTACTCATTTGACAAATGGTTGATTTCCCTATCTAAAAATAGTTTTGAAAAACCTGGAAATCCATTTGTTTAATGATGTAATCGATTACCATGGTATGGTAATTGATTACCAAGTTCAAAAATCACTCAAGATTGGTTTCCCTCTCTGGTGTAATCGATTACCTTCCCCTGGTAATCGATTACCACGTTGTGCTTCTCTGGTGTAATCGATTACATCCCTAGGTAATCGATTACCATGGCAGAAAATATTTTGAATCCTCTTGCTGCTTGATTTCACCCTAGATTCACTTCGAATTGGCTCTTCATGTCTTCATGAGATTTGTAGCTCTATCAATCCTCTTTCATTTGCAAAAAACCAGAGCTCAAAACGATATCTGTAGAAGAAGTTATGCCAATTTTGGTGAAAGTGCTCAAGCAGGTGCGCCCAGGCACAACCAGGAGCATTACTCACTGGAGTAATCGATTACCAACATTTGGTAATCGATTACCACGACCAAAAATCTCCAGAAATGCATTCTTTGCTGGAGTAATCGATTACCCTCCCTGGTAATCGATTACAAGTTTGAAAATCACCCAAAAATCTTCAGACCGGCTAGTGTAATCGATTACCAACCTTTGGGTATCAATTACTTAGACCGTTGAAGCTTCAATTTGCCCGTTTTCTTGCTCCAAATTGGTTCTATAAATACAAACTTGATGAAACATATGAAATGTGAGAAAACCTAAGCTTGTGAACAAACTCTCACACTTTCATATGCTCTGTAAATAGAGTTCATCAAGGTTTTCAAAGAGAAAGGGCAAACTTGATACATTCCTGTGATTGGGTGGATTTCGTTGTGTTTATTTGTGATCAGAATCTACACTCAAGGTGTTTTCTATACTGATCTTTATTTATATTTCAATTTCTGGGTTATTACTCTAGGAGAGAGGTCTCTCTGGATAGAGTATTTGTATTTGAGAAGTGATTTCTCAAAGGTTTGATCTTGGAGGTGCCAAGGTCAGGGAAGAACTGTTCTTTGGGTTGAAGAACAGGTTTTGGGTGTTTTGATTTCGTTTTTGTGTTGCTTGTTGCAGAGTGAATGTAAAAGAACACAAAAGGGATCATTTGATAGTGGAAAGCCAATCGCAACAGTTGTTGGGTTGGGACTGGACGTAGGCAGTTGGCTGAACCAGTATAAATCATTGTGCACTCATTCTCTTCCTTATCCTCTTTACAGTTTTCCTTATATTGCTATTATCATTAATTAAATTCTACAGTGTGTTTGGTAACTGTATTGATAATCAACTCAGTAATTGATACGATAATTGAATCAGTAATAGAATCGGTAATTGAATAGGTAATTGATACGGTAATTGATAAGTGAATCTAGAACCGATTTGTTTGAATTCGAAAAGAATTAGAATCTTCCGAAATTCGACTAAAGTTGAACAAGAATCTATTCACCCCCCCTCTAGATTCATACATAGGGACCAACACCTATCCGGTTTGAATTTTCCTTACTTTGAGTTTGCGTTTTCTCTTCAATTTTTTTGTGTTAATTTCGTGTTGTATGAACTTGCTTGAGTTCTTCACATGTTCCTTGAGTTGTCTTCATCTTGAATTTGAGTTTTCATGTTAAAAAAATTCCTAGATCTAAAATTCCTATCAATTCCTTGTGTTTTCACCGTTTAATATTCTTTCTAAGCTTGTTCTAGTAATTTTCACATGTGTTCTTGCTTTTGCTTCATATGAACCGTGCCAAATCCATGCTATTCCGTGAATTACTGGTTTGAATGTGTTTGAGGTGCTGTTCACATGTTTTAAGTGCTAAGAATTGTGCATTACAAGTTCAAGTAGCTTTCACCATGCTTAATCTTGCTTACTAGTAATTTTAGACTTAATTTTGCCTTAGTCTTAGGTTTTTCTCAATTCGGTCCAGCAAAAGAAAGTCAAGAAAAAGAAGTACAAAGTCAAAGGAAAAAGAAAATCAAAAGAAAGATTACAAGAAAAAGAATCACAAGAAAAATCAAAGAGAAGAGAAAACTAGAAAAGTGAAACTAGTGGAAATTCAAGTGAATAGAAAAAGAGCAAATGAAAAGTGAATTTAGTGAAATTAAAGCCTAATTGTGCAGTGCAGTACCTTGACTAATTGAGCCTCTAAATACTCCCAAAATTAGTGGTTCAAAGGACTTAGAGTACTAGAGACACTTAGGACTAAGCATTATCACAAAAACTTGAGTTTAGATTGCTAGTAGCCTAGATTCTTGAACTTGTGGTGTGTGATGTGCTTGGTAACTTGAAACTCTATTTTTTTCCCCTGTATTTTGAGCATATTACTTGGTTGTACAGTGGTGGAAAAACTGCACCTAATCATTTAAAATAACTTCACAAAAATTCACTTGAAACTTGCCTAAAAATCCGGTTTCAAATTGCTATTAAATTGGCTTGAAATTTTGTCTTCGGTGTTGCCATAATTTTCCAGTTTTTGAGCATTATTTGTGGCTGTCCAAACTGCAATAGTTTAGTGTCTTTGTCACATATAAACTTCTTATATTTGAGTAGCCAAAATTTTGTTCATTGAGTACCTTTTATTGCTTGTCATTTTCGGACTCCTAAGTTTTGTCTTGAGTTTGTATTTCTTGGAATTCCTAAGCTTGACTCTAGAACCGTTCCTCTTTCACTTTGGATACTTGAACCTTGAATGATTGATTAGAGGTTTGAACAAGAGTATTAAGAGAGGTTGAGTGGAAAAAGACAAGAGAGAAAATTAGAGAAAAAGTCTTGAAGTGTGAAATACAAGTGACTTGAGTGTATACACTTAATGAGTGGAGAGGATCTCAAATTTCTTCTATATTTTGTGTACTAATCTTTCTTGTGCAGCTATGGATAGTTCCCCTAGTGTAGGAAATGATCTTTCACCTAAAACTAAGAGAATGCTAGATTTAATGAAAAGTATGTGGCAAACTAGTTTAGAGGAGAGGTTTGACCTAGAAAGGAGAGCTAAGGAAGAGAGAAAGATTAGGAAGGAACTAGAGAAGAAAATTCTTGAAGATACAAGTGGAAACCAACCAAAACATGGACTTAGAGGTGCTGGAAATTCTAGCCACCGAGGGAGTGATAGTAGAGGAAGCCAATCTACACCTAAGAGTAGTGAACATCATGGGAGGAAGGAGAAAACCTTGAGAGAAAAGCATGAGAGAAGGGAAAGAAAAGAAAGAAGGTTGTTAGAAGAAAATGAAAAGAATTATGACAAGTATTGGAGAAGAGAAAAAGAAAGAATGATAGAGGAATTGAGAGAAAAAGAATTGAGAGCAAAAGAAATTAAAGAATTGGAGTTAATGGAAAAACAAATGAAGGAGAAAAGTGATAATTTACTTGCTTATACTAACCCTTCATTTGATTGTTTTAATTCTTATTTGGAGAATATTGTAGGTATGGTTCCAAAGGATGACTACCAAGAGGAAATTGACAACCTCTTGTGTGAAGATGTAGAAATAAAGGCACTTGAAGACCATTGTGAAGTTGTTTGTGACCATCTTTACAAACAACCTTTTGTTTTGGTGCCTCGTGAAGAGTTGTTCATAATAGAGCCTTGGAACAAACATTGTGAAGAAAAGGAAATACCTATAAAGTTTGAACTTCCCTTTGAGAAAAATTCCTTACCACTTACTATTCCTTTTACTTCTAATAAAAAGGATTTTGCATGTTATAACCTTGAGTATTATGGAATTAGACCTTGGACAATTCTTGAATTTGGCAATTTGGAATTCTTAATTGTACCTAATGATTTTTATCTTAATCGTGTTGAATGTCCTTCTAGGTTGATGGAAGAGTTTAAGAAGGAGGGTACATTGCAAATTTCTACACCTAGAAGAAGAATCTTAACTAAGAGTTCCAATCTTGACATGTCCACACTTGAGGAAGTGCTAGTATCTACACAACTTGAAGTTGAAACTCCAAAGAGCTTTGGTTATGCTATGAAAGATCAACTAAGTTCTACTTTTACTTCATTAGATTGTGATGTTGATATTAGCAAACAAATTATCATGTTGTTATATGATTGGCAAATAAATAACTTAGGTAAATCTAGCAAATTTAAAGTGTGTTTGAATAGGAAGTCTTATTTACTTTTACAACTATGCAATCACTTTAAGAAACAAATTTACCTCTATGTTGCATCATATAATAACCAATTTGAGGAACCTTGTTTAATCTTTGATCCGGGTGGAATTTTATTGTAGATGGAGCTCAAGTCAACTTGGGGACAAGTTGACCATAAGAAGGAGGGTTTGATGGAGGACCATCTCCAAAAGCCCAACCAAACTCTCCAATCTTACTTTTCAATTTTGGGCTTCTAATAAAATTCGCTTCTGATTTTTGCATCTGACCTGTTTTAGTATTTCGATCATAACTCGAGCTACACAAGTCCAATGGAGGCGTTCTTGGTGTCAAATTAAAGACGACTTCAAGGGCTACAAAAGCTATGAAGACACCAAAACCCAGTTCGAACTGCAACTAGTTGGAAAATGAGCTTGAAGTTAGCGTTGGAATGCTTCCAGGAATTTTCAGCGAAATGTTTTAATGTTTAGGCTTATAAGTAGTTTTCTTTCAATTATGTAATTGTTTTAAGGATTTAATTTGAGCCTAAACTTGTAACAAACAAATAATTAGTGACCCTTAGATAGGATTCTAATCCAAGGGTTAAGCTTAGAAGCTTGGAGTGCAAGCTTGGTACCATGACCATTAGATGAGGATACTAATCCAAGGGCTAAGCTTAGAAGCTTGGAGTGCAAGCTTGATGCCATAACCGTTGGATGAGGATCTACATCCAAGGGTGGAGGATTGATCCTTGTCCTCCAAGCTAATCAAGCTTCCACCACAAGCTTCCCTTCATAGCCATTAGATTAGAATCTAATCCAAGGGTGGACATTAGTTCCTTCCTTAGCAAGCTAAGCACCACACCTTAGTAGTATAAATAGGATTTCTTTTGTAATTCAAACACTTTTGATAAAATTTTTGAATATTGAATTAAGCCAAGAGCTTATTCTTTGAGAGTATTCTCTCTTGTGTTCTTGTGAAGAACCTTGAATCTCATCAATGGTTTCCTTGTCCATTGTGGCGGTTCCACCTCTAGCTTATTGGCACTTGCCATGGCGCTTCCATCTCTAAACTCCTTCCGCTTTCTATTTCTTTTTCTCCTTGAGGCCTTGAGCTTCTTCTTCATTTTTCCAAGCCTCCATTGAAGCATGAAGATCCGCAACTAATATGCTCTTCTCCTTGAGGATTGCATCAAATTTGGTATCTAGAGCTTGTTCTACTTCAATTGGAGCATCCTATCCGGTTTGAATTTTCCTTACTTTGAGTTTGCGTTTTCTCTTCAATTTTTTTGTTTTAATTTCGTGTTGTATGAACTTGCTTGAGTTCTTCACATGTTCCTTGAGTTGTCTTCATCTTGAATTTGAGTTTTCATGTTAAAAAAATTCCTAGATCTAAAATTCCTATCAATTCCTTGTGTTTTCACCGTTTAATTTTCTTTCTAAGCTTGTTCTAGTAATTTTCACATGTGTTCTTGCTTTTGCTTCATATGAACCGTGCCAAATCCATGCTATTCCGTGAATTACTGGTTTGAATGTGTTTAAGGTGCTGTTCACATGTTTTAAGTGCTAAGAATTGTGCATTACAAGTTCAAGTAGCTTTCACCATGCTTAATCTTGCTTACTAGTAATTTTAGACTTAATTTTGCCTTAGTCTTAGGTTTTTCTCAATTCGGTCCAGCAAAAGAAAGTCAAGAAAAAGAAGTACAAAGTCAAAGGAAAAAGAAAATCAAAAGAAAGATTACAAGAAAAAGAATCACAAGAAAAATCAAAGAGAAGAGAAAACTAGAAAAGTGAAACTAGTGGAAATTCAAGTGAATAGAAAAAGAGCAAATGAAAAGTGAATTTAGTGAAATTAAAGCCTAATTGTGCAGTGCAGTACCTTGACTAATTGAGCCTCTAAATACTCCCAAAATTAGTGGTTCAAAGGACTTAGAGTACTAGAGACACTTAGGACTAAGCATTATCACAAAAACTTGAGTTTAGATTGCTAGTAGCCTAGATTCTTGAACTTGTGGTGTGTGATGTGCTTGGTAACTTGAAACTCTATTTTTTTCCCCTGTATTTTGAGCATATTACTTGGCTGTACAGTGGTGGAAAAACTGCACCTAATCATTTAAAATAACTTCACAAAAATTCACTTGAAACTTGCCTAAAAATCCGGTTTCAAATTGCTATTAAATTGGCTTGAAATTTTGTCTTCGGTGTTGCCATAATTTTCCAGTTTTTGAGCATTATTTGTGGCTGTCCAAACTGCAGTAGTTTAGTGTCTTTGTCACATATAAACTTCTTATATTTGAGTAGCCAAAATTTTGTTCATTGAGTACCTTTTATTGCTTGTCATTTTCGGACTCCTAAGTTTTGTCTTGAGTTTGTATTTCTTGGAATTCCTAAGCTTGACTCTAGAATCATTCCTCTTTCACTTTGGATACTTGAACCTTGAATGATTGATTAGAGTTTTGAACAAGAGTATTAAGAGAGGTTGAGTGGAAAAAGACAAGAGAGAACATTAGAGAAAAAGTCTTGAAGTGTGAAATACGAGTGACTTGAGTGTATACACTTAGTGAGTGGAGAGGATCTCAAATTTCTTCTATATTTTGTGTACTAATCTTTCTTGTGCAGCTATGGATAGTTCCCCTAGTGTAGGAAATGATCTTTCACCTAAAACTAAGAGAATGCTAGATTTAATGAAAAGTATGTGGCAAACTAGTTTAGAGGAGAGGTTTGACCTAGAAAGGAGAGCTAAGGAAGAGAGAAAGATTAGGAAGGAACTAGAGAAGAAAATTCTTGAAGATACAAGTGGAAACCAACCAAAACATGGACTTAGAGGTGCTGGAAATTCTAGCCACCGAGGGAGTGATAGTAGAGGGAGCCTATCTACACCTAAGAGTAGTGAACATCATGGGAGGAAGGAGAAAACCTTGAGAGAAAAGCATAAGAGAAGGGAAAGAAAAGAAAGAAGGTTGTTAGAAGAAAATGAAAAGAATTATGACAAGTATTGGAGAAGAGAAAAAGAAAGAATGATAGAGGAATTGAGAGAAAAAGAATTGAGAGCAAAAGAAATTAAAGAATTGGAGTTAATGGAAAAACAAATGAAGGTGAAAAGTGATATTTTACTTGCTTATACTAACCCTTCATTTGATTGTTTTAATTCTTATTTGGAGAATATTGTAGGTATGGTTCCAAAGGATGACTACCAAGAGGAAATTGACAACCTCTTGTGTGAAGATGTAGAAATAAAGGCACTTGAAGACCATTGTGAAGTTGTTTGTGACCATCTTTACAAACAACCTTTTGTTTTGGTGCCTCGTGAAGAGTTGTTCATAATAGAGCCTTGGAACAAACATTGTGAAGAAAAGGAAATACCTATAAAGTTTGAACTTCCCTTTGAGAAAAATTCCTTACCACTTACTATTCCTTTTACTTCTAATAAAAAGGATTTTGCATGTTATAACCTTGAGTATTATGGAATTAGACCTTGGACAATTCTTGAATTTGGCAATTTGGAATTCTTAATTGTACCTAATGATTTTTATCTTAATCGTGTTGAATGTCCTTCTAGGTTGATGGAAGAGTTTAAGAAGGAGGGTACATTGCAAATTTCTACACCTAGAAGAAGAATCTTAACTAAGAGTTCCAATCTTGACATGTCCACACTTGAGGAAGTGCTAGTATCTACACAACTTGAAGTTAAAACTCCAAAGAGCTTTGGTTATGCTATGAAAGATCAACTAAGTTCTACTTTTACTTCATTAGATTGTGATGTTGATATTAGCAAACAAATTATCATGTTGTTATATGATTGGCAAATAAATAACTTAGGTAAATCTAGCAAATTTAAAGTGTGTTTGAATAGGAAGTCTTATTTACTTTTACAACTATGCAATCACTTTAAGAAACAAATTTACCTCTATGTTGCATCATATAATAACCAATTTGAGGAACCTTGTTTAATCTTTGATCCGGGTGGAATTTTATTGTAGATGGAGCTCAAGTCAACTTGGGGACAAGTTGACCATAAGAAGGAGGGTTTGATGGAGGACCATCTCCAAAAGCCCAACCAAACTCTCCAATCTTACTTTTCAATTTTGGGCTTCTAATAAAATTCGCTGCTGATTTTTGCATCTGACCTGTTTCAGTATTTCGATCATAACTTGAGCTACACAAGTTCAATGGAGGCGTTCTTGGTGTCAAATTAAAGAAGACTTCAAGGGCTACAAAAGCTATGAAGACACCAAAACCCAGTTAGAACTGCAACTAGTTGGAAAATGAGCTTGAAGTTAGCGTTGGAATGCTTCCAGGAATTTTCAGTGAAATGTTTTAATGTTTAGGCTTATAAGTAGTTTTCTTTCAATTATGTAATTGTTTTAAGGATTTAATTTGAGCCTAAACTTGTAACAAACAAATAATTAGTGACCCTTAGATAGGATTCTAATCCAAGGGTTAAGCTTAGAAGCTTGGAGTGCAAGCTTGGTACCATGACCATTAGATGAGGATACTAATCCAAGGGCTAAGCTTAGAAGCTTGGAGTGCAAGCTTGATGCCATAACCGTTGGATGAGGATCTACATCCAAGGGTGGAGGATTGATCCTTGTCCTCCAAGCTAATCAAGCTTCCACCACAAGCTTCCCTTCATAGCCATTAGATTAGAATCTAATCCAAGGGTGGACATTAGTTCCTTCCTTAGCAAGCTAAGCACCACACCTTAGTAGTATAAATAGGATTTCTTTTGTAATTCAAACACTTTTGATAAAATTTCTGAATATTGAATTAAGCCAAGAGCTTATTCTTTGAGAGTATTCTCTCTTATGTTCTTGTGAAGAACCTTGAATCTCATCAATGGCTTCCTTGTCCATTGTGGGGGTTCCACCTCTAGCTTATTGGCACTTGCCATGGCGCTTCCATCTCTAAACTCCTTCCGCTTTCTATTTCTTTTTCTCCTTGAGGCCTTGAGCTTCTTCTTCATTTTTCCAAGCCTCCATTGAAGCATGAAGATCCGCAACTAATATGCTCTTCTCCTTGAGGATTGCATCACATTGTTTGAATCAGATCAAACAACACACCAATTACATACGTGAGCACATTATCATGTTTGAGATTTGTATAACTTACACAATATGAACATGGCATGGAGAAATATTGAGCGATTCATCAACTCAGTCACAATTTGATGATGAAAAAGATGTTGGATATTATGATGATCGATTGGATCAAATGGTTTGTCACCTTCAAAAAGATTCGGAGATGCCACGTGTTTATGAGTTTTTGAAGAGTGATTTAAAACAACCATTGTATCCAGGATGCACCAATAGGATCATTTTCTTGAATGATCTGGATAAGGTCACACCTCTAACCTTAGTGACCACAACAACAGTGAGTATATGAAATCCACCACCTTTGTGAGTCAAACCTTAGAAAGATTTATGGAAATTTCTCAATACGTCCCACCCCAACTAATTGAATTGAGCAACAATAGGTATATTAAACCTACCACCTCTACAATGTCGAAATTAGAAGGAGTAGAAAGTCGTTACCCAAACTCTACGCCAAGGAACCTAACAACAATAAGTATATCAAACTTGTTACCTTTGGATGTCACAAATGTATTCTAAGAGTCTAAGCCAAGAGGCCACTACTACAGGGGAACACTCTAGTAGATAAGTCTGCTAAGTGTTGTAAAGGAAATTGCAAGACTCCTAACTAGTCAAAGAAACTAACAAAATAAGGAATAATCCTCAAAATGTATTTTTTCATTGATCAAAAAGTTCTTTTACACATTACATGAAGCCTTTATTTATAGAGCTAAGTGGATGATTGTTCATATGTTTTCTTCGACCACTAAACAATCCACTAAGCATTTAGTGCTCCACTAACATTGAAAATACATACCATCATGATTTAGATTTTTTTCTGAGCCACTAAATGATCCACTAAGAGTTAATTATTCCACTAAGCAAACTAAAAGTCTCTAGAAAAGGTACACCCAAAGGTTGTACGAAAATTACACAGAAAAATACATAATTAAAATAATTATTTCAGCTCCATCTTGATCACATTGGGTTGAGCTTCAATTGGTGTGACCCATCTTTGGACACCTCCAAGTAAATCACGAAATTAGGCTTAAGTAAATCTGATTTGCATTCCTCCTTGACCCAACTTGTATAGATCAAATTTGTAAAGGCCCCTTGTATCTTTAAATACCTTGATCTTGTCATAGGACCAACCATGTTTTTCAAAGCATCCTTAACGTCACTTGGACTAGATTTGGGTTAGTTTTAATCACTTGATCTTAAAAATTTCGCTTGATCCTTTTGATTGTTATCACCACATGTTTATGAGTCTTTAAAGAGTGATTTAGAACAACCATTGTATCCAAGATGCACCAATTTTACCCAATTGTCTACAGTCTTAAGATTGTTGAATGTTAAGGCAAGAAATGGATGGACAGATAAAAGTTTCACTGAATTGTTGGAGTTGTTGAAGGAGATGCTTCCAAAAGGAAACACTTTGCCTTCTCGTAATTATGAGGCAAAAAAGATTTTATGTCTAATGAGTATGAAGTATAAGAAGATACATACTTGCCCTAATGATTGTATTTTATATAGAAATGAGTATGCAACCTTGAATGTGTGTTCTAAATGTGAGCTCTCACGCTTCAAAAAGAAATATGATAAGATTATTAGTGTAGAAGACTCTAAACACGGACCTCCTGCTAAGGTTTTATGGTACGTACCAATCATTCCTAGGTTGAAGCAATTGTTTGCAAATTCAGATGATGCTAAGAACTTGACATGACATACAAATGGTAGAGTATGTGATGGGCAACTTCGTCATGTTGTTGATTCTTTACAGTGGAAGAAGGTTGATGAGTTGTACTCAGATTTTGCATGTGAGTCAAGAAACTTGAGATTTAGGTTTGCTACAAATGGAATGAATTCTTATGGAAACACAAGCACTAATCACAATCCGTGGCCAATAATGCTAGTTATTTAAAATCTCCCTCCCTGGTTATGTATGAAGAGAAAATATGTAATGTTGTCTCTGCCGATATCAGGACCAAAACAGCTAGGGAATGACATATATGTGGATCTTGCACCCTTGATTGATGATTTAAAGCTTTTGTTGGAGATTGACATTGATGTGTTTGATGCTCACAGACAAAACAGTTTTATGCTGCGTGTAATGTTGTTTTGTACAATTAATAACTTTCATGTGTATGGTAACTTGAGTAAATATAATGCAAAGAGACATTATGCATGCCCAATATGTGATGAAAACACAAGTTTTACACAACTTAAACATGGGCAAAAAATAGTTTACACTAGCATCGGAAGTTTCTCCCTCGTAGTCACCCATATCGTAAATTGAAGCTTGAACAACTTTATGACCGACTGAAGAACATTAACAATGTTTTTGGGAAGAAGCAGAAGAAAATCATTGCAAACAACCTATGGAAGAAGTGATCAATGTTTTTTTATCTTCCTTACTGGGCAATATTATATGTTAAACATTGCATAAATGTGATGAATATTAAGAAAAATGTTCGTGACAGTGTGTTGGCACATTACTGAATATTAAAGGCAAGGCAAAAGATGGAGTCAAAGCTCATCAAGACTTAGTTGAGATAGGTATACGCACATAGTTACATCCTCAATTCATAGGAAAACATACTTATTTGCTTCCAACTTGTCATACTCTATCAAAAAAGGAGAAGAAAAATTTTTGTGAGAATTTACCAGATGTAAAAGTGCCACAAGAATACTCCTCAAACTTTCATACCCTTGTGTCAATGCAAGATTTAGGGTTAAAGTCTCATGATTGTCATGTTTTGGTGCAACAGTTATTATGTGTGGCCATTTGTAATATTTTTTCCTTATGATGTTCGAGTTGATAACTCACTTATGTCTCTTGTTTAATGATATTTGCTCTAAAGTCATTAACCCACATACCTTAGATGCATTTAAACATGAATCTATTATCATTTTGTGTCAATTGGAAATGTTTTTCCCTCCTGCACTTTTTGACATCATGGTTCACTTGATTGTGCATCTGGTTCGAGAGATAAGGTTATGTGGTCTAATTTTCTTGAGGTGGATGTATTCGATTGAGCGGTACATGAAGATATTGAAAGGTTACGTGAAGAATCAATATTGCCCTAAAGCTTCTATTGTTGAAAGATACATTGTAGAAGAAGTTATTGAGTTCTGTGCAAATTACTTGTCAATGACTGATTCTATTGAGATTCCTAAATCTTGCCATGATGGAAGAAGTGAAGGCATTGATACCCGATTCAAAAAGATTATTCGAGTTAATAAAAAAGAATTAGAGCAAACACACTTGTACATATTGAACAACACTGATGAAGTTCTTCCCTATATATCTGATCATATCAGTCATATCAGGAGAGGTTACCTAAGGATGAATGAGAAATGACTCTTGAATGAGCATAACGACACCTTCTTACCTTGGTTTAAGGAAAAAGTTTATGGTGAGGATTCAACATCATGAACATTATTGAGATTAGCTTGTGGGCCTAATAGAGATGTCATTAGTTACCATACTTATGATACTAACAAATGTTGTTTCTCTACCAAGACACAAGATGACAAAAGTAGGTTTTAAAACAGTGGAGTGACACTACAAGCTGAGTTTGTCCATTTTTCTAGTTCCAACGACAAAAATCCAATTAAGGCATCTATGAGTTACGTCAGAGTGATTGAAGATATATAAGAAATTAATTATGTTGCATTTAGAGTACCTGTTTTCAAGTGTAAATGGGTTGAAGGTAACAACGACGTGAAGGTAGATGCTTTGGGATTTACTTTGTTGATCTGAAGAAGGTGGGATATAAAGATGAATTGTTCATTATGGCATGTCAAGCAAGACAAATATTCTATGTTACTGACCCTTGTAATGAGAACTTGTCTGTGGTTGACCTACTCAACATATTATCATCATTGATTTGTACACGTATATAAGTACCTTTCACAAAAGAGGTAGTTGGTGTTGATAATCAAGAAATGCCCATGTACACATCTTTTTCTGATGTTTTAGAGATAAGTTCGGGGAATACCATGTTAAACATCTCCATCGTACTATTATGGTAAAGGTAATTAAATTTAATAATTAATTTCATATACTAGAAACTAGTTATTTAAGCACTGAATTATGTCTTTAACTTGATATAGTTACTTGCATTAGTTGAGCATTAACCAAGGCACTTCACATATATATGACTTTCTTAATACTCAGTCAATACAAAAAGTTGATAATAACAAAGACTTAGTTCAACAATATATACAAACATGGATGAGTGAATCAGAAAAATAAATATTTTTGCTTCCATACATATCTGGTTTAGTTTATTTATGATTTTATGTTATTTTTAATTTCATTTCATTAATGATTATGTTAGTAATTAATTTTCTTATTACAAAACTCATTGACAGCTTATAATCCTTATTCCCAAGGACTATACAGTAGTTTGATTTTACTCCTTACACCATAAACTACCTGTTGACATGAGACACTTATTAAATGGGTAAAATTATAATGATCTTAGATGTATTGTATATTACTTATGCATATTTTTTAATGGTATATTAATAAGTTATTTGATTAGAGTAATTGCAGACACAAATATGTTGAGTGGAATGGGTAATCGAGGAAGGAATATTGACATTATTATTCTTAAAGTATAATGCATCATAGTTAATTTACATATAGTTTATAATGTGATCTAACTATGAATCTTATCAATGTGGAGTGATAGACAACTTGGATAATTTGAATGTGGTTATTATGTCATGTATTGGATAAGGGTCCTTATTGCTACAAACATTAGGAATTCTTGGGCTGAGGTAATATCTTTATAAGTATATTTTTATACAATTAATATATATATATATATATATATATATATATATATAAAAGAAGACATTTAAAACACAAACAATAAAAATTAATGATTTGTACATGTTTCAGATGTTCCAAGATGTTGACTCATTGTTAACTAAGGATATTTTGACGTTATTTAAAAGGAATGGGCAGCATAGTACTGACGCGTCTGTATAAAAAGGTATCATAAACCTTGTAGATATTTTATGATAACTTTTTTTTTTATGAATAAAAGGTTATTCTGTTATATGTTTAAGTTAAGGTAAATTAAGTACTTTAATTGGTTATGTTCAAGTTAGAAACTATTATTAGATTATTATAGATTAGAATCCTATTGTGATATGTATTGATTGAATGATTCTAGGTTATATTTAATTAATTTTAAACAGGTTTGATTTTGGGAATTATCCAAATTACAGGGAAAACTCTGCCAATATTTTTTTTTAGAATTATTGTTTTAGTTTATGTTTAATTTCTATTAAGTTATATATTAGATAATATTATGTTTGATATTAATTAAACATTTAATCCATTTCCAGGTAACATTAATATTCAAGTTAATATCGTAAGAGTCGATGATGATACTACTTAAGAATTTGTTTTTGAATTGTTACATAATATAATATTTAATATTCTTTTATATGTAATATTAGTATGAAATGACTAAACATTGTAAACAACTTGATACTTTTTTATAGTATATGTCAATATGAAAATTTTATTAATTATATAAATTATCTTTTATTTAATATTTATTTTTTTCAAAATTAAGAATCTGATATTAAGTGAATATTTATTTGTAGATGGATTTGTAATTGTCAGTACAGATACTATTTTATTAGATATTTAGAAAGTTTAAATAAATTAAAATACTACAAAACATTAAAAAATAAAATGAATTTTTTTAAAAAAAGTACTTCTCACATTAATTCTTAAGAAAAATGACGTGAAAAGTAATTTTTTTTCATAAAAATATTTCACATTGGTTATTTACCATAACCAACTAAGAAAATACTATTTATAACATTAATTCTGACAAATAACCAATGTTAAGTTTAATAATTGACATGAGATTAAATAATCTCTATAAAAAAATCTTAATTTTTAATGTTACTCGTATAACATGTATGAAAAATCTTAATTTATATGGTGATTCTTTAATTGATGAGAAAAATGTTTTAAAATCGAAGTGAAATACTAATTTTTATATGAGTAAATTATAACAAAAAATAATAACTTATTTATTATTTTTTTCATTATTCTATAATACCCTGTGAAATTAAAAATAAATTGATAATAACATAGCATAGCTTACTTTATATGTTTCTTATACCAACTTTCCATGTAATGAATTACATATTTCTTCTGCCCATAGATTGTTTTTCCATCAAGAATTTTCAAATTAAATCAGAGTATTCATTTTCTACTTTCTTTATTAAGGGATTTATTTAATATTTACCCAGAGATATATAAATATATAATTTAGACGTAACCTGTGGGCATAAGAGGTTTTTTCACCTTCCAAATAATAATTGTACAACACATTCAAAACAAAAAGAGGTTTGTTTTTTTTATAAAAAAAAAATAAAAAAAATTATGAATACTGTTTAAAGGTTGTACACTGTGAGAAGGTACGCGAGTAACTTTATCAGAATTTACAATGGTCTTAGTAAGAATATGATATCTAAGGCAATCAATGATGGCATCATGTTACAATGTCAAGCACCTACAATTAACTTGGTTGCTTTCTCAAATCAGTTATGCTCCACTAATCATCATATAACAATCTTTACCAAGCAGTTAGATGTCATACCTACCAAGACCTATCTATGATATCCTTGGAGAACGCGTACCGGAACCTTGAACTATACGGTAACCATTCTATGATCTGAGATGGTTTTTTGCTGGATTTAGAATCAAGGCACTTCTGCATTGAATCACGCAGCTTCTTGTCAACGCTCTCCAAGACCCATCCAAAAATGTCATCGATGCTTATTGATGCTTCTTTAGAAAATCTTTCCACCAATTTTGGGAGAAAAACTTTTCTTGACTTTTTCACAATTACATTTGCTTGGAGGAACTCCCCCTTGGCAATATTTAGTTCTTCAATTATATTTGATGCTGAATAAACTTTTAGCTGCAACATTGTAATTTGTACAACAAATTTCTTAATAAAATCTCTTTAAAATCCGGGTAACAGAGAGCAGGGAGTATTATGTATACAAAAATCAAAATTACTATAAGAATTCGGCAGCATTAGTTTAGAAGATGGTCCATTTACATTCTTCATCAGCAAAAGACTTTGAAGTTCAATTAGTTTAGCAGAGAAAAAGTTTGAAAATGTCAGTCTTTATTACCACATGATCTGACAAGGCTCTTAAGAAAAATTTCTCAATTTATATTCAAATGCACTTCCATAGCTAAATGTTTACGAGAGAAAAATTACCACAGGATCTGACAAGGCTCCAGTACAAAGGGCAAAGCAGACAAGGGGTTGGGAATTACTAATGCCAAATTTAGAACTGAGAAGTCTTTCTTCGCCACTTTTCTTCCTCAGGGCAGCAGACACAATGCTTTCAAACCACTGTATTTGATAAAACAACTGACAAAATGAATAATTGTACGCTTCTGTCCTACTTAAAATCAAAGCAGGTGTAAGAAATTTTACTTCGAAATTTGCTTTGAAAAGAAATTTCAGAACAATATCAGAAGACAAGGAAAGGTTTAATAACTACCTAGCATATCATCACTCGCTTAAAAGAAGAAAGCTGATTACTGTCTCATTCCTTCTCATTCCAGTGAAGAAGGCAAAATCTAGTGTAGTTTGCTATTGAACCATAGTTGTGCTTACCAATTCATGATTCCACATAGACTCAAAATTCAAATAGATACATTTATATTTTCGTAAAATAACATAAGATTGGAAGTAACAGATGCAAATCATAAGAAGAATCAATGATTTGTAACCCTCTACTGGCCAAAACAGAAAGAACTAGTCTAGATTTAATAGCCGGACGCAGCAGCTCATTAATGAATTCCACGTTTGATAGATTTAATCCTTATACAAACCAAGATAATTTGTATTAAAAGAGTATTTTAAATTCATAGATGGGGTTAAGGAGAGTACCCGTCCAATTCGAGGTGTTCGGAAGCAAAATATCATTTGTGCTATCGCATTTGCACTTACTATATGACCGCCAATCTTGTAAGCAGCCTGTACTACACAATTCTAATCATCAATTGATAACAAGTATGACGTCTAGTAAAACAAAGGTATATGTTGTCAAGAAAGAAAATTTTATATGCCAATGCTACTTTCGAATGAAATTAGAGAGGCTTGTTTTCTTTCTTCTTATTTTGATTTCCCTTGTTGATAATGGGGAATAAATAAGTTATTTAGTTATGTTCCTGGCCTGAAATTCCGAAGAAGAATAATTTGGAGAGAATACAAACATTCCAAAGTTTCAATTACATTCTTAAGGTGTTAGATATTATTTGAAAAATATTTTTACCAGAACTTGTAAACACCGACAGTTTTCTTCTAACTAAAGAATTAACTAAATAAAATTAAAAAAAAAAAAAAGGGAACTACCTTGTGAAACAAGGCTAGCCTCCTCAGAGAGCCCTGGGGAATTCCGTATGCTAAATATGCCTGTCAAGAGGAGATCAAAGTTATGCATACTTGAAAATTGGTAAAACAAAACCATTGTTGGTTATATGAACATTACATGCATCACAAGAGCATTGTGCACATTGATCCAAAACGCAATTTGTGCATCGCTATCCATTTGACTGACTTTCACCCTTTCTAGTTGTTCAACTAGAACTCTGAATGTAAACGGAGCGGAAAATAAAACAAGTCAGATCAACAATTCAATAAGACATTTAGTGCATGAACAAAGTATTATTGTAGTATAAATAAACAACTAAATTGAAGTACTTAAAGAATCATGTTTAAAAAAAATTACACACGTCCCAGGTTCCCAATAAAGATATAGCAGAATATGATCGTTAATAACTCATGATATAATTATCAAAGAACTCCCACTCCCTGTATTTCCAAGCAAGAAAATAAGTTGAAGGTTCATCATTGCCTTTAGATTCTTTAATAATAAATTTCAATTTGGAATAAAATTCATTTGAAATTGTCATACTTATGGAACCAACCTGTAATTATTGATGGCATAGGAAGCATGAGAAGAATGACGTTTGTGAGTAGATATCCAAGATATTTCAACTGCTGATTTGCAAGACCAGTCTCGATCATCTCCAATAAAGTGTCGAGGCTGTATAGCATTAGTGGATGACCTTGACAACATTGGTGACCTACCATTTTCAGCATTTACAGAGGTTGCACTACGAAGCCAGCAATATACAGTGGCCATGCATCTCACCATTTCCTCAGAAAGCTTGCTTGGACAATGACATAGATGGTCTTTCAAAGTACGTGAAATTGGAGTTTTTTCCGCCGTAGAAAATTTTTCGTGAGCCTAACATGATTTAGATGAGAATGTTTAGTACAAATATCATCATTTGGATGCATGTGAGCATGTTGACATCCATGAATCCATACGGGATTTCTTTTTCTTCTTGTTACAATTCATACAATATTTAATTTAGCAGAATGTATTGTAAAGCTCTGATTATATTAACAGTGGGTTTATAATTATATATCCAAACTTGCCAAGTGCATGCGAATGGGACCGGACCAGCTGGTGAACTGGCCACAGCCCACATGTCTGGTTCAATTCTCTCTTGAAAACATTTTTTTTTCTTTGACCAGTATGAAATGGACTAAACGACCCAGTTCTGGCAATAAATCAGTGAAACAGACCAGTACATGTTGTCCCAGTGGTGGTGTACTGGGAGCTTATGAATCTGCCATATCATCTTCAGTGCCAGTTCTGGCAATAATTAGACTAGTTCGTAGTTATGCCGGTGAAGGTGAGCATCTACTATCTGAACTCAACTTTTAGAGCTTAGAGCAACAACCGCTTGCATTGTATTATAGTTTCAAAGATAATCTCAGAATGCATTTTTAAACATAAACTGATTAAAAATTAAAACTCTAACCAAAAAATTCTTTCTTTCTTTTTCTAGAAAACATAAAATTCAATATGGATGATGATGACATGTCGAATAACCATAAAGGTATATAACAATTTAAAAATGCTACACAGCGGTTGAAACAATGAAAATAAAAGAAAAGAAAACTAACAGAAAAACACTAAATTTTATAATTTCCTCTTAAAAATATTATTGAGAATTTCCGTAATTCAATTCCAACCAGTAAAATTACTGAACACGTATTGGTGGCTTGGTGCCCTTTCTGTTTCAGCCAACAATGCTCTCAAATATACACCGAAGATTTTTTAACACGATTAAAATTTGAGCCAAATGCTATCCATTAACAGTGTTAGACTGTAAGTAATGAGATGAGCAAATGAAATCACACATTCCCCTATTTATAGATTCTATTGGAGTGATCATACGTAACTAAACCAATTAATTAATCATATACTCTAATAAACAGCAAAAACAAAGGAAACGATCAATCCACACAAATGATAGAAAATCAATATCAGTGTATCATACCTTGGTGGAATCAGAACAAGTCTTTTCAAAACAATTGTTGCCTTTGCCACGTGAAGAAGGAGCCTGATTAGACCCAAAGATTCTATTCTTCAAATCATTATTTGGAACTAGAGCTTGCAGGGGTCGTAGAGGGAATTTTTTTGATGAACAGAACGCACTTGAAATTATACTCGGATGCTTCCTGGATCCTTGTCTTGTATTTGTATGAGCAGGTGAAGAAACACTAGAACTTTGTTGAGAAGCTGGCTGGCTAACACACTGTTCAAAAATACTCCTGTATAAAGATAGTACTTGCTGCTCGCGGTTTGTAACCTCTTCTTCAAGTAACTCAATTTCGGCAATCAAGTCTTTTGTCTAAGAAACAAGAGGAAAAATGAAAGAAATAGTTGTTTACTTTCTATCAAACATACACTTGTAGGCATGACTTACAGTTACATGAGCCATATTACAATGTATATCAGCTTAAAGCTAATTGTGTAAATTCAAATCAAAGCTATGTGTCAGACTTCTCAAAGACTATTGCACAGAAAAACTACATAATGTGGTTTTTTAAAAGCTAGACCTGTTGGGTAGTAGCTCGACCAATAAAGGTTTTATCTCGAACACTCCCTGTCTGACATTTATATCTCTAAGTGTCCCACGGGGATATTAATTCAAAATTTATAGATTATAAGAATGGCAGAGCGATGATCAAATTTCTGCTCATAAATGGTCACAGAGGTTCTAACATCTTATTAAAAACCAAAATTATGCTGAAAGGCTAATGTGTTAGGCGGAGGCTTAAAAATGAGTTGCACCTTTAAAGTAGTTAAGCTGTGGAGGAAATTCGGAAACCATTTACAGGATGTAATTAGAATTCAGAACGTGATCAGGTCCATGTGGTATTATCTTCTACACAGGGCATTAGGATTATTCACAATGCATATTGGATATCATCTTAGTACTTAATTCTTATATGAATCCTTCAATCAGTGTAAAAAGTGAAATCCGAATTGAAGATCCTTACTTCCGACTTCAGAGTTGAGATGCAATACAGATTTTCTATCATGATAATTAGTCACGTATAAAGTTAAACCGCTAATTATTATTTTGTGGGAACGGGAGTAAGGACCCTATTTGATAAATCTTGAAAAGCCACTAGAACATAAGACATTAAAACATGAATGCCAAATTACCTGGGCAGTGAAGTGCCTGTGTCCAGGAGACAAAGTACTTGAGGCTCGGCCCATTGCTCTCTCGAGCAGAATGCGCATGGATCTCTCCTGCTGTAGGCGTAACTGCAGTTGCTCAACCTACAAATCATTATAGTAACTAAGGGTATCAAGCTTTGCTTATATGCGTGTTATCTAGGATTCTTTTTTCCACTATGACTTCTTGTGCTGAAGATTATTCCGAAAATCTACTTGCTTATGTAATTCCATAATAAAGGATTTGATGGGTTTTTTTCCCTATGAAGACTGAAGAGATTATTGCTAAATATAATCTAGAAACACTAAACATTTTATCAATAAATTCCATTATGATATCAATTAAAAAATTTCCGCCGTTTAAAGAGGGCACCCGAGTTCATATATCCAGTAACCTTGGCTTTGAGCCCTTTGTTCCTTTTCCTCCACTTTTCAGTTTGAACCTTTTTTGTGTCAATACAAGAAGAGAGAAAAATTTCAAATTGCACAACCAATTTTACCAGGGTTAAATGCAAGAAAAATAGATGTGGGAAGTCAAGCAGAATTGTTGAAAAGAAAATTTGAAGTTAAGAACCTACAGTAAAAGAGCTTACATCTTTTTCTAAGGATGCTTTGTGACTTGAAGAGGTATTCTTGTTTACACCTGTGAGATTGTCATGCAAAGGACTCTGTAACCTAGAAGCACTGACAGAAGGTGGTGAAACCTGTTCAAATCACGATAAAACCAGTGAATTGTATTCTAACATTCAAAATCATGATATAATTGTAACCACTACACAGTGCATCTGTAGTGCAATAATTATTTGTTTAGAAGAATTATGAGACACGAATTGAAAAATTTAAAGATCAAATCTAAATTGCAGTCTCACGAGGGATCCATTGTGGTCTTTTTCAAATGGACGCAAGGCTCCACCTCTAGCGTTTTTCAGATTCCTTTCAGAAGCACTGAAAAATGCAGAAGAGGAAAAAGAAAGACACTGTCACAAAATCAATCAGCTGAAAACAATAACCTCAAAGTGTCTAAAGAAACTAGATCAACATTTTTCATGACCTCACACCAAATCTTCTACAATGTTTCTAGAATTGAAACGAAAACAAAACCGTAAATCTTCCACCGACGAATTTCACATTATTACGCAATGCTATTACACGTCTGGTTGTAAATAATAAAATTATAAATTAATTTCAAAATAAAAAAGAAGACCTCTTAGATCGTCTGTGTCGAGGTTTGCCATGGCGAGAATCCGCGTGATGCTCGTGGCTACGTGCTTGTGCGTGACTCTGTTTTTGAAACTCACGGAAGTCACTCATTATTATTATTATTATTAATTCTCAGGTATTGTAGAAATCACATGCATATGCATTGTTCTTGAGTTTGAGAGTGGTATTTGAAATTGTTTTCTTAAGTGGCGGAGTTTGAACATAATAGTAATAATAAATGACAAGTACAAATATCTATGGTGCAGAGAGAAAGAAAGTGTGTGGGCCTAAGGTAATTGAAGATAATACAGGGAAGCTTCGAGTGGAAGAATAATTGAATGAATGAATCTGATATGAAAGAAGAGAAGAATGTGAATGCCAAGTGTAAATAGTAATGTAGGTTTCCTTCAAAGTGCGGTAACGATACAAGATAGGTGGTGTCCCGGGGTATTGAATTGAAAGGGGTTTGGGTCGTTGGGAGCATTCAATGATAGTTCATCAACTTCTTCTACAGTTCACACACACACACACGTACACACACACTCTCTCTCTCTCTGAAATACTTAGTTTACACCAAGTTAGCGTGAAAAGAAGAGTGAGTGAGAGTGTTGGTTTGACTAGCGGATTCGGTTGGGTTTTGAGCTTGAATGCTAGATTCCCCGCTAACGTGTGTTAACAGTTAGCACTTACCCGCTACCTAGTTTAAACTTAAAAGCGTCCAGGATACGACTACGAGAGAATGAAAGAGTCACTCACTTCTGGTAAATAATTTACTGATATATAAAAGTTTTAATTTGATCGAAACTTTTATTATTTAAACTTTATTATGCAATTAACAACTAGTCATTTAATAATGACCACGATTAATACAATAAACTAAACCACTAGAAATAATTCTAAAATAAAAAAAAAATAGATTATAAACCTAATTTAACTTTATAAAATTCAGATTACCCCTCACTTGTATCTGTTGACATATTTCCTCAGTTTGTTTTCAACTTTATTTATATCATACTAAATTTTAATTTGTTTTGAATATTATATTTCATCCATTTATATTGTTTTTATATTTTTTTAATGATTAAGAATATAAATTAATTATATTTCATCCATTCTTCTAGTCGATTAAGAATATAAATTAATTATTTTAATAATTATTTGATTGAAATTTCAATAATAATTAAGAATATAGGTTAACATTATACCTTTAAATAAATTTAAGTTAGTTCTTATTTTAACATGTTATTTGAACTAAAATGTATTCAATAATTTAATGTATGTTCATTTTAAGATATATGAGTGAATTAAAATTTATCTAAAAGAGTAAAGTGCATGCATTTATCAAGAGTTTCTTTGAAACTAACAGAGTGAAAGGATTCAATTTGTTTATTTTAATATTTTTTAAAATTATAAACTCAACTTTTTTCTTAGCATGTTCGAAAAGTCCACAAGCAATCTATTTTACTTTTTAAAATTTTAATTTAGTTATATATGTTTAATATTATTTTTATGGTAAATGGAATGGAAAGTAGTATGTAACAAGTTTAAAGTTTAGTATTATATACGCTTAATTTGGGGATTTGAAAGAAATTGGCAAGATCGTTGAAAAAAAAATTATTGGACAAAAAATAATTCAATGGAATTCAAGATCCTACTCCTCAAAAAATGTGTTTTTGCGTGCTTGAGTTATACCTAAACGTGAAAGAATTCTTAGGGTATTGATTTTAAAAAATTAAATTAATCATTTTATTGCAAAATTAAATTATTATTTTAAAAATATAAAGATGGTTGAATATTATTTTAAGTAATAATATTTAATAAAATAGTCAGACTTATTTAACAAATCAATTTAAGAAACTTGAGTGAGTGTTTGAAAAATTGTTTTTACATTTTTTATTTTGATTAAAATTTTGAAATAAAATGATTTATATTTTTACAAAACTAGTAGAGATGACACAATTTTTCTTCAAGTATTTAGTTACATACTTGAGAGTTAAATCCAAGAACAGTTGTTTGTTGAACATTTTCAGGTTCATTCTCAAGTGCCACCACAAATTTTAGTGTCGGATGTCTATGTAGGGTGCCATGGGGTACAAATACATGTGAAAGAAAGGTGAGGTTCAATTTGAACACCCAAAAGGGAATCCTTTCTATTTTATATTTAATGATCTTGTACAACCATTGCAATATTGCATAGCCAATTTTAGCATAATTTAATTCGATTCAAGGTCTGACTAAGTGAATGGGAAAGAAAAAAAGGAGAAGTGATGGAAATAAATGAGAAATAGAGGAGAGTGAACATAGATGATAAATAAGTGAAAAATAATGTTATTTGATCGGAGAGAAATGAGTAAAAATATAACAAAATAAGGTATGTATAAAATAATAAGGAGCACAAGTAATTAATAACATAATTTAATTGATTATAATAAAAGAAATTAATTGATAAATTCTATAAATAGAAATTTAAATATCAATTTAGAATAATGTTCAATTTTGTAATATCAATTCAAAAATTACGATGAAGATCAAGTAACACATAATTATTTTAAATGCATCCCGAGATAGCGAATTTCTTTTGCATTTCTTCTCCTTCTGTACTTCAGTTGTTCTAAACAAAGGGTAAGAGTCATTATTAATGTTGATCATTCATTCCGCAAGTGTCGATTGAAATATGCAAATGAAAATTGTTCTACTCTATTTACGCAATATTTTACTTTCTTATTGTTAACTAATCTATTAATTAAAACTATTGTTACGTTTAAGCTTTCCATGTGTAAAACAAATTTTGAGCTTGTCATTATTTTATATTGCAGGTCTTGATTATCATTCATCTAAATGTGTTGCAGGCTTCATGTATTCATTCGAAAAGCTTCAAAGTATAGACCTCTAAGTAATGATCTTTGAAAATATATTATAAACAATTGTGGAAATTTTCTCTCCAATACACTTCATATGATATTATGACAGTAAAAATTACTTATTTTGATTCTTATTTTCTTCAATTAGCTTGATTTTTATTTTGTTCTTTCGCATATACCAAATACTAACAGACTAGCTTTCCTTCCTGGGTTATACTGACTTGGATCTCCATCATCGGTTACTAGCTTGGACTTTCTTACAGTAAAATACTTTTTGAAATATAGTTCTTTATTAAAAAAATATTTTTAAAATATAATTTTCTATTTCAAAACTACTTGATAAAATAATTTTGGGGCTCTTAAAATTGAACTTTTTATGGTATAAGGTAAACTAACGGTGCATTTATTTGAAAAAGACATTAAAAACAATATTGTATCAATTAATTCACGGGCTCAATGATTAATTTTTTGTGGTTTAGTTTTAAAAATAAGTTACAATTAAAAAAATATATAAAATACTAGATATAATACCCTCTTTTTGTGGGGTGTAGGTGAGATTTGTGAAATTCTACAAAGAAAAAAATCCAAAATTTTAAATTGTTAAGTGAATGCGATAGGGTAAAGTAGACCCTGAGCTAGACAACCTTTGTTGTGGCGAAAACACCCTGATTGCTACCTCATGATCAAGAGTGGTAACGAAACTCATAAATTGGCTCTTGTTAGATACAGTTGTTAATGTTTAATATAGTAATCGTTAAATACAAAAGCCTCCTAATTTGGTACCTTCTTGCTATAGCAATTTGGTTCTTTTGGCTATAAGATGGCTTGGCAACTAACAACATGCGGCTAGACAATAAGTCTAAAGCACACTTTCTCCAACAAAGATGTATTCCAATCTTGGATCTAATTTCAAGATCAAGGAAATACTTTAGGCTTCCCAGATAATTTAATGGCATTGATTTCTTGTGTATCATTTCTCACAAGGAACAAGTCATCCACATAGACTAATAATGCTGCTGACCTTCTTCAAGAAAAGTGGATGATCAAATGCATACTATAAGTATCCTTGGAGGATGAGTGAAGTATAAAGTTTTGCAAACTATTGTCAACTTTATTGCTTCAAGATAGGAAGAGAATTGTGGAATTTGCAAACTTGATTTTGGTTTGCTAGGGATGATGCCCGTGGAAGTTTTGTTTTTCTGTGTTGTCGAGACAGTAACCAAAGAGTAGTGAACGTGACTTTTTGATTTATTACTTAATATATTCGTAAAAAAAATGAATTTTCATATTAGATTAATAAATTTTACAATTTTTTTTTATATGGATTAACTATTTTCATGAGATAAGTTTATGTCTAGACCTATGAAAATATTAAATAAGAATAAAAAAATAAGGAAAATGAATAAAGACTAAAAAAATGTTAATAAGATGAAATAAAATTAATTAATGAAAATATAGGATTACACATATGACTATGCATTAATGTTAATCACATAAGATTTATTGTTTTAATAAAATTAGACAACAATAACTAAAAAAAAAACATATTATAAATACATAGATTAGAAGAAAAAAAATAAAGATTTAAACAAAATAAAACAAATCAAAAACATATCTTAACCACGTAAAAGTCTAATAAACTTTATTTGTTATTTTTTCATGGGAAAGTAAGAATCTAAAGTTGATAGGTTCTGCACGGGGGAAAATGTATCAAAATATAGTAAATGTAATTATTATTATTATTATTATTATTATTATTATTATTATTATTATTATTATTATTATTGTATAAAAGAAATTCTGATAATGTTTTCAGACTTGAAACTTTTTAATTATTGTTTAATATTCATTAAGAACTATAAAATGATTGGAAATAATTAATAATATATATATATATATATATTTAAAAACAACCTAACATTATTTTTATACTTAAATATATATTTTTTAAATAGGTGTTTAAGTATTATTGATAAATATGTAAATATAGATAGGAAAAGAAATATACACGTGAAGTGTTATGGAAATTATAAAATATTACATCATAGAGAGTTAAGATGGAAGTAATTAAATTGTACATAAGACCATTTAAAAAACTGTTTGAAATGAAGATGTTGATGGATCATTCAGTACGCATCAGACCTGTGCGTCTGTTGCTATTACATAGAGAAGTAGGTACGATGAATATAATGTAAAAACTAATATTCTGTACAATCATATCTAGATCGAAAAGGATTTTTGGTAAAATATAAAAGAATAAGAAAATTGAAATTTTTTTAATTTTAAAAAAAAATTAACATTGAAAATTGGTGAAATTACTATTGAGTGTAAAATATTAACTTTTATTATTTATAATTACAATTTAAATTAATAAACTATCAAATAAATACTTTATATTCCTAATCAGTAAAAAAAATCTAAATGTATTGTTGTGTCACATTTAAACAAATTTTTAACAAACATAAAGATAGTAAGAAGTAATTTAATTTTTAAATTTTAATTTACTCATATATTTTAGAATACGTTATAAATTATGTCATTACAATTTAATTATGAAATATAATAAATATTAAAAATGAAATGAAATTTTATTCAATTTATAATATTTACTTTATTAGTAATTATTATATTTTTAGTTATTTAATTTTTAAATTACTAAATTGTGTTTATAATTGTTGTGAAAAAAGTATAGAAAGTATTACAAAGGTGAAGTTAATAATATTCAAGTATGTTTGGAGTTTAGAGTTATTAAGATAAACCATTACATTAATTACTCTATATTCCTAATAATTAAAAATGATGAAAAAAAGTAAAATAAATAAGGTACAGTGATAAAGGTAGCGAGATCTAGTTATCCACGTGAACTTATTATAATTTAATTTAATAAATTTGGAACCAAATCCAGTAATGCATACAACAAAATGATTACCTTCTATGGTCAACTCCCTGCATTTTGTAATTGGTTAACCATGTGATCTTGAAAAGAGTCCATTTCTACAAATTTATAGATCATAATTAGTATATCATAAAATAATAATAATAAAAAAACATTGTTGCTCATGCAACATAATATTTTTAAATTCCAAAGTCCTTCGTAAAAAATAAGTGGCACACTATAGTTACCTATTAGGTTGTGAAGCCAACTTGTAACAAATTCATAATGTTAGAGAGGTAGTATAAAATCATTAACATGTATTCTCCTAACATATTTAGTTTTGGAAATTCTTACATTGGAGCTTGTATTACTGTTTTTTTTTTTATTAGGATTTAAAAGAGGAAGACATACTGCTACTATGATAAGTTAAAGTAAAGTAAACATTTCACTAGAAAACCTTCATGAAGATATAAATTCAATTGATTTTAGATTTTGTCTTTTTAGTGTGCGAAACTCAATCATTAATAGTTTATAAATAATGATGTCAGTTGGAGGTTTAATAAACTTGTGCAGAATGACACATTAATTTAGGTACAAACATGTTTTAATTATTAAAATGAAAAAAAAAAATTGCATAACAATGGTAAATTTTAATTCTCAATTTGATAGCTTGTTGCAAAAAAAAAAAATGTTGTAATAAGAATGTCAAACAACTCTCTATATTAGAGGTAAATTTATTAATTATAAAATAATCCCAACAAAAAAATACGAGGTAAAGTTATTTAACAATGTGGAGGATGATCCAGAAATATTAAGAAAGAAAGAATTTTGTTAAAGGGTTATTGAAAATAAGAAGTCATGTGTGGTATGATGATCTTTTGAACCTTTCTTTTTCTCTTGATCATTTTGTCTTCTCTTCCTTCCTGAATATTGTGATTCCCTTCTCATTTGAGAGACCTTTCCCTCATTTCCAAGTGGATTCTTGCAACAATTGTGATGTGAGACATATAGATGAGCCAGTTTTGCTATTTTTGTTCATTTTGGGCTACTGATAATCTCTGTTATACATTTTTATTTTTGAGCTACTTTACCATTTCTATTGCGATACTCGATTCTAAAAGTTATAAATAGAATATTGTTTCACCCTAAGATAGACATATAGATAAACCCTAAACCATATAAGAAAATCACGACATATAAGAAAATAGGACAATGTTAAGCCAAGTTATGATGAACAAGGGTCTTTCTCCAAGTGAAAACAGAGAAAATAAATAAATAAACTTATTCACAGTGCATTCCATGTCTTAAACAAATCCTAGCCCAACTCTGCTCTCTTTCACAAAATTGATCATGAATGTATACATGATCATGGTAGACTCAATCATTCCTAAAATCAACAAAGGTTAACTTCGAAGGAGTGGATGTATAGTACCACATATCTAAATGGATGCTAATGTTTGAACACCGGTTAGAACACTATTTATAAATGCAAAACAACAGACATATTTTTTCAAGTTGTTATAGTGTAGTTACAAATTAAAGATAAACACATGGTTGTATTAATGATTACCTGATCACCATCTTGCTTAAAGTCAAAAGTTCTAGGTTTATCTTTATTCCAACAACAAATGGAAAACCCATTATTATAAGGAATGTTTTTACTACCTTAGAAACTTTTACTTTAGAAAGATTTACTTTGTATCGAGAGAAATCAATGAAAGAATATCAAAATCAACCTTCCATTTAATTTGTTCATATGCTCCATCGAATAACTGTACTACTTTTCTAAATTATCTCTCCCTTATAATACATATACTTTCAAATTCATCTGAATAACTGCCATTAGTTTATAGAAGACACTTTAACAATCATAAAAAGGTTTAAGAAAATTTGTAAAGCTAAAGAACCATTGAGCATGCAATAAAAAAAGTGCCCAAGTCCTTAACTATAGCATAATCCATTCTTTCCTCCACATGCACTATGATTGAAGTTAGAAGATAATCCAATGTCTAAATAAAACGTTTCAAGTACATTTGGACCAATGTCACCACAATTTGATTGGTAAAATATAGATACAAATCTAGTATTGTCAACCCGCCTAAGGATACGTCTCACACATTTAGTACAAGGTTTAACACTGAAAACAATGATTAACAACAACTTGACACATATTTTGAATGTAAAGGAAGGGAAATTAATGTAAAAGTAAATGTTGTTAAATGAATTATCTAAGTCTAACAAACAAACTGAATGATGCATATAAATCCACTTCAGGTCTCAATACTATGCAAACTAAAATATCCTAAGAGTGCAATCCAAGTAAAGAAGGAAGAAAACTAAACTAAAGGGAGTAGAGGAATCACAAATCATTTCATGAAAGCAAGAAAACAAAATCCTTGTACAATCAATAAATAAACGAAGTAACATTGGAGTCAAACTGATAATACATCATTAGAACAATAAAGGATAAACCAAAAAGAAAATTAGGTAGTAACTCAACATGTATGACAAACATGTTTGTTTCTGGAATGAAACTATGGCATTCTATTTAGGTATTAGCTTAAAAGAATTTGTCAAGAATTATGATTCAACTGATCACTTACACAAACATATAAGATTATGAGTTTATAACTATTCTTTAAAATTAATTTAGAATAGGATATGAATTGAAAGAGTTGAATTAAGTTACAAACCATAGAATCTTACAGCTCTTGTATATTGCTAACAATTTTAGGTTCGAAAGAATTCAACTTATCTACCAATGTTTTTCCAACGCCTCTTGTTTGATAATCTTGTTACCCACATTATTGAAATAATTTACACAGTTTCAACCATCACAATAGATCCTTAAGTAGTCATAATACCTACTGTTCTCGCTGGAATTTGAGGTGGCCCGAGCTGAGCTCGGCCCTGAGAATTCCGGCGACGTGAGGGGTTGGAACCCTCGTTGATGTATGAATGATTTAGGTTTTATTTCGTGTCTGTCCTTGTCGAATCCTCTATTAGTATTTATAGGGATCGTAATTAGGGTTCCATATTCGTGGATTTCGTGGGGAAGATAGCTTCAGGCCCAAGAATCCCGAAATATCAGGGAAAGAAAGATCATGTCCATATTTGTCCAGATTTGTTCCATTTATGTTGAGCTCAGCCCGGTCAGTGGGGTGAGCCCGGTCCAGTGGATGAGCTCGGTGCTCATCCCCGGCCCGGTACATCAGCCCCCCGAGCTCGGGCCAAGCGATTGATTGGCATGAGTTAAGTTTCTAGCTCGGTCATCCGAGGTATGATGAAACTCGATCATCCGAGGTATGATGGCAGGGAACTTCCGTGACGATTGGTATTCCTTTGCTTAAATTCATGAGGTTCTTATTTATTTTATTATTTATTTATTATCTTTTGGATGGGCCTTACATTGAATGGGCCGCCGAATGGGCTTGACCGTTACCTTTGCTTGGTAACGGCTCTTTCCCTTTATGTGCGTCGTTTGCCCTTCATTTTCCAACTTACTCTCCTCTTGCACTTGCTCTGTCGTTCCTCATTCGCTTTCTTCTTGCACTTGCTCCTTTGCTCTTCATTTGCTCCCTTCTCGAAGTTCCCTTCTACCGCCATTTTCGTCCTTCATTTGCTCTCTTCTCTAAGCTCCCTTCGTCGTTTGTTGTCTCACGTTCACCTCTCACTCTCGCTAGGTATGTCTTCCTCTTCCCACTCTTCTACCACACGTAGCATAGAGAGCATGTTGGTCCCTTCTGTCTCGGGCTCTGAGCCCAAATCCATGGAGGCCTCTTCCTCCTCCTTGGAAGTATCGTCGGAGGTGGCCGATCTTAGATCTGGTCCGTCCTCCGCTGCTGCCGAGGTCTCTCCCCTTGAGGCCGAGGTGAGTCGTGTTGGTGCCAATACGGAGGTAGCCGGCGATAGGGGCGCCTTCCCCGGTTCGGTCGAGGTGGGGGTAGCGAGGGAAGCCGAGGAGGCCGATCTCGTAGTCCCCATCCCCGCTGGGGAGCCCGACTTCTCGTGGCTCCTAGCCGACGTGTCCAGTCGAGTCTCTTCCTTCAATACTACTGAAAGCGTGCAGGTCGTCCTTGATCGGTATGCCATCGTGAGGGACGGGTTCGAGGATGTGGCTAGTTTTAGAACTTGTAAGTCTCATCAAAGAGTTCACACTCGGACTCTCATCTCGGGTCGGTATGCCATAACGGTGTACGAGTACCTGTTCAAGGAATATGGCATAGTCTTTCCTTTGAGCCGCTGCGAGACCGAGGTCCTCGCCTTTCTGAATGTGGCTCCCAGTCAGCTCCATGCTAACAGTTGGGGCTTTCTCCGTGCCTTCCAAATCTTGTGTAAGATGCTTGGCCTCAGGCCGAGTTCTCGTGTGTTCCTTTATTATTATCAGTTGAAGCACGGCCCCAAGGTGGGTTGGGCTTCCCTCAGCAGTGCTCGGTCTGGGGGGGGTTTGCTCGTTCCTTATACCCAATCATATAAGAATTTCAAGGAGAGGTATTTCAAGCTAGCTCCAGTCAATAACCGGGCTGTCCAAGCCTTCTTCTTGAAGGAGGACCTAAGTCCTAGGTATCCTTTATACTGGTGCCGTCCTCACAAATATACCAAGTTTCCCGGGGAGAGGTTGACCCCGGGTGATAGGAACATCATTCAAGTCTTGGACGGCCTCCCCTTACCCATTAGCAGCCGAGCTCTGATTCATTCAGCTCAGGAGGAGGATCCCTATCAACACTTCTTAGGTAATAACCTTTAGCGAGTCTCTGGTCCGAGTTATTAATTGCAGTCTTAACATGGTGTATTTTTGGTTTTGGTTGCAGGGCTAATTGCTGGGAACCTTAACCTCACTGCCATGCTGAAAGCTCACCGGGAGGGCTCGGGTCCAAGAACAAGGGGTGGCCTCAACCCGGCTCCGAGTCCGAGAACGAGGGGCGGCTTGAGCCCGGCACCTCAGCGAGGTGGACTCAGCCCGCGTCCTCGCTCCGCTATCACCCCTAGCCCGGCCAAGAGACCCCGGGAGGAGGGCGTTGAAGCCCAGCCTGAGGCTGCTGCTCCTAAGAGGCCGAGGCCCGAGCAGGCCGAGACCGCACCAATTACTCCTACCGCAATGAGCACGCCGGCTCCTCCTACTACAACGAGCACGCCGGCTCCTCTTACCGTCTCGGCGGACGCGTTGGCCTCGCCCCCAGCTCCTTTAGTAAGGACCTCCACCAAATTACCTCTCGGCGCGTCCTGGTGTAGCAAGGAGGGCTCGGAGCCTCGCATTAAACAAATGATGGCCGACGTCCTCCCCGGCCAATCCTTGTGGGACTCCGCCATTCGGGGCGAGCACATCAAACTCGGAGATCCCTTCCCCAGCTCCTACGACAGCTCGTTGCTGGAGGCCGTGGGCGTGGAGGAAAGCTTTGATGGGGCCGAGGTCCTCCTAGCACGGACAACGGCCATCGTACGCCATGGGAAGAGGGGGGCTAAGCGGACCGCCGATCTCGCCGCTCGGGTAGCCGAGTTAGAGGATGCCGCCACTCGCCGGGAACAAGAGTTTGCGACGCGGGTGGTTACATGGGAGGTGGAAGCCGCCAGGCTGAGGTCGGACAAAGAAAGGGCCGAGCAAGAGCTCGCTGCCGCCCAAGCCGCCAAGGCGGAGCTCGTATAAGAGCTCGTCGCGAGCAAGGCCGTCCACGAGGAGTTGGAGGGCAAGGTGGCCTCAGCTGGGGACCGGGCTACGAGTGCCGAACTGAAGGTTCTTCAGCTGAAGGAGAAGCTCGGGACGGCCACGGAGAAGCTTGGACTTGCTGAGGAGAAGCTAGGGGAATCCGAGAAGACCGTCGAACATCAGAGGGCTACCATGGACGGGCTGGAGGAGGCCATTGTGACGACCTTCTATACGGGTTTTGACCAAGCTGTTCAGCAAGCGTGCTATCTGGCCCCCACTCTGAGTGCTGAGTCCTTCGACGTCCTCAAGGATGTCATTGATGGGGAGTGGGTGGACCGCCCCTAGCCGAGCTCCCTTGTATTTTCTATTTCTTTTGGTGCGGCCGGCCTCCCAGGTCGGTCTTCGTTGTAATTAAGGTCCTCGGGCCACATACTTTTTATTTCTTTAATGTAATTGTCTTCGTTTCTTCGTCATATTATCGTTGTTTCCATACCGCGCTCTTTTATTTTCCCCGCGCCGCTTTGCTTTGCGCTTGCTTTTTCTGGATGTTTACTTATGTTTTCACCTGACCGACCTCCAACGGGTCTCAGGTCCGAGCTTTTTCATATGACCCCGAGCTTGAGCCCGGCAAAATACTTGTAAACGGTAATAACTTGGCAGAGGGACTCGATGTCTCCTCTAGCTCGGTAGCCGCCGAGCACGGAAATAACTTGGTAGAGGGACGCGATGTCTCCTCTAGCTCGGTAGCCGCCGAGCACGGGAATAACTTGGTAGAGGGACGCGATGTCTCCTCTAGCTCGGTAGCCGCCGAGCACGGGAATAACTTGGTAGAGGGACGCGATGTCTCCTCTAGCTCGGTAACCGCCGAGCACGGAAATAACTTGGTAGAGGGACGCGATGTCTCCTCTAGCTCGGTAGCCGCCGAGCACGGAAAGACTGGTAAAGGGACGCGATGTCTCCTTTAGCTCGGTAGCCGCCGAGCACGGTATGAAATAGTAGAGGGACGCGATGTCTCCTCCAGCTCGGTAGCCGCCGAGCACGGAATAAAGATAAGTATGATGATGCAAAACTTCTTTTATTGAATACTAACGCGGTGCCTCGTTAAAACCTTTCCCGGAAAAACCCTCCTTAGGGAAAAACTCGGGCTTAGGAAAAAGAGTACACCTCCATGACAAATGAAAGAATACAACGAATGTAACTTACTGTATTGAAATTTAAAAATGAATATGGCATATTCTAGCTAAAATATGGCTTCAAGTGACTCGCGTTCCAAGTTCTGGGTATAAGACGTCCACCCATCTCTTGTAATTTGTAGGCTCTGTTGTCATGGGTCTCGAGGATGCGAAAGGGGCCGTCCCAATTGGCGGCGAGCTTGCCATGAGCCCAATCTCTCCTAGCCTCCCCGGTCTTTCTCCAAACGAGGTCACCCGGGACGAAAGACCGCTCTCGAACTCAGGAGTTATAACGACGGGCTGCACGCAACTTCGTGGCCAACTCCCTCACTCTAGCTTCTTCTCGAACTTCTTCGATAAGGTCGAGCTCCTCCCTGAGGGCAGTCTCGTTGCTCGAGGGTGTGTGCGTCAGCCTCCTCCATGAAGGTTCGCCAACCTCAACTGGTATCATGGCATCGAACCCATATGTGAGGCGAAATGGCGTTTCGTTGGTGGAGGACTGAGGTGTGCAGTGGTACCCCCACAGCACGCTTGGTATTTCTTCCGCCCAATCACCCTTTACACGGCCGAGCTTCCTCCTCAACTCGTTGAGGATGACCTTGTTGGCTGCCTCGGCCTGTCCATTTGTTTGAGGGTGTTCCACCGAAGACGTCCGGTGTTGGATGCCGAGCTGGGACAAAAACGTGTTGAAGGTAGCATCTGTGAACTGTCGCCCATTATCAGTGACCAGGCCATGGGGTATGCCGTGCCGACAAATGATGTGCTTCCAAACGAATTTTTGAACCTGCTTGGCTGATATCGTTGCAACGGGTTCGGCTTCGATCCACTTGGTGAAGTAGTCGATGGCCACGAGCAAGAATTTGGTCTGCCTCTGCGCTGGTGGGAATGGGCTGAGGATGTCCATTCCCCATAAGGCAAAGGGCCAAGGTGACGAGACGAGATGAAGCTCGGCCGGTGGAGCCGTTGGTAGCGAACCGTGTTCTTGGAACTTCTTACAGCTCCGGACATAGTCCTTCGCGTCCTTCTTCATTGTCGGCCAGTAATACCCGGCCCGGATTAGCCGGGCCGCCATGTTCTTCGCTCCCGAGTGCATGCTGCAGATGCCTGTATGGAGCTCGTCCATCACGTACTGCGCTTGCTCCTGGTTCAAACATTTGAGCAACGGGGTCAAGAAGCCCCTCCGGAAGAGCTCTTGGTCCCTCATCACATAGTAGGGAGCTTGACGGCGTATCTTCTGTGCTTCATTCTTATCATTGGGTATGACGTTGTCTTGCAAATATGACACGAGGGGAGTCATCCACGAGCTCGGCTCAGTGTTGATGGAGTAAACCTCGTCTTTGTCCCAGCTCGGGGAGATGAGCACTTCCTGAATGATTGAATGATGTTGTCCCCCTTTGCGGGAACTCGCCAGCTTGGATAAGATGTCCGCTCTGTCATTTTGTTCACGGGAAACGTGGATGATCTCGAACTTGGCAAAGTGAGATAGCATGTTCTTCACCCTGTGATAATACTGCTGAAGGAGGGGTTCCTTGGCTTGGAACTCGTCCCTAACCTGAGAAGTGACCAGCTGGGAGTCACTTAAGCACTTTAGATGTCGAACGCCCATGTCCCGGCTAATCGAGGCCGAGGCCGGCGCCAGGCCTCATATTCAGCTTGATTGTTTGAGGTTGCGAACGAGAAGCGAATCGCTTGTTCCAAAACGAGGTCGTCCGGCCCTTCCAGAATAACTCCTGCTCCGCTGCCTTTTTTGTTAGAAGATCCGTCAACTCTCAGCGTCCAACCTAGGTCGCGGTCGCCGAGCTCAGGTAGCTCGGTGAGGAACTCTGCCAAGAACTGGGCCTTCATTGGTCCTCGGGCTTCAAACGTCAGTGCGAATTCGGATAACTCCACAGCCCAGGCCGTCATGCGGCCTGCCAGGTCGGGTCGCTACAAAATTTGCCTGATGGGGTAGTCTGACCTCACCACTATATCATAGCTGCGAAAGTAATGCCTCAGCCGGCGAGCCGTGAAGACTAGGGCGAGCACCAACCTCTCTACGGTCTGATATCTAGTCTCGGCGAGTTGGAGTGTCCAGCTCACGAAGTATACCGGGGTCTGTGTTTTGTCAGCCTCTTTAACGAGGACCTAGCTGATGGCAACTTCTGAAACCGCCAAGTAGACATACAAAGGCAGCTCGGGCGAAGGGTTGGTTAGGGTCAGTAGGGAAGCTATCTGAGCTTTCAACTTGTCAAACGCCGAAGCACACTCCTCATTCCATTCAAAGCGGGCTGATCGTTTCAATAGTGCGAACAGGGGCTTGCTCTGCTCTGCTAGCTTGGGCAGAAATCGTGATAGGGCCGCTAGGCGTCCGTTAAGCTTCTGCAAGTCCTTCAAACAGGTCGGGCTGGGCATTTTAGAGATGGTCGTGCACTTATCAGGGTTGGCCTCAATTCCCATGTGCGAGATCATGAAGTCGAGGAACTTTCCCCCTCCAACGCCGAAAGCACATTCTGGGAACTTTCCCCCTCCAACGCCGAAAGCACATCATGAAGTCGAGGAACTTTCTGGGTTGAGCCGCATTTGGTGCCGGCGTATCTCAGAGAAGATTTCTCTGAGGTCGGCGGCATGCTCTGTTTGGGTCTTCGATTTCACCACCATGTCGTCAACATAGACTTCCATGTTGCGTCCGATCTGGGCATTGAAGACCTTGTCCATTAATCGTTGATAAGTGGCCCCGGCATTCTTGAGGCCGAAGGGCATGACTTGGTAACAGTTAATTGGCGTGGCCGACATGAACGCGGTCTTTGGTTCGTCCGGTGGGTACATTTGTATTTGGTTGTAGCCAGAGTAGGAGTCCAAGAAACTGAATGCCTCGTATCCGGCCGTGCTGTCCACTAGCCGGTCGATGCTCGGCAAAGGGTAAGTGTCTTTGGGGCAGGCTTTATTCAGGTCGATGTAGTCCGTGCACATCCTCCATTTCCCGTTAGACTTCTTGACCATCACAACATTGGCCAACCAAGTGGTGTATATTATCTCTCTAATGAAGTGGGCCTCCAGAAGCTTGCCAACCTCTTTCTGAACCACCAGGCGACGTTCCTCGCCTAACTTTCTCTTCCGTTGCGCCACTGGCCGGGCGTGAGGGAACAAAGAGAGCTTATGGCACATCAGGTTAGGGTCTATGCCAGGCATATCGGACGGCTTCCACGCGAACAGGTCGGCGTTTTCCAGTAACGTGGCGATTACTTCATGATGGACAGAGGTCGGCATGGTAGTGCCTACCTTGGTGACTTGCCCCGTTTCCGGGCCGAGCTGGAGCGGCTCAAGGGGTTCAGCGAAGGAAGGGTGCTCCTCTTCGAACTCAGCCCGGGGGTCCAAGTCCAATGGTTCGTCGGTGCCGAGAAGAACCGAGCAGATGTTCGAGGTCGGCCTCCCTTCCTCTTTCTTGATGGAGTACGGTGTAACCTTCAAACTCCGTGCGTAACATACTCTGGCCGTCCTCGGGTCGGCCTTGATAGTAACTATCCTCCCCCTTTCTTCCGGGAACTTCATGGCCATGTGGGGTGTGGACACAATGGCTCCCAATTGGTTCAGCGTCCTCCTGCCGATAATGGCGTTGTAGGAGGTGTCAGCATCGATCAGAATGTATCTGACCTCCACCGTTTTATAAGCCTCGCTCCCCCCGAAGGTGGTGAGGAGGTCGACATAGCCACGAGAGTGGACTCTTTCTCCAGCTAATCCGAGCAGGGGCTCGGGGTACGGCCTGATGATGGTCTCCGGCAGCTCAACTGTTTGAAGACAGACTAGTATAACACGTTGGCCGAGCTTCCTTGGTCGATCAATACTTTGCGGACTTGCCAGTTGGCTATGGTACACGAGATGACCATGGGGTCAGTCTGGTCGGGGTCCTCAATACTGAAGTCAGCATCAGAGAACGTGATGGAGGGCAGAGTCCTTTTCTTGGGCGACCCTATGTGGTTGACGCTTCTCGCGTATCATTTTCGGGCCGAAGAGGTAGCTCCCCCTCCTGCAAAGCCTCCGGCTATGGTGTTGATAGTCCCCTTCACCTTGTCGGGGTTTTGATCAGCTTCCTTACCCCAACCTCTATCTCTGCATTTGCTCGGGCCGTCCCGGGCATCGCGATCTGAATCTCGGGTCCGTGACTTGGAGCTCGTCTCGGTATACCTCTCTGGGTGCTTCTGTCCTTCCTTTACAAATCTTCGCAGCTCGCCCGATCTGATGAGTCGTTCTATCAGGTCCCGTACTTGGCGACAGTCTTCGGTAGTGTGTCCTGTATTCTGGTGATAGGCGCACTCCTTGGTCGGGTCAGCGTCCGCGGGTGACTGGGAGGCTTTAGGTCGGCGAACTAGATCCAACGCGCACGCTTCGCTAAAGATCCTGTCCCGGGACGCATTCAAGGGGGTGTATGAGGTATACGCGCTAGCGGCCGAGCATGTTCCCGAGCTCGGCGTTTAGCGGCCGAGTTCTCTTCTATGCTCATGAAGCGGGCGGCTCGAGAGCGGAGGTCGTTCATGTCGATAGGGGGCTCGGTGAAGAGGGAATCGGAGAATGGGCCGGGATTGAGCCCGGCTTGTATGGAATGCAAGGCGACAGCGAGATGGAGATTGGGTATGGTTCGGCATGCCAACGCGAAGCGGGCCATGTAGTCCCTGAGGGACTCCTTTTCTCCCTGTATGAGATGATGAAGCGACTGCGAGGTGGTTGGGGTCGGCCGAGCATCTGCGAACCGGGCTTGGAAGTGTCGGTACAAGGAGTCAAACGAATCGATTGACAATGCGGGGAGCGAGTAGTACCAATCGAGGGCTATTCCCTTCAGGGTGGAGGGAAACATTCGGCAGAGCACATAATCATCCTCCACGGTCATAGCGGCTTGAGTGAGAAAAGCCCTCACGTGAGTAACTGGGTCGGTGGTCCCATTGTACTTGTCCTGGGACGGCCACCTCCAAGATTCGGGCACTCGCACGGCCAGGATGGGCGGGACAAATGGGTGGAGGTTCCAAACGTTACCCAATCCAGGTGTCCGAGGAGGTCCGAGGTCGGCGAATGGTTGAGCAGGGGAGGGCCGAGCTCGAACATGGGGGTCCGCATGCCGAGTCGCCGAACTCCCAACGTGCATGTCCTCCCCAGTCGTACGGGCATGAGAGGGGCTGATGCGTGAATTGGACCTGGCCTCTTCTCTCGGCCTTGGCTCGCCCTCCGTGTTAGGAATGGGGGGGGTCTATCATGAATTTCCTGGGTTCTTTGTCGCAGGGCCTGCAATTCTTGAAGATCGGCTTCGCGCTGTCGCTGTATTGTATTCAAATCCGCCTGCGTGGTCTGCAACGTCCTCTCAATTTCTCAATTATGGGCTCGCAGGGCTTCCTCGCGAGCGTTCATCCGTGCGTGAGCCTCCGCCAGCGCCGCATCCACCCGTGACTGAATGAGTTCCGCCACAGCGGGATCCACCGTAGCGTTGGAGTTGCTGCGTGTTCGAACCATCTGAGCGTGTTTTGATTGGAATTTAGAAAGTGGTGGTGGGATAAAGGATTATCTCGCCCCACGGTGGGCGCCAAATGTTCTCGCTGGAATTTGAGGTGGCCCGAGCTGAGCTCGGCCCTGAGAATTCCGGCGACGTGAGGGGTTGGAACCCTCGTTGATGTATGAATGATTTAGGTTTTATTTCGTGTCTGTCCTTGTCGAATCCTCTATTAGTATTTATAGGGATCGTAATTAGGGTTCCATATTCGTGGATTTCGTGGGGAAGATAGTTTCAGGCCCAAGAATCCCGAAATATCAGGGAAAGAAAGATCATGTCCATATTTGTCCAGATTTGTTCCATTTATGTTGAGCTCAGCCCGGGTTAGTGGGGTGAGCCGGTCCAGTGGATGAGCTCGGTGCTCATCCCCGGCCCGGTACACCTACCATTTTCTCATGAAAGGAAAATTTAGAGGAGACTAGTTTCTTGGTTAATGTGAAAGATAATAATTGATTTAAGTTATGATCAATTGTTCTTAACAAACTTTGTTGTAAATAGATAAATAATATCATCAAAGAATGTACGAGTTGGTGTAGATTAGAACTACTTGTTTCTTAGTAGCACTAATAGGTTAGCCACCTAATAACTTATCATATCCGGTTCAAGACAAATAAAAATATATCATACCAACCACTATAAGATACTCAAAACAATAAGTACAATTATGACAATATAGCTAGATTTATAGTGGGAATCACAAATTCCTTACTTATGTAGCAATCATTTGTCATTGATACATAAAAAATATTAATATTTTGAGAGTAAATAATTGTTTATTCTATTGATTTAAATTACTTTTAACTTAATAATAATAATAATAGCTTAAACTTGATATGACTATTTTTTCTATTTCTATCAAAATAATCAATGTAAAATAATATTTTTATAAATAACTAAAAAATCTAACAATATATCATATTCACATCAAGACAAACTCATTATCAAAAATAAATATGATTAGCCATTGTAAATATATCATATTCACATCAAAACAAACTCATTGTCAAAAATAAATATGATTAACCATTGTAAAACACTTATGATAATGGGGAAAGTCATGATATTGGAGATACACCTATTATTTTGGTAATGTAAAAAAAATAAGAATATATTATTAAGTATTAGAAAATTATGAGTAATTCACACACATTTGATTAGCTGATGTCACCCTTTATTTTTATTTTTTTTTGTATTCTTTTTACACATAAAGAAAAATGGTGAAATGAAAAGTGTTGTACATCTTATATATCCAAGTTTATAAAGAGTATTATACTTGCATCAAATTGGTGATATTTCATTTTAGTGGAGACTTTAAATTAAGGATTTAGAAAAGAATGGAAGATTTTGGTTTAAATTTCATAATGATATAAAACAATTTTTAAACATGAATTTAAAATTTAAAAAGAATAAAGAGATTCGTAGATAAATATCTCATTTGAACAAACATAATAAAATTTTTTTAAAAAAAAATATCCATTAAAAATAGACAGCGTACCATACAAATATCATATATTAAAAGTAGAAGTAGATAAATAGATTAAGAAAAGAAACACGAGCAAAACGGCATGTCGTGTAATGAACACGTAATGCGCACCACAATGACCAATGAAACGAATCAAATTTGTGGATAGGTTGGTGGAGGGTTGAGATTTGAGAGGGTGCGGTGTTGCTTGAAGTTGAACCTGTGGAATGTTGGTGCTTCAAGTTCAACCTCAACATTGCAATTCAGACACACAATGGCCATGCCCCCAAGACTCCCCCAAATTTTAGGATTGGCCATCAGAAACACAAACAGAAACAGGAACATCTCCTTCAAATCTTTGGATCCCCCTTCTTCCCTCACCCACGGAATCCACGTCTTTCATTGCCCTGTATGTAACCAACATTCTTACCCTTTTCTATTTAATTCCTAAAACTTAAAGCAATCATTTTTTAAAAGAATTAAACCAACACCGTAGCATGTGAATCGTGAACTGTGTTATTGAAATTGGTGCTTGTGAATAGGATGCAGTTGGAATTGTAGCCAAGCTATCTGAGTGTATTGCTTCTAGAGGTGGAAACATTCTTGCCGCTGATGTTTTTGTTCCTGAAAATAAGCAAGTTTTTTACTCTAGAAGGTACACTCTTTCATTCTCTTCTTTCTATCATCTTGCATTTTAGGGATTGTGCTTTTTTATCTCTATTGCTATGTGCTGATCCTTGACTTTACTTCAATGTGTATATGAAGGAATTTTAGAACTTTATCCATTAGGTATGTTTGCTTTTTATGTACTGATGTTCAGTTTGTGGTGCTTGAGCTCCATAATCCAGTGCATGCTATAAAGAACATCGGATCATAACACCATGGAGTTCCATTAGTTAGCTATTTGAATGGAAAGAAACCAATGGCTGCACCAGCATTAACTTGTGTTGATCATTGCAGTGATTTTGTTTTTGATCCTGTTAAATGGCCACGGGTACAAATGGAGGAGGACTTCCTGAAGCTTTCACAAACATTCAATGCAGTAAGGTCTGTTGTAAGGGTGCCAGCTCTGGATCCTAAATATAAGATAGCAGTTCTGGCATCAAAGCAGGTGTGTATTGTCACTCTCATTATCTTCTCTTATCTTCTTTTGTTTTCAAAAGAATTCTATACAAGGGTGAATATCTATATTTGTTGATTTTTTTTTTAATATCTGTGTTTTAATTTTTTATTTTTTTTTTGTTGCAGGACCACTGCCTGGTTGATTTATTACACGGATGGCAGGACGGAAGACTTCCGGTAGATATCACTTGTGTAATTAGGTGAAATTTCAGTAATACACCACTAAATTGATTTATGTGCTGTATATTTATTTCTTTTTTAATTGTCTTATACTCTTATATTTGATGCATTTACCAGTAACCATCATAGAGGTTCAAACACCCATGTGATTCGTTTTCTTGAAAGGCATGGCATTCCTTATCATTATTTGTGCACGACTAATGAAAATAAAAGAGAAGGGGAGATATTGCAGCTGGTTCAGAACACTGATTTTTTGGTACTTGCGAGGTATATGCAGGTAAATAACTGTATTCTCAGTGTATTTATTATTATATTTCTAATATATAAAAGAGACTTTGGTAATTGAACTTATTCTTGAAATTTGGGTGCTTTTGGCTAGAACTGGCTTTTCTCTGCCTCTACATGTTATGAAAATCTGAGAGTAGTTTATAATTACCTTCTATTGTAAATCTATGTTAATATTTGATAGTATTGAACTGTTAATACTTACAGCATTGATTTATATGCAAAGATATTATCAGGAAACTTTTTAAGGAGCTATGGGAGTGATATAATTAACATTCACCATGGTCTGTTGCCATCATTCAAGGGTGGTCATCCTTCTAAACAGGTAGGTCTTCCTGCACTTTCATAGGTTAAACTGTTGCCACTTTTAAGATTTGTTATGTGCTCTTTCTGATTCCTTTCTTCATTTGTATACATGTTTAATATGGTAGATTATTTTGGCAGGCCTTTGAGGCAGGTGTTAAATTAATTGGTGCAACTAGTCACTTTGTGACTGAAGAACTTGATGCCGGACCTATAATTGAACAAATGGTGAACACAAAATCTTTCATACTTCTTTTGCTGTTGCTCACATTTCATTGCTTCCTTTGTAATAATATTTGAATGATAATGTTGATCTGAATTGATTATAGGTGATAATAAACATTAGTATGTTTAGTGTCATTTACTTTTGGTGTTGTCTTTACTTCTTAATTGCACTTTATGAGGGAGACTGATATCATTTGCTAGGGCTATACTCTTGCATCTGCTTTCTGATCCATTATCCATGAAACCCTAGTCTGGAGCCACCTAGAGTTAGATGAGACACTAAGAGTGAACAAAATGTAGGTGCTATTAGCAATATGTCCCAGTAATATAGTGTAAACATATTGCTATGATAACTTCACTTTACCAAATTCATGCAAAATTTTTGTTTTTCGAGGGTGGATTTCCTTGTAGATGTGCTCACTCAACATTTTTGTTGTTTTCTTGTTCTAAAATAAACACAACTATATAACCCACACTTTTGCATGGATTTCAATTTGTTGGTAGATATTCCAATTCAAGTGCAATAACAAAAAGGAAAAATCACAACAACTAATTGTGAGTCTTGTACTTTTCACTGTAACTATTTTATTGTGTCATTTGTTAGACTGTAAATTAAGCATATTTAAATTGCACAAATGCATTTTTATCTTATAAGATATACTTAATACACAGCCTCACATATGGGTGGACACTATTTATCTGGGGGTAAAATGGTTTATTATCATTTTCAGGTTGAGAGAGTTTCCCACAGAGATAACTTGCAAAGCTTTGTGCAGAAATCAGAAAACCTTGAAAAACAATGCCTTTCCAAGGCTATCAGATCTTATTGTGAACTTCGAGTGTTACCTTATGAAGAAAAGAAGACTGTTGTATTTTGAAGGAAACAGCAAATAACCAAAATATAGTGCATCAAATTGGGGTGCGTCTGTATTTGTATTCAATCAATTACTTAGAAAATTGGAGCACAGAAAGAAGATTGAGCTGGATCTTTCGGTTCTTATAGCACGGGTCCTTGTTACATTGCTAATGAAGTCAACAGCTTCTGAGATTCGTTTCCCTGGTTGTCACTTGTTCTATCCTTTTAGCAGACAATTTATCATTAAGAGAAGAAAATAGCTTTTCATGTGGAACCATTGCTCGATGACATGCAAAATTGAGGGAAAACAAAAGTAAATCCTTTGATTGGGCCCTAATATTATTGTAAGGGTCGTGCACATCAAATCCAGAGATTATTTTGTCTTTAACTTATCATTCCATTCTTGCGTTGAGTATAAACATTTTTCCATATTTTTTGTAACAAAAAGTTGAGTAAGAAAATAATTATGGTGTAACCCCTTAAAGACAAGTATCAAGGATGAGGAGTCATCTTCTATTTTTTATCCATCTCTAACAATCCAAGTGAGTTTCTTTGCAAACGTGTACTGTCTATCTGACTACGAACTAAACCTTTTAGAATAATAGATTTAATAAACTTTCTAGTGGTTGATTGCATGTATCCCAAATATTCTTTTAAATGGTTATGAAGATGAAAAATGAAGTAAATAAACATCATTGCTTCATTTCTGTATCCGAGTGGTACAGCCATCAAAAGAGTACATGCGTTTGGCAAAATCTTGTCCTACTCTTTTACACACATACGTTAAACATATACATATTGATAATACAATTACACAACTTACATGATTGTACTGTCCTCAAGAAATTATTTTACAAACTTGATTTCTCCTAACATCTTTTTGAAATGTCATTCCCATCCCTTTTCCTTACAACTCTACATATCTTGAAACCTGAAGTGACTTCATACACTCCTGGTTTTAAAAACACAATGCATTCTCAAATATTCTTCGACACTTCCATAAATTTTCTCAACCACCAAAACTGGTACAATGCAATGCAAACCAGTCACATGTCGCTGTTAATACTTAAAAAATCTAGAGAGCGCTCTGTTGCTTCCACAGAGTTAACTCGACGAAGTAGACCCCCTATCCCATCAACCCATTTTTGCTTGTGGAGTTTACTATCACACTTAAACTCTAGAAGACCTTGTGCAGTTTTGAGGCCAAAGTAGAACTCTTCTGAAGTTTTCCTTTCTTTTCTGTATGGCCATGCCCCATCTTTGTCACAAATTCCATAAACCACACCTAGTACATTAATATATACAATGAAATTTAGACTACCTAACTCCAAAAACATAGAGGCAAGTGGGGAAAGTAGAAATTTCTTAATGACCAAATCAAGAAACAAATAGAGGAATTTTATGCTAATAGATGTTTGGAAATACGTGGTGGGTATGCGGTTGTTAAGAGTTTTTTATATAAAAAATGCTTACATTTATTCTTTTTGGAGAAAGCTCCTCCAACGTGCTTGCTTTTGATCTTGATTTTGACCTGAACAAAAAGAATTAAAAATTCCTTCCTTATCACTACTGTGAACAAAACCACCATCACATGAACATTTGTTTAAGCTCGGATTAATATAGTATACCTGACTCTTCTTGTTGATGTAAACAGACACATGCTTCCACCGTAGTACACCTGAAAAAGTAAAGCAAAGCAGCCTTAGAAATAGTGATAAGCAGATTCCTATTATTGTTCATGCAGATGTTTACTTCATGATGAGATTTATAAGGTTGGTTTAGTGATAGGAGGAGGGGACTTAAGGAAAGGAAAAGGGAAGGTTCGAACTCTGACAAAATACTAACTATTACTAAAATTAACATTGACCGATAAAAAAAATGTTTACTTCATGATTCTTAAAATCAGAACTTGACTACAGTTGAGAGTGTCTTTGTTGTTATCACCTTTTCGTGTGAGCTGCCACAAATCTCCTACACATGAAGGATGATGTTCACGCATATGACCTTCAAAAGAAGGAAACCAATGAGATTGTGGTTGTAGTACCCTTTCATAGGGACTTATAGATGCATTCCTCTTCGCTTCGTTTGGCAATCTTGCTCTTAGAGCTGCTTCTCCTCTCAAAGCTGATTTTGCATAGTTAAAAAGAAAAAGAATCTAGCGTGAATGATCAACAACCCATATTCTATAACAACTCTTTAAAACACTTTTCAAATTAAATGTATGAATATAATTATCCAATTTCTAATTCTTTATTTTACTAGGACAAATCATTGTTTTCCTGTTAAAATCTCTCATAAGGCTGGCTAAAACTGAAAATAAAAAGAAAAACATTATTGTTTTTTCGAAGGAAACTGAACCAAATTCCAAACAAGAAAATACCTGTTGCAGCTGCTGCTGTAAGAGTCATAAGATCACCAGGGGTTTGAATATCAACCGCAGACTTTACAGTAGAAGCCACATGATCATGATCAGCTCCAGCTACTTCAGCCATTTCAATGCAATGTGATGCCAAAAGTTGGGTGGCTGAAGCCAAAGCAAAGTTCAACTTTGAGTGAGAGCCATTAGAATTCTCTGCTGCAGCAACAGCAGCCAAGGCGGAAGCTAACCCAGCAATGGAAACAGCAGAATGCACACGTGCATTTTCTAGACGTGCTCGATCTTTCTTCTTTACAGTAATCTTATTATTCCCATGCTGCCTCTGATGAAACCATTTTCCAATGGTACCCATCTTTCTACAATTAGGAGAAGGTACGATCTTACCTGTCTGCAAAACAAAGAGTTAAAAACTCAGAGCTTGCATAGAATAGGCTAAAACAAAAATACAATACATGCTTTTACACACTTTTGAAATGTGTAGAAGTGTATGGACTCAATTTTTTGGTTTAAGACTACCCATAACCTTTTTTAATCAAGAAAAATCGAATACAAGTGTCAAGAATTTATAATAACTCAACCATCTGAACTAGGTTCCTTAATGCATATATGATATATCTTTTAAAGAAAATAATCCTACTCGAGACAGATAAAACTATTTGATTACTTAGCACAATTGGCATACCAAGTACTCAAATTCAAATTACTAATTAAGCTGAAATAACTTCACATCCAAGCATTCGGTGTTGTGTGGACTTATAATTAGAGATTAGCAGTTAATTTTGTAAACATATACTTTTTTTCATTATCATTCAGAGTTTTGGCAGATGATGAGATTATGAGATTCAAATTCAATCAACAATAAATGCAAATGGGCATAGGCATAGCATGGTGCAAGGGAAGGGATATGACTCACCACTAACTGAGGTGCCAAAATAGCTTCTGGCAAGGTGGCTTGGTTCTTCTCATGGAAAGTGTGCTTCTGTTTTTCCAAAAGAGCCTTTGAAATTTCTGCAGCAGAGAGACTCCATGACCTGGATAAGAACTCTATAGGCTCATGTGGGGTTGGTGGCTGAGGTATGGCTGGTAACGATGACACCAATTTGAGTTCATCATTTTCTTGCACATCCTCTAAGTCTAAACCATGCCATGAACCGACTTTGCAAGGTGGAAAATAACCACCATCCATTTTTAGTTTCTATCTGAATACGAGATTCAACTCAATAACTTGTAATCTCCTTATATAGGCAGATAAGATAATAAAAACACGACCCTAAAAGCACTGAAGAGAATGATAGTTTCAACTTCTGATTGACACACACTGTTTGAGGTTGGAAAAAGTTAAAGGCAAAAGTTTGGTGTGATTTGAAAGTACCGGCAGAGAAGTTGCTTATGGAAATGAGTACTGTTTCAGCGTTTGTGCACAATAGCAACAGATAAGTACTACTTCAAATAATATATATCCTTGGCAAACCAAGCCTTATATTCCAAACTCGTCACTGAATTGATCAACTAAAAGAAGAAATGGTACATAAAAGAACACAACAAAACATCTTAAGCAAACTTCAAACTTTGAAAGGCACATAAATAAAAGATCCACTGAGAAAACCCAACTAAGTCCCTTATATAGTAAACCAATTTCTCAAAGTACTTAAAATATATAAGCTCGTGCAGAGATAAATTAAAGAAATGTGCTTTACAGAGTTTGCAACCTTAACAGAAGCTTTTGACCGGTCTCAAAAATAAAGGTGGGCTTAGAATTAACGAGACAGAATAGATTGCATGAACATTAATCTAAGTCTTGTGCTTTGGACCACCATGAAATGGGGTTGAAGTTGATTAAAGAATCGGAGACAACCCGGTGTTCACGAAGCTCAAAAAACAAGTATGCTATAATAAATTAAATTAAACATGTTCCTGAAGAAGCGGGTATTGGTTCGTAGGACTTATGCACAACCCCGTTGTTGTGAACGAGAGAAGCATTTGAATTTTGATAGATATTAATTTAAAAGTATGGTGAATAGGAGAAAGAATAATAAGATGTGTGATCAAGTATGAGGGTAGGTGCTATTAGCATGGCTTGTTGGAAATTGGAATAAAGTGCGTGCAATGCAAGGTCTATGAATAATGAATATGATGACATTGCATGGACCTTAGACTAGACGGCGATGGGTGGGAGCTGTTTGGTTATTCTATTGCTAATTCCAACCTCTCCATGATAGAATTTACGTTTTTTAATATATTGGAACTTAACAATAAATTAATATCTCAGACACAAAATTAATGAAAAAAGATAGATGCATGTGTAGGATCCACAGAATTAACTTCAGAACTCAGTTAGAAATCGTACTATTGAAGTGAAATTATGTGTAAAGTTTTTAATTTTACATAACTTTGTTGACACTGTAAATTTAAAATAATTAAGCAACACTTAAGTATCTATATGTTGTACATGCTTTTAAATGATGGTTGTTAGTAAATTTCATTAAATTTTGGATGTCAGACTAATGGAGAAACAAAATTTTAATATTTACTAAAATTTAAGAATTAAAATTAATCAATTAGAAGAAGAGTGAGGACAAAAGTTGATGCATGCTAACTTTTTATTCATGTGATTTATTTTTAATCGATGCATGCTTCTATTATAATGTTATTAAAAAATCCACGCAAGATAGGACTTAGGTGTTAGGAGTGTTAAATTAAATACAAATTATAATTCGAAGATTCTTATTAATGTTGACATTTTAGAAGTTCATCTATTACAATTTTCATATTGTGTTTTTCATTTTAAATCAAGGCATTGTTTTGAAATTTCAAGTTATTATTGTTTTAAAATTAGTAGTACCAGTTCATGTTTTTTTTCTCCACAATAGAATAGTTGCTGTGTCACATTTAGATTGTCAATTACATATAAGTGCATGTGAAATGGTCCTATCATGCCTATCCATCATGAAATAGTTTGATTGGATTGAAAGAGAGAAATGAACAATCTTAAAATATAGGGAGTTCGATTCAACATATAAAAAAAGAGAGACTCAATCAATTTGTCACAACACAATTTAATATATATCATGGTTTGTGTTTGGATCTATATATAAATGAAGGAATAATTTCAGATTAAATTTAAAGTAAGCCTCATAATTTGAAGCAAACAGTAGATTGCCCTTTCTTTAAGAAGAAGAATAGTAGATTACCTGATTCCTATATTCTCTTGCTCTATGTTTTAAACTAACAATGTTCTATATGCCAATACAATAAAATAGTACAATAATGGTTAGTAGTATCCTTGTTAAACAGCCTTTGAACCAATTTGATCATGACCTTTCTCTTTGACCTGTTAAGAAAATAAAAAATATATATATATTTTTAGTCCTTTAAATATTTTAGTATTTTATTTTAGTTTTTAATAAGTTTTAATTCTTGTAGTTCTTCAACTTTTTTTTAATATTCGGTATTTAGTCTTTAGAAATTTTTTAATTAATATTAATACGTGAACATTTATTATATCAATGTTTTTAGTACTTATTTTAACAAATTCAGAAATGAAAAATATTGATATTAAAAATCTTAAGGGACTTAAAATATTGCAATAACAAATGTCCAGATAAAATTGCAAATAAAATATTAAAGAATTTAAGACCTAAAAATAGATAAAATTATATTGAAAAATTAAAAACACAATCCTAAGAAAAAATTTAGGGATATATTTAACCCATAAAATTATTAATATGTTCGATATAGTTCCCTTTCTTTGTTTTACTTTTTTTTTAGCAAAAGAAAAATTCAAATACGTAGAAGTTCTTTTAGAATAACACTTTCTATGAACTCATATATGAGAAAAAATAGATAAAAATTTTAAATTTAAATACAAAAAATTTAATTAATTCGATTCTATTTAATATTTTATCCAAAAAATATCCTTAAATTAATTTATCTCTTTAATGTATGTCTTGTCTTCAATAAATATGACTAAAAATAATTTAAAAAATGTAGCTCAATTTTTTTTTTATCGAAAACTAACACTTAATTTTTTTAATATATGTGAAATTAAATATATTTATTTATTATATAATGGAGAGGTAGTAGTTGATGGGGACTACTAACACGCGCAATTATAAGCTTTGGAAAAGCCATGTAACCATCGATCCAGTTAGGCTAAGTTGAGGCATTTGTGGTGTGTAGATGGTATTGTGGTGGTTATCATATCATGAACGTTAGGCACATAGTTCATCATGTGACTTTGTCTTGCTATTAGGAACAGTTAGGTGTCCACACGAAAAATTATTAAATTCTTTGGAATTATTATCTAAATCATAATTTCGATCCATTTTTGTATAATAAATGTTTTAAATTATATAAAAAAAAATTGATTACAGAAGAACATATATCAAAGAAAAGTTAATTAAGATTACGGATACATGCTAATCTAAGAGTCTCCCTAATAACTTTTCGTCCACGACATATTTCTGATACCCATCGAAACAACTGAAAATTACTTGTAACCAACCATATATTCTCAGTCGTCCAGAAATTTCAAGCTCATATACATGGCAAATACATCACACTACATCCCACTTTCCATTCCAGACAGAACCAAAAAGTTTCTAGTGGCCCCAATTTTTTCGTAGCACGAATATGATTTGCTGTTCCATCAGTGTAATTAAGGCAACGATTTGACGCATGTTAACATGTTATAATTTCAATTATTTATCATATATCAACTTCATTTAATAAGAAATAAAAAAAATAAAAAATGTTTATATAATGTTGCAAAATTTTAAAAAATATTAATTTAATTCAGTCTAAATTAATCTAGAATCAACCAATAGGCTGAGGAACAACATACATATAAAAGATTGTGACAATACTTCTCCAATTTATGCTGTAAAGAAAAAAAAATTCTTCAATTTATTTATTTTATCTCTTTTTCATTTTTCCCCTATTTTTGTTTCACAGTTTTTGTACAAACTTGTCTATAAGTATAATATCTCTCTGTAAAAGTTGAACATAAAGTTGCGAGGAAGTACATTTTTTAGTTGAAGATGAAGTAATTAAGCATTGAAGTTAAAAATAATAGAAGATGATCAATTCATGTGTGTTGTAAACTATTCTGCATTGGCATCCCGACTATTATAAAGTGACGTGAGAAAGCGAAAGGCATTGTCTGCCAAGGCGTTTGGCACGCATCATCCACTTACTAAAAAAGTCAAGAACCTAGCTTATCCATATATACATTCCTTTTCGATTTCACTAGTTCTATGTGTTGTGATATTTTTGGCAACTAATTATTACTCTCATTTCTTAATTTAAATTTAGTTTTTTTTTATTAATTAACTCGCTATTTGACTAACATTTACATTTTTAAACACGAAGAGGACATCATGTGAACAAATCTCGTCTCTCTGTTTATTTTAAAAAGAAATCAAGGGTGAGAATTAAAAATATATAGATATCACATCATTTTAAGTTTATGAAAATATAAAGCATTTTTTTATCACCGTATTAGTCGTCGATTTGCCTCTACTACCTTCTTTCAAAACAATTTTACAATTTGTACAACATTGTGTGTCTCTACTCTCTACCCATGTCTTCAATACCTCACCGTTTATTGAAACAATGGGGAAGAGGTAATGAGATTGGAGTGCATAGCTAGGTGGGCAAATGCTACAATTTTATTTTGTAATTTTACAATGGATTACGGATTATCAATTATTTACGTGATTGAAGACCCAAGAATTATTTCAAATGGTAAATAAAGGCAAATCTATGCGAAACAAGATTGGAAGTACTTTCCAACTCTCGTGGAAGAAGAGAGAACAAGTGGAAATTTGTGAACCTCAAAATGACATAATATCATTGTGTTTTAACTCCAACCATTTTCTATTTAAAACGGAGGGACAAGATTTGTTTTCCTGTAAATGTCATATTTTGTCTTCGAAATTCTCAAGGATTCATTTGTTTTTGTTAAGATAGATAGAAATTAGACAAGATAATTATTATATTATAATATAATATATTGTTTGATGGATTAATAAAATATAATTTGTTTATTTTAATTTTTATCCTATTCTACTTTTATAGGATTTGGTTGATAGTCAAGATAGATAAAAATATTGTAATAGAATATTTTGTTCATTAATATATGATAAGATTTTTTTTTTATCCTAATTTTTACTGTATCCTATTCATTCATATATTGTATTTCTTATTCTAAGATGGGAACTAAGTTAGAAAGTAGAAGAATATAATAATGTATCTTTCATTTCTTACCACTTACATACCATTGATATGTTTATTATTGTTATCATCACTTATATCAATCTCACCATCATTGTTATTGTAGTTGTTGTTGTTGTCACTACCACCTTTACCACCATTGTCACTGTTATTATTTTTGTCATCATTGATACTAACTCATCATCATCGTTATTGTTATCGTCACCATCACCACCATTGTCATTGTCACCATAGTAATTACGGTAGTTACTACCACCATCGTCATTATCATTGTCATCACCGTCTCCATCATAATATGAACCATCGTTATTGCTATTTAATACCCACAACCACTATCCTTGCCACCACATTCCCACATTGTTGTCATCGCCTTATTACCATCATAGACGTCGCCATTATCGTCATTATTGTTACTTCCACCACCACTGCCTTTTCTACCATCACTCCACTATCTCTATCACCACCATTGTCACCATTATCTCTTTACTATTATTGTTGTCTTCATCACCATTGTTAGATCAAGATGATTAACACTCTTTGTTTTGATAATTACAAGACAGACGATACTTTCAGACGAAGTAAGATCAGACGAAAGATGACTCCTCAATCTGATAAGTTTCTATTTCATCTTCGGGGTTATGTCGCAAAGTTCAGACGATACAAGAATGATGATAGACGACATTATCTTCGGACTTCCCTAGAAGAATATCTTTCGAAAACTATGTTTTCTGTCAAGACCCATCGTCTACTAGTAGAAGTTGAAGACAGACGAAGTAACTTGTGCACATTTCAAATCTAGTCGTTACTCGTGGAAGTTTCCAAAAGTCGTTGGACACTGTGCAAAACCTCTGCAATACGAAAAGCAGATCACACTTTTGTTATTCAATCTGATCAAGTTAGAAAAAGGTACTAAATGTGCGCTGACTCCGCTGCTCAAACATTAATTATTCTGATTAATCTCTGCCACTGATGGGGAAGCTTCAAGAAAAGGACAACGGTCAAGATTTAAGTCTAACAGATCTTTCCAAGACTGTTGCCTATATAAAGGTCTTCTCTTCAAAGTTTCAAGTTGGCAAAAACGCTACATAAGCTTATTCTTGTCTTCGCTCTTGAATCAAAGGAATTCATTCTTCATTGTAAAAACCCTCTCTGCGTAGAGGAATCCTTAAGTTTTTCTTAAAACTCTCTTAAATCCACTTGTGTGGTACCTTAGCCTGAGGAGGTTGTGTGTGCAAAGAATACCTAGCTTTAGCCTGAAGAGGCTGTGTTACAAAGAATACTTGGTTGTTTAGCCTAGGAAGGCTCTGTTTAAAGAATATCCTGTATTAGCCAGAAGTGGCTGGGTTCAAACAATACTTGTAACATTTTCACAGTTGATAGTGAAAACTCAGTATTTGCTGGGTAACTAGATGTAGTCTTAGATAAACGAAACAGTATAAAAATAACTGTGTTTAAGTTATTTAATCTTGTGACTAACGGGGATAATTAAAGCATAACCTTATTTGTTAAAATTAATCTTTCAAGATAAATTTTACATCGTCTGAACTTATTTGAAAACAACAGACGACAAGAAAAATTTTATTAATAACACAATTCAACCCCCCTTCTTGTGTTTTATTCTTTACAGTTTGGTATCAGAGCTTAGCCTCTAAGGGTTGAGCGTTTTACAGTTGCTCGAGGAAAAGATCCAGATGGAGTTACAAGGGCCAACGTTTCTTTCAGGAGGCTCCTCCATGAACAAGCCGCCAGCCTTCTCAGGGGATGACACAGGGAGATATTCCCATTGTCAAACCTGAGACTGAATGGGGAAATGAGGAATATTCTCTCATGGAGCTTAACAACAAAGCTAGATATGCACTCATGTGTGCTCTCTCAAGAACATAATACAATAGATTCTGTGCATACAAGACTGCCAAGGAACTCTGGGACGCTCTAAAGATCTCCTACGAAGGAACTGAGGACGTCAGAATGAGAAAAGCTGTCACACTTCAAAGAGAATATGAGATGTTCTCTATGAAGAAAGGTGAATCCATTGAGATAATGTTTGGAAGATTCTAGACTATATTGAATGGTCTCACCTCGCTGGGTATCACATTCACAAAGGCTCAGAATAACATGAAGATTCTAGATAGCCTTCATACTCCATGGGAAGCTATGTCTACAGCCATCTCTATGGGACGTGACATGAAAACATTAACTCTTGATGAGTTAATAGGAGCTTTGAGAGTACATGAGGTACTTCTCTGCAAAAGGGACAAAATAAAAGTTCAAGAGCCCATAACTCTTCCATTTGTAGATGAGGTCCCGAAAGAAGAATCTGTCAAGAAAGAAAGGAAGAAGAAGATCAAGATTCTTAAAGCTGAGACGTCTGAATCAGATTCGTCTGAAGATGAGATATCTCTCATGGCCAAACGCTTCAAGAATATGATGATGAAGAAAGGAAGAGGTCAATGCTTCTTCAAAAAGAAAGAAAGGAATTTTCCTGAGAAACCCTCAAACAAGGAGGAAGGCTCAGAGATCGTCTGCTACGAGTGTAGAAAGCCTAGACATATGAGATATGAATGTCCAAAGCTTAAAAGAAGATGGAATCCTCGTAGAGACAAGGGCAAAAAGAGCTCACTGACATGGGAAGACCTTGACAGCAATAGCTTAGATGATTCCACAGAGGTAGAGGAAACTGCAAACATCTGTCTCATGGCTGGAGACAATCCTTCCTCTTATCTCATCCTCTTCATCTGAGTCTGAATCAGAATCAGAAGAAATATCATATGATAATCTTTTAGCAAACTCTCATTTTATTGCTGAGCAATACAAAGTGTGCAAAACAAAGTTAAAACAAACTTTAGAAGAAAATGCTACTTTGAAATCTGAAAAAGAGTTGCTTAAAAAGAAAGTATCAGATGAAATATCGTCTGACTCTGAAAAGAACATTTTAATTCTTGAAATCGAAAGATTAAAGAAAGAAAATGATTTTTTACTCAAAAACTTAACTAAGTTCACAAAAGGATCCTCAATGGTTGAAAACATTTTAAAATATGGGAGGGCTCCTTCTGATAAAGGTGGACTAGGTTATATTGAGCAGATGAATGAAAAGAAGACAAAATTTGCTTCGTCTACTCAAAAGAAGAAGAACAAAAGTTACAACAAGGTTCCAAATGATTACAAGAAAAATACTAAAACCTTGAACAAAAAGAAACATTCTTCTACTAACAAAGGAGAACCCAAAAGAATTTGGGTACCAAAGTCACTCATTATTCCTGTTGCAGATATCCTTAATAGGAAGAGAGAAGACTTCAAGCTGGTACCTGGATAGTGGGTGCTCACGACACATAACGGGAGACCTGTCTATGTTCCAAGAACTAAGACCAAGTAAAGGGTTTGTGTCTTATGGTTCAGGGAAAGGTAAAATCCTAGGGATTGGGACTGTTGGTAAGACACCCAACCCTCTCATCCAAAATGTGTCTTATGTTAAAGGTCTGAACTTCAATCTACTTAGCATAAGTCAATTTTGTGATAGTGGATATGAAGTAGCCTTTAACATTGGTGAGTGTATAGTCTAAAACAAGAATAAATCCATTCTATTTGTTGGGAAAAGAAAGAACAATCTCTATGAGGTTTGTCTTTCTGACCTTAGTGATCAGAATGTAACATGTTTGATTTCAGCAGACGATGAACGAGATATTTGGCACAAAAAGCTTGGACATTTAAGTCTCTTTCGAAAATTTCTAAAAAGAATCTTGTGAAAGGTTTGTCAAAAATATCTTGGAAGTCGATTCGTCTGTGTGAATCTTGTCAACATGGAAAACAACTTAAAGCTTCTTTCAAATCAAAAAATGTTGTTTCCACGACAAGACCTTTGGAACTGTTACATATTGATCTCTTTGGACCCACTCAGACTGAAAGTCTTGGAGGAAAGAGATATGGATTTGTCATTATAGATGACTATTCTAGATTTACTTGGGTATACTTCCTAGCCCATAAACACGAGTCTTTCAATGTCTTTGAGATATTCTGTAAACGTGTTCAAAAAGAAAAGGGAATATGTATTGTGTCTGTAAGAAGCGATCATGGAACAGAGTTTGAAAACTCTGAGTTCAAAGCCTTCTGTTTTGAAAATGGTATTTTTCACAATTTTTCATCTTCAAGAACTCCCCAACAAAATGGAGTTGTGGAAAGGAAAAATCGTTCTTTACAAGAAATGGCTAGAACAATGTTACATGAAAGCTCTCTTCCAAAATATTATTGGGCAAAAGCAATAAATACCTCTTGTTATATTCAAAACAGAATATTAATAAGACCTATATTGAACAAGACCCCTTTATGAACTATGGAAAGGAAGAAGACTCAACATATCCTACTTTCATCCTTTTTGATGTGAGTGTTTTATCCTAAACACCAGAGATCAACTTGGAAAGTTTGATTCAAAGGTGATCAAAGGATTTTTACTTGGATACTCCAATACATCTAAGGCCTATAGAGTTCTTAACTCTAAGACGCAAGTTGTAAAGGAATCTATTCATGTAAAATTTCAAGATAACTCAAAGGTTGATAAAGAAATGTCAGACCTAGAAAATTTGTTTGATAATTTGCATATCAACCCTTCTGGTCAAAACTCGAGTTCAAATGGTCAACCTGGTACAGACGTAAGAACAGACGAACCCTCTTCGTTTGATATTCATCAACATGATGTTCAAGCTCCTACCAAAACTTTGAGGTTTGCCTCAAACCATACAGAAGATCTTATCATTGGTGATAGACTTCAAGGAGTTCAAACAAGATCAAAGGTTAGAGAATCGCCTGGCTACGCTCTTGTGTCAAACATAGAGCCCAAGAATATTGAGGAAGCTCTACAAGAGAATGACTGGATTTTAGCTATGGAAGAAGAGCTAAACCAGTTTACCAGAAATGACATCTGGACTTTAGTAGAGAGACCAAGGAACAAAAGCATCATTGGAACAAGATGGGTGTTCAGAAATAAACTTGATAAAGCTGAAAAAGTGGTAAGAAACAAAACAAGGTTAGTAGCCCAACAGGAAGGTATTGATTTCACTGAAACTTTTGCTCCTGTAGCTAGGTTAGAAGCTATTAGAATTTTACTTGCTTTTGATGCTCATAAGAATATCGTCTTATATCAAATTGATGTAAAAAGTGCTTTTTTAAACGGTTTTATTGAAGAAAAAGTATATGTGAAACAACCTCCTGACTTTGAGAGCTCATCTCAACCATATCATGTCTTTAAATTAAAGAAAGCATTCTATGGTCTTAAACAAGCTCCTAGAGCTTGGTATGATAGACTTTTTCTTCTTAAAAATGGTTTTTCTAGAGGAAAAGTTGATACTACTCTCTTCAAGAAAAGTGTTTCAAAAGACTTTATTATTGTCCAAATATATGTAGACGATATAGTCTTTGGAGCCACTAACGAATCCTTGTGTAAGGATTTTTCTAAGTTAATGCAGGATGAGTTTGAAATGAGTATGATGGGAGAATTAAAGTTCTTCCTAGGACTTCAAATCAAATAGACGAAAGAAGGTATCGATATCCATCAACAAAATTACACATAATAACTTCTTAAGAAATTCAAGATGGATAACGCAAAGTAAATGAAGACACTCATGCATTCGTTTGACACTAGTCTCAATAAAGACGAATCAGGTAAGACCGTTGATCAGACGATATATCAAGGTATGATTGGCTCACTGCTATATTTAACTACAAGTAGACCAGACATTATGTTTAGCGTCTGTCTATGTGCACGCTTTCAGTCTGACCCTAGAGAATCTCATTTACAAGCTGTAAGAAAAATAGTGATTTCAGTTTGAATGGCTATCGTGATGCTGACTATGCTGGAGACAAAGTGGAGAGAAAAAGCACAAGTGGTGGATGTCAATTTCTAGGCACATCACTCATCTCTTGGTCAAGCAAGAAACAAAACTCCATAGCACTCTCTACCATAGAAGCAAAATATATTGCTGCTGCTAGATGTTGTTCACAACTTCTTTAGGTAAAACATCAACTTGAAGATTACTCTAGGTTTGAAACCCAAATCCCAATTTTCTGTGACAACATAAGTGTAATCAATCTCAGCAAAAACCCTATTCAGCATTTAAAAGCTAAACATATTGAAATAAAATTCCATTTTATAAGAGATTATGTTCAAAAGGGTATTTTCGATATACAGTTTGTTCAAATTGATTTTCAATGGGCAGATATCTTTACAAAGGCTTTAGACGAAACACGATTTAATTTCATTAAAGAAAATTTGAGAATTATTTCTTTAAAAGATTAAATTATTTCGTCTATATCTATCGTCTATACTTATCATCTGTACTTATCATTTGATTATTTCGCATTAAGACGAAACCTTGCGTCTGATCAAGTTGAATTAGTAAAAGGTCATTCAATAGACGCAATATTATTATTTAATTAATTTAAAGTTGAGTGTGCAGGAAGACATAATAAATGCAGCATTAAATATGTCTGACATTTATTACTCTATTATAAGAAGTTCAAAAGCATGCGCCGTAACTGACAGAAGTCAAATTAATCATTGAAAGGGCAATCATGGGAGAAAACATCAAATCAGGGACGGTTTCTATTCTATTATCATCTGATAAAATATAATTGTTTCATTTATTTGACTATAAAAGTGTCAAAGTTACCTCTTTTATACTTTACACTGTTAAGTAATCAAAAACTATTCTTTCTCTCTAAGTACACTTACTCTCTATCTCTCTTATTTTTCAAACTTAGAAAATGGCCGCCAAGAACACACAACAATCATCTTTTGAAGAAGAAGAAAGCTTCTTTGCGCAAGATATGTTCTTGCCAAGCAAGTGGGTAAGGAGGATCACTCTTACCAATCTTTCGGGGCATACATGCGACTTTCTTGAAAAAGCAGGATGGATGAAGTTTGCTTCATGGGAAGGTCTATGGATGATAGAGCCTTATGCTAAATTTTGGTCTGAGGCCAAGATTGTTGATGAGAACATAGTTGGAACTCTTGGTGATAAGGAATACCTTATCAATGCAGAAGTTGTTGCCGTTATAGGGAAGTGCAAGATTAAAGGTGTCGTCTACAATCCCAAATGGTATGAGGGTATTGATGAAGCTCTTATTGATCAGACGCTCTACGACAAACCTAGAACGTCTGACCTGGTGAAATACCTAAGGGCTGGGAACTTGATGGTGAAGGAAGAGTTTTGCACAACCTTCTCTTCAAAATCTTCACTCCCAGAATCGGGTCTCGCGACAATGTAAGCAACCGAGAACGATTCTATCTTTTCTATCTTCTTCAGAAGGAGAAGATAAGTCTTCCCCATGTGATTATGGATCACTGGATGGATACCTTGAGAAGAAGGGACTTGCGAAAGAAATCAAGTGTTCCCTATCCTGCTGTCTTCGCAAAGATCATCCAGAATCAAGAATTTGATATCAAAGGATGTCAATGGTTTGCCAGTGGTCATGAAATCAAGCAAGGCACTTTCTCAAGAAGATCTTGCTCCATGGACGCTGAATGAAATGCATGAGAAGTTTCTTAATTCTAAGTCTTCTCAATCTTCTTCATCTCAATCTCAACCCACTCAACCACAAACACAAACCCATACACAAACATCACAACCGCAACCAGCACCTCAACAAACTCGCTCAAGACATAAAACCCTTATCAAAAGACCAAGAAACGCACCCATTCCATCACAAACACAAACCCAAACACCAAACCCTCCTCCATCTTAACCTAGAACGTCGTTTAAACCACCTGTACAATTTACAGAGGTTCCTTTTGAGACGACAGAAGATGTGCCTCTTGTTAGACTAAAATCAAGGTTTATCAAGTTAAAAATGCCAAGAATGGATTCGTCTACTCAAGACAACCCATTTGCCAAAGAAGCATCTAAGGATGTTGAGTCTGCTAGTAAGCGAGCAGACTTTCGCAAAAAGGCTAAGGTAGATGAAACTCAAGTCTCAGACAAGGCTATGAGAAAGGCATATATAAAGGGAACAAGAAAAGGTATAGTTGAGGCTTCTTCTATTCTCAGTGAGAAGGAAAAATTGGAAAAGGCTAAGAAAGCCTCCATTCTCTCTGAAGCTGAAAGGGAACATAGATTCCAGGAAAGCGTCAAGAGGATTGGATCATCTGGAGCTTCTCATGCTCAGACCACTTCAGAGGGCATAGACAACGAAGAGACTGCCCAGATCCAAAAAGACAACGCAATCCTCACTGAGCAGTTGTCTACAATGCTTAGTGAAGATTTGCCCCATATGGAGTTTGGTTCTTCCACTCAAATAGACGAATCAAGGGAAGATGATGTAACCTTGCTTTCGTCTCCTCTTCGTGTCATACCTCTTCAGACGGTAACTGTTGAGTTTGAGGAGAGATGCTGCTTACAGACGATGCGACCTTCGTGTATCATCCATGACATAGAGTCTAATTCATTAGACGATGAAGAATGTCTTGTCACAAGACATGTGACACCTTTTGAAAAGATTCCAGCTGAGGTCTTAAATGAAGAAGACCTTCCACCCAAACGCAAAATGGATTACAGCTTTCTCAACGATCTTGTTATGCAAATGTATTGTATTATTGGGTGTGCTGAGAGGCCTAAGAGGCCTGAGTGGATAATCTCAGATCATGTTGTGGAAGCCTCTGATCTTTCTGGTTCTGATATATCTGAGTCTGGCAATGACAGTTATTGCGCAGACGATGAAGATTCTTTTGTTGAAGAGATAAAATTTCCCTACATTGAATTGGACAACCCTTACAGGTACAGAGGAAAGAAATGGTTCCAAGTGGGAAGATTTGTCAATCCAATAAATTATTACCAACCATTAAAGCCTCTTGACTTTGACATGTCAAGAAAATATGATAGCAAAGAGCATAAGGAATGGTTGAAGCGTCTGCCTTGGGATGAATTGAAAATTAAAGGCTTAGAAGGTATAGACGATTACAAGCGCCATCTTGATGGTCTGATGATTGAAGGACCAACACTAGGGTATGAACCAAACATTGTCTCTAGAGTCACTTCTAGAAGATCCATTCGCTATCATCCTGAGCGAGCACCAGTTCATCATCATTGTGTATTTGGTGACTTTATGTCCCAAATCTCTATCCCTGCATGCTTCTTTCATTGGCACTTAGATACAATGGATAAACATGATCCCCAACCCTTCACCATCCCAATGAATAAAACGGAGTTCATTGGATTAGGCTACACCCTTGGCTTAACTCTACCATGGCTCAGACCTCATTGCTCTAACGTTCAACCAACTTACTTTCTCAACTTCCACGAGTATGAGACGCCTGAAGAATGTTATCATTGTCTGTCTGTTGATTATGATGCGGCATACACATTGATGACAAAAGCTTATAGAAATGAGATCAAGGATAGACTTCAATCCTTCCGTCTGATCCAACACAGAGCCGAGAAAGATGGACATTTTCTACCATTTCTCATGGGCTCTCAGTTCTCTGCGCTTGCATCTAAAGAAACAAAGTTCTTTGTAAGGATGGATCGTCCGAGATCATGCCTTATAAGGATGCTTGCAAAAGGCAAAGAGAAGAAGGAATACTCTTTCCCCAAAGAGTTCAAATTCACAAGACATATTGTCAAACGTCTGCCCCCAACTGCTTATGCTCATCTGAAGGCTCTTCAGACTCAATCTACAAGACCTATCAATCCTAAGATTCAAAGGATGATAGAGGAACATGAAGCCACATCAAGTTTTTGCTCTGGCACTTCGCTTGATGAAGAGTCAGTCACTTGTGGCAAAGTCTACCCTGGTGGAGCTTATGCATATACTCTTCCACCCCATATGCCTCAATACTACCAACTCACGACCTTCAACAGATCTTACTATTGGCAGTGGCAAGAAAACTTCAACTCTCAAATTGATTTTCCGCTGTTCACTCTGCATCTGAAGGTGACCAAAGTACCACCTATTGTGGTAGAGGTAGATTCAGAGGAAGAGGTTGTTTAACCCACATCTGAACCTCAACCGTCTGAACCTCAAACATCAGACAATTCTACTGATAAGTATACCGCTTTGAAGCGAAAGTATGATGTTCTTGAGGATAATTGTGAGCACTTAAAGAAGAAGAACAAGGAACTAGAAGAGTCTCAACAGGCTACTAATGCCAAGCTGGAGCATCTTCAGAGTCTTGTATTCTTTGTTGAAGCAACCACCCCCGCCTCAATAGTCTTTTTGATGGATTTTAGTTCAAGGGGGAGAAGATTTGGAAGAAGGGAAGAAAGTTTTAGCTTAGGGGGAGCGTCTAAAGTGAGCTTAGGGGAGAGCTCATGTATTCTGGATATTAGACTCAGGGGGAGAGTCTTGTAATTTTATTTTTAGCTCTGATAAATTCTTCGTTATTTAAAACCTTGTAACTCTGAACTTGATTACATCTCTTTGATGTAACAAACTCTATAAAGAAGTGTTTTTCAGAAAACATCGTCTTGATGTAAATTTGGCATAACTGTTATCAATTTGCTAACCTTGTTTTATGCAGATGGGCTTTGTCTATCCAAAGTATTGGTATGGTCTGTAATCATCAAAACGGGAGAGATTGTTAGATCAAGATGATTAACACTCTTTGTTTTGATAATTACAAGACAGACGATACTTTCAGACGAAGTAAGATCAGATGATAGAAGACCTCAGACGAAAGATGACTCCTCAATCTGATAAGTTTCTATGTCATCTTCGGGGTTATGTCGCAAATGTTGGACTTGAAGCTTGAAGAATGCTGATTGTGTCTCTCTTATGTGTTTTGGTTTTGATGAATGTATCTTTCGGTTTTCCATAGTTGAATGTAACTAGGATATAACTATGTATTGTGTGTTGAGTATAGGCATATATGTGTTGTATTCTTTGCTTAAGACCCCAGAGATATGTAAAACTAGTGTATGATTGATCATGTGAAGAATGTTTGATTTCCATTTGAGAAAAACAGTTTGAAAAACCTTGGAAATCCATTTTTCACTGATGTAATCGATTACAGGCTTGGTGTAATCGATTACATTGATCAGTCTCTCTGGTGTAATCGATTACATGGTTGATGTAATCGATTACATCTTCGAGAACTTTCTGCAGTGTAATCGATTACATCCGGTGTAATCGATTACATGGTTTGAAATTCACCTTTCGGGTTTCCTCTTCAATGTAATCGATTACATGCTCGTGGTAATCGATTACATGCCTGGAAAATTCAAATTGGAGGGTTCTAACGGCTAGTGTAATCGATTACATGCATTTGGGATCAATTACATTGACCGTTGTAGCTCAGATTTGCACGTTTTCTCCCTCCAAATTTGTTCTATAAGTATAATCTTGATGAAACATATGAAGGTGCTGAAAACCTAGCTTCTTGAAACAATTCTTACACTTTCATATGCTCTAAACTTAGAGTTCATCAAGGTTTTCAAAGACCAAAGGGAAACTTGGTTCATATCTTTGTTGGGTGGATTTCATAAAGCTTGTTTGTGATCAGATTCTGCACTTGAGGTGTATTCTTTACTGATCTTTTGTATTTCCAATTTTGGGTTGTTGCTCTAGGAGAGAGGACTCTCTAGATAGAGCATTGTATTTGAGAAGTGATTCTCAAAGTTTGATCTTGGAGGTGCCAAGGTCTGGGAAGTTCTGTTCTTCAGGTTGAAGAACAGTTTTGGGTGTTTTGATTTCTGTTTGTATTGCTTGTTGCAGAGTGAATGTAAAAGGATACAAAAGAAATCATTTGATAGTGGAAAGCCAATCGCAACAGTTGTTGGGTTGAGACTGGACGTAGGCAGTTGGCCGAACCAGTATATATCGTTGTGCACTCATCTTCTTCCTTACTCTCTTTACAGTTTTCACTATATTGTTATTGATCATATTCTGTTCTATATTTGAAAACTGTATTGATAATCAACTCTTTAATTGGTTTGGAATAGAATCAGTAATTGAACTTGTAATTGAATCTGTAATTGAAAGGTAATTGATAGGTAATTAAAAGAAATTAGAAACACGCGAATTTGGGGTAAAGTTTAACTAGAATCTATTCACCCCCCCTCTAGATTCACACATAGGGACCAACAGCAAAGTTCAGACGATACAAGAATGATGATAGACGACATTATCTTCGGACTTCCCTAGAAGAATATCTCTCGAAAACTATGTTTTCTGTCAAGACTCATTGTCTACTAGTAGAAGCTGAAGACAAACAAAGTAACTTGTGCACATTTCAAATCTAGTCGTTACTCGTGGAAGTTTCCAAAAGTGGTTGGACAATTTGTAAAACCTCTGCAACACGAAAAGCAGATCACGCTTTTGTTATCCAATCTGATCAAGTCAGAAAAAGGTACTGAATGTGCGCTGACTCCGCTGCTCAAACATTAATTATTCTGATTGATCTTTGCCACTGATGGGAAAGCTTCAAGAAAAGGACAACAGTCAAGATTTAAGTCTAACGGATCTTTCCAAGACTGTTGCCTATATAAAGGTCTTCTCTTCAAAGTTTCAAGTTAGCGAAAACGCTACATAAGCTTATTCTTGTCTTTACTCTTGAATCAAAGGAATTTATTCTTCATTGTAAAAACTCTCTCTGCGTAGAGGAATCCTTAAGTTTTTCTTAAAACTCTCTTAAATCCACTTGTGTGGTACCTTAGCCTGAGGAGGTTGTGTGTGCAAAGAATACCTGGCTTTAGCCTGAAGAGGCTGTGTTACAAAGAATACTTGGTTGTTTAGCTTGGGAAGGCTCTGTTTAAAGAATATCCTGTATTAGCTAGAAGTGGCTGTGTTCAAACAATATTTTTAACCTTTTCACGGTTGATAGTGAAAACTCAGTATTTGCTGGGTAACTGGACGTAGTCTTGGATAGACGAACCAATATAAAAATAATTGTGTTTAAGTTATTTAATCTTATGACTAACGGGGATAATTAAAGCATAATCTTATTTGTTAAAATTAATCTTTCAAGATAAATTTTACGTCGTCTGAACCTGTTTGAAAACAATAAACGATAAGAAAAATTTTATTAATAACACAATTCAACCTCCCTTCTTGTGTTTTATTCTTTACAACCATTATCACCATCTCCATCATTATTGTATTTTATTGTAACAATCACTCTCTTGTCAGTATCACTACCGTTATAATTATTGTCACTGTCATTACCTTCACAATATCAATCTATCACTATCCTTCATAATATCAATCTATCACTATCGTCGTCACTGTCACTCTTTTCATTGTTATTGTCATCATTACCTTCTATAATTATCTGGTTTATATCTTAGGTGCACCAAATTTGCTCTAATCCTAATCCTAATCCTGTTCTTATCCTATCTATAGATCCTATATTATCCTATCCTATTTTGACAACCAAATAGACTTATATTGTATTTCTTATCTTAAAGGGAGAACTTGGTTAGAAAGTAACAAGATATGATAGTATCTCCTTTCCTCCCTTACCACCCCACCATCACCATTGCTAGGCTTATTATTGTCATAATCACCCATACCAACCCCATCATCATCGCTATTGTGGTCGTGCTGCCGCCACCACCAACATCACCATTGTCACTGTTATTATTTTTTTTATCACTGACAGTAATTCTATCATCATCGTTATTGTTGTTATCATCATTGTCATTGTTATCATAGTAACTGCCACAATCACTATCACCACCGTCATTATCATTGTCATCATCATATCTATCATAATATGAACTATTATTATCACCATCATCATTATCACTATTATAATACTCATAACCACTATCATTGTCACCCTTTCCTATCATTGTTGTCACTACCATCATTGATGTCATCACTATCGCCATCATTGTTGCTTCCACTACCACTATCCTTATCACTATCACTTCGCTATCTCTATCAACACTATTGTTACCATTATCTTTTTATTGTTGTCTTCGTCACCGCTACTATCATTGTTACTATTTTTATTATTATTGTTGTCACCACAAAAATCATTATTATTAGTATCACCAGTATTGTTGTTACGGTTATTACCTTTATAATAACCATCACACCATTGGTCTACCACTAACATCAACTATCACTATCATTTTATTCACATCATCATCTTTTATTGTTATTTAATTTATATCTTAGTGTGCATCAATTATTGGATAGAAATAATATTTATCTTACTCTTTGTCATATCTTGTTCTTATTCTATCTATGTATCTTATATTATTCTATTGTCCTAATAATTAAATAGGATCAAAAATTTTTAAAAAAAATAAAGCTTTTATAAAATATGATAAGTTAGTGTGAAAATAAAATAAAGATATAGAATAATAATAAGAGTTAATTAAGTTTTTATAGTTGTTTCATCTAAGAGATTCAATACAATTTAAAGAATTAAAATAAGAAATTTTGATAAAATAACCCTAATAATTAGGTAGTCCAATACGGCGTAGGTATAAATTTTGCTTAACCACATTAACATATTTTTTTTAAAGAAATGTTCATTATATTTAAGAGAAAACACTACATTATAAATATTGAAAGTGTGATTCAATTATAAAATGTTATATATGATTAGTATGATGAGTTTTATAATAATTATTTAGAAGTCATATCAATAATTATTTTTTATTGATTTATAATGTAAAAATATTTATACTAATGATAAATATCTGTATTAAACTCTATGTTTAGCTGATATTAAAGTTACTATGATGAGAAGTAAATGTTTCTACTGTTAAATACATTCCCAAATGCATGATGTGGGCGGTAAAATTGGCAAGTTAAAATTTTTGCCAAATGCACACATATTTTGGTCCAAACTAAACCCAAAAATACTTAATATTTCTTGGATACCAGGCTTGACCGGTATCCCAAATTCTTAATATTTGGGCTCAAGAGAAAGTAAGGCCCAATATAAATTTGTATAAATCCGTATTCGTTTACCATATATGTGTATTTGTATTCGGATCCGGATCCGGATCCGTATCTCTGTTCCGCTTGTAAAATAAAATCGATTCATTTATTACAATAGAGAAAAGAGGAGAAGCTTCTTGTTCGTTAAGCGAGTGGGAGCATTTTGTGTGTTGGTGGAAATGCCTGTAAGTAGATGCAAATGTTATTAGGGTTTTGAATTTTGGATCAGAAAAGGTAATATCTCTAAAATAACAATTATTGTGATGCAGATGAGGAGCTTGGTCGAGGTGGAGCCACCAAGCCCACTGAGATACTTGATCGGCGCCGCCGTAATGATGATCGGGGTAGTGTTACCCGTCGGTTACATGATGTTCCGTAACAAGCGCGTTCCTTCTTCTTCCTCCTACTCCAAACAGACGTAGGTGTGCCTACCCTTTCTTTTTTAATTCTCTCTATTTTTTTTTTCTTATTTAGTGTTTGGCTATGAAAATTACCGAATCCATTGTAATTAGGATAATTGAAATTAATTAGAGTAATAGATCCAAATGTAGGAAATGTTGGGGTGGGACTGATCTTGATTGCTATTTTCAGGAACAAGGTTTTGATTTGATATAGAGACATGGTGATGATGTGAGAAGCCTCTGGTTTAGTGGATTTGGATTTGTTGTTTGGAGAGGGCGATATTCGTGATTTATTTAGCTTAGAGGTTTCAAATTTCAACAGATCTAGATCTACCATTTTGTTCGATTTTGTAAATGCATTTTGATATAGCCCTAATTTTCTAACTCATTCTCCACTCCTATACTCTATACTTGTATTTCCATTAAGATACTCCTGCCTGGTATTCAATATTCTGTAGCACAACAATTTTTCAATGCACTTGATTTGCTTTTATCTCATTTTTGCTGCCGATCCTGACTATTTCATTATTTGGTCGTGTGAATTTTGTATTGGTTTGGGGATTTAGGAACTTGAAGTTGGGCAGTAATCGATCAAATATATGAATCCATTGGTAACTGGCTAACTGCCTTTTGCTTTTGGCTGGATTTCATATGTAGTTAACTACTTAACTACTGTTGGTTGAAAGGTTTAGGTGTTGCCTGCCTGTCTTGTAACAAAAGTTGGTAACATTTTCTAGTTTGATACGGCTAGTAACTAAGTGGATATTAATGAAGGATAGTTATGATCATTTAGCTGGATCATGTTGATATGGGTTATGCTTCACCCATCTAAATTGATGAAAGTTTCCCCTGATAAACTTATACGACGAGATGTTCATGGAGAAAAGAAACTGTGAAAGGCATGAAACTGTTTAAACCTTTTAGTAATTAGGTTAGGTCAATATTTTTATAAACATATTTGCTTTGGAGCTTTATTTAAGTACAACGTTTGAGGATTCTCTGCAGTCAGAGAACTTCAAAAAAAATATGCTGTGTGCATATAAGCATTGGTACATGTTTGGTTGTGGGTAGTTCTTGGTTATCATGAACCTAGGCAAGATTTTTTTAAATAGAACAGTGTGAAATTTTAGTGAGAAAGTAGGATGCACTAATGTGGAAGAATTCATGACAAAGTAATGAATTTATATGGGCTATTATCATATCTCTAATACACAAGGAGTATATCAAGTATATCAAGTGAGCGGACTTCTTATTAACTTAAGGATAAAATCAAAGTTAAATATTAAGTCACAATGTTGTTTTTGATCAATAAATAATTTTTAATATGAATTCTAATTATTCATGTGTCTTCTAATTTAAGGAATCTCACCCACTGATACAACATTTTCTCACGCATTTTATATACTTGTGTTTCTGAGAAACAAATAGGTGAAAAGCATAGGTGTTGACATACAAAATTTGCATGTTATGCATTCAAACTACTAGAATTTTCTACTATAAATATAAATCAATTTAAATTTATAATAAGAGCCATATACAAAAAGAAGAGGGGCTTATCTCTTCAAAGAAATTAACTTCTAATCCACTGACCAATAACTCTAAATAGATTTGAAAGAACCCTTGGAGGCATTCATGCAGCCAGCTGCTCTAACACCGTTATCTCCAATAACCATTAGAATTATATCCAAATCAATTTCTTTTTGTGCAAGCCCAAATAATTTTTAAGTTTATATCCATCAATTCGGTTGATAGTAAAAATATTATTTATATCATATGTATCCTTGATATTGAAACAAACAAGGTAAGCAAATGCATTGGAACTCTATTCATCCATTCTCCATTTTAGATCCGTTTATTAATTTAAAAACTTATTTAGCGTTGCATGATTATTTTCTCTTAACTATTGTCTTTAATATTTGTCCATTTAGGTTCTCGTTTGTACAAGTTGCATGTAGATTATAGAAGCAAGAAATAGTTGTTTTTGTATCAATTTTTATGTGATTCAAAGCTAAACGTGGATCTTTGGACAGTCAAATATGCACGTAATCAATATTGTTGTGTATAACGATAAATCCCTTAATATTTTTACTGCATAAATTTTCAATGAAAAATAGGTATTTACAACATATAATCCTTTTTAAAATTTATTGAAAATGGAATTGACTAAAAAAGCGTAGTCAGTCTAGATGCAAAATAACTACTATTTTGATCCTGTATATAATAAATAAATAACTATTTAATCAAAACCTATTCAAACGGTTAAATTAGTTATTTTTAATTAATAATAACAACATAAATTTAAAAAATATCCTTAGAATTAAATGTGATAGGCAATATTTTTAAAACTTCTCCACCCATTCTTCTTTAACTGTCCAAAGGTGTTGTAATTGTATGAATTTATTTTGATCCTGTTTCAGACCTAGCTAGAGGCTCAAGGTCAGATATGTATCGATGTCAAGTTTGTGGGTCATCGTTCTGTGTATAAAAAGATAGCTATACTGTGATGTAATCATTGATGAATAAAAAACTATCACTTTTACTCCAATTTATTTTTCTTTCCCTGCTTTGCATTTTACTTTGATGAACCGGGTTCTACCTTTCCGTATCGCTAAAAACTCTAAATTAGGGTTTTGTTTGACTCTGCCAATAATCATAAGCTTCAACTTCTAAATCCATAATGAATATTCATATTCTCACTAGAGATTTGCCTAAATCCATACTATGTGCATCCTTTTAAGAATTCTTAGACTGTGTGACGCTATGATTATCAAGAAGAAACTAACATGGTTGGGCAAGAAAGACGTAAAAAGTTTTATATATATCAAATAAAACTTTTATTTTAATCATAAGTAAATTATTAAATTTGTTGAAGTCTTGTGTGCATCAAGTGTAGATAATAGACTTAATCATTTATAAGACGAGATCATTTTCCTATATTCAAGTCTTAGCTTTATATGTATGAAAGTTAGTTCAAATACAAAATACACACACACACATATATATATATATATATATATATATATATATATATATATATATAACAAGAAGATGAAAACTCAAACTAAACTAAACATGAATTGATCAATGTAATCAATTTCTATTTTTATATAATTAAGAGTTTTCACATCAAGATGTGTTTGCAAACTAGAATTCAAATAAGATAAAATTTAAAAAAAAATTTTGTTGTTCCCCCTAAACTTAAACTCTTTTGTATTCTCGTATCTTGACTTTGAAAGACTCTCCATCAGACGATGTTCCTTCTTAGATAAATGGATTTACTTTTCCTCACTATTACTTGGTTAATTACAACTTCCACTTTTATCTACTATTTTTTTTATCTTGGGCTAGAAACATCAAACAAGAGGTAGAACCCATGAAAAGACAGGGTGTAATGGATGCATGACAACACTCTCAAAATCTTTAATCTATCTGTTAGAAACATGTTGCATTACTATGAATATTTAATGCTTTTTCATAGGATGTTAAATAAGATATGACAACTTTCCGTAAAAGGTAGAGGATGAATCCTGTAAAAAAGTATTTTCTTTTGTATTACATAACTTTATGTCAACCAACTTCCTTTTTGTTCTGATTTGACTTATCTTTTATGAGAGGAAGTTGTTAGCTTCCTTGTATTGGATATGAAGTTTCTCACAAAAATATATAAAAATACGACTATATATATATATAAAAGAATGAGACTTATCTTAATGTAATAATGTTTCATTTGATGACTTGTTAGTTTATTGATTTCATTTGTCTATTTCACAAACGTAAACTTAGTTTTATATATATCAAATAGAACTTTTATTTTAATCATTTATAATTATTAAAATTGAGGGTCATGAACGGTATTTAAATAAATTTGATTTAAAAAATTGTTAAGTATTGACGTGATTATTATACGAAAAAGTACCGCGTAATATTTTTAAGTTAATATTTAATGATTAATTTAATGTATGGATTAAAAATTATGAGAAAAGTTAAATAAAAACTAAAAATTATTAAAGATTAAAAATCAAAACCTTAAAAAATGAAAAAACTTAATCACCCATTTTAAAGAATCTTTCAGGAGAAATGTGCCTTTTGAAAATTAATTATACATGGGTCTTTTATACATTACATATCCATTCACGCAACATCCTCCCATTTTTTTAAAAAAAAAAAAAAAAAAAAAAACTGCATTGATGAAGGAAACACCACTCAAGACTACTAAATCAACATGTTCAACTGTGCATATATGCAATAAAATTAAATTTTATATCATAGGCATCATATAAAATTTATATATTCAATGTAACTCATCTACGTGAGTCTTGTATTCCTTAATCAAGTTGTATGAGTCATTATTAATGTTATTCTTTATTTTTAACGCAATTCATCTATATTCATGCAGTTTATCTTACTCAACTTTCATACTCATGGCACTAACTTCAACTTAGATGTACTTGTTGAAAAAAAATTTCAATAGGTTCCTGAATTATTTTTAAAAATACATAATTATAAAATATTTTATGGAAAAAATAATGTTTATATATTTGTTAGATAAATTTAATTTTTTATTTTATTTTTCCTTTTATAATTTATCAGATAGATTTCTTATTAGTCATGAATATTATCAACTAGGAATATAAATGAGTTATGATATCCTAAACTATTCTTAAAATATTCGGGATAAATCTTAAATCCTAAACTCATAATTACTAGTTCAAAATCAAGACAAAAGATCATGTTTCTTAAAAAAAAATTATTATTACGAAAAAAAATTTAATTGTCTATGGAAAAATTTATGTAACAAATTTTAAAGGAGACAATATAAAAACTAAAATTTATCTAACAAATACATAAACATTAATTTTTAATAAAATATTTAGTCGTATTTTTTTACGACTAATTCAAGAAACTATTGAAAATTTATATAATAGACAAATCTCAGACGAAAATTTTATAACACTAATGATAACTTATACGCAATTATCAATAAAAATCATAAAGAAAACAACATAGTACTCTTTTTTTCTAATAAAAAAATTACGATGATCGAACTAATTGAATAAATAAAATTAAAAACAAATAATAAGACAATGCAAAAAAGATGTGAATTGACATGGCTGATTTTGTCGGATAGGGAACAACCAACGGATGAAAACTCCTTAGTAACTCCAATAGCAGATATTTTTCTAATCAAAACAAACCCAAAAGTTTCAGAGGGGTGGCTGTGTTAGATTAGATTAGAAGAATCAGAACTGAGAATCCATGGCTAGTGCTATAGTAAAGTACGGAATCATAGGAGTTGGAATGATGGGTAGAGAGCATCTTGTGAATTTGTACCATCTTCGTACTGAAGGAGTTGCAGTTGTTGCTATTGCTGACCCTCATATTCCTTCACAACAACTCGCTCTTGACTTAGCACACTCCTTTAGTTGGCCTCTCAAGGTATTGCGAATGAATATAGTAATTTCATCTGTTTATTAAATTTTTCTGCAAATATTAAGTTTTTATTATTATTTTGACTTGGATATAGAAATGCTACTCTTGGGGTTTCATTTGTGACCAAAAAATGTCCAAGTTCTATCTGCTATTATCTGGGTAGTATTTGTACTTGAGAAAATAGTTTTTCATTGCTATGCAATTATAGTCCACCATGTATGGTAAGTTTGTTGTTACAATAATTACCTTAAAAATCACATAAATGGTGATATTTGATTGATTGATAGTGTAAAACAATTTACACTTACAGAGGCATAGTAATTAAACTTTATTGTATTTTGCTGATGGTTTAATTGAGCAAACAGTGGAACATAGTTAGTTGAATGAATGAATGACTTTGAGTTGAAAGTTGTGAAGGTTTTTTCAGGTCATCAGGAGCTGTTGGATAGTGGACTATGTGATGTTTTGGTTGTATCCACTCCTAATATGACCCATCATAGGATTCTAATGGACATAATCAATCATTCCAAACCCCATCACGTGCTGGTAGAAAAGCCCTTGTGCACCACAATCTCACACTGCAAAGAGGTTTGTGATTCCTTCCATAAAATTGGTTGGCTATTTATTGGCTTAACTGGTAGAATGTAACTTTATATGAATGATTGTCTTGCGTTGTGTGTGCTTTTTCCACATTTAGTTTAGTTAAACTGTGCACTAAACCACTAAATGTGTTTTTATTTTGCGAAAATAGACAATGCAAACAGTGTAAAATATTTTTAAACAGGCATCTAATCACAACCTACTAGGTATTCGAAATTTGTCAACAACTTTCAAGGTTATACACTTGATATTTGATTGACAATGTAAAACTTTTTACACTACTAGTGTCTAGCCTTTCAACTTTTCTTTTTTATATTTATGGGGAAAAAACGTAATTGGAAGTCTTGATCAGGTAGCGGGTATTGAATTATGCTGTTTGATCCTGCAATAGGTATTTGATAATGTACTAATTTATTGTCCCAGTGTGTTAATTTGGATTAGGTTGTTCATGCTGCTAGAAAGAGACCAGATATATTGGTACAAGTTGGATTGGAATATAGATACATGCCACCTGTTGCAAAGCTGATAGAAATAGTCAAGGGAGGAAACCTTGGGCATGTCAGAATGGTAGCAATTCGGGAGCATAGGTTTCCTTTTTTGGTTAAGGTTAGATTTTATACACACGAAGTTACATTCTTTGTTTTTTGGTTCTCGTAGTAGTGAGCTAGCTGAAAAGTGATAATGATCATAGGTGAACAATTGGAACCGGTTCAATATTAACTCAGGGGGCACTCTGGTAGAAAAGTGCTGCCACTTCTTTGATCTGATGAGGCTGTTTGTTGGTGCAAATCCTGTTCGTGTGATGGCTTCTGGAGCTATTGATGTTAATCACAAGGATGAAGTATATGATGGAAAGGTAGATTAGATGCTGCACTTGAGTTACTAAGACTCAATGACCAAGCTTCAAACATTATTCTTTCTGTCTGTATGATCCCTAGATTAATGCTGATTATAATCTCTGTATAATGTTCTTCAATCCAAAAACGGGTATATGCACTAAGTTTCGTTTCATTTGTTCAATACTAATGCATGCATTATCCCTTTAACCAATAAGCTTTTCAAACCAGATAGTCTTCCAAATGTACAGAGGGTAACCTGGTTATGACACAGTGCACCCATCACTCACAAGCTTGGGAGAATTTTTTAACTTGATATGTGATTATTTGAAAGATTTGGTTAGAGTTGTAGTTTCCTGGTGTTTGTCCTTCGCTAGTGAGGATATACTGATTTTGACTCTTTCCTATATTATTGTGGTAATGCTGCTTTATAATGTTCACAATTAAGAACTTTAGTTCTTATTTTCAGATTTTTGAGTGGAAAATATCATATATGTGCTTCTTTTCAACAACAGTAATTGGCACAGTTTTTCTGTAACCAATATTGTTTCATAACAGCATTACTAATCACTAGTTTACTTGGGGGCAGATTCCAGATATCATTGACAATGCATATGTTATAGTTGAATTTGACAATGGTTCTCGAGGAATGCTTGACCTTTGTATGTTTGCCGAAGGAAGTAAAAATGAGCAAGAAATATCTGTTGTCGGTGATATTGGAAAGGTAAAATTCTCTTCTATCAGTCATTCACTATGCTTGTTATCTTCAATTGTACTTCTTGTAGTAACCTCTTGAGGTTGATCAATTATGCTTCAGTTTAACTTTTCAATGATAGGTTGTGATTTAATACTATGTTGAACACACGACCTGTTTCTTGCACGTTTCTTTCATGCGTAGTGTTGTCAAGATTTAGCATGTTTTGCATCTTTAGTCCCAACTTAAACCATTTATAACAGGGAGAAGCCTTTGTTCCTGAGAATGTTGTGCGGTTTGGTACACGAGAGGCAGGGCGAGATGGTGTCCAGACTGTGAAAGCTGTGGATCACAGGATAAAGTAGGTAGCTTCTCTGATAAATATTGCATCAATTAACTAAGTTTTAAGATGGTGAATGAAATTTAAGTGGCTCTTATTATGACGAAATATGTTTTGGATTTTCATTTTGTTCTTTTTGACCTCTAAAGATATGATGGGCTACACCATGGATCTAGTTATCTGGAACACCTTCACTTCTTATCTGCAATCAGAGCTAAAGGAGAAACGGCTCCTAGTGTAGATCTCCAAGATGGATTAATATCTGTTGCTATAGGAGTTGCAGCACAGCTATCTATAGAAAATGGTCGATTTGTTACTATTGAGGAAGTCATGGATGAGCTCAAAATTTGAGTGTTCCAACATGGAAGTGAAAGTAATGGTCCTCCCTGCTATTGCTGTATGTGTTCTTTGACATAGGGATGGTATACCTGCTGTCACTACCTCATGAAGAAGTGCCAAATGATTTGTGAAATTTACGTTTCTTCCACCTAAACTTCAGTCAATTGGTAACATTAGCTCCTACTTTTTCTGCAACCCATACTTTGCAAACTGAAACAGTGGAATTTTAGATATAAGAGCTGAAAGTTTTAGCCAAATAAACATGCGAGAATCTATTCTTAGGAAGGAACTAAGGAGATGTGATGCATATACATGTTTAGACCGTTACACTGATGTTTAAGCCAAATATACATGCTAGAATTTTTCAGCAAAGGAAATTAAATCCATTCTTTTTTAAGACCTGTTATCGGTGTGATGAAAAAAAAGAGCAGTTTAATCCATTCTCTGAACCAGTCCATCTTGATGATCTCTCTTCCAATAAAGTATAGCATCTACATCTTCCATGTCAGGATATTTAGAATGTAGGAAAAAAAATGTGTGCAAGTTGTGGACAGAAGATGAAATACAAATGTTTTGACAAGAGTCTTCCATCATGTGCATGGAAAGCTCAGAGTCCACTCCACGTTTCTCATCATTATGCAGTGGCAACATAATGCATAATAGTTATTGTGCATGAGATTAGTGGTTGGTTTAGTATCATGTGGCGACATTATGTTCCTCATCCTCCAAACATGGTGTTGATCCTCCTCTGACGCTTTAAATTCCTCGTGATGGAGTAAGATATGAGGTTGGTGAAAATAGTAAATAGGAAGTGAAATGTGATCTTGAAAGCTTGTAAAATGGGTGTTAAAGATGGTTTACTGTTCCAGTTGGGGAAACTCCTTGAATTCTAAAGCTTAAGACTCCATAGGTAAAGATAATCATAAGCCATAACAGCTCAAAGTAGACAAGGGATAGACATGAATGTGCAAAACTCGATCCTACAGAGAATGAGATGAAGGTCATTTTGAATAATCAACTAGAATACTCTGCTACGATAACATACATAAATTAATATTTGAACTAATGTAAATGATCAAATAGAAATTTAGGGATTATATTTCAATTTCATCAAGACTAATATAGTAACGGGAGAAATAATTAGTGATAGTAATGGGAGGGAGAAATAAGAGTAGTAGTCCCAGTCACTTCACCAACACTCGCTCATGTATCTAGACATTTTGCGAATACCCGTGGGTATCTACAACTATCTAAAAATATTTATTAAAATGAAAAATCATTAACAAAATATAAGAATAAAATAAATTAAAAACAAACAATTTTGAAATATATTTTTAATTGAATAAATAATTTTAAAATGTATTTATATTTGTATTTAAAACAAACTAAAACAATTTACTCTTTTTTCTGTGCACCAAAGAGATTTGAGAACTTTATATATAATTAACACATTTAAATAATTTTTAATTATAGATACCCACGGAAACATTACCTTACTATCCTATTTATAAAAAAGGAATGAAAAAATCACTTTTATTTTTACTAGGGCATATCCATTTAGCTAATCATTTAAATTTGTAGCAGATTTTAGTCGAAAATGAGTGAAGTCATTTTATCGTCCCTAAACAATAAACATGACGGTAATAGTTAAATTCAAGGATAGACTATTTAATTTTGATAGCAAGTGCCGAATTCAGTGACTAAATTAAAAAGTTCATACCTCTTCTCATTTAGTTTAAAATTCTTCAACATAGTTCATACTCTTCAAAAGGTTGAGAACCATTTCATACATGGACTTGGCATTACTTCAACGAGGGGGCTAAAGTATTAACTACTTTCTCTATTTCATTAATTTCATGGATTAACGTGCAATATATATTAAAATCGAAAATCCTTTTTTGGAAAGATACTACAACCACCTTCACCTAATGCTTGCGATTGGAAACTGATGTAGTCCACAAGGGAGCTCAGAACAAGATCAAATCGCTTTTCGAAACAACCACTACATTTAACAAAAGCTTGCCACGAAATTTGCATAGAACATTAGTAATTCTATATTCAAAATGTTCTCATTTGGGAAAACTAGTCTTTAACACAAGATCTCAAACTTTATAAAGTGATTCTTTTGCTATGTGAAAAACCATAATTCAGCAATTTGAGGTGTAAAGATAGTTTTCAAAATAATAATGAGCCAATAAAATAATATAGTTTAAGCATAAATTTTAAAACTATCATCAAGGGCAATAAATTTGATTGAAATACAGTGACAGTATAAACATTTTTTACACTCGTCAATAGGCTGACACATTTTACGTTTACTACCTCGAAATAGGAAAGGAAATACTCAACGGGCATGATTAACCAATGCCAACAGTTAAGCAGGTAGATTAACCAAGCAATAAACAAAACAAAAAATATAAACGGACTAAGTAACTATAGCACGAGATTTGCCACGATGAAAAGGAACGATAAAATAAATAAACAACAATTCCAGCACATAATCAATAACATATATCATCTCTCCTGTTTTACCACTAAAACCAGATTCGGGAAAAAGGCATGATTCAGGCATTCAAAACTGACGTTCAAAACTGACAATTTCCTAGAGTCTAAATATAATGCACTCCAAATATTCAGAATATGAAGCAACATACGATAACTGCAATAAAATCAGCGGTAGCGACGGAGAGAAAGAGTGTTGTTTCTCTTCCAGGTAGCCCTGCGGGATGGACGGTTTTTGTGGTACAGATGTCCTCTGCCACGTAAACCCCTGTTACTTTTCCCAGCAGAAGTGAGGCCACGCAGTTCCCTGTGTTTATGCACTGGATTGCAGAGCCAATTGATCCTTGGATCATTTCTTATAGCACTGTGGGCAACATCCACCAGAATGATCTCAAAATACTTGTAAGTTGAATCCTGTAACACATAGTAATTGCATCGAATCAACCAGTAATTCATAATGAGGATAGACTTCTAAACAATGGTATTATAACAAACCTCATTCACCCAGTATGAATTGAGGACCCGGAGGCCACCCAACTTCCTTCCAGCTCGCTCCTCAGCAACAGACCTCTTGCTACGCTGAAATTTCAGTTGAGTAACACCCTGGTTGGTTGGCTTACCATAAACAATACCTTTGGGAACTGGTCTCTTGCGGCCACCCCTTCGGACACGAACACGGTAAACCACATAACCCTGGAATGTCACAAGAATTGTCAAATCAGGATTCAAATAAAGCAATGTGAAAAATCTCTATAAGGATTGGCAAGAGGTTATATTAACTAAGAAAGCATAAGCAAATGGATAACTTCAAGATAGTATACAATCCAGGTACTAGTCAGGCAACATTTAGTAACATGAAGAAATAGTTCATTGATTGTTACAAAAAGCAAATTTGGAAAGGAAATCTGCAAGTTCTGCAAGATTTTCAGTCCATTATCAGACAAGATTAACCACATGCATCAGCACAACACAACCAGCACACATATGTTCCTACAATTTCATAGAAATTTGCCTAACTCAACTATATATTATTCAAAAGGTCCGTATCACAATAATTCTATTAGAGCTAGGCAGTTGTCACATTTTCAAATACAAATTAAATGAGAGGAACTGAATATACAATTCTCACTGGTGGTGAAAAACAGTAGCAATCAGTTGCACAAGCAAATTTGACGTTGAAATCAGCTTGGCTTAATGACTGACAGCTCATTTTACTATTGCTGGTCTCAGGAAGCATCCAATCATTTGCGAACATATGCAATTTCCAGAGACGAAAAAGCATATGCCTCAGGACACAGCATAACCAGCAATCCACTGTCTTCTACTCATAAATTTATCAAACTAAAGTATGCATTATTTGCAAGGATTTTTAGTGCTGAGCACTTAGTTTTAACAAACAATTTATATTCTCACAGCTTTGGAGAAAGACTGTGGCAGCCCATTACACAAGGTTAATTACGAGAACTTAAGTCACATTTTCCCAAAATAAGAAGAGAATAACACAACAGCAAATGCTTGGCCTATTGAGCTAAAACCATCCAGGTAAGTATGTCCTTTTTTAATCGATAAATCCAACTAATAACACTGCAAAAATGATAGAAAACACTATGAAAATAATTAATAATACAACTCTCATAGAACAAATAGAAAATAAAAATACCAGGTTAATAAACACAAAAAAAGGCTCCAAAAATCATTTCAAGCAAGTACAAATTTCTTTACCTGCTTTGCCTTATAACCCAAGCGGCGAGCCTTGTCTGGGCGAGTAGGCCTAGTCAGACGGACAATGGAAGGTTGCTGGCGATACTCCCAGCACCTCACACGCTGCAAGAATCTCATAACATCTGACTGCTTCTTGCGCCAAAGCTCCGAGACATACTTGTAGGCACCTATTAACACATGAATTACCACAATTCATCAACACTCACTCATCCAAGACAACTAAAGCCTATTTTAACTTGAACAGCAACATTCAATGATAGCAATCTCATACATCATAAATAGATATCAGGCACCAAGAAACCAATTAGTGACAGATGATGAAACGCCTCCACAGAAAACATGCACGTTAGATATATAAACAAGCAATCATTCATTCATTATGTTCAGTGCATAGTATTCTGAAATCTGGCCAGTGCAACCAACGAAAACGATATGAAGACCAAAATCAAATGTGAATAGAAAACACTCCATAGATCGATTTACCAACACCTTCAAATCTTACTATCAAATTCGAAATCCTTCAAAAACGGCAGATCGAAATGACAGCAAATACTAAGAAATAAGCTTCGCTATGAAACGGTGGATGGAAATCAGACACATTTATCAGAAATCAATCAAAAAGCACGTAATGAAGGATGCAGATAAGAGACGGAGAGAGGAAATACCCATGGTGTGGAAGCGCGCAGTCGCAGTAGCGAAGAACTAGGGTTTAGTGAAATGTTTCTCTAACTTTTATAGAGGCCAACCCTTGCGTAACCCTTAGATGAATAGATCTGAGCCGTTCGATAAATTTCCATGACCTAATTGAGGTTAGAACCGGGTCGAGCCCGTTAAATTTGCATGACCCAGGATTCCGTTGAAACCAGGTCGATAAGATTGGGTCGACCCGTTTAACTGTATAATTTATTTAATATGTTATAAAGCTTATAATTATGGTAAAAAAAATTATTATTATTGAACACCAGTCCACTTGAACAGTTCGATTAACCATTTGTTTTACAGTTTAAGTAGTAATTAATTAATTCTTTATTCCGTCAAAAAACAATGAATTTTTTGAATTTTTATTTTTGAATTATTTTTATATCTCATTTTTTTAATTACGTCATTTATTTATTGACCATATTATATATTTTAATATGCCTTTATTAGATAAATATTATATTTTATTATTAATCAAGTCCAATTTACGATATGATTTGACATAAAATTTAAAATTTAAATTTTTTTACACAATAAAGTGTAATTTTCATGACTCTTTATTTTCTTTGAACTATTTATATCTCTTCATGTCACACAAATTTTATTTTTTTAAAATAAAATATAACATTTAATTTAAAATAGAATTAAAAATAAACTAACCTTTGTGACAATTATATATGTCCCGCATTGATTACATATGTTTTGTTCTCGATAAAAGAAAATCACGAAACACATTCCTCTTTCTCGTTATTAGAAAAAATTCTTCTTTTTTATTCTTAACAAAAGAATTTTGTTATCTGAAGAAATTCTCAATTTTATTTTTTTATCGAAGGAAAAGAAACAAGCTAACACATTTCCTACAACTCATTTGATTATCGGAAAAGGTAACAAATTTTTTCTTTTATTTTTATCAAGAATCAATGATATTTTTTTATCATTTTTTTTTCCGTAAGAAGAAAGTATGCGAAAGAATCTCATAAATGTGTTGACATCGATAAGTCATTGGTTTATTACTAGAGAAAGCACCAAAATTTATTAGATGATGTATAAAGTTGCATCCCTCTTACTTTAAAATTCTAGCAACAACGATATTTATGTTATCAATGACCTTCAAAAAAGTTCTGCACACCCTTTTTATACATGTCTGTCACAACATACCAAACTTAATAGATGATTGATACATTATTATTTCAATTATTTTCCTCATGCTTAATAATAGTAATTGGAGCATGATTAGTGTTCAATTATAGTGTTTAAGATCATTCTTAATTGATTGGACTTATTGGACCTTAATTGCATAAATAATTAGATTTTTCCAAACTTGCACAATTTTAATATTTTAGCCATAACTTTTGCTATAGACATAATTTTTAAGCTGATATCGGTCTCATTTTGTAGCTAACTCAAAGTTCTCTATATGTTTTATGAAGAACCCAAAGTCAAATTTGAACTGCAAAGGGGTGTAAAACTGACTCAAAGTTAACAAATGGGATCTGAATTGATGGCGAAAGAATTGGAGTTGTCATGCAATTGTGGTCCAAATACTAACACATTAAATTTTTGCTTTAGCCTAAGCTTGAAAAGTGGCTCTTAGCCACTTAAGTGGTCATGTAACTGGTACATGTCTCACTTAGTATAAATATTTCGAATAAGATTTTGTAGACATAACTTTTACACCTAGCAAATTTATTTTCAATTGTAATTAGGGTTTCATGTTTTCTATGTGGGGAAAGACACAGTTACGCTGCGGAAAAATTACACACAAAACTCTGAAAGTCTGCATGTAAAAAATAAAAACTTTTCCCCTTGAGGGAGAACAAGAGAACTATAATAATATGCGCGACAGTATAAAATCCTAGGGAGCAGGGAAAACAAAAGTACAGGAGCAAAAAAGGAACTTCAATGAGAGGGACAAAAACTACGGGACCTAGTCCAGAAAAACTCCACTATGTCAAAGAGTAGCAAAATAGCTTCTACAAATAAACTGACAAAAATGTTCTACTTAAGACTATGTGAAAAACACATCGGTAGTCACACACTACCTATAATCTAAATACAAACATTATATAGATATAAGATATGATGCAAGTGAATAAAACATATCACTATGTCTAATATAGGTGTTCTACTCATCTCTTTTTCTGAAACTTGCCGATGTGGGACTTTATATTAACAAAATACACAACAAATCTTCCCTTAATTCAAAGTCTTACATTATTACAACCTCTTCTGCAATAGCAAAATCTTCTGGGTTTCTCCTTCAGACTCTACAAAAAGTGGGACTTTGATTGAATCCCAACAAACCTCCCCTTAAACAAAGGACCACAAAACTTTATTCCCTACACGAAAGTCCATATCAATGATAGTCATTAGAGCTTCCATTGCCGCGACAATTCTTGAGCTTTCACATTGTCTTGTATCGTAGTTCTGATAGCTCGCATCAACGGGACATGCAACCTAACTACCCACCATACATATCTTGTCTAGCCCATATACCGCTAGGAAGACTTTCGACACAAGAGATCCTACAAAAAAAGTAGGTTCACCTGGCTACTTAGATCTACTTCAATAATTGCACACAAATCTGAGTCAGTCACTAAGTCAAACCATCGACTCTGATACCACTTATTGGGTAACCATGAGCTTTGATACCACTTGTTGGGAAAGGCGGGAGTGCGCAGCGGAGAGCAAAGAAAAAGTAAATGCAGAGTAAGAGGAACACCAATAATTTTTTAACGAGGAAACTCCCAAGAGGGACAAAAATCACGAAACCTAATCTAGAAAAACTCCACTATAAAATATCAAAGAGTACAACAAAAATCCTTATACAAAAAAACTCACAAAAATGCTCTACTCAGGATTATGTGAAAACACACCGGTGGTTACACATTACCTATAATATAAATACAAACATTATATAGATCTAAGGTATAATGCAAGTGAATAAAACATATGATTGTCTAATATAGGTGTTCTGCTCATCTCTTTCTAAAACTTGTCGATGTGAGACTTTGAATTAACAAAATACACAACAAATCTTCACTCATTTTAAAGTCTTACATTATTACAACCTCTTCTGCAATAGCAAAATCTTTTAAGGTTCTCTTTTAGACTTTGCAAAAAGTGGGACTTTGATTGAATTTCAACATTCTTTCTCTCGTCTTTTCTCGACCGAGCCCTACTTCTCCTTCCTCTACACTTTTTTTTCCCTTTTTTTTTTGCTGCAATTTCAATTGATGATGATGAGTAGCTAATCCCTTGGTATCAATGTGGTTTGTATTGTTCTTTCTCTCAATTCGAATTGAATGCATGAGATAATTGGATGATAATGAATTAAATTATGCTTTTAAATTTGAATTCAACACGTTGATTGATTGTTGTTGAGGTTTCCCAAATTTGGTTATAATTGGATGAGATTTGTTGCTCACAATGCGATTGCATTGATGTGGCACACCAAGTATTCGATAAAAATATCTTGCAATTGTAAAACGGTGAGATCCTAATTAGATGTAGGGATTCTAGTCTAATTAGCCCACAAGTGTAATTCTAAATTCATTAGGAGTTGGTGAGAGATTTAAAGAGAACAAGAGCAAATCAGATTGACCATTTAATCACATAGTTTTCACTCATTTTACTTGATTTCGTCTTACTTTGATTGCTTGCATTTAATTACGTTCTATACTAAAACTCCCCTTAATTCACTTTTAATTTTTGGCTTAAGAGTCATGGAGCAATTATGAGAAAAATGACCTAGGTTGACCTTTTATTATAAATTTTTAGTCACCTAACGTGTATGATGCCTGAAGTTTGCATTCCTCCTAATTCAAAATCTAACAACAACACTATTTATACTACCAATGACCTTCAAGAAGGTTATCCACACCCTCTCCACATATGTTTGTCACAACAGGCTAGGACAAATGAGATATAATTGTGATATCATGTTAGACTTCAACTTAATACCAATTGACATCAAATGCAAGCACCCAACATATATTTAAGCCACACCCGAAAAATTAATGTAGGCGAGAGGTGATTTCTCAACACTCATATTTCACATATATTTGTCACAACACAATAAGACAGAGCAAAACACATGGTATCAAAATATTTGCCTAATCTAACAAACATATATGGAGGAAGATGTTAGGAAAGTTTTATATTGCCTTCCTCAATTCTTTAGGTATGACTTAAATATCTACATGTTAATTGGTAGTAAGTGGAAATCTAACACATAACTTTAGGTGATATAAAAAAGTGTATTGATATTATATTTTAAGAATTTTAATGCAACAATGGAAATTTAACCATCTATAGACATAGTTTGACTATTTTTAATGCAAAAGAATTAACCTCATGAATTGTGTTGATTTTGAAAATTCATTTCTAAACCTCTTCGTAATATCTATCCTACATAAACATCATCCATTTATCATTTTTTTTAGTTAAGATTTATTACTACATATTATTTTTGAATAATTATTTGATCTTTATAGAGGCTAATGTTTAAGAATTAGTTGCACTTAATTTCATATAAATTTTAATTTTCGATTTGCTACTACACATAATCATATATTGAACATAGAAAATATATAACTTTTATAAAATAATATTTACTTTTACATAGTTATCACATTCAACAATAATCTAGTTGGCCTAAGTGGATGGGAGACACCAAGTCTAAAGAGCCCGAAGCTATAACTAAGGAAGAACAAACTCAAACAACCTAAAATGAAAATGTCCAAAATCTAATAAAACTACCATCAAAAAGCAATAAATGGAAAAGACTCGTCATCTTGTAAATGACTTAAATGTTTATGCTTAATGTTGGATGCAAAGAGCTCGGCTTGTATTTACAATTTACTAATTAATTAAAAATTTTCGATTATTTAAAGGTTATTTAGGAAAAAATGTAATAGTTGAGAGACAAAATTGCTAGTTTATTAAAAAACATTGAATCGGCACGGTGAATTGTTTTAAAATTGTGTATGTGTAAAATACGAAAAATTGCTTCAATATGTAATAAAATATGTGGCTAGTTATATTATTAAATGGTCCTATGCAAATGATTATTAATAAACTGTCATTTCGTTGACACTGTAAAACTAGTAGTTTGGCTTAGAAACTAAACTTTTTAAAGTATAAACAGGGCCGAAGGGCCGCGGCTTAAAACTAATTTATGTTAAAATTCTTAACCTATTGATCAGTTGAAAGAAGCAAAAAAAAATATACATCCGCAAATAATAGACACACAAACTATACAGTAAAAAGTAAAAGGTGGTTATATAAAGAGATTCATTGCATTGCACTTGAATAAAAACAGTCATAATTTTACAGGTCGAAATTATTGAAAATTGATGGGAATCAGTCACAACAAAGTTACATCGAAATTCCTTCCAACAAGAAGTTTATTTCAAGCTTCAAAAGGGAGAAGTCGAGTTTAGTTGGCACTGATCATCACATCGTCTCTGAGCAGCGGTAGCAGTTGCGGTGAGTGTTCCTTTTGCGGTTGCAAAATGGGAGACGGCACAGCTGTATCAAAAATGTGTCACCGATGCTTGCGCTCCCTCGATCCTCTTGAATGCCTTCCGTCCTCCTCCCACTCAGCGGGCTGCGGCGGAGGAGATGGCTCATACCTCGAAGGCCTCCGTTTGAAATGTCGCTCATCGTCGCTCGATTCATAATCGGCCACGGCATTGCTCTTTCTCCCTTCGTAATACCCGTTCGACAAAGCCTTCACATGTGTTGAAGAGGCACTCGCAGTGGGGCCAGCAGGGGCTGCTTCCGATGTTGAAGAAGAGTTCACCTTTCTCTTCTTAGGAGCGGTTTCGTCCTCAGCCGGGAAACTTATGCGGGAGAAAACGCTAGCCTTCTGCTTCCGATCCGCAGCCGCAGCCGCAGCCGCCGCCGATGCCGCTGCCGCTGCCGCTGCCGATGAAGCTTTGGCGACTGGCTCCGATGACCTTCTAGATGAGGATTCTGATCGGTGATGGCGTTGATGGTGATGCCGTTCATGCTCGTATTCGCGATCCCTTTCTTCACGTTCGCGATCCGAGTGGTGATCCGATTTTCTCTTTGCCGGACGTGGGGGCTCCACCTCCCGTGGAGACCTATCTGGTGGTGATGGCCTCTCTGAACGGAATTGACGGTGGTGATGGTAATCACTACCCGATGACGGTGGAATTGACTTCTGCAATTAAATAAGAACACCGAACTGTTAGGGCCATGCACTACTGTATATGACTCATTAAAATATAAATAAATAATATTTAACAAAAGTATATCAGTAGCAAGCAGCAATTGGACTCAGGAAAAATACAATTATTCCGTGCTCTAAAATAACTATGTGGTCGATTTTAAAAGATGAATAAATTAAATGTGCCTTTTCTTTCCAGAAGGTAATGCAAGTATATTCGTGCTTCAATAAATTTGCATGGTTTCCGATATTTTTTTCAAGATTATTCTTTTTTTTAGCTTCCAAAAGTAGTGAAACGAAAATTCATAACAATTTACAATAACTCGATTAGAAAATCATAAAAGAAACCAAACAAAATAACCAAGGCACCTATAAGAGATTAACCAAGAAACCTAGAAGTACAACGTTTCATTTGTTCGGCCAATTTCATGATATATTTCTACTGTAGTTGTTTAGAGTTGATTTTATTTTGGTGCATTCGGGGTAAGTATCGCAATCAAAGCCCACTCGAGTTCACCATAGGCCCATAGCCAATTAAATGAGTCGGGAACTAATGAATCATTAGCAACACTTCTCGGCTTCCAAATCCCGTGTCACACAGTAAGGATACTTAAATTCAATTTTTTTCTTTGAAAATTTGTTTCTTTTAAAAAGTAAGGAAAAAAAATTTCTACCATATATTACATGGACCATTCGATATCGACAAATGGTGAATTTATGATGTGACAAGAATTAAGCACATCTAAATATCGCGAGGCCAGCTGATCCATGCCAAGGGCACCAAGGTAAAAATATCCCACATTCTATACATTAATTATATTACACATGCTACATAACTTCTACGTTCAAAATCAAAATATAAGACTCTCAACTTGATGAACCAATTTAATCCCATCCTCATCAGCAAACAATGATTAACAGGAAAGACATGCAGCAAAATCAGGCCATTATCTTGCATGAATCAACAAAAAATTGACAGCCCAAGCAATCACATCCTAAAGAAAAAGCTTCATATTCCAAAGATGAAAACTAAGGTTTTGAATTTTAGAATCTGTTTTATGGTTTAAAGCATGCCCGTAACTCTTGATAAATGATCATGAGAGATGCTGTGACACTGGGATCATGAAAATTTAAAAACACCACTGCACCATTATCATGTAGTGCACATGCAACTCTATCCACCTCTTGGTTTTAAACCAATTGGCTGCTGTTGACCACAGGATTATGGTGAAACGCGTGGGCATTGCTCCCTCAACCATTTCATGATCAACCAGAGTATCACTTGATGAGCAAATCTTTTTATAAATAAATGAAGACAAAATAATTAACTGCCAAAGATTACTATTATTAGCAATAAAAAATAACAAGCGGGAATTATCTTGTGCAATCAGTGCTCTTTTGCAGGCTTGAGGTTTCTGGCCAGAGTTCCAGTAGAAACACCCAAAAAAGTGAATGGCACATAAAAGTCCATGGGAAAAGAGAGCAAAATTAAGACCATAAAAAGTACATACAGTTTTTGATTTCATTGAAGAAACATCCCCGACACTGCTCACTTCCCTACTGAAGTCTCGATCTTTGGAGAAGTCCCTGTTCGATGAAGGAAATAAACTTGTTAAAAATATCCTAAATAGTGTTTTGCAGTTATTTTAACAAAACACAGCACCCCTGTTCTTTATTTTAGAGGGGGGAGACAGTAATAACAAATTAACTTTAGAATATAAAAGTGTCCAGATAAACAAACGCAGGACACTGAATTTTTCTTAATAAAAATTACAAGAATTCAAAAACCAGATGATAATGTCTTGAATGTTGCTATTTTAAGTGTTTGACTTTTAACTTAAATTAAAAGTGAATCAAACTTCTTAGCCAAATATATCATGACATGACAGGCAGTCATCCAAGAGTGGTTGTGTACCTTGGTCTCTCATTTTCACGTTTCCTCCTCAGATCAGCTTTCCTGGCTTCAAACTCTTCTCTACTCATAACTGGGGGTGGAACATTCATTCCCATACTGAAGTCAGCAAGATCCCTGAAAATTCATAATTATTAAATTACAATTAGGCATTCTAAAAAATAATGTATGGACATAGTCTCAGAGAAACATGCAACAAAATTCACTAGAATTCAACCGGCACTGGAATCCCTCCCACAGCATCAACACATAAAATGTCCAGGATGTGAGTCGGAGCTGGGGGGGAGTAACCAAAGTGCTGGATTTTAAATTTAAGAAACAGTCAGACATACCTTTGAGGTGGAAAGCCATGCATCATGTAACCTTGCATGCCAAATGGGTCTTGAGGCATACCACCTCCAAATGGCATGTCCAAGGGGCCTAGACCATAACCCATCATTTGCATTGGAGCAGCATATGGTGCCATAAATCCGTCCATAGGTTGCATGCCATTCCAGTACGCATTATAGCAAGGAGGTGGACCCATACCCATTGGCATCATATAATTCTCAGCTCCGAAGTCATGTGGGGATTTCCACTGCAAATCTGCAAGATAAATAAAAAATTATTTCAAATTTATTATAAACAGAAATAGAAAGCTAGAAACCTCTTTATGCCCCCCTCAACCACAAAATGTTATCTGTTACCAGATACTGATATTCATGTCATAAAACAGCAGATTTACCATTTGGGGGCAGACGGACTTTCTTCTTTTTCTTTTTCTTTCCTGTAAAGTTTTAAAAACAAATGAGCACAAAATCAACAAATAAGAGTGACTTTTGCAGGTACAAACAATTGTGCCTCATTATCTCCCTTTTTTTTGCCAAATCATACTCGAGAAGTAGGGTGACATGGCAGCAGGAAACATTACCAGTCTCGGTAGGAACCAACTTTTGCTGCACTTCTTCCTCAACCAGCTGAGCACTCCCTTGTGAGGCTGGTTCCTTCACACTCATAGACTCATGAGTAGCTTCAGAAACATCAACAGCTCTGGGGTTCCTTACTTGCTCTGATGGCTGCTGTGGAGCAGAAACAGCCTTTCTATCATTGGTTGTTTCCTGTATATTTGTTGTTTCTTCATTAACAGGTAAAACCTTTAATTCTCCCTTGGACGCAGCAGATGAGGTTGGGGATGGAATCTTAGGCTGTGGACAGCGAGCAGACTCCATATCTGAAAAATCAATATCAGAAATAAAATAATGTATATCTAGACAAAATGATAATCAATAACAGTTCAAGTGATGACATCATATCATAATGATTTCAATAACCTTGAACTTGGAAAGTGCTACCAGCATTTTCAGTACTGCTATTGCCTGACTCCAATATACGATTGATGGTATCTCTTAATGTCTTATTTGGTAAAAGATCGTCAGCAAGAATATTTGTTGCACCACATACGCACATTGACTTGGAGATAATGTAGTCCCTAATACCTGAAGGATTTTCATAATACTATTACAAAACTTCAAGAAAGAACTTTTTACAAAATAGTTCAGGTCAACAAAAAGTAGAGAAGACATAAAAACTCTAAACTGTCCAGTGCATGCATAATGAGGATGAACTATAAACTAGAGAAACATCAGCACAATATTCAAATTCTGAAAACCAAAAATAAAACAGATGAATGAAAAACATACATTTGTCACAAAAGCTTTTAAAACAGCACTTGCTTGTCAGTACAGCATCTTTCATAACATCATTACACAAGGGACAGCGGAGCTCAGGTGGTAGGTCCCCAACAGAGCGCGTTGATGGCATCCCTTCTATTTCTTTCTCAAAAGCAGCTCTGTTTTAAAGGAAAAGATCAATTTCATGATACATATGACAGAATGGACAGGCATAATCAAGACAAAACTCACTCATTTGGCTTTAGGACAGCTACTGAACCATTTGGCAAAGCATAGGAACCTTGTGGATTTACCATCAGCATGGATCTTGGAATACCAGTAGGTTGCTTGACTTTTCTCATGTCATAATTTGGGTCACCATTGGTAGGGCAATGTTGAATAAAATGTCCTAGACAGAAATGGGAAAAAATGTAAGCAAAGAAAACTGACATGCAGTAATCTGCATGCAGAGGGTGATTAGAAAGTTCAGAAACATCAACATACCAGGCACCTTGCATCTGTGACATACATAGCCTTGTGGAGGTGTTTTCCGCTCCATCCCTGCCAGACCTCAGCAAGTAAATAAATGAGCATTAGTTGATAAACATATTAAAGTTTGTGTTAAAAGTGGCAAGTAACTCAAAATTATGTATATATAGAAATAGAATAGACAGATAGAATACCAAAACCACGTCCACCACCCATCCGTCCACCTGTACCCCTTCCAAAGCCTCTACCAGTGCCAAAGTCTGAACCTTGACTGCATGACAAAAATTCAAAAGAAGGGTCAATTGGAATGGAACTTGACTGTTTATTACATCTTCCCTCACTCCCCTAATTTTGCAAGTATGAAATTGTCTTAACATGTTGCTAGCTAATTTTCTTACAATTCCATTCATTTCAGATTCCTCAAATAGTAAAATGAAAATTTTCTACATTCCATCTTAAAATGTGCAAACATTGATATGGCAATTTTATTCCATTATATACATAACCATCTCATTCCATTCCACCCATCATTAGATATCCTGACATTGCATTAATTTGGTAGGAAAACACTTGGACTAACTATTTCAATACAGGTTTTCAGTTATAGGATCCCCATTTCCTCTTGAAGAGATGGTAACATCCTTTCTTGCAGGTGGGAAAGGATAACTCATTTTTGTTTCCTCATTTGTTATCATTAGACTTATTTCATCCTGTGATGACTCCATCCACTAAACAAGACCACTAAAGAAAGGAGGGAATACTCTACTCACCGTTGCCAATCCAAGGCTGGAGTATCAATGAGGGCTTTAATCTTACTCTCTTCATCAGCTTTATTAGTCGCAGGAGGAGCCTCTGGAATTAAGTTGCTTGATTGAACAGGCAGTTGATCAGGAATAGAATACAAATCATTGCCAAATTCATCCCAATCTGATTCTTCAGTCTGTCAAGTGGTATGAAGATTGAAGAGCTAAATTTCCAAGGAATTGCATCTAAATTGTTTATAAAAGACAAAAATAAAAAAGGGGACTCACATATTTCGCGGCAGATGGATCTTCAGCTAGAAAGCTTCTGTTTTCAGGTTCAGATTCCACCACCTTATTTTCCACCTTTTGTCTACAAGAAAACAAAAGACAGTTGCGACTCAAGAAGAGAAGTTATCTCAAATAAACAGCATAGTTTCTGGTTGTGGCCCACTATAAAAATTAACAACTGCCCTTCTAACAAACTTACAAACATAATGCATGATCAATGATGAAAATTTCAACAACAATAACAAGATTAAAGGTTTGAGATAGTACTCTAGTTCAGTAACAATTGGTAAACGAGGCCGTCCTGGAACACGACGAATTAACACTGATGTATTTTTAGGAATCAACATTTCTTCATCAAGATATTCTGAAATTCCAAACAGACATCTATAAAACACTGCAAATATGCTATTGATAAAAAGCCTACAACATGAAATACCATACTGATTTCGCAAAGCTGGGAAAGGGACCCTGTAATTGCAGCCTAACTTCATCTCTATACCCAGGTCAACCCTGCCCTTTTAATTAAAACCATTTTCTTTATTTTTATTAATTTTATGTAGGGGAGTGAAAGGTAAATTAAACTTAAACTTATTTCAGTTTAATGACAGATAGGATCATAGGACTAGTAAAAAATTGTACGTGAAGAGTACAGGTACAGGATAAATACTGTGAATTTATCCAACGAAACCCTCCTTCAAAGCTAAAGAATATGCAAAATGTTATTTATTTAAAATTGAAATTAAGCCAGGAATTAAAAACCTAAAACACAGTCATGTTATCGCCCCAAAAATCACTAGTTAAAAGAGAACAGTTTGATCAAAATCAGAACCAACCTTCATTGGTCTGGGCATTGGTGACCACGAGGTCGAAATCAGTACCTCTCCCTAAATGCTTGGATTCAAATATTTTTTCTTTCAAAGTACCAACAGAGATGAAAGGACCGTCCATGGGAATTGAATCATAATCTCTTGCACTCTTAAATTTATAATACACCGCCATGGTATATTTCTCTTTCTATCTATAAAAAAGGTTATAACTTAGAACCAATATATATAATAACAAAGGACGATGATAATCAAAGGGCCTCTCAAATAATAAGAAAACGGCCCTATTATTAAAACTAAAAAACAAATCAAACAGTACAATATATTCAATCACTTTTTTCTTTCTCTTCTCTTTATTTTTTCTGAATCTTTTTCTCCCTCGACTTGCAGAATACTAAGGTTAAGATCGAACAAATCGAACCACGACGATGAAATATCACTTCTAGAATAATTCTTCACAGCCAAGTCTTCACTTCCTTCCTCCTTTGCGCACTCTGAATTCAGATTTCCTTCAGAGACTCGAAATCAGAGAAATAGAAGCAGGAAATCCGACGAATCTGAATCCGGCGAAGTGAAGCCCTCTCTCAAATCAGAAATCCGAAGAAGCCGCAGCAACAGTTAGGGCAAATTAGTGCAATCAAATCGAATAGGAACAAGACGATTTGATTTGATTAGATTTGTTCCTTCGGTGAAAACGGGAGCGGAGACAGCGAGCGTTGTGATTCAGAACGAAACTCTCCGATCGACGGCAACGGAAGCTTCAAGCAAGAATTGCGAGAACTAACCCCTCCTAACGAGGAAAGCAAAACAAAATCTGAAGGGGAAACAGGGAAACAGCGAGGAATCAGTGATGATTTATATGGATAGGGTTTAGGGAGAAAGGGTTAGAGATTGCAACCACATGATTGTTAGGGTTGGGAAAGTACCTGAAGTGTTTGAGGGATTCCCAGACAAACCTAAAAATAATGCATAGATTTTATAACTCAAGGAATGGATGAATGAATGGCTGCTTTGTTTTCGTTTGAGGAGTAATGTTTATATTTATGGGCTTTGGATTTAGAATTTTTGACATTGTTACCGCTTTTTCAATTAATGAAGACCGCGATAGATCAAAGTTATTAAATTTTAAGAGAAATATATGAAATATTTAAGCAGAAAAAGATTTTATTTGATCCCGCTAAAATCTTTTACATTATAAAACTGTTAGTTAAAAGAAAATTTTCTTGATTTAATTAAACATGTTCATGATATGTAATAATTACTTAGGATTGTGTATCAAATATTTAAAATAATTTTTTTAAAGATTTATATTCTTTATAATCATTTTATAAAATGATTGCTCCTTCTTCTTATTAAGAATCAAAGATATTTGGTTTTACATTAAAAAAAAAAAAATTCTGGTTTCACATTGTGGCTATGATTTCATTATTTTTTTAGTAATTTTTCATTTCTTTTTCTTTATTCCGTGTGATGAAAAAAATATAAATATAAATTTATTAATTTCATCGTATAAAATTTAACTTGAATATTGATAACTTATAATGTTTTTTTCTTCTATTATTCTTTGTCATTTTATGAATTTATTTTTATCTTTTATCTTTTATAATATTTTTTATTATTTTTTCTTTATCTTTTATCTTCTATTAAATCATTCTCTATTTACTAATTACTATATATCTTTTAATTTATATGAAGTATTCTTTTATCTTAATTTTTTCTATCCATCTTATACCTTACATAAAATCTTCTTTTATCTTATTCTTCCTCTTCAATCATGTATACATTTTTCTTTTATAAATAAAATAATATAAACATTTTATCTTTCATTAAAATTCATCCTCTTTAATCTTTATAATTTTTTCTTTTGTAAATAAATATAATGTAAAATTTACTAAATTACAAAGCAATCTCTTCTTTATTAAGCAACCTAAATTCTCTTATATTAACTATTTAATGTGTTTCTTATTTATTCATTTTATTTCTTTCAGGCACTATTATTTAAGCTAGACAGCAGATTGTACTTTGCACAATCTCCTCTTGAAAATAAAAACAAAGAGTAAATAAAGAAATGAAAGACGATGAAGAAGAGTTAAAAAAAAAATATGACGTGAAAGAAGGATCATAATGCACGTGAATGAATAAATAATAGTCTTAAATAATTGTATTTTTGAGATTTTGTTTTTAGTATGTATGAGACTAAAAACTTTTTACATGTATTTTATTTTTGAGTTTAATAATACGTACTAATAGTATAAAGTTTTTATACTGATCAATTAAATATTAAATTTTATGTGATTTTAGAATAATTATTGTCAAAATAATTAAACTTATCAAACTTTCATAAGATTAAAAATAAGTTAAGTTTAACTCAGGTTAACTCTCTTAAAATATTAAAATTTATATTATTAAAAGATTAAAATATTTGAATGTTCAATGTTGGAAAATAAAATAATTAAAACTTTTAAATTTAAACTATTAAAAAATATAGCTATTTTTTATATTATTTTGTTTGATATGTAATACTAATTTTACTAACGTTGAAAGTTTTGTCACATGTATTAAATAATATTTTAGAATTGATAAAAAATAATGTGTACTGTACCATTTTTTAATATATTTTTATCTTTTATATTTAAACAAATTTTATCCCAATAGTACTATTTTACATTTTTTAATTACATGATAATACTTAAAAATACAATAAAAAATATATTTAATGTTTCATTAAAGTTATAAAATAATAATTAAAATTAAAATCATAAATATTTTTTGAGTAAAATATCACTTAAATTTGAGGAAACAAAACATTAATCTTTATATTTAAGGAATTGAAAAATATATCTAAAAGTGAAAATTTATTATCATGATAAAAAAATTATTATTGAAATATTAATTTAAAAATTAAAATAATAATAAATAATTAAGTTAAAAATCTTATTTAATATCTCTGAAAAAATATAAGATATAACATTCATCGTTATCACATATTAAGTTGAATAGGTGTTAGATAATTGAATACTTATAAAATTAATAATTAATTAAAAAAAACCCCATCGATTATTATAATGAAATGGAATAAAAAATAAGTAAACCATTACTTTGTATTAAGAAGTATGACTAGATATTAATCTTACAAGACAATGATAAAGGAATAACACTAAACACCAAAGTTCGCTTCGCTCAATAGATATTAATCTTAAACGTAAATGGCAATAAAATATTCACATTATTAAAAATAATTCATACTTTAAGAATTAATCATCAAATTACATTCATCATCCACTTATTAAATTTTAAAATATAATCTAAAATAAAATAGATCATCTTTATTCTACATGTTTAAAATATATCTTCTCCTGCCATCTTTTTTCCGGCTTCACCATGTGTTAGCCTTGATTATTTTTTTTAATTTTTTTTAATACTACTTCAGCCCTCACCACGTGTGATAATCTTGTTTTCAGTTACAGAGTTGCACCTTTCTTCTTCTTTTTTTTTTTTTCTAATTCTTCTAAAATAATATATTAAAAATCTGAAAATAATTCACAATATCATAAGAATGGCGAAGTTGTTCAAATAGACTAATTTACTAATAAATCAAATAAATTCTATTTTAGTGATATAGGACATAATAAATTACTAGAATTTTTTTTCTGTTCAATTGAAACACGATCTGCCACAAGAAATCCGTTATCAGCCGTGGAATCCAGTTCCAAGGCCTTAAATCCCTTCTTTTCCTCATTCCTGTATCTATCATATGGTAAAATCAGATAAAAATAAAAACTACAAAAGAAAATTAAAAAAAAAAATGAATTCTATACATCTGTTAATATCAATGAAGATATGATGACAACGTATGCCAGAAAAAAGAAAAGTGCAATCTGTATGAAAAACTTTGGATTTTCCCTCATGTTTGGTGATGTCACTGCCCTGAAAAGCAGAAAACGAATACATTATAAGATTGCTTAAAGAATCATATGGATGAAAAATGAAAGAATGCAAGCAGTGGGAGGAAATTAAAGTCTATGACAGTTATTCAACTGATTTGTGGCTTTGCTTTGTTACTCAAGCACAACGTTACCTAGCAATTCGTTGAGAGAGTCGATGAAAAGGTAAACTTTGAATGAAGACAATGCCTGGTCCTGTTAGAAGAGCTGTGACCGAATTGTCACCCTGCAATTTCGAGATCACAATCATATACACTATATTCTAGAGAAAACTAAATATTCTAGAGAAAACTAAATTATGGGTGTTAGAAGATGCATGTTAAAAGAAAGTTATAGCATGTGGTCCTCGTAAGGAAAATGCTAATACTGTGTAAAAAGGTAGCTGTAGTTTGTATCATCATTGTTGTCATAGCATGATTGCCAACTACTGAGGATCTTGTTGATCCCTGTGGATTAGATTTTATGGAAAGGTTGGACCCATTGTGTGGCTAAAGAATGACATAAAAATGGGAAGCACAGTGCTACAAAACCCCTAGTATGCTCAGGGTCCAAGGAAGGGCTGGACCCATTGTGTTTCCTATAAAGATAACAAATTATGTTTATGCAAAATTTACTCCCTTGATTTTCTCTAAGGTCAAGTGTGTAAATTACTCCCCACTTTAGCAATGTAAACAGTGAACTTTAAACTTTTGCCAGCAAACATGCTCAAATGGTTAAGAAGTTTGCTATGGAAGTTGTCAGCTGGTAAATTCTTTTGCAATGAGTGTGTGAAGATTTGGAAATTGGAATGAGAAGGGAGGAATTAAACAAAATCTTCACAATAACAGTATAGACCGGAAACATTAAAAGGTGGGGGATATAAAGCTACTTACTCCAAACATTGTCCTTCTGACAGTACCATTATATTTTATTTGGATATTGACTGTACTAGTCACAGCAACAATGGAAGAAACATCAACCGCTAGAACTTCGCCAATCTCAAGATTTTTCTGCACAACTAACAATAAACAAAATCCAATAGAGTGCCCCAATGAGAAATAACAAAGGAGTCTGGTGGAAAGAAAATAGAATATCCCAATCCAAAGCAAGATCTTTATCAAATTGGCATTTAAAAGAATGTATAAGCTTAGAAGAAAATAATACCAGATCCACCCGCTAATATGAATGCAAGCCCTTGGCCAGATAGCTTTTGCCTCAAGAATCCCTACAAAAAGAACATGGTCTTAGAGAAATGATATGGAGATATGCATGACTAATTGGTTTCAGGAAACAATTTTTTGCCTATTTTCACAGTGTGTCACATTTTAATTATTAGTCAAAACTTAAAATGAAAAGCAAAAAGATTTCTCAAACTAAAGATACACCAACTTCTTCCCATATTTCTTCTCCAACATCCAACCTCTAAGTATTGAATGAAATGTGGTTATAATAAGTTTTAGGGCTGATGTTAAGGAGATAAAAGTGGAAGGATTTATTGGAGAAGGAAAAATTTAGTCATTCAACATACACAAGTCATGATTTCTTTCTTTTCCAATAAAAAGCTTTAACTATCTTGAAGTGCAAAAACAATGTCCATTTTATGCAGCGCATAAAAAAAAAATAGTATTCAAGAAAGGAAACTAAGATTGCCAGGCAGGCAAGTGTTATCAAGTTCGTAACAAAGACAATAATCACACCTCAGCACTAGCAACAGCATTCCGTCCCCTCTGATCCACTATGTTGCTAACCTTTACATCATTGACAGAGCAAAGAAATGCATCCGGCTAAAAAAAGAATTAAAATGAGGTTATTTTGTATTCTGTTCCCAGATTTAAAAGGATATTGAACAAACAGTAAACCCATAGAAATCATATTTCAGTAATTAAAATTGAATCAAAAAATTTTAAAAAAAAAACTGGTTATACCTGACACAAAATTTCTCCATTGAACATTGCCAAATCAATCTGTATTTGAATAAGTAACAGACACATGGTTCACATAAAAAGAAAATTACTGTCAGATGAACACAAGTATGTGTTTCAGGTGACAAAATTTGAGACTTAAAACAAGAGTAACTAATCTGGAGAGGCTTATAAGTACAAACCGGGAGAATTCTTGCCAAATATGGTGCAGCAATTCCAACAAATCCATCACTTGGACCAGAATTGCAAAGAACAATGTTAGTTATAGTTTTTCCAAATAACCATTGCCATACACCTACTTCATTTTCTGGAAGGTACGCATTTTCCATTTCAATGGATCCAGACATAAAGCACATGGAACCTACAATTAAATAGCAAGGAGATCCCATTAAAATATTAATAGGTGTGATCCACAAATTCCAAATTACACAAATTATGTATTCATTGAGGCACAAATGAGAGTGAATTAATTGGTATCAATATACATTAAAAGATATCACAATGAGGACTATTAGAAAAACACCAAAGGAAATTATCTGCACAGCTCCACTTTCTCTAAAATTTACTTCCAGATTACTTGTACTTGATGATACTTCTCATTTAAGAATTAGAGAGAGCTAAACCATAGTTATTGAAACTGGACCAACTGGTTCAAACGGTCAAACAGGGAACCAGCTTAGTATCCAATCCAAAAGATCAAAAAAATTGTTCATTCCAACTGGTCTTAGACCTGTACAGTTAGTCTCAAACCAGTAAAAAATGATGGCTCATCAGTTTCAACAAGTTTTGTAATGTTATTAGATAGTGTTGTCAATAATTGTAAAGAAGCCCCTTTTATGAATGTCTCAGTTCCCTCAATTAGACCAACCGATGTGAAGGTCTGTTATACACAAAGCAAACATTTGCTATCCAATGCGAGATTTCAACTATGCCCATGCCTACGGCTATCCCTTTTTACTATCCGATGTGAGATTTTGATTGTGCCATGCATGAAGCAGAGAGTTATTTTCCTGATCTGAGGTTCACAATTGCTGGTGTCATTAAAACCCTTGATAATGAATGCAATTGAGAGCAACTTCATATACACTACTTATCCGAATCTTTACCTACAGACCCTATGACATAGGTGGTTAGATGGAGAGCCATGAGCTTGGACATTGTCATTTGAGAGAGAAAAAAAAATTCTCAATCTCACAGAACTTACTACTTTCCACTTTTATTTGTTTAAAGATAAATTAGAATTTAAGAGGGAGAGAGAAAGAGAACTTCTCCTGTTTTGTGCTAGATTTTTGAGAGAGAAAAGAAGGAATGTTAAAGCCAATATATTTTGGTACAACATTGTTAATGCTATATTTTATTTAATTATTTTTTATTCAACCATTAAATCTTGAACTGGTATCCTTACCAGCTCAATGACTAATTCAGTTTTCAAAACGAAGATGGAAACAGCCACAAACATACTTATTGGTAAGCAACAGGTCATAAAGCAATTTAAGAACTGGACACTCGTTATTCATTTTTTCTAAATGCCTTTTCAGCCTTACATTTAACAGCTACTTATTCAAATATCTTAAGCAAACTAAAACAATTCATTTAAACTAAAAAGATGATTAAATATTTGTGAATCAAAATAGGTTATTTCATCCACATTTGATGTTTGAGTCATGACCAGTATTGCCCGTATTAAACATAAGCATCATGAAACGTAATTGGCCCAAGCATCTATTGCATTATTCATTAAAAGGGCAGCCTAGTCCATGGGTCCCCCATCTAGTTTTGTTTTGCTTTTTTTTAAAAAAAAAATATTTTGGGGATGTGTGTGTGCAGGGGGTATAAACATATGCAACCTTATCTCACACACTGAGAGTTTATTTTCACAATTCGAATCCATGACCTCCAAGTCATAAGGCAGCAACCTTACTGTTGCACCAAGACTCACCTTCCATATGTTTATTATTATCTATATAAATCATAATTGGATCAGTTTCATATTTAAGCATATAATTGACATTTACAGTTCAAAATGAGAACAAAAATTTTTCCTTTATATAATTGACATTTACAGTTCATCAAGGAGAAATTCATGCCCTGTGAACAAAAAGTGCCCAACAACTTACCAGGCTTTGCAATGATTTTTTCTTGTGGCTTCAACATTATCTGTGTTGCAAGAACCAAATGAATAATGATATCTTACACTCAGAAACAATAAAAATTGTATCTTAAACTTAAGATGGTCACATATACCTGAACCACTTGAGCTTCACCCCCTAAAATCTGAAATGGTATAATTGCATCTTGTGGGCTCTAAACAGCATAACATGGAAAAAAATCACAAAGAGATTATAAAGATATTTAGTAAGAGGAAATGAACATTGTAGAATGTCAGGCATTTCATCTTATGATATTCTATAATAAGATGAGGGGCGCTGAAACACCCTTGATAAATAATGCTCACAAGCAAATACATGAAAATATACTGAGGAACTTTCCTTTTTCTCAAATTTGTGTTAGAACAGCTAGTCAGCCTTTTCCATTTTCTAGCATCTGTTATGTTGCCTTTTTATGAGATTAACTTCTCATTAGCTCCTTATCCAGTAACCCCCCCTTCCCCCCCAACACACACACACACACAAAGATTCACAACTATTTTACTGAGAACAGTATGCATGATAGTGGTGATCTGCTGCTATAGTAGGGCTACAGTGTGCTATTTAAACCCCTGATGCATGACAATAAAACCATGCCCATTTATCAATCTTAACATTCCTTAAGAGTTAAAACTACACCAAACATCAAAGAAATCAATTTTTATAGACAATATAATTTAGCACATTCCAAACCCAGAGCAGATATGCAAGTTCCAACGAGGCATGGACCAAAAGAGCAAATTATCATGCTTCTGAACTCAACTAAATTTTGTTGACCATAAACAGGGAAGCCATCCTGTCAAATTTACTAAACACTAACCTCAACTGCAAAAACTCAAAAATGCATAAAATAAACACAAAACAGTTTTCTGAAGTACTCCAATTTTCACAAATCACAATCCTAGGTTTGAAATCATCAACACATCAGACATATTAATTTAGCATTCAAAGTTTAAACTCAATTAAGCTGTTCTAGAATCAAGATACCTGATAGCAATTGATTTGAGCCAAGACAAGTTTAAAACCAAAAAACCATTGCAAAGGGCAAGAATTGATGCTAGTACCTGATAAACATAAGGCTGAAAAGGTGTTGAGAAAAATGGAGCAGCCATGGCTTGCGCAGAGATTACTGTGAAATTACTGGAGACAAAGACAGCCTATCTGGAACCATATCCATGAAGAATTCAATTCAGTTTTCATCAAAAAATTTACTTGAATTCACACATGTAATAAAAGGGAACATAACCAAATAATCATTGCAATCCTAAACCTAAGCAAGATGTTAAATTGCAGACTGGATCACATGACTGCCCAATAACAGTGACCACCGCAACCCCATCAAGCTGTGATTGTAAAATCCACCCATCACAACTCATGATAACATTAACATGCAAGTTTGTGAACTTACAAACATTAACAGCTGTGTGAACAAGTGAAAACCCTGGATCCCAAAACACTTCCCTACATGTGCATTCTTATGTGTGTATATATATATGTGTGTGTGAGACCTAGTCCATTGATCCACCCACTCTCTTCACGTCGAGAACCAACTAAACAACAAACCCATAAGAATTACGAAGCCCCCATTAACACACAAAACACAGATGCACACTTATCATTCGTGGTGAAAAATATAAAACCCTAATACATGACAAAAATTATAATATATACTAAGAACACACCAAATTCAACTAGCCCAATGAAAGTAAATTCAATGTTGTGCCTGAGTAGTAACTGCAGCACCTCTAAAACCTACTCTTGTAAAAAATCGTAGAAGTATTACACAAAACTCCAGTTAAATTTTCAAAGTCATTGGTAATGGAGAGTCAAGGGCAACCAAAAAACAGAAAATAATATATGTGCAATTGAGTATTGCAGTGATAAATCGTCTCAAATTGAAAGTTCTCTAACGGAACAACTTATCGAATAATAGTTGATACCAAATCGAACACAGACTCAGATCTGGTTGATCAATCAATTTCCATGAGTCAATTTGATTCGGAGAAGTATGATAGGTTGGGTTATTTTTTTTGGGGTTCCGGTGTAAAATGCTCTTGAGTTCTTTATTTTTATTTGTATTAAAAATATAGCATAAAACTCCAGCCTCGCCTGTGACAGTGTTGGTGCCATTTATGGGGTACACGTGTCTTTCATTTTGACATGGCAAGTTCCTATTGGCTAGAGGGCTCAATTTTATTGTATGAACAATTTTTATTGGTTAGTGTGATCATCATCCAAATGGTAGGTACATTTTTAAAAGCAGAGTTTAACATGTTAACATAAGTTTTTTTTTTTTTGTTACATTTCAACTTAATTAAAAATATTTTTACATCTTTAAGACAACGTACTTTAGAAATCATTCAAACTTTTTAAATTATTTTTTTTGAATAATTATATATTTATTTTTCATATATATTTTCATATATTGGTAAGAAAAAAGTATATGGTTTTTATTTTTCTTTTTGAAAAATAAATTTAATATTATTTTTAAAATTTACCACTAACTAAAAATAAAATTATACCACAATAATCATATATTTGAAATATAATCTATATATTATATTTATTTATCATAAATTATAATGAAACAATTATAATATAATTTATATATTTAAAATATTATTTTAATAAATTTTAATTGTTTAAAATAAAAATTTGTTTTATATTTTGTACCAACTAAAATTTTAATACTAATTATTATATAATGTAATAATTTTATTGTATATTTCCGTTTATAATTCAAAAATAATTTGTATATATCTATTTTTTTGTTATTAAAATAATAAAAATATTTCAAATCATAAATTATATAGTCAAACTTATTATATAAATATAATTATAATTATTGATGAAAAATAAATAATTATCCATATTTTAATATATATATTTAATGGCCTTAATAAAAACTAATAGAATTATTTAGATTATAATATTAGATATAGATATATCTATATTTTGTAATTATCTGAATAAACTGTATGATTAAAATTCACACTTAAATATTGTCCAACACTTATGTCATGGTGAGACTTTATTCTTAATATTGGAAAAATTAATCAAAACTCTTTTTTTCTTTTGCGGAAACTAAATATTATTTTTGGGTAAGTTGAAAGTAATTTATAGACAGAAATTTGTTTGGAAGAAGGTGTTATAATGATTAAGCCACCTCCACGTTGTAAAGATATCTAAGTTGAAGTTGAAGGAACTATATTTTGTAAAGGAAATATAAATGGTGTGATGCCATTCACCAGACACACATGGCGTGACAAATTCTTTTGGTAAAAAATTAAATTTTTAGTATAGAAATGTATTTTGTTAAATAATTTAATATAAAAAATTATTATCCTAGAAATTTAAATTTAACAACAACAAATATCACTTTATAAATGTTTTTAGGATATTTAATTTTTTTAGGAAGGAATCAATTTTTTATGTATATTATAAAAATTGTTGGTGTAAGAATTTAAATTTAAAATTTATATTGTCAGTGAAAAAAGTAATTAATTTTTAGTTTATAAGTATTTATGACAACTTTTTTAAGGTAAAAAAATTTAATTTTTAGTATGGGAAATATCTTACGGAAAGAAAATTATTATTGTACGAATTTAAATTTAATATATGTTCTATTAGTTAAAAAAATATGTTAATTTATAAATTTTTTAGGATATTTAATTTTTAGGTAGGAATCAATTTTTTAATGATAAAAAATGTATAGGAAAAACAATATACTATAAAAATTGTTGGTTTAAGAATTTAAATTTAAGATTTATGTTGTTAGTGAAAAAATAATTAATTGTTAATTTAGAAGTATTTATGATAACTTTTGTAGGTAAAAAATTTAGTTTTGAGTATTGGTGGAAGAAATGTATTACGTAAGAAAAGTTATATATTTGCTCCTCGTACTGGAACGTGTGTATGTTTGCCCGTCATGACGAATTTATAGTTGATATTGTGTTTGTTTGCACCTCTTGAGTAAATATTTCTGAATTCTACGTATTGTTGACATAACCAGTAATCAAACACATTAACAAATAATAATAATTGTTCACAAAATATAAAAGATAACATATATCTTAACATCTTCGCTTGGTGTTAAATCATATAAAACTTCTGCATTATATTTTTATAAAATTTAAATAAAGGGTGAGTTTTCTATCTATAAAAATTAGTATTGAAGTTATGTAATTTTATCTTAACTCATTTTTTAATATCTAATCTTAATTAATTAACTAGCAGATATTTTTAAAAAGTTGTTAAATAAGTTGGGAATGTATGATATTCATTTATCAACTTAAAAGAGAATATTGAAAAAGAAAAATATTTCGTTAATTAAGATCGTAGACATTATCTGATTAATCAAGATACAAAGAATATCACATAATTAAATGGAGAATATCTTATTAATTAAGATTCTATTTTTTTCTTTGTTAAGTTCTTTTAATTTATAATATTATAAATATAGTATATGTATAGAAGAACGAAATAATAAATTAATTATATTAATTTTTTAAGTACTAGTTCCATGTTTAACTATTTTAACTGTGAATTAAAAATTTCATATATCAGTAGTAGTAGTAGAATAAGTAAAGAATAAATGATATTAGCATTACCTTAAATCATTCTTCATCTACATTGATTATTTCTAATTGACAACCTTTACACTACGATTCTCTCTTCTTATACAAGATATATTATCTTTAAAGGTACTCTACAGAAACTTTCTAAATTATATTGAAAAATTGATCCCTACTCATAAATTTATCTAAATTATTAGACTATGTATGCATCTTTCACGCAGAATCTTTTGTTTTGATTACTAGTCCACCTTCATGAATCCTTTGACATTTCAGTTAGTTAGGGTGTTCAAAATATTAGCCATAAGTTACAAAGACTCCTCTAAAATAATCCCCACTTCATTCCTGTTTCATCCACTTACCCATTTCCTAAATTGTTGAATATTTATCAATATTTATTATATATAGGCTATTATATTTATATGTAGATATAGTGATTCAGCATATCATGTTAATGATATTATCTTTTTTAAAAAATAAATACATTTAAATTTTATAAATAAGATGATGTATATTTATATTCTCCAAAATAAAATCATCTTTTTTCCCATTTATAAAGATGTTTCATTTCGGTTCCTATTTCTTAAAAATGAGAAATCAAAATGTAACAATTTTCTATAAAAGAACTGAAAATATGCCTAACACGTATCTATGAACAAAGAACCATTTTTTTTTTATATATTTATAAGAATTATGTGGATATTTAACCCTAAAAATAAAATATATCTTGTGACATAAGTGAGGACAATAATATGATACTGGTGGGAAGAGAAAATAATTCACTCCGAATAAAATTTATGTTTACCTTACTTCACCAAGTACTATCGTGGGTCTCACCTGATTTACTAAGAGAATATAAATTTAACACAATGCGTTCTTCATATCTTCTTTTAAAATTAAATATAAAAGCGAGGAAAAAAAAAGTTGACTGCGAATGGAACCAGAAGCCGTTGTTCTTGCGTTGATTTGGCAATCACCATCGTCGAAAATCGTATCAGCTTGTAATTGAAAACGAAGACTCTGCTATTCACCAACGTCCTCATCAATCTCCTCATCTCTGAAATCAACGTCGGTGTTTACCCGATTCAGATCCACTCTCTGAATTAGGTAAACATCATATTCTCGTAAGCGTATTATTTTGAACTGCGGTTACCTACTTTAGTAATTTTGCATAACATCACTTCATTCCATGCATTCACCTAATTCCACTTCGCATTGCATGGCTTAAAATAAAAGGTTATTGGTTAGGAAATTTTGCGCAGAATCTTTCTTAGGAAGAAACTTAAGATACTGTTTCTTAGGTTTTATTTGCATTGATTGAGTTGTTTTACATCCGTAATTTACATAATAAAAGTTTACATTAAGGAATTAGAGAGAATAACCGATGTGTGACTCTAATTCTGATTGAAAAATCATAACCTAAAAAAACTGTATATAAGTTTTGTTGTTCTTATTGTTGATTTAGTTGTTTATCCCTTCCAGTAAAATAGGAACCTGGAACTGGTATTCGTGGTGCATATGTGTAAGTGTTGAGAAATGAGATGAAGAAGGCGTTTGAGCGAGCTGCTTTAATCTTTCTGAGGAAGTTCTCGTGGCGTTGCTTTGGGCACAAAATCGTTTGGAGAAGATTCATTCTTCTCGTGGCTGTTTTGACTGTATCTGCTTTTGCATTTCAGATGCTTGTGGATACGTATTTAGTTTCACCAAAGAGACCGTTACGTTCTCATCATCGAACTGATTATTCATCACATTTATCCTCTAATAGCTCCCTACAGTCCAACGACGAATTTCTCAAAGGGGGGACTCTTCAACAGGTTCACCTCACTCTCACTAACTCTGTTATTTCACCTAATGCGTCTAACAAGTTGATCCTATCATTCTCAGACTCAGTTGAGAAAGAGAATGTAGAACTAGAAGCTCAGAGGAAGAGCAAAAAGGACAAAAGTCTTGCCAATGCACCGAAAGTCTCAATGTCTTTATCCCCTCGAAGGCATGTTCCTAAGCAGGTAGAAGTTGACGAGACTTTGAACTTAGTTTTCTTTTTAAGTATTATGTGGAGAGGCACATCTGATAACTTTATGAACATGTATATTTCAGAGACACATATGGTTGTTGCCACCTAACGAGGCCCTTGTGTATGCAAAGAAAGAGATTGATCGTGCGCCTCCAGTTAATGAAGATCCTGATCTTTATGCTCCTATATTTAGGAACATTTCCATTTTCAAAAGGTACTTACATTTTTTTTTACTGTGCTTGCTCATTCACCTTCTTGTTAGTGAACTGTGTCATAAATTTCTGGTGTTGTTTATTTGTTTGTCTGAATTTTTTAGTGGATTGAATAATAAAGTAAAAGATCCTTCAAAGTGAGCAAGTAAGGGTGCACCCTTACTCTGATCTGAAGTGCATTGTTATGTTGATTCACTACGTAGTTTAGGACAGATACATCTTTTTTTGTTTACTTGAGGCAAGCTCACTTTGAAGGAAAATTGTCTAAGAAAAATCATAATGCACTCTTGAACAAATATTGTCGAGCATAAGCTTTTACCATTTAGAAACTAGATGTTGCTGTTGTTTTTGTTAAACTGCGTTGAGAATAGAATCCAGTTCTTCTGACATTTTTCTCTATGTTGAGGGGGAGGCTAAGTCTTCTTTTCTCCATTTAAAACTCCTTAAATTTTACTCTAGTGTGGATTGGTGGCAGTTTTTGTTTGACCATAGAGGCCATAAAAGACCATACATTAAAATTTTCAATTGAAGCAACAAATACCTCTTCTTCTATGTTAGAGATCTACACGACTTAGTATTTGATTTATTGTTTCCGACACCAAACGGACATTCTCTGCATCCAATTGAGTTTTATTGGCTTCCAAAGAAAAGTGCCAGTTTTAAGTACTAAGCTTAACCACCAAGCTTAATCTACACTCTAAGGCTTAACTACTTGGCAAAAGACAAAATATAATGATCAAGCTTAACCTCCAAGTAAGGAAGAAAATAGCAATGCTTAAACATCCAGAGCATAAGCTAAATATGAGGCTTAACCACTCAAGGCAAAACTAAAACAAAATATATTCTTAATCTCCATGGACAAAAGCTTCCCTGAAAGCCATCTTAGTCTGCAAACCAATACTTTTTCAAAAAGAACCAAACCTGTTTTAAAGAAGACTAAAACCAAACACCTTGTGAGCTCAATTTTAACTTACCAAGTGACAGCAAACAAAGCTGTCACTAAAGAACATTGAATTCACATTGCATCCCTTCTAATCAACTATATTGCTAACCATGTGGCCTTTGACTTTTGAACAATAATGATTTTTCACCCTTCGAAGGCATCTTCTGATGTATAAAATGCTAGAACAAGAACTTGTAAGATGCAAAAATACTTAAATCTAAACATAGCTTGATGTTTCTACAAATGAATTGAAGATTTAAACCATGTCATGAAGATAAAGATAACAAGCTATAGTAATCCATTGGCGATAGGTGAACCAGAACCAGGTGAAGTTTTATTAGCAGGCTTCCAAACAAACCAACAAAACTAAATTTAACCAATGGCTTCAGACCAATGGGGGTGCCAGATCCGCATCAATGGAATCAGATTGTCAGTTATGGGAAATTCCATGGTCAACCATAACCAACATGGACTAAACTCCTAGCATCATATGGTGGAACCACTAAGCCATTAGAAAATTTCATGGTGGATGCTGTTGGTCTAATACCATGTTGAGAAACATGGTATAAGTGAAATTGTTATTGATAGATTGAGTTAAATTATTTAGATTAAACCATTTGTATGCCTTAAGTGAAAGATTGAAGACTTGGATAGCTAGTTGTGTAACTTTTCTCTTCACAACTCCTGTTCGTTTTTACCACTTTAGAAGCTTGTAGTTATGAATGATACAATGCTTGGTAAATATTGTTGACGAGTTCTGATTATATCTTTGGATTGTACTGCACCTTTGGTATGTGAACAGCATCATAAAATCATCTTGAAACAATATTGTCTCTCAACTTCAGGAGCTATGAATTGATGGAAACAATACTTAAAGTGTACATATATCCTGATGGACCGAGGCCCATTTTTCACAAACCTCCCCTTAAGGGGATTTATGCATCTGAAGGATGGTTTATGAAGTTAATGGAGGAAAATAAGCAGTTTGTCACCAAGGATCCTGATAAGGCACACTTATTTTACCTTCCTTACAGTGCACGCCAAATGGAGTTGGCACTCTATGTGCAAGGGTCACATAATTTAAAACCATTATCAATCTTCCTTAGGGACTATGTGAACAAGATTGCTGGAAAGTATCCCTTCTGGAATCGCACACATGGGTCGGACCATTTCCTTGTTGCTTGCCATGACTGGGTATGGGGCCTATTTCTGTTTTCTTTCGAATTGATTGATTCTCATAATCTGATTTTACTAAGATTGATAATTGGTTAAAAAAAATAGGATTTTTATTTCTTATATTTATATAGCTGGATACTTTACTTTGGTTGGTTTCAAAAATGAAAATGAAATTCTTTAGGATATATAACTTTGAAGTGTCTTTGATCCAAAAAGATGTATGAAAGAGTTTGGGCAGCACAAACACGTGGTACTTTTAAGATGCTTGTGTATCTGTGCGCATTACATGGCTTGTGAATATGTTTCCTCATTGTTTCTTCCTATCTACATTTCCTCCTTTCTGTCTGTTTAATAATTAAAAAAATATTCCTCATTGTTTTCTTCCTATTGATTATAATGCAATCTACATTTCCTCCTTTCTGTCTGTTTAATAATTAAAAAAATTGAAGGAAAAATTCCTGCTTAATGCCTGCAGCTAGTCAAAATCCTTTAGTAAATTGTAGTTTTCCTGAAACAGCATATCTTTTTTTGGTAGTGTGCTATTCCCTGAAACAGTATGCATCTTTTGCTTGTTTTCTTGGAAGTTTTCACAAATATCTCTTTCTTACATGCGTGAGATCACCCACATAATACATATGTTATTGGTGACATCAAACAAATTATGTACTGATAAAGCAACGTGCATAATCTGCCGCTAATGTGTGGTTGAGATCATATTGACTGTGTTGATGGAGAGATTGACTACCATAGCCGATTCAGTGTTATACATCCTGTTGAAACCTGATCAATTGCATTTGAGTTTACTGCATTGAGGTCATTGTCATTTTTAATGCCTTCTGTTTAAAACTCATCTTTGCAGGGTCCTTACACTGTGACTGGACATGAGGAATTAAAAAGAAACACCATAAAAGCTCTATGTAATGCTGATTTATCTGAAGGAATCTTTGCTGCAGGAAGAGATGTTTCCCTACCAGAAACTACCATTAGGGTACCAAGAAGACCTCTTAGAAATCTTGGTGGGAATAGACCATCGCTGCGTCCAATCCTTGCTTTCTTTGCTGGAAGCATGCATGGTAGAGTGCGTCCTACTCTTCTTACGTATTGGGGTGGTGGAAAAGATGAAGACATGAAAATCTACAAGCGTCTACCTCTGAAAGTGTCCCAAAGGATGACCTATATTCAGCACATGAAATCAAGTAAATATTGTCTTTGTCCAATGGGCTTTGAAGTTAATAGCCCTAGGATCGTTGAAGCCATATATTACGAGTGTGTTCCTGCTATCATTGCAGACAATTTTGTCCTCCCCTTTAATGAAGTTTTGGATTGGAGTGCTTTTTCTGTGGTGGTGGCCGAGAAGGATATTCCCAAGCTGAAGGAAATTTTACTGTCCATCCCAATAGGAAAATATCTTACAATGCAAAATAATGTGAAGATGCTACAGAAGCATTTCCTTTGGAACCCAAGACCAATAAGATATGATCTGTTTCACATGATTTTGCACTCAATATGGTTCAACAAGCTGAACCAGATTCAAACTTAGCAAATGTAGAAATCATTTTGGTAATTGGTATTGACTCATTAAATTTGGAATTGAAAGCACGAATCTTGTTTAGACGAGGTCTTGGAAAGAGTCAAAAGTATTTTTGATGTGGATAATGCAGGACTTAGGCAGCCTTTTGTAGCTTAAAGATGGGCTTCATGCTCAAGAAATTTGATTGGTTTAATCTAATTTATTAATTAATAGGGTTGAATACTTCATGCGCGGAACTATAAAGAGTAGATGCTTAACTGAGGCCGGTAATATGTTGTGTACATGTATGTTTTTTAACTGGTTTTTTATCACTTACTAGTTATGTGATATGTCTCTAGATAAAATAAAACACAGCTTAACATAATCCATAGATTCTTTTGATAAAGTTCTCTAATCAAAGTTCCACCATCATATCTAGATATGACGCATTAGTGACTATTTCAAGACAACAAGTGACATGATGTATTTACATATACGTCACGTAATTAGTAAGCTTTGATGAAAATTATTTCAACAAAACCTAAAAATTGGTTACAAAATCTGTCAGCTTCTATTGTATACAATTGTTGAAAAAATGGAAGGGGAAAAGCCTTGTTGCGTTCTATCAATTTCGTCCTTCCTAGTTTCTTCTCTGTTCTGAGCGGAATCGTGTGAGTTAGAAGTAATACAGCATTCTTCCTACTCACTAGTCATTGTCAAGCACGCAGCCACCACGCGTTTTCTTTTATTCTTTACAAGTTAATTGATGGTTAAATTAGAGAGTTTAATATTTTTTTATCCATGAATTATAGTTATTATTTATTAGTAATTTTTTTACTGGAGAGATTAATTCCCTTCTCTTCTCTTCTTCCTTCATCTTTGAAGACCTAATTCACATCCACAATCACATTATAACTCTATTGCTGATGTACTATTTCACATCGTTATCCAATTACATGTTAATATTAATACAACTTCTAATAAAATTTTATAGAAGTCAATAAATTTTCAATATATAATAATTTAATGTACTTAGCCCTTTTTCTCTGGACTCAAACTCTACTCAAAGTGTTAGTTTAGATCATAGTTGAAATCACATTGAATACAAAAATTAGGATTCTAGTGTAAAATTTAAAAAATTTATAGGTTGTAACTTTTACCAAAAAATTGGCTATTGGTGAACTTAATTACAACTCAAACACTTATAACCTATATAGAAGAAAGAAGTTATTTAAATTTCATACTCAAGATATTAGCTAAGTTAATTTATTTGAGTTATTATAAACATCAATCACTTTCTATTTTCCAACTACCCTTCCTTTCTTTTTATTTATCTATCTTTATCTAATTTAGTTTTTAAATCTCTTTTCCTTTTATACTATTGTATTTATTATTTCATATGAAACTTAATTAATTTTAAATTTCTATAAAAAGTAATTTAAATCTAAAAACATAACGAATAATTTTATAAATTTAAGAAATAAAAGCGTCAAATAAAATTAGAGAAGGAAAGTATTTGTAAATAGGAGATTTTTTTTATTAATAATTATAAAAGTTATAGGCAACAATTTATGGTGGGATAAATATAATCAATCATATAAGAATCTTTTATACATATTGTTGCTTTATTTTTTATTTTTTACCTTGTGACAACATATATTAATGAATAAAATAATAAGATAAAATGATTTAATCTTACAATACCTGCGTTATATAAGTTATTATAAAAATAAATATTTTAAATAAGTTATTAAGCCTATTTGTTTAATTTTTTTCTTAAAAAATTGTTTTTAATTAAAAAACACTTACCGAAAATTTAAAAAATATTTCAGTAAACTGTTTCTCTAAAAAAAATATTTATTCTGTTTATTAGAAACAGAGATCATACAATAATATAACAATTCTGCTACATATCTAGTCAGTTAGAACTTAGAACAACCTTTTTTTCCTGTGCAATTTTATTTCAGCTACTGATTATTCAGACATTTGTTGTACTCTGAGGATTGTGATCCGATTCCAAGTACTTGGTTAGCCAATCAAACCCATCGAGTCCCTCAGATGGGAAATTGAAGAATTCATTGACGTCAAAGTTAACATCTGAGATACCACTTTCATTAACTGCAACCTCATTCTCTAACACTACACTGTTATCCCCAACATCTTGATTCTGGGCAATAGTTTCTTGTGTTGTTGAAGCTTCTGTTTTCTCCTCTCTCTGATTCACTTTTTTGCACAAATGAGAATTCCAGTAATTCTTAATTTCATTGTCTGTTCGTCCTGGAAGCCTCCCAGCTATCAAAGACCACCTACACACAAAAAAATTCATTATTTCAATTATAATGTTCATGAGGATCTGGATTTAATTATTGATTGATACAAAATAATTATAATAAACCTCATTCCTATGCTGCAAAAGTACACGGAATGAAAAAAAAAATTCTAAGTTTGATATAGTGGTGAAAATTAAATTATTTAAATAATAGATTATATATATAGCCTGTTAAATTAGAATTGAAAAACGATTTTAAAATAATTAATTTCATTTAGACATAGTGAAAAAATAATTTTTTTTACATAATAAATTACAAACAATGCATGAAGATGACAGAAAAAAATTACATACATGAGTGTTTAATAAAGGTGTTTATAACAAACACTCCCAAACTTACTCTTATAATTATAATGATTCGTTATTATGTTATTATGGCATATGATTAGTCTTTAATTTCTTGAAAATTTTCTAAAATACATAATCATGATTAAATTTGAATAAAAATGTTATATTAATAGGTTTTTATTTACTAAATTTTATTGCATATAAAGAAAAAAAATACGTGAAAAAGTTTGAAATCGGTTAATACGGAGACAGTTGTATAATATGTATCTAAATATACATTCGGTATTAATTTTTAAAGTATAGCAACATCATAGATTAACTTCTCGTATATTAAGTAGGACTCATCAATTATTTTGAGTTATATTACATATACAATTTTTATAGCATTTTTTTTTCTCTTCTTATGACATCAGAGTTTTGTTTTTATTAAACGTCATTATTTTACTTTTTACTTCCATTTTAAACTTTTTCGTAGGTAAAGAAGCGTGCACGAGTTCAATTTCAGTCCATATCTTTCTTATCCTCGTTAGCTGGACAAAAATAATTGGGAAGATCTTGGGTCTAAGAAAGCGAATGAAAAACAAAACAAAAAAGGAAAGAAAATACAGAAAGTGATAGATGTAACGGGAAAAGAATTTCATTTTCATTTTCTTTATCATTACAAATTTATCATCCACCATCTCTCTTTTGTTTTTCGTTTTCCCATTCACTCAAAATGGAAGCCCCCCCATGTAGCCTTGTAAGTAACATGTAAAAAAGAAGAGTTTAATAGATTAATAAATTTTTATTTATACTATTAATCATTCAAAAATTATTCTAATATAATTTTTAAGATAATTTCTTTCTATTAGAATTGGATCATGACAAACCTGTTTCCCAGAAGTCTGTGAAGCCTAAGAATCAAATCCTCTTCTTCATCTGATATATTTCCTCTCTTGATATTGGGTCTAAGATAGTTTAACCATCTCAACCTACAACTCTTCCCACACCTATTTAAACCTGCCAAAGCATACACACAATAGGTTAAGAAAATTAATTTCAGCACAAGTTAGGTTGATTTCAACTTATAATAGTTTAATCATCATTTTTTTTTTCCAAATTTCTAAGTTGTGACTAGTACTAGTACTTATTTTGGGTTAATATAACTAGTACTTAGTGGAAGAAGGTTGGCAAAATTCTAGAGTCTTAATACTTAGTGCAGTTAATTAGTTTTTACATGAGAATAAAAAGGGTAATGTTTTATTAGTATAAAGTTTATATAGTAAATCCATCATAATTTATTACTAATTGCGGTGAATTTATTGATTTGATAATAAAATTTTGAAGTTTTATAAAATTTAATTTTATAATTAATTGACTAGGTAAATTCGTTTTACACAAACTCTTGTTGTAACACTAAACCAAACCTGATTTGACTGAAATAGTCTTCCACCTTTTTGCACCATGAGTTTCAATACATTGAGCTAACTTTCGATCTTCCTCTGGGGTCCATGCTCCTCTATTCATTGAGCTCTTAGCTGCACCATCATTTCTTGGTGCCATGAGGATGAGAAGGCTAATTAATTTGGTGTTGAGAGTATGAAACAATGAAATATTGTTTGAGACGTTGGGTATGTATATATATGGATTTTTATTATAGATGGGCCCGGGAGCAGTTAAAATAATGAGGTTGAAGTGTGGGTGTTGGGTGTGTTGTGTGTGTGTATCTACCCTTCATTCATGTTGTGCAATTGAATGGTCAGAGAAAATGGGAAGCTAGCTAGCTCCAACCACCGGTTACAGTAGTTACTTAGTAAAGAATGGAAAGTAGAATGAATATTCCTGCTAAGGAAACTTTTTTGTGCTTTACGATTCCATTTTATGTTTATGTTTCATGTGTTTTGTTACTATAAATAATGTGGAAGGAGAATGTCACCAATTAACACGCACGTGTCATGACACGCGTTTTGATTATTCGGTGGTTTTTCTATCACTCTTATCTACTACTACTACTTCTATCTTTAGTTTCGTTCTGTCCACATCCACATCATATTTTTCTACTTAATATTGTGTTAGAATAATAAATAATATACCAATTAGTATCGATTTATTCATCAATGAATAATCACCTAATGACGGAGATTACATCATTGATAAATAAATATCATGTAAAAGGATTAAATAATAAATAGAAAAAAATAGATTATGTTAATATAAATTAGTTTTATATATTTATTAATTTTTATAATAAATATCTAAAAACCTGCCATAGCAGTTATAACTTTTATTGACTAACAGTGTAATTCTTTTTTGCTAACAATACATAAAAAATAAAGTCTAATAAATATACTAATTTTAAACTTTTAATTTATATACACAAACTACTGTATAAAACTTTCTTTCTACAAATATTTATTATTAATAACATTTAACAGTTTAACACATTATCCTATTCATTGGTACGATGCAATAAATTCTCATTTGATAGCAATGTGAAGAAGTTTTAAACTAACATATAATATTAACTCTAATTTCTAAAATAACTAATTTATACTAGTAAATTAATAGAAAAATAAAATTCTGCCTTCAATAAATTTAAGTATTTATATTTAAACACCTAAACAATGTAAGAATTCCATCATTAACATTTATTATTATTTTTCTTTATTTCTATCATCACATTATATTATCTATATTATACTTTTTTTCTCTTTCCCTCAATGTGTTTACTAACATTGTTTCCTTAGAAATAACATAAATTTTTCCATGCATCATTTTCCAATAAGTTCTCTCTTTTCTCATTCATCATACCTCCAATATATTCTCGTCCTTATCAATTACATTTATATAGTAGGACAACGTTTGCAGTTCAATTGTACTTCAAAAACTTTGCCTTTTCCTTTCCCTGTGTTTTCATTCACACAAGGTACCATTTAGTTGTTTTTCACAGCAAAAACAAAATCGGAATGGTTATTTTCAATTTTGTCCCGGTTTTCTTCTCTTAAATTGTCGTACTACTTTTAATTTAAAAAGAAGAAGAAGAAGAAGAAGTCTTGTTAATTTGTGTCCAGACACGGATGAAGAAACTAAAAGACAAAATATTTAATTTATAAATCACGACTGGGTAAAAAAAATGAGTCAGAAAAAGAAAAATAAAAAGTGGGGTGCTTTAATATTTTCAATGTAAAATGAAACTACTAAGTTTCGAAATTCGGTTTAGTTCCATTTCTATTCCCACGTTTCTAAAGGATCACATGTCTTATATAGCTTATTCTTTTGGTGTAGTTTATATAGTTTATCTCTTTATTGGAGTGTAACCCGTGAGGTAGCAACTAATTATTAATTATTAAAGTAAATACAACATTGATACTATTGATTACATCAGCACAATCAAAGTGGTTGATGAAGATCCGTGTCGAGACTTACTAGGGTTGGATCTCTAGAACATTTGTAGAATTTGACTTTTCTTTGTGCTGTTCATGTTATTGAACATGTAGTGTTAAATTCCAAGTTTTTAAACCCTTAATAGTATATTATAGTTAAAATTAAACGTTCAACTACTATGAGTATTTTTCTATAAAATGAGAACATGCTTGAATAATTAGTTTGAAAGTGTTGGACTTGGACCTCATAATTTTTGTCATGAAAGGTCTGATTAATTATATAATAATACATATGGTTGGCTTATTCATTAATTGTTCAAAGAATTATATTCGTATTATTCAAAATTTTGATATAAAACTTCAATTAAAGATCTTAAGATATTAAAAATGAAAACTTTTTCTTTTAATTTTCATTTCGTAAGAATAATAAATTAATAACACAACAAAACAATGTTTTAAGTTATAATTAACAACATGAAGAAAAAAAGAACATTAATTTTTTTTTTCAAACTAAAAAGACCTTCAGCTTTGTTCTGATTTTAGTATTAGTGTACTTCTTTAATAAATTAATATATTGATCGTTTATTGTATAATGTAAAATTTGGCCATTCATTATCAACGTAACAATCTTTCATTCATCCTTGATCCAAATAGACCATTGTTTTATTATATTCTAACGCATAAAACTAATTGTTTTTCCTAAGAATATATAAATTAAAATAAATAAAAGGAACAATCTTATTCTTGTTATTTTTCAACTATAGCTTTTAATTTGAAAATTAAAACCACTTAAAAATATGTAATATTTTTATAATGTTATTGACAATGTATTAAATGAAAGTAGCTAGAAATAAAACTTGATACATGGCATCTTATTATATGCGATCAAGTCCTAGAGAAAATATTTCAATATAAAAGTATATTTATATATTTTTAACTATTTTTAACGTTGTAACTTGAATAAGCTTACACACATTTGATATTAATAAAAGATAAGAAAAAAAAAATCTTTTGTTCCGAGAAGACCAAAAAATTTATGAAAGTAATATAATTCCTTAATTAATTCTCCCCATGCCACGTATTAACATCGACGAGAAAATTATATTTATTTTATTTTTTATAAATATGTATAGAATAAATAAATAAGAAAAAACAACATACAATTTTAGTTCTTACAGATATAACTCATCTTCATTTTCAAAATATAATTAAATTTAATTTCCACAAATTTAACGAATTTTTAAAATAATATATATCATTATTTATTATACATATAATAATATCACGTATATATTACTACCATTAACAATATTGCATAATTAGATGTAGTTTCACAATAAGTGATGCCATAAATGATGTTTAAAAATTATAAATATCAAAAGTAGAAAAAGTACTTTTGAAGTAGTAAAATTAAATAAAATCATGTTTATGGACAAAATGTCACTTTTGTTAACGAAAACATGAGAATTGACGATTTGGATTTGATGGCGTGGTGTGATTGTGAACGTGTTATCCGATTTCTTGCCCCAAGTTGTCATAACATTATTGTTTTCGTCGATATTCGGCTTTTTGACCAAACTAGTACCATTTCAATTTTTATTTACTAAAATAGTACTGGTTACAAAGTATTTATCAAACTAGTATAGTTTTGTGAAATCGCAAACTAGATTGCGGAACCGAAATCGCAAATCATGTTGCGGATTCACCAGATCATGACACGTGGCAGTAAAAAATTATTTGGCAATGAAACCGCAAATATTTTTGCGGTTTCTGTAAAGGCTGCCACGTGTCATGTTTAGGGCACATGTGGTTACAGACGTTGAAATGGGCATACAGGTGGGTGCTTGAAACCGCAAGACTTGTTGCGGTTTCAATGAAACCGCAAGACTTGTTGCGGTTTCAATGAAACCGCAAGACTTGTTGCGGTTTCAATGAAACCGCAAGACAAGTTTCGGTTTCAATGAAACCGCAAGACAAGTTTCGAATTCAGTGAATCCGCAAGAAATGTTAAGGATTGGTGAAACCGAAACTTGTCTTGCGATTTCAATTGAAACCGAAACTTGTCTTGCGGTTTCAATTGAAACCGCAACAAGACTTGCGGTTTCAAATGCCTATATATATTCCCCTAAACCAACCTCTTATTACACACATGAAGGTAAGTGATATTCGTATAATATTATGTATAGACAGTATAATTTTTTTTTCAGTATGAAACAAACTTGATAGTGTATATTTGGATTCTATGTTTGCAATGAAATCACCGAGAAATGACGTCAAGAATTGTGATCGTCGTATACATTAATGGTAGAATCATTGAAGGAGAAGATGGAATCAAGTTTGAAGGAGCAAGAAAGGTTATGCAAATTGAAAGAAATATTAATTTTAAACGGTTAAAGAAAACAATTCGTTATAAATTTAAATTACAAGTAAATCAAGTAATAGGATCTATCACAACTAGATATTATATAGAAAATAAATATGCAGCATTTCAATTAGTTGATGATGATGATGTGAATTTGTTGATAACACATTTTGAAGAACCCGAAATGGGTCATATAGAATTATGTGTAGAAGTTGTTACGGCAGGAAGTGCGTCTTCGTATAATGAAGGTCGAAGATTTCAACCAGATATGCACAGTTCGTATGATAGAGGTTGTAGTGGTATAAATTCAAGTGACGATGATGAAACCTATATGGTTTCAGATTCAGACATCTGTGATTCATCATCCGAGTCTGAAGATTTTGAAGGTCATTTATCTGAATCGGATGATGAATTAAATGCTGATAATAACAGTTTAAGTGTGAACGTTCAACCAGTTGCGGTATCTCAGTCGGACACAGGTACTAAATTAATTTATGTTACATTCACATTGGATTATTAAGCATGAAACCTTTAAAAAAATAATTTAATTTGTGTCATGTTTAGGTCAATTACCGTTTTGGCATAATACACCACATTACACTGACATCAATTGGGATTACCCTCATGAAGAAGATATGTGGGGTGTAAATAAGCAGTCAAACTGGATGATGGTTAAGAGTTATATGTTGGTTTGGAATTTGAAAATAAGAAAGGTGTACAAAAGGGTCTGAAGCAATATTTGATGAATGTACACCAAATAGCCAAAGTGGTAGACTCCAGACCAAGTTGTTTAATTGTTCGTTGCCACGAAGGTAATACAAGTGTGGCATGTCCTTTTTATATGCGAGCTATTCAATCTAAGAAAACACAAACATGGAAAGTGATGCAATGGGGAGGTCCTCATACTTGTTTAAATCCCAGCTTGACACAAGACCACAAAAATTTAGACTCTGATTTGATTAATACGTGCATTTTAGGTAAGAATGCACATACTTAATTTGATCAACTTACATATGTGTTGTTAATATTGATTACAAAGAATTTTCTTCAATTTCACAGGAATGATTAGAGAAGATCCATCGATTAAAGTCGGACTTGTGCAAGAAAGAGTGTCTAGTATTTTTAATTATCAAATTTCATACAGGAAAGCATGGATAGGTAAACAAAAAGCAATGACTATGGTGTATGGTGACTGGCTGAGTCATATGCAGAACTTCCTATTTGGCTGGAATACATGAAACGACACTCTCCAGATTCATTTTATGAAATTTGTGATGATGATTATTTTGTCCTTAACAGAAGATGTACTGAATGTAGAAAATTTGAAAGGGTCTTCTGGATGTACAAACAATGTGGCGATGCATTCCAATATTGTAAGCCTATTATACAAGTTGATGGGATACATTTGTATGGTAAATATCGTGGAACATTGTTAATTGCCACCGCACAAGATGGAAATGGTTGTGTATTACCTCTTGCATTTGCTGTTGTCGAAGGTGAAACACAATCAGCTTGGTCGTGGTTTATGAGGAGATTACGTGAACGTGTAACCAACGATGATTAGGCATCATCGTGTTATATCCGATAGGCATCATAAAGATAAAGTCGGCAATTGAAAATGAACAAAACGGTTGGAATGTATCGTATGCCTATCATGTCTATTGTATTAGGCACATTGCATCCAATTTCAATCACAAATTCAAGAACCAAAAATTGAAGAGCATGTTGGTTAAATTAGGTACGTAGATGGGATGATGTGTGGGACGATGCTGGTTAAATTTATTTTTGAAAAGTGTTTTGATTTGTTTATAATATTTTATTATATGTTGACGTTCTATATCGGTTGGATATTGTAGGATATACTCCTTGCAAGCATATTTTTGACTGACAACTTGAAAAATTTTGTGAATCAAGCCTTGAGGTCTGTACTTGGATAGAAGGGATTTCAAAAGAGAAATGGAGTATGACGTATGACGAAGAGGGACATCGTTATGGACATATGACAACAAATCTCTCAGAATGTGTAAATAAGGTTTTTAAAGGTTGTAGAAATCTACCAATCACTGCCCTAGTTAAGGCAACGTACAACAGGTGTAGAGAGTATTGTGTTGAACTGGGTTATAAAGCTCAACAAGAATTACTAGACGGTCAAATTTACTGTTCAAAAGTCTCACAAGTACTTAGACGATATCAAGATGAAGCAGCTACTCACACAGTTTGGGTTTATGACATACAACAAACAAGGTTTGAAGTTGAGGAAGCATTCAACCCTAGAACACAACGTGGTGGTCAGAAATGGATAGTGAAGTTAAGTGAAAGATATTGCCAATGTGGTCGTTTTAAGGTTTTCCATTATCCATGTTCACACGTGATAGCTGCGTGTGGCTATGTTTCTATTGACTTTTACCAGTTTGTTGATAATGTTTACAAAAATGAGTACATCATGAATGCATACTCAGGTCAGTGGTGGCCGTTGGGAAATGAAGAAGCACTACAACCTATTCAACAACCATGGAAACTCATTTCTGATCCGACAATTATACGAGGTAAAGGTAGACCAAAATCGACAAGAATTAGGAATGAAATGGATTGGACGGAACCTTTTTAGAGAAGAGTAAGATGCGGGAAATGTGGTCATAACAGAAGATTGTGTCCTACAAACACTTAATAAATTATTTGACCACGTTGTATTCATTTTAAGCATAAATTATTTATGTTAGCTTTTGGATACGATTATGTGAATTGGAATAAACTAAATGTTTTATAATTAATAGACTAAACTATTCAAGGTTCATACAAAGACCAAGCAATAACATGAAACATAAATCAAATAACAGTAAACTAATCGTGTCTGCCATGTCCGTGCCTATGACTTGTCCCACACCATCGCTCCCATCCACGTGCTTGCCTCTGAGGATTACATCGCTGTGGACGACCCTCATCAGCAACAACATCGAACTGACCTCCAACATCACCACCTAAAAGATCATCCATATAGTCAGCATTAACAGGTATGGTATATGGTGGGCCTGCCTATGAAGTGGGTGTATGGAAATCAATAGAGGCAGTACCCATAGGTGAAGTCCCAAATATATCATGTATAACCACATCTGGATCGTGCTGATACTGGTGTCGGGCAGGTGAAGGATGATATGATGGCATGGTCTGCTCATGACTGGATGACGTGTATGAAGTCCCCGGAAACTGGTACATGAGAGGCAACTGAGATGGAGGCTGGGTAAACTGTGAAGGAGTATAGTACATGCCTTCGGTAAACTCAGGTACCGGGGGGATGATGTGTGGCTGTGGATCTAACTCAGTCCTCCTACGAGATAAGCCGACAGTCTCCATAGTCTAGAACGGTATATCAACATCATCAACAGGCACCCTCTAAATGCCAAGAGGGGCACTCGTAGCCGGCTCCATGACCCTAGCACACTCAGTACTCATCTGTGCCAACCTCTGACTCAAGGCAAACATGACATCGGTGGTAGCTGTAGCCAACCCTTGCGGAGTAGGAAAAAACAAGAGATTCTCAGAAATCTCACTCTGAAAATTAAAAATAAAACCATGATGTTAATATTATATATCAAGAATTATACTAGTACGTCAAATTTATACAAAATATATAAATCTTACCAAACGAGCCGACTGAGCATTCTTTGTGTCAATAAACATGATGGTTTTCTTCTTATACCAAACCATGTAATCATCATTATAACTCAGTGGACGAGAATCAGGAACGCTGTCAACAACGTACTGGATACGATTCTCCCAAATCTCCAATACACTCTGAAGCAAGGATGTCCAACGTCTATCCTCTTTGCCTCTCAATGTCAACTGGTAGAGACCGTCAAGCTGAGATGGACTGGCTGGTATGAACTGTCTCATACCAAATTGTCTGAACACCCTATCTGGCTGGTGCCACTCAGCTATCTGGAAACAAAAGAGTGACACTACAGCTCTCCAAATAGCACTCCCACCAAGGCAAATCTCAGGTAACTGCTGCACATTAGGACTAGTATATGGTTCCCATACAACCTACAAAAATGAAGATAAGATTAATAAGTAAATAAAAAAATTAATAAACCGGTTGTATTGAATTTAAGTAAAAATAATAATTACCTGATGATTTGGGATCACATCTAACTTCAACCGTATATGATCAATGTCGTGGTCGAAGTGAATCTGGTGCATAACAGGTATCCACCTACACATAAAATAAGAAATAGACATATGATTAACAAAAATCATAATTTAGGTACTAATAATATACATTGAAACTGACCTGTATCCAATGGGTGTATGCTCAATATGAGGTGCTATGACGCATGGAACCAAACTCAAAAATCTCTCCCACGCCCAAAGCTGCACCAACACTGTCATACCTCCAATGTCCACATTCTTCCAATTTGTGGCATTATACATCTCTCTGTATAAATTGCCTAGTATGGCAGCTCCCCAAGCGTACGTCCTGATCTCCCCAAAGTCAATCAAAAAGTGCAACCACTTTAAAGAGACCCTCGATCTACTCCTTTCAACAAACATCACACCTCCAATAAAGCGCAAAATCCATGCTCGTGCATATTTACGTAAGGCAAGTGGATCCCCCAAAAATGGTGTAATATCACCAAAATGATCACCTAACCAGTTGAGTTTCACTTGAGAACCTCTCATCACATCAGCTGTCGGTCTAATGCCTAAGACCGCCTCGCACAAATCAGCACAGGGTGAATGTGTATCAGCAATAAGTGGTTTACCGTCAACTGGTAAACCAAATAACATCCCAACGTCCTGTAGGGTAATCGTACACTCCCCACAACGCATGTGAAACGTGTGTGTCTCAGGTCTCCATCTCTCAATGAAGGCATTCAGGAGACCCTAATGTATCTGAGTAAAATAATTTTTAACATAAATGGTAAATAATATAAATAATCAAACCATTTTTTATAATAAAAAACCAAACACACAAATTTATTAAAAAAAATAAATATTACATTAAACATAAATTACTACATAAATTCAACAAAAATAAATTAAAAATTAGTATAGAATAAATAATAGTATAGAATAAATAAAAACATAATTTAACAAACTGTAATAAAATGATAATAAAATTATAAATCAAACGTAAAAAGGAATTCATAATAACATGATTTAAAAAAAATTAACAACTATTGTAATTAAAAAAATCAATGGGATTACGAAATAAATTTAATTAAGAAATAAACTAACAACTTATGTAATAAATTAAATTAAATAATAATCTAATTACCTAACAACAAATTACGTAATCAATAAAATAATAACATACAAACTTACGTAACAAATTAAATTAAATAATAAACTAATAAAATAAAATTTACCAATAAAAAATATTAAGCTACACACGAATAAAAAAAGTGAATTATAACATAAAAACTTTTCGTAACAAATAAAATTAAATAATAAACTAACAAATAAAATTTACCAATAAAAAATATTAAGCTACAAACGAATAAACAAACAAAATTATAACATAAAAAACATTAACAGTAAGAAATAAAATTAAATAATAAACTAAAAAACAAAATTTATCAATAAAAAATATTAAACTACAAACAAACAAAATAATAACATACAAACTTTTCGTAACAAATAAAAATAAATAATAAACTAACAAACAAAATTTACCAATACAAAATATTAGACTACAAACAGCTGGGGCTTTTACCTACTGAACTACTAACAAATAGCTACTAACAATTACCTACTGAACTACTAACAAATAGCTGGGCCTTTTTCTTTTTTTAATTTGTAATAAACTACCAAATTACCAACTAAATCTAAGTTTAAAGTCTCTCACTTAACAACTAAATCTAAGTCTCTATTTTCAAAATTAAATCTTTCCTAAATATTCTAGGTAACAAATTATAATATTACAATAATAAAAAAATAATTATTAATTTAAATAAATACCTTCATATAGTCAATCTTGCAAATCCATAGGAAACCTGCCTCTTCTAACAGGGGAAGAATAACATCAGGAATAATTGGTTGTCCTAAATAAAGGGGAACTGTTCTCCTCATTTGTAGCTTTCTACTTTCCCCGGTGTTCCAAACATACTGTGAAATGTGGGCCTTTTGTAACCATAACACATCATTTTCCACTGGCCCACACTCTATTTTTTCAATGTTTACTACAGATGAGGAAGCCATTGCAAAATAAAAAAGGACAACACTGTAAATGTAAAACAATTGTGGTGTGGCGTGCAGGAGAGAAGAAGAAGAAAGTAAATTTTTTTTACTTTCTTCCCAATTTATAGTGGTCCCGGGAAGAGAAGGGGCGTAAAAATTTGAAAGTGAATCCGCAAACTGACATGCGGATTCAGTGAAACCGCAAATAAGTTTGCGGATTCACTTTCAAATTTTGAATCACCCAACCACATAGTGACAAGTGGCGAGACCTAGTGAAACCGTAAAAGGTTTTGCGGTTTAGCCACGTGTCATGCCCAGTTCCACATCTGCAACCACGTGAGCCTTAAAAGGGACACGTGTCAGTTGGTATTGAAACCGCGAATATTATTGCGGTTTCACTACCAACTCATATCTTTTGTGACACGTGTCATGATCTGGTGAATCCGCAACATGATTTGCGGTTTCAGTTCCGCAATCTAGTTTGCGGTTTCACAAAACTATACTAGTTTGATAAATACTTTGTAACCAGTACTATTTTGGTAAATAAAAATTGAAATGGTACTGGTTTGGTCAAAAAGCCTCGATATTCGAATTAATAAGAAATCAGTATTCGCCGGTATTGGCGATTTTATGATATTTCAGTGGACAACCAACACCATCTTTTCTTTTGTCTCTTATCCATTTTCACTGTGTTGTGCGTGATTCTCTCAACTTACCATGACTTACACAAAGTTTAATGATACATTTTCGAGGAAATGACGCAATTAGGTTAGTTATGAAAAATAATTATTATTATGGGTTTGTCAGAGATTTAATATAATTGATTTATTTAAGTAAAAAAATTTATATTAAAATATTAAGAAAGGAAATGATGGGATAATAATTTATTTTAAGAAGATAAATACTAAGATAATTAATTAATTATGTTATTGAGATTTGTTAGATATATATAATTATAAGATTAATTTTATATAGTTATAATAATAATTTTTTAATTTTAATTTGTGTGATTTATAAATTTGTATAAAATTAATTTATAATTCATTAATTATGAAAAATATATATTAAATTAATTAATTATGAAGTAGTTATCTCAGTACTCTCCTTAAGCTAGTTAATGTATATGTATATTATTAGTTTTGAAGTAAAATCTTTAAAATTATAATTATTGTTGAATTGAACTGTGATTGTTGTAGCAAATATGTTGAGTGTTTTGTGATGAGTGTTGTTGAATTGGAACCAAGACATGGTCTGATTAGTTTAGATGGTGGACATATGATGAATAATGTTTAATATGAAAACTTTGGTGTTGTCTGTCATGATTTAAAATTTAGTAAAAAGTGAATAATCTACCTTTGATTGTACGTAACCCGCGAAATTAACAATAGTTGTAAAAGTTGAGAATCAATTTTGTGATGCTTGTTTTAAACAATAAATGGATTTGTGAAGCTGACATACTAGATTCTCCCCCTGTCGGCGAAAACCAGGAAGTGGAGTCATATACACCTCTTCTTGTAATGTCCCATGAAGGAATGCATTGTGCACATCAAGATGATGAATATAACAATTGCGGGAAGCAACTACAGTTAAAAAGGAATTGTTCTTATATGATGAAGATGGTGATTGTTATATCAAGATGATTAACATATTTAAAGTTTTGATTATTACAAGACAGACAAAACTTTCCCAGACGAAACATCAGCAAGTAAGTCAGACGAAACAAGTACAGACGGAAGATGACTCCTCAAAGTTGAAGTCATTCGTCTGTCTCAAGTCAAGTCATCAGACGATAGGATAAGACGAAATCTCTTAGACTGAAGAAGTTTATCGTCTGCCCAAGAGGTGAAGCAAAGTATGAGTCACTCGCACCAAGATTTCAAATATTAAGAAGTACTCATTAGAAGCTTCCAAGATCAGTATGCGGATTCACGCTTACACATGCAACTCGAAAAGGTCTTCACCTTTTTGTCAAAGTCTTTGTACATGTCAGAAAAAGTACTGCGCACGTTATCTAAATCCGCTACACACGCCATCAATCACTCAAGTACTATCTGACACCTTTTGGAAGTTCTCGAGGAAAATGTTCAACGACATTCTTCTGTGTCTAACGAATATCTGAAGACGTTGCCTTTTTAAAGACTTCACTTCTTCAAAGTTCAGTTGGCGAACACGCTTCTAGTATTCAATCTACTGTGATTTCGCTCACTGTATCTTTTGCACTTCATTGTAAAACCCTCTCTGCGAAGAGGAAACTTTCTTTTCAAAGAACTCTTTCAAATCCACCTGAGTGGTGTTTTAGCCTGAGGAGACTGGTTGTTCAAAGAATACCCAAGTCGTTTAGCCTGCGAAGGCTGTGTTCAAAGAATATCGTGTAATAGCCAGAAGTGGCTGGGCGCAAATAATACTTGTAACCATTTCACGGTTTGTAGTGAAAACTCAGTGGTTGCTGGGTAACTGGACGTAATCTTGTATAGACGAACCAGTATAAAAATACTTGTGTATTTATCTTCTTAAGTGTTTGACTAACGAGGATAATCAAACTATAACGTCTGTTCATTAAAATCAATCTTTGAAAGATTAAGACTGTTTCGTCTAAACCCCTTTAAACTCACAGACGAAAGGAACAATTTTTTTTTAAAGTAACACAATTCAACCCCCTTCTTGTGTTTTATCTTTTACAGTGATGAATCATGATTAACTGAAAAGGAAGGAAGTGTGGGATTTGGGGAAAGATTTGACTTGGGATTTGAGGAAATATTTGGAGAATTATGTGGAAGGGTATCATGGAAAACTTATGGAAATATAAGCAGGATTGATGAATTGTGAATTAATTGGGAATGGAATGGAAATATATGTTCACTAAAATAAACGTCTCAGCTAACAAAGACTTTCTTAGTAGCAAAGAGGTTGCTGCTTTTATTGAGATAATGTTGATTGTTGAGTCATCAATGTTTCTTGTTGATGAATAAAAGAGAAAAGAGCTTATTAATAATGGAAACGAGGTAAGAACACATTTATTCCTCAATTTGAACAAAGTTAATGAATTGTTCAAAATGGGATTAGTAAAGAAGTGTGCATGAAACTAATTCTTAACGAATTTTGTTAATGAATTGTTCAAGAATAGTAAATATTATGAAATTAGTGTTGAACAAAGTTAATGAATTGTCGAAACCCAAGTTATGAGGAATTTGGCTACTGTTACTGGTGTTGAACAAAGTTAATGAATTGTTCAAGAATAATAGGTGTTTGAGATTATTTGAATGATGTACATAGTATGGATTGTGTGTATCCATAACTGCGTTTTTTGGAGATTTCGACAGACATGACTGTCGAGGGCGGAAGCAAATTTTGCAGAGTCACCAGGAATGGTGCTCTAATACCATGTTAAAATATTGAGAAAGTAAATGGTGAGATAATGATCCTATGTTAAGAATGTAAATGGTGAGATAATGATCCAATTGTATTACTGAGATTTGCTAGATAAATATAGTTACAAGAATAACCTTTTTACCTTAATTTATGCGACTTACGAATATGTATAAGATCAATTTATAATCAACTAATTATGAAAAATATATATCAAATCAACTAATTATGAAATAGTTATCTCAATAGTTTAGAATAGGGGTGTAAAGGAACAAGTGACACTCAAGACAAATGCACTTCCAGATAGTTGGCCAACACGACATGGAGAGCCCCACTAACAAGAGGCACTACAGGAGAGAGTGCCTTCGGTCCACATGGAAACGTGTTTGGCTTCAAGGCGCCTCCAACACAATATGCGCCCTAAGTTGAGGCATCTCCATGGGTTGAGGCCTTTCGTTACGCTCCTAACTTTTGGGCAGTTTCATATACAAGCTAGGCCTTATTGTGCCTAGGCGGTTCAGGTTTGGGTGCCTCAGATTTGCTATATATACTTTCCCTCACAACTTCACTCAACACACGAAGGTAAATTGAAGATAAACTTTTTTGTGTAGAGAATTTTTGTAATCTTCCTATTCTTTTCCATTGTAATATTTTTTTTATTTTTATGTGGGACTAGTTGAAAATCAATAGTTGATAATATCAAGGTGAGGTAAATAATTTTTGGTGTTGATTTTTTTTAAATATAATTAATATTTTTTTAATAATTAATTAATTTAAAATATATAAATTTTGTGTTGTAGATAATTTGCAGAAATACGACTTTTGTAATATTATCATTGTCTGCATTAATAGTAAGATAATCGAGAACAATGAAGGAGTAATATTTGAAAGATCAAGTAGAACTTTACAAATTAAATGTAGAATCATTTTTAATTTTTTGATAAAAAGAATACATATAAATTTAAATTAAATTCTAATGAAGTTATTGGATATATCACATCTAAATATTTTGTAGGAAATAAATATGTTGCACTACAAATAGTTGATGATGAAGATGTCAACTATATAATACAGTTACAATTGAGGTAAATGTTGGTAGCTTTTACGAAAGAGAATGCATAAGATTAAACTATAGCGATAATGATGAAGATAACATTTTTTATGATTCATATGTTGAATAATATCCAATGAAGAAGATTTTAACAACAATTTAATTGAATTAAATGATAATAAAACAAATGAAGATTATCACAGTTTGACCCATGATGTGCAATCTCATTTTGTTGTTAAGACACAATAAAATTAGCGTGACTAAATTTATTATTTAATTTTATATAATAAAAATACAATTTATTTACTAAAACTAACATTTTACTAAAACTAATTTTACAACAACTAACAACTAAAAACTAATATTTTCCTAAAACTAACATTTTTCCTATTCTAAAACTAATATTTTACTAAATCTAACATTTAACTATTATTAAAAGTAAAAACTAACTTTTTACTAGAACTAACAACTAAAGGTACTACTATCTAATATAAATTTAATATAAATTTTAAATAAATAAAAAATACATACCTTAGTAAAGAAATTACAACTAGAGAATATAAAAAGCAGCACAAGGGGCATGGTCACGGGCCACAACAAGGAGGAAGTCAAAAGAAGAAAGAGAAGTGACAAAAGGATGCCAAAATGAATGGCGGAGAGGGAGGGAGTAAAAACAGTAAAATTGTGGAAAAGTAGAAAGTGGAGCGGTGAATTACGAAATGCGTCTAAGTCTGAGCTGTATTTGACACATGACGTTTCCAAAGTGAACACGCCCAAACCTGAACCACTTTCAACTACATTGTCAGTGTACAACAGAAGATGTGTAATAAAAAGACGCATCCACTCTTAATCAAATTGCCTGTTTGTTAATCCAATGGCAACATTCCACAAGATCCAATCAACTCTCTAAACACCTTTAGGTTAAGTGCTACCTCCTGTTAATTCTTGTCACGTGTTCATACTTAACTATGTCTTTGTGGATGTTTTCATATAGAGCGCCACTGGATGCGGCTTAAGGTTAGATGCCTCAATTCTAAATACTTTCCAGCTATACATATTTTGCGTATTTCCATTTTAAAATTAAATTTAGCCTACTTTTTCTATACATACTTGTAAAATTTATTAATACACGGTCTGGATAATTATTTTAAGATTTAAATAAAAAATATTAAATCTATTACCATCGACTTAATATCGAGTGTAGGAATAATTTCTATAAAATTATTTTTGATCCGAATTTTATTATTTTTAAAACAATTTTTTTTTAATATTTCCTTGTATTTATTTTTATGAAAAATTAATTTTCATTGAAATTATTTTTACTCTTAAAAATTAAACACGGGAGAATAAAATTTTTTCATACATAAAAAATAACAGTAATAAAAAATATTTTTCACTAAAGTTATTTTTTTATATATAAAATATTTTCCACTTATATTTTATTTTTAAAAGTTAAACGCAAATATTAAAGAATTTATAACCATCCATACACTTTATTCAATAATTTATTTTCATTTTAATGCAATAAATAGTTAGAATATTAAAAATTTATTAATGTCATTTGATAGTTTTGAAAGAAAAATATTTGAATTTAGGATAAATTTCCTCTAACAGGCATGATACGGAATCGGCGTTTCAAAAAATCACTTTTGGGACAACATGATGAGTAATAGATGGACGAAACTAACCCACTCATCGTGATCACTGGAGCGAAAGAGAGAAAATGGTGCCCTTCTTGTTGTTCCAACTTCCAATAAAGAGATGAATCCGAATCCGAATCCGTATAATAGTATATATAAATAGGGCAGTTTGTAGCATCAAGAAGAATCACATCTTTGTTTCCAGAATCTGTCCCCTTTCTTACCCAAGTGATATGAAATAAATAATATTTTCAATAAAGCAAGAATCTGTAAGAAGTAAATTTAATTGTTTCAACCATTTTAAATTATGTGACATTATTCTTAGGTATCTGTATCAAATTTTATATAACTTTAAATCTTTTAGATGTATTATTTAATAATTAATATTTACATATATATATATATATATGTATATATTATATTATATTATAGTTTAAAATAATGTGACACAATGAATTACTAAATATTTTTGAAATTATATGAAATTTACATATTTAATATAATCAATAATGATATTAAATTTAATGGTTAGATTAATGAAAATTTTCAAATTCTTCAATTTTGATTTAAATGCATCATTTAGTTTTGTTAATATAATTTAAAAATATGGTAAACTTTTTTTTAAATGGTCATTTGCTATAACATGACATAAAAAATAACTGAAAAATAATATAAGTTAAATAATTTGTATGTTGCAAATGATTTCATGAAATAGGATAAAATGAGTTACATTTTTTATATATTTTAGATTCATACATTTTCTTGTATTCAAAACTAAAGAGAATATTTTTAAGATTGTTTTACATATTTTGTGAAGTAAAAGTATGTTAATATATATATATATATATATATATATATATATATATATATATATATATATATATATATATATATATATATATATATATATATATATATATACACACACACTCGCATGCATTGAACAACTGCATGTGTATAGTGTATTTGGTAGAGTTTTCACGTTTTGAAGGGATGTTGTTGACCCAGAACGATAAAATTGCTGGGCTCCATTTTCAGAAGTTGCTAACAAATTCTAATTAAAAAATAGATGGGAGTATGTAATGTACATATATGTGTATATAAAAGGTACGCAGATTTTACTATTTATTTAGTATTAGATCTAATTATTAAAATAATTAGTACAACAAGTCGTTTGTTGTATGAGAAAGGTATTAAACAAATTTGTTAAACATAGGTGAGATTAATTATTGTTGGTTTTTTGTAGGGAGAGTGTGTCAAATCTGAGACACAGGAATCAGATTGCATATTCCAAACTTTAGTCACGCAAGTTGTCAAAGCAACAAAAGGTGATTAATAAAGTGCAGAATATATAGGTATTATTGACACAGAATAGAGTTTGAATAATAAGTCAGATGTGGTTAATAAATCAGGTAAGCCGTACAATAAATCAGTTTAAGAAAGGTATGAAACATATTTGATATTCAAGTTAGTCTCGAGAAAAATGCCGTCCTAGTTCACGTGTTTGCACGTAGAATTATTAAACGCCTCATATATTCAAACTCTACGGGTTAAAAGTGTTGAATAGCTTTTTTTTTTTAAAAAAAACAAAATTTCCATAGGACGGAGTGTGGAACTCATTATGTGATGTTTTTTATTAAAAAAAAAAAACAAAATTTTCATAGGATGTGAGTGTGAAACTTATTCTAATTGGAGTGTTATTTTAAGAGGAATCTGTCATATTTGATGACTTCATTTTGAAGTAGAATCAATCCATATGAAGTCATTATTATTGTAACGATTTCAGTCTTCACTTTGACGTAGAATCCATCCACATGAAGTTATCATTGTTAGTAACGATTTCAAGTCTAATGAAGTCGTTGCCTCCTTAACAACTTCACTTTTAAAGGAGTTGTCCAAATCTGCCATAACTTCAACCCCCACTCATCATAATTGTTCTCATTGGTCAACGTGATATCCTCAAAACTCTATATAAATACCCCTATCAAGTTTTAACACAGACGGAAGGTCGAAATCTCTCAAAATTTTGTTATTATTTTTATTTTATTTATTTTTGAAAAAAAATAATTAAGTTGTTTATTATGCAGGATTTAATTGATGAGACAAAAAAGTTATCAAATTTAATAATTGTGAGGTAAATATATTTTTATGACTTTTTGAATTGTTAATATTTAATATTATTTGATTAATTTAGTATATTATTGTAAAAAAATTATTTATTTGTTGTAGATAAATTGAAAAGAGATGACATCAATAATTATTATTGTGGTCTATATTAATGGTAGAACTACCAAAGGCAATGAATGAATAATTTCGAAGGATCTAGAAGCGTTTTACAAATTGAGCAAGGAATAAGTTTTAATCGGTTAAAAAAAGAATACACAATTTATTGGATCTATTACAACTAGATTTTTTTTTGTAAGAAATAAATATGTCACATTACAAATAGTTGACGATGAAGATGTTTAGATTATGATTATTAATTTTCAACAATAGTGCATGAGTCTCGTAGAATTGTGTGTAGAAGTAATTGGTACATGTGGTGCGTTTGCATATAATGCAGAAGGTGTGTCTTCACATAATACTAGTGGTACATTCGAGTCAAATGTTGATACCTCTACGAGGGAGGTTGTACAAGGTTAAATTCTAGCGACGAATGTTGATACATCAATAATTATTATTGTGGTCTATATTAATGGTAAAACTACCAAAGGCAATGAATGAGTAATGTTCGAAGGATCTAGAAGCGTTTTACAAATTGAGCAAGGAATAAGTTTTAATCGGTTAAAAAAAGAATACACAATAAATTTAAGTTAAATTCTAATGAAGTTATTGGATCTATTACAACTAGATTTTTTTTGTAAGAAATAAATATGTCACATTACAAATGGTTGACGATGAACATGTTTAGATTATGATTATTAATTTTCAACAATAGTGCATGAGCCTTATAGAATTGTGTGTAGAAGTAGTTGGTACATGTGGTGCGTTTGCGTATAATGCAGAAGGTGTGTCTTCATATAATACTAGTGGTACATTTGAGTCAAATGTTGATACTTCTACGAGGGAGGTTGTACAAGGTTAAATTCTAGCGACGAATGTTGATACATCAATAATTATTATTGTAGTCTATATTAATGGTAGAACTACCAAAGGCAATGAATGAGTAATGTTCGAAGGATCTAGAAGCGTTTTACAAATTGAGTAAGGAATAAGTTTTAATCGGTTAAAAAGAGAATACACAATAAATTTAAGTTAAATTATAATGAAGTTATTGGATCTATTACAACTAGATTTTGTTTGTAAGAAATAAAAATGTCACATTACAAATAGTTGACGATGAAGATGTTTAGATTATGATTATTAATTTTCAACAAAAGTGCATGAGCCCCATAGAATTGTGTGTAGAAGTAGTTGGTACATGTGGTGCATTTGCGTATAATGCAGAAGGTGTGTCTTCATATAATACTAGTGGTGCATTTGAGTCAAATGTTGATACCTCTTACGAAGGATGTTGTACAATGTTAAATTCTAGCGACGATGATGAAAATTATGTTGTTTCAAATTCATGTTTTGATTTACCATTTGGTGAAGAAGATTTTGAAGGCAATTTGCTTGAATCGAATGATGACAATTACAATTTAAGCCTTGACATGCAACCAAATGTTCTTGCTCAAACAGAAATATGTTAATATGAATTAAAATTAATTCAACCTTATCAAATGAAAAGATGAAATATATATTTTATGATAATGTAGGAGGAAGCCAACAACCATTTTAACAAAATACGTCACATTATACATATATAAATTGGAACTACCATAATCAAGAAGAGTTGTGGGTATAAGTGTTCCTTCAAATTGGAAAGTTGGACAAGAATTATTTGTTGGTTTGGAATTTCATAATAAAATCGATGTGCAAACTACTCTTAGAAACTACTTGATGAATGTGCATCAAACAGTGAGAGTAGTCGATTCCAAATCAAATAGTTATGTAGTTCGTTGCCCTTAATGTAGTCATGACTTTCCATATCCATTTTATATGCGAGCTATTCAATCAAGAAAGATAGATAGATGGAAGGTCACGCAATGAGATGGATCACATACTTATCTCAACGTCAGTTTGACCCAAGACCACGTAAATCTCGACTCAAATTTGATCAGAACGTGCATTTTGGGTAGGAAATATTCGTTATTAAGTAACCAAAATATTTGTTAATGTATTTTTAAAGCTTGTTTAACATGTTTACTTATTAACAGGAATGACCAAAGAATATCTGTCAATAAAAATTTGTTTGGTTCAAGAGAGAGTAACAAGTATATTCAATAATAAACTACCTTACAGGAAAACATGATTAGGAAAATAAAAAATAATGACTATGGTATATGGTGATTAAGTTTAATCATACGTTCAACTTCTTGTTTGCCTTCAATATATGAAAATGCACTCTCATGTTTCATATTATTAAATTTGTGATTAAGATTATTTTATTGGTAACTCCTAGAGTCATGAATTCTGATAATTTCAACAGGTGTTTTGGACTTACAAGTAATGAGTCAATGCTTTTGAATCAGGGTGGGAGGGACAAATTTTTTTTTTTTTCAAATTTAAAAAAAATTATTTTTTTAAAATTTTAATTTTATTTTTAAAAATTTGTTATACATGATCTATTAATTACACAATAATTTTTTTTAAGATTAAAATAAATTTAGAAGAGATTAAAATTTATTATTAATATATATATATATATAAATTTATTATTAATATAAATATATATAAAGTTATATATATTAATATTAAATTTATTACTAATATATATAATTATTATTATTAATATATATATATATATATAAATTTTATTATTAATATATATATATATATAATTTATATATATTAATATTAAATTTATTATTAATATATATATATATAAATTTATTACTTATATAATTATTATTAATATATATATATATAATTTTATTTTTAAGTATATATATATATATATTAAAAAAAACAAAATTTGGGTGGGGGGGAGGGGGGAGAAGAAGCGGCTAGCCTTCTCTCGTCTATCTTGGTATTTGTATTGATGAAATCAGCTAATATTTTGATAATAACAATACAAGATGAGAATGATAGTGTCTTACCTCTTGCATTTGTTGTTGTTGAAGGTCAAATAGAATTAGCTTGATCGTGGTTTCTCAAATAAATCAACGATTGAAATCAAAGGTGAAACACAATTTACGTCTACATTTAACAAATAAATCAAAGATTTGTCTAATATGTGATAGACATCAGAGCATCAAGTCAGTCATCGATAATAAAACCATTGGATGGAGTCGATCTTATGTATACCATATCTATTGCATTAGACACATTGCTTTAAATTTCAATCACAAATTGAAGAATCCAAAACAAAAAAACATGTTGGTGAAGTTAGGTAATTATTTAATTATCATTATTTTTGTTGTTAGTTAACTGATATTTTATGTGGTTTAACCATCTTAAATCTATTATTTTGTAGGCTATACTTCTTGCAAACATATAATTGACAGAAATGTTGAGAAATTTTGTTATTTGAATCCTGCGATCGTTACCTGGATTCAAAGAATTACGAAAGAAAAATGGATTATAACCTATGATAAGGAAGGACTTTGATACGAGTATGACCATAAATCTTTCCGAATATATCAATAAAAGTTCTAGAGGTTGTAGAAATATTCCAATCATGACTTTGGTTAAATCAACGTACAATCGTTGTCGTTAATATTTTGTGGAAAGGGGTTGTCGGGCACATCAAGAGTTAATGAACGACCAAATTTACTGTTCAAAAGTAATGCAAGCTATTCAAAGAAATCAAAATGAAGCATGTTCTCACATTGTTCATGTCTACGAAATTCACCAAATTAAATTTGAGGTGAAGGACTCATTCAATCTTCAGACACAACGTGGAAGACAAAAATAAACAGTTAATTTGAATGACAAATATTATCAATGCGACTAGTTTACTGTTTTCCATTATCCGTATTGACATGTTATTTCTGTGTGTGGATATGTTATAATTGAATTCTATTAGTATGTTGATAATGTCTTCAAGAATGATTTCAAATAATAATTATCTTTATTACATGTCGTGCGTTGTAGGTTACGGGACAGTTGCCTCCCCCAAAATTTTTCAATTTCTTTTATATATATATATATATATATATATAAATAATTATTTTAAATAAATAATTATGATTTTCGTTTTATAATTTTAAATAATTTATAAATTTATTTTTATAATTTTAAATAAATAATAATAATTATAATATTCTTAAAATAATTATTTTAAATAATTATATATATAAAAAATAATAATTTATAATAATAAATACTATATATATAATAATAATAATAAATTTTAATTTTTTGATAATTTTACATTTTTGATTTATAATTTTATATCTAATTTTTTAAAATATATATATATATATATATATATATATATTTAAGACTCTAATTTAAATGATTTTTAATTTTAATATTCATCTTTAGTTTTAAACTCTCATCTAAATGATTTTTAGTTTTAAAATTTTTAATATTCATCTTAAATTTTAAAACTTTACTATCATATTATATATTTATTTAAGAAATTCTTGATTATAGCAATAATTTTTTATTATTGATGATGTATTTTTTATTAATTTACTCAAAAATTTTAATTAAAATTTTTAATGTTCATCACTATTTTTAAAATTTTACTACAATGTTATATATTATTTAAGAAATTTTTTATCATAACAACAATTTTTAAACATTAGAGTGCATTTTTTTATTACTTTACTCATAAACTATAATTAAATAAAATTAAAATAAATTTAATTTACTTTTTTACATGTATATTATCTAATTTTAAATAAATTAAATAAAAATATAATAAAATAATGAAATGAAAAAATAAAAAATATTATAAAAAAAATCTCGCCCCTCCCACTGTTAAATCCTGGCTCTGCCCGTGATTGATTACATGCAAGATTAAAATTTATAAATAATGAAGATGATAATCAAAGTTTTAAATACCTATGACTAAATGGTGTCTGCTCTAGCCGAGATGCAATGATGCATGACACGATGAATGTAAATCTCTCCCATGTCCATAGCTGCACCAACACTATGATACCATCAATCGACATTGTGCCAATATTGGTGGCGTCGCAAAGTTCTATGTAAGATTACCCAAAATAGCAATGCCTGACACATAAGTTTTTGTTTCCTTTAAATCAACCAAGAACTGCAACTATTTCATTGATACTCCAAAACTGCTTTTAGCAACAAACATTACACAACTAATGAAACGTAAAATCCGCTCGTGTGTATATCGCTGCAATGCCTCATCATCCCTCAAAAAAGGTATAATGTCACCAAAAGTGTTGATGAGCCAACTCAACGTCACCGTGGATCTTTTCATATCTTGTGGTGTTGGCCCAACAACCAACAACGCTTTAGCAAGGTCCACCCATAGGCCATGTGTATTGTCGATCAAAGATTTACCATCAATTGGTAAACCAACCAAGACACTTACATCTTGAAGAATAATAATACACTCCCTACAATACATAGAAAGAGTAGGTCTCTAGTCTCTACCTCTCAATAAATGCATTCAGTAGCCCATGATATATCTCTACATATGCAAGCTTGCATACCCAATAAAAACCAACATCGTGAAGAAGATCAACAATAACATTTGGAATAGCATGTTCTCCCATGTATGTAGAAATAGTCTGTCTCAATTGCAATCTTCTTGTCTTTCTCGTGTTTCATTCATGTTCCGAAATATGTGATTTTTGCAGTCACAAAACGTCATTTTCAATGAGACCAGACTCAATTCTTACACCATTGAGTGAGGATGATGCCATTTTATAGGTATCAACAGTAGAATTGAGGGATAAGTTGAGAGAAATTCGAGTAAGAAGGGAATGAGGGAAGTAAAAAAAATTACTCACTTTTTTATGTAATCGTCCTTTCGATAAAAAATGAAGTTGTCACTACCTGTGACGACTTCACAAATTGTTTGAAAAGAGTCACTTAGATTGTGACACGAGACTCAACTTTACTTAAAGTTATTTGAACCTATGACAAATCCAGTAAAATCGTCAGAACCTGTGACGACTTCAACGAAACTCAAACCGTCCTCATACACCAGTTGACATGTGGTTTGACCTTGTTAAAATTGTTGCGTTTTGTGACAATTTTAATTTTATGGAATCGTGGACCAACCTGACAACTTTATCCGAACAATATCATTTATATAAATAATTTATAACTACGTAAATAGTTAACCCGTTGAGGATATTTACCAAGATTATGTACTATCAATTGTATTATACCCTATAATTTTTTTTTAATACCTTTGTCTAGCAAGTTTGTTTAATACCTCTGAATTCATGCAACGAATAAATAGTGATAACATTTGACAAGTTCATTTTTAATGGAAGTAATTTGTGTAAAGAATGAATAAGAAGTAAATTCTAAAGTTAAGTATTATATAAATCGCATTTCATCTCTGACAGTTGATACAGCGCTCTTTGTATTTTTTCTTTCTTCCTTATGCATTTTGACTGAGCTCGTTCTAATTATAAAGTCTTTGTCTCTTTTATTAATCCGTTTTTCATAATTCTTAATCCAAATGTTGGTTTTTTATATATATATATATATATATATATATATATATATATATATTAAATGGTTTATTATAATTCACAAATAACCTTATTCTCTAAGTAAATGAAATTTTCATGAGCTACATTATAGATTTATTGATCAAATATAAATTTTTAGTTAAGTGGAATAAGATGGGTTGATATACAGCAAATTCAAATTCTACTTGTTTTCTTGTATTTAAGTTCAACGATTTTCTCAAAAAAGAAAGAGCTTAATAAAAGTATATCTAGAAAATAAAAAAAAATAGAACTAATTTTATTTTTCTTTCTAAAAGTTGGAAACTATACTACTATTATGTAAACAATCCAAAATTTTCGGGTTTTAGAAAAATACAAATAAAATATAAATGGTGTGAGGCAAAGTTGCAAAAATGAGTTGATGCATTGATGTAGTAATTGGGTCCAAGATGCAGTAAGTGTGGGTCATGGATTGAGAGATGAATAAAACAAAGCAGAGTGACAATGCATTCATTAGTTTGCTCGATCGATTCAAGACACGATTTTTGAAGCAGTCATGTCAAAACAATAGCAACGAAGTGAATGCTACCAACCAAAGCTTCATTTGGAATTTCAAGAGATAACAAGGAGCTTGTCAAAACTCAAAACAATTATACCAATCAAAAGTCAAATTCTTCTTTTGTTTAGATTCTTTTAAAATAATTTTTATTTGATAATTAAATATAAATTCTTTTTTAGCTTTCTTACATCTCTTCCTCGTCTCTCTTCTTTACCCATTTATAATAGGAATCTTCTGTTAGCTGCTCACACTTGTTTTTATTTACTTACTTCAATCCATTTTTGCCATTGAACTCAAAACAATATTTTCACAAAGGTACACACACACACACACACACACACACACACACATATATATATATATATATATATATATATATATATATATATATCATTCAAAAGTTTATTAAATAACCAATCTCAAACCAACTTTTCCCATTAGAAATGCTCCTGACTCATATTTCTTATTTCTATTACCGACTCATTAGACTCTTGTTCTTCATTATTGACTTAAGATGCTTGTTGTTTCTTAATATATCTTGGAAAATACTTTATCGAACAAATTTTATTTTTTTCTAGAAAATATTTTCTATAATAAAATATAATTTTCTATCCTAAATTTTACCTTTGAAAAATAGATAATTTAATTTCAAAAAGTATTTTCTAAAATATACTAAAATATTGATGACAATATATCTAATAGATTAACAACTATAAAAAGAAAAATAAAATCTTAGAGTGACATACATTTATCCACACTGACATGCAATTTCATTGTATTAATCAAATATTTTTAGAGTGATATAATTCTAGAGTTTTGTTTAAAGTAAGTCATATATATGTAAGTCATACAATTAGAGTTATTCAAACAATAAAACTCTAAATATATGTAAGTCATATAATTGCATGTAAATCATATAATTCAAACAATGCAGTTGATATAATAATGTTAGTAAAATATTTTTCAAATAATGAGAAGATTTTATTTAAAAATATAAAACAATGATGTTTGTAAAATCTTGTGAAACAAAGTGGGTACGGATGTAACTTTTTTTTTTTAAAAAAAAGTAAATTATGTGTAATTAATAGATTTAAGATAATCTATTTATCGGTAAGAATACGTGTTTAGTCTATACTACGTTGAGAAAACTTATCGAGCTAACGACAATAACAATAAGGTGAAGATGATTAGTCTCCGAATAAATTGGTTGAGAAATATTAATGATAGACCAAAAAGTTTATAAAAAAAAAACTCTATTATGTATACGAGAGACTAGTCTAAGATTTGTTGAACTACAATTTTTTTACTTATTAATAAAATTATATATATATATATATATATATATAAATTTTTATACGATTTCAAAATTATTTAGTAGTTTATTAAATTACTTTATTTAATATATAGTATAGTATTAATATATATATATAAATAAAAGTTAACGAATTTTGCATGTTGTATCAACGAATCTTTTCTTTTCTTTTTCCCACGTAACACGTGTATCATCAAATATTTCATTTTATAACACACACACATATATACTACTTATCATTTAACATTATAAAATTCTAAGTTATATAAAATTTACATGAATAATTTTATTAATAAGAAGATTAAATTTAACGGTTGGATCATTCAAATTTAAATTATACAACAGGATATTAAGATTAAAATGAGTAAGTTAATAAATTTGGTATGAATGAATCTTGCCTTTTTATATATATATATATATATATATATATATATATATATATATATGAATTAATAATTATTTTTTTTTCTCATTTTAACGATAATTATATAATTTCATTGTTTCTTACTTTTACTCATTGATTCACAAACTAATAGATTTTTTTAAATCAAAAAATGGATCAATTTAATTAATGTTAAAAAAAGGATTATTAATTTATATTTATCATACTTTTATTTGTAAAAATTTTATTTTTATATCATACTTGCTTTAATCATATTTTTTACCTACAGTTTATCATATTAGAAAAGATAATTATTTTGAAAATTATTAATAGTTAATTAATCAAAGATATAATTTTTAATATAATATAATAACTATAAACCAATGGTACGAAACTGTTTCTGCTATAGTTGACACAAACTTTAAATTATAATTATGCCAGGTATGACTTCTAAATAATTTTAAGTAAATCAATAAATTTATTATATATAAAATTTATTGAATGACAGTATAAAACATCTAAAATTGCTAGGACCAACTACTTTCTTTTAATAATTTTTTTTGTTTTTTTTTTTTTTGCGGAAGTTAAGATATTAATGCAATCTAAAGTGAGCAGAATTGTAATTACAGACGCAGAAACACCTTATGCACAATAACTTCACAGAAACAAAATTCTCTTTATACTTTCCACATCTCTATACACTGTGTATATTCAATCTATATTCTTCCCTAGATGCCATGGGTTGATCGAATGAGTTTCTTCAACATGGCAAAAGCAATATATAAAACAAAAACCATTACAACCTTCTTGGAGGCCAGTATCCTTAAGTTCACTCTAAGACCACATTTTCGCACTAAACCCATAGAAGCAGCACCCAAAAAGAGAAACCATGAACCAATGGTACAGAGAAAAACCTTAAAGGCCTCTGAAGGTCCACATATGTGTGCAACATCAGCCGATACCTCCACATAGGACACTGTTGATCTTACTTGATTGCTCTCTGCCTGATTCAGTCCGAGACTCTTATTCAACCAATCAGACAACCTAATGAGCATTTTTGCAAGCCATGCGATTTCATCATCGGAGATAGGACGTCTCATCCAGTCTCCTTTGTATTTGACATCTGTAAATGAATGATAGCCAGCTCTTCTAGGCTTGAATATCTCATCACGAGATTGTTGGTGTCGCATTGGTTCAGGACAGGTTGACGACGGCTTTATAGTATGTCCATCAAATAAGCACCCTAATTTTGCCTTCAATGTATCTATGCATTGAAGGCTGGGTACAAGACTATCACCAGATATAGCTTGTAATTCTGCTTCTGCGCGCAATATAAACAGCTGCAGTGGCAAAAAATGAAATGAGAATCAATACATTACATTTAATGATTACCACAATTAGTGCTTTGGTACCAATCACTATATAGTTGGTCCAAACTAAAAAACATGGGTACCATAAAAGATATGGATGGATATATGGTATGAAGACATGGTAAGGGCAAACATTAAATTAAAGAGAGAAATAGTGCAACTCAGCAAAAACATAAAATAGTATAGATTAACATAAATAAAAAAGAGAGAATTGATGTTTTAGTAGTGAACATGAGTCATTATAGAAATTATAAAGCACTACAGCTTACAAAAATAAAAGTAAAACAAATGTAAAATACAACTAGAAGTATTCGAAATGTCCATAATGTGACAGACAGAGATGTGTCCTGCAGATGAGGGAGGTTAACCTACAGCATTGTCATTACAAGGACAAATGATTGATTGTGTAGTTATACTATAGTTAGAAATTAGAAACAAAAATTTACAAAAACATGGAAAAAATATAAGACCTGAAGGAGTTGTTGTCCACCATCCTCCCCATCAGCAAAAAGTCGCAAATCTTTGTTCCAATTCTCATGCAAAAAGGAGCCATCAGCATCAGTCTCACATAAACCATCCTCCCAGTCCTGAAACGACCAGTAACATTAGTAAATATATATATTAGGCCATCCGAAGCATTTGTTAGATACAGAAGCATTTAAGCAGCTATGAAACAAAATAATAAATTATCAACAAGTGTAAAGGATCAAGACAAAAAAGTGTTAAGAACACATAATCACAAAAACACAAGTTATTACTTATTAGGTAAAGACACTTAAATGGTCATATATTAATCTCTAAAACACGGTTTTTCATCCAAGAGCTTTTGGACTTTATTTAAAGCATGGGTATTGCACAAGTCCACCTACATTCGTGCTAAATTCAACATTTTTATTGACAGAGAGATGGGTGGCAAGGAATGAACTCTAGACCATTTTGTCTAAGAGGTTCTAATGCCATGTTCTAGTTCTATACTCGTCTCTAATAAAAAAGAAAAATATAAACGAAGTGGGTAACTAATAGTTTTCATAGAACCAACTTTTAGGTTGCAGAGGTATATTAAAATACAAAATATAACAATTACATTGAAGGTTCGATGAAATCGGGAAAATCATAAAAGCCAAAGAGAAATATCAAATCACCTGCAACTGTTCACGAATAATAGGAACATATCTGTACAAGTTGTTCAGCATTGGTTTGCCTGATCCAGCCTGTTTGGAATGGTAAAGGGAATCCACAGTCTTCAAAAGGTCAATGAGTTCTTTTGATGATGTCAAGATGTCTAATACCTGTAAAAAAGTGAGACGTCCATTCAATTAAACCTCAATATTCTCGTACAGCTATAAGATCCCTCAGAAAGTTACAATAGGAAGAACATTGTTTATACATGAGAGGAATCACAAACGAGCCACTATAAAGAACTGATTATTTTTGGACCAAATGCAAACCTTATTCTAGCATGCAAGCAAATAAAGTGTCTTGGGTGAATTTGAGGTTTCAATGATTATAAATAAAAGCTAAAACTGAGAGGAAGAAACAGGCAGTTTAATATATGGTAAGTACAGTTCTACAAGGATCAAATTATTTAGTACAATTATCTGGAAAGGATAATTTGCCCCCCACTCCTAAAAGAAAAAAAAATCACTATTGGAACACAATAGGACTACCAGGCAGCATTTGGTGTGTGGACGGAACATAATACAAAGGACAAATTCTGTTATGATCTGTTCTCCCTGGTTCCACCATTTTGATTATAACCAAAATACTGTTTTAACCTCATGTTCTGCTTTCTGCTTTATAACTATGTTGTAGTATTGCAATGCACCAAACATGGAATAGGATACACAAACAATCAGTGGATATTATCGCAAACAACTACTGAACATCCAATAAAATTTATACAGGTGAAAGTTGTTTTTGGCATGCAGGATAGTTCATTGAAGGCAGATGATCCAATTATTGTTTCACAAATTCCATGGATACAATTATGAATAATTAATATATAGACTAAAAGACAACTATCCTCCTTTTCTTTCAAGAATAAATTTCCAGGCCATATGAATAGGTTTTCCTAGTGTGTATAATTGCTAGTCAGTGACACCATTTAAACAGATTTGACTCTTCTAGGAAAGAGTACATAATTTCAGTCATTGTCTCATTGATGACTAAGATTACTTTCTTCACCAAAGACTGCGAGCTGCTCCCTTTAGAGAAGCTGAATCCCAAACTAAGATCCACCATAAAGCAGTCCCCAACTTAAATTTTACCAAGTAAAACACTTAAATTATCTAAATTTAGAAACTCGGCGTATATAAGAAATATAAAAAACCATGAATAAGAAACACACCTTGAGCACCATCTGGACAATAATTTCAACATCACTATGAAGAAACCTGTGAGCGAACCCAACAAAATGCATAACCAATGAACTGTAGTAGAGATAATTAGACAGAACATAATCCTGCCACCTCAACGTAAACCCACCACCCGCACCCTGAAGCAAAGAATTACCATTCTTCTCACCATTGATTTCATCCATCTTCAAAAACTCATCAACATCCATCGCCCAAGGCTCCAAATAACCAACCCAAACAGACAACACCTGCGACACATTCTTAACCGAAGCAGCCATAGGACAAAACAAAAACGTCCTCAACAAATACCTATACAGAGGCCTCTGCACACAAAAATTCCAACACCCAATCGAACGTGTCACAGACCCCAAATCCTTCCCCTTCCCACCCTCCAAACTCCGCCACCTCGGACTCCCACACTCACCACCACCACCCTCGCCGCCGCGAAACGCGGCGAGCGTGCTCAAATTCAAGTACCTCACGAAAATCCTCACAACCTCCCCTAGCCCCGGCGCCGGAGGTGCCTCCCCCGCCGGAAACGACACCCCAAACGACCGGCAAACACTCACCGGCAACGGCGAGAAATCGTTATCAACAAGCCAGAAATGTATAAGAGTATTAACCACAAACTCAGCACGCGCCGCAAGGGAAGCATCGAAACCCGAACCGTAGTGAAGAATCGAGGTGCGGTAGGGTTGGTGTGCAGTGAGATCGTAAGAGGGAACAAAGGCACCTAAATACGCGCAGAGGAGGCGCGTGTATAAGTCGCAGTGTTGTTTTCCGTTACTGTCGTTGCGTTTGGAGGCGGAGAATCCGGGAATGGACGAAGTCCATGCCCAATCCTCTAACCTAAATTTCTTAGCTCGTTTGACGGAAGCGTTATCAGAAATGTCGTTTTTGCCCCTGGACACGGGATAGTACGCGAACCAGAAAAAGAAATATTCGAAGACGTTGAGTTGAATTTGCGAAGGGGAAGAAGGTGAGGGTTTGAAAATGGAACGGCAAAGATTGGAGAGAGGGGGTGAATCGGCGTCGAGGACGAGGGAGCGTGTCCACTGCGGGAGGCGTTCGGTGGGGAAAACGTATTTGACGAGGGAGAGGCGGTCGACGGCGGCGATTGCGGCGGAGAGTGTGCCGGCCGGGGAGAGGAGGGAAAATAGGGTTTCGGTGAGGTCAGGGTTACGGATCCAGGCGTTGTTAGCGGCGGCAGCGACGTCGTCGAAACCGAAGAGTTTGGAGATTAGGGTTGGGAAGGCGAGGGAGAAGAAATGGCGGGTTTGGTCGGGTGCGGTGGCGTGCAGGAAGGAGTCGATGGAGGCGCAGGCTGATGCGATTTGGGAGGGGGAGGTTGCGGATTGGATGGTGGAGGATAGGTCTTGGGATTTGGAGAGGGAATCGAAGGTGTAGGAGTGAGGGAGCATGGTATGGTTTAGGGTTTTGCGGAGGAAAAAGAAAAAATGAGTGAAATGAGGTTTTTGGTTTTTGAATGAAGAGAGTGGGTAGTGTAGAAGTATGGTAGTGTGGTTGAAAAGGTTTTTAAAATGATAGAAGTGTTAGGCAAATGGCGCCCTTTTAAGAGGAGAGAGTGCTCAAGAGTTTGTGTTCGTGGCGACCAAATATGCTTCTCTGTGGGCATCGGTTTCGGTGGGGCCTTTCTCTGATTATAATAAAGTATAAGAAAGCTACCGCGTGGACTCATGCTGCTATTCTGTCTCTTTTCGTTAAACTTCTTTTTTAAGAAAAATATTATTAGTTTTCATCAAAGAAATATAAAGAAAAATATTATTTCTCCTTTAGTTTTATATTATAATAATAATATGTACAAAACAACGGATGGATAAGAAAAATGTTGGTTAACATAATGATGTCATAAAAAAATACAGGGAAATTTAAAATTTTAAAAATATGAATGTCAATTATATAAATAAATATAATTTTAGGTTTTGATTCATATTTTTTGGTTCAAACTAATGACTATATATTGTTTGTTGTGTGAAGTGAAAGAAAGAAGTTTTTTGTTGTTTATTATTTTAGTACGATAAATACGTGTTATTTTTTAAGTTTGTATCTTACTTCAGTATATTATATATTATCTATCGTCTTATTCTAACTTTTAAGTTATTTGTATGTGTACGTGCCTGAATTAGACATAAATATTGTAGTATATTACGTAGCATTGCGTAATTTTATTATGTTACTATTTTGGATAAGGGTGAATGATATTTTGGAACTTCTTTGTTTTGAGTGCTGAATAGTCTATGTTTTTGCGGAATTACCTTAAGTACAAAGTAATGTTTATTTTGCTAGTGTAATTACTCTTTCCGCATTAGAAGTGGGGATTGAGACATAAGATCTCTAATAGCAGGATTGGGTTTTTGTCTTAAATGGGCATTTAAAATAAAGTAAATATTAAAATGGCTTCGGTTAAAAACATAATATCATAGTACGTAAGTTTTAAAAATATGTCTGATCATCAAGTTGTAAAATCTTATGTGATTCACTAAAAATTAATATATGGTAAAATTGTTGAGGTGGAGGATCCAGTTATAGGCTTATTTGTGATTAATTAGGACGACGACACATGACAAATTGGAAGGCAACGTAGACAGCTATAATGGAAGGTGAATAGTGCAGCGTGACATATGACGGAGTCGAAAAATTATTGCGACCGCCTATCTGTATGACACGTGGTATGCTGTTAGTGGAAGGAGCAGCGCTGACATCACTGTTCTGTAACCAGGTCTGGTCGCATACCCGCCTGCGACCTTGTTTTAAATTTTTTCCCGCCTTGTACCTGGGACCACTATACATTGGGGGAGGAAGTAAAAAAAAAAAATTTACTTTTGTTTCCCTTCTCCCCCTCTCTTTGTATTTGTGTTTCACACTGTGGGCCAAACATTTTTTCTTCTACAAAATGGCATCTTCATCTTCTTATGGTTTAAGAATAGAATGTCGATCAGTTGAAAGGGATGTTTTGTGGCTTCAAAAAGAACATATTTTCTAACACGTATGGAACAATGGAGAATGCTGACGTTTAATATTACGAAAGACGATTCCATTTTATTTGGGACAACCCAAAATTCCAGATACTATTGTAAACCTTCTTGATGAAGCCAGTTTTTTGTGGGTGTGTCAAATTGGCTACATGAAAATATTCTTCAAATTTTATTATTTTATTTTTTATTTTGAAATTATAATTAATTTTTTATGCTAAAATTATAATTATTATATTTGTTTAACTTTAATTAAATTTTAATTAGGCGGTTAGAATTTTAGTTAGGGAAATGAACAGGTATTATGTTAGTAGGTGGATAGATATGTAATTAGAAAGATGAATAGGTGGTATGTTAAAAAAAAACAAATTCAGGTTAGTTACTTGATTTTTTTAAGTTATATGTTACATTGTAAAGTATTAATAGTTAAGTATGTATTTTTTATTTTTAGTTTAGTTAATTAGTATTTTATAGTTAATTTAATAATAAGTTACGTATGTGCTAAAATTTAAGTGACGTAAATTTGTTTTTTAAGTTAAGTTGGTATTTTTTATTTAAACATAAAATTACTTAATTTATTTTTTAAGTTTAGTTAGTTATTTTTTTTAAGTTGTATGTTAAGTAATTTTTTTTTTAATTTTAGTTAGATTTTTTTTAAGTTGTATGTTACGTAATTTTATATTTTTTAAGTTTAGTTAGTTATTTTTTTAAGTTTTATGTTACGTAATATTGTTTTTAATTTTAGTTAGTTATTTTTTAGAAGTTTAGTTAGTTATTTCTTTAAGTTATATGTCTTTAATTTTAGTTAGTATCTTTGCATTTAAGTTTAATGTTACGTAATTTTTTTTAAGTTTAGTTAGTTATTTTTTTTAAGTTGTATGTTAAGTAATTTTTTTTTTTTTGTAAGTTTAGTTAGTATTTTTATAATTTTTATGTTACGTCACTTTATTATTTTTTAAGTTTAGTTAGTAATTTGTTTTTGTAAGTGTAGTTAGATTTTTTTTTAAGTTGTATGTTACGTAATTTTATTTTTTAAAAGTTTAGTTAGTTATTTTTTTAAGTCCCTTGTTACGTAGTAGTGTTTTTGATTTTAGTTAATTATTTTTTAAAAGTTTAGTTAGTTATTTCTTTTAAAGTTTAGTTAGTTATTTTATTTGTTTAATTTTAATCTTTTTATTATTTACGTAATTAAGAGTATTTTTTTTGTCTTACTTAATTTAATATTTGTTTACGCAGGTACATCAGGGATACTCCAGAATGTCTTCATAGAGCGATGGAGATATGAGACTCGTACATTTCACATGCGTTGTGGAGAGTGCACTATCACTCTGCAGGATGTGGGTATGTTGTTGGGCTTAGCTGTTGACGGTAAATCGTTGATTGCGGAGACACATGAGCGGTAGTTTGATATCTGTGAGGCGGTGTTAGGTATTAGACCAATAACAAATATAGTCAAAGGATCAACGGTGAAGCTGACATGGTTAGCTGAACATTTTAAGGATATTACACCATTCTTAGGCAATCCAGAGGCACTGCGTAGATATGCACGTGTATGCATTTACGATTTATTGGTGGTGTAATGTTCATTGATAGGAGTGGATCGCGAGTCTCCATAAAGTGGTTATAGTTCCTCATTGACTTTAGGGAGATCAGTTCCTATGCTTGGGGCAGTGCTCAATTAGGTAATGTATACAGAGAGTTGTGTAATGCAACTAATGTAGAGAACGTGAATATTGGTGGTATGACGGTACTAGTACAGTTATGGGCTTGGGAAAGATTCACATGCACCGTGCCACATGTCATTGCACCTAGACTACCCCACTCACTGATTGTTCACATGTATTTGTATTATTTGATTTAGTTAAAATTTTGTTGTGTGAAATATATGTTACTCATTTGAATGAATTTATATTTCATTTGTAGGTGATTACCTGTTATGCAAAACATTCATTTTGACCATGATGTGACGGTTATTCGACACGCATTAGATCTTCTTACGAGTGAAGAGGTAATATAAAAAAATTTTACGTTAGTATGACTGCACGTTTGTTTTTTAATATTATGGTTAATATAATTTTGTATTATTGTAGTGTATTTGGGAACCATATAGTGGGCCTTTGTTTCATCATGTTCCTGAGATCTGTCGTGCTGGTCACACTATTTGGCGAGCTGTGGTGCCACTTTTATGTTTTCAGATTGCTGAATGGCACCAGCCAAATAAGGTATTGAGACAATTTGGCATGAGACAGTTTATATTGGCTGCGCCTTCTCAGTTGAAAAGTCTCCACCAGCTGACATTGAGAGGGAAACAAGATCAACATTGGGCGACTTTACTTGAGTCTGTTCTAGGCATATGGCATAATCGTCTGCAGTATGTTATTGACAACATTCCAGATTCTAGCCCTCTGAGTTATAATGATGAGTATATGGTGTGGTATAGAAAGAAAACTCTGATGTTTGTTGACCCGAAACACGCACACACAGCTGCCTTGGTATGTATCTTATTTGTAATGTTTAAATTAGGCTATTGTTTTAGAATTGTTTTTTCACTGATTTGTTGTTAATTTTTTTTAGGGCGAAGTTGCTGAGTATGTACATTTTTTGTCTACCCCGCAAGGTTTGAGCACAATCAATGTAGATGTGATGAGTGATATTACTCGGAGGTTGGCCATGATTAGTATTGAGGCTAAGAGAGTTTTGGCACCAGCTACGATTGTCCCACTAGGTGTGGAGAGGGTTGCAGTTGACGATGTTCAGCTCCCCATCGGGACTGTAGAGACGGGTGGTATTGCCCGAGGTCGGACGTTAATGGAGTCTCAGTCTTATATTATTCCTCTAGTACCTGAGATTAGTCATGGCATGTACTATACACCGTCACAGTTCACTCAAACCCCGTCTCAGTTTCCTCCGATATACCACTATCCCGGGTTGTCTTGATCATCACCTAATCCTACACACGATGTATCGCATCATCCATCACCAGCATTGCAGCCTTATCAGCATGACACCGATTTTGTTGTTCATGATCTCTTTGGGACATCACTAATGGGCACGACCTCCATTAATTTGAGGACTCTGACCTTTCAGGCAGGTCCACCTTATGATATCCCTGCTGATTTATCTTATATGGATGATCTACTTACGGGTGATCTCCGACCACAGTTTGATGCTGCAGGTACTAGTGAGATACGTTCTCAGCGACATAATCCTGATAAGCATGCGCTTCACTATGATCCCCCATGTGGGACAGGTGATAGGCACGCTCGACATGGACATGGACATGATCAGTAGTTCTTTCACTTACTAGTATAGGTTTATTGTATATCTATGACATTATTGTATATCTAGTATAGGTCTTATTGTATATGTATGACATTTTGGGTTTTTTATTGATTATGACTTATATTTAGTTAGTCTTTACTGTTTACTATATAACCTTAGTAAATTTCATATGACATGTTTAGTATATAATTTTCAATCTGTCAATTTTTTTTTTTAATTATGGTTTAGAAATATAACATAATATTATGGGCAATATAATAACAACTCAATTTGAATTATAAGCTGATAAAATTTGCATTGACACTATTGTTTGTTATTTGTCGGATATAGTCTTCTTTTAAGACCTTCTTGACCACATTTACGACATCTTTGACGCCTTTGCGAAGATTCACTCCAATCCATTTCGTTCCTGATTCTTGTTGACTTGGGTCTACCTTTCCCTCTTATTGTTTTTGGATCAGGAATTAGTTCCAAGGCTGCTCAATATGTTGCATAGCATCTTCATTTCCCAAAGGAGACCTACACCCATTATGTGGCATAGGGGTTACATCTCGTATAAAATTTAATAGTATACCACTTCTACGAATAGCTCTTAATGCCGCATCTCTTTCCAGACCGGGACCTTTTATCATCACTTCTACTCTTTGCATGCCTTGATCCGTTACTGTTCGGATAGCGTTTCTTGCTGCCGTTTGAGCGGCAAAGGGTGTCCCCCTTCGTGTGCCTTTGAATCCACAAGTAAAACACACAAAAGGGGGGGGGGTTGAATTGTGTAGACTGTTTAAAAAATTTTTCTCTAAGACGATGCGTTTGCGTCTGCTGTTTTCAAAGCTTGATCAGACGCAAGATTATTTTCTTCTTTAAAATAGATTTTATTAATAAACTGTTCAAGTTATTATCCCCTGTTAGTTAACAGATAAATCAATAGAGAAGACAACAATATTTTTATACTGGTTCGTCTGATCAAGACTACATGCAGTTCCCTAGCAGCACGCTAAGGTTCCACTAAGAGTATTCTTTGAACCCAGCCATTCCTGGCTAATTACAGATATTATTTGAACACAACCTTCTCAGGCTAAACCAATATTCTTTGAACCGCGCCTCTACAGGCTAAACAAATGTATTCTTTGAACACAGCCTCCACAGGCTAAACAAGGTATTCTTTGAACACAGCTTCCACAGGCTAAGAGCACCACAACAGTGGATTTAGGAAGATGAAAGAATAAGTTTATCCTCTACGCAGAGAGGGGTTTTACAACGAGATCTATTCTAAGTTCAAGGCGAGTGAACTTTGCTTGAGAGCTTGAAGCTTGAATATGATTTCTTTGTTATGCAGTTCGCCAACCTTCTCTTGAAGTAATGAAGTCCTTTTATAGAGAGCTTCTTGAAGTATCCGTTAGACTGAAGATTTGAACGTTAGTCCTTTGTCTTGGGGTCTTCAAACGTGTGACAGAGATAAATTAGAATAATTAAAGTTTGCACAGGCTTTTTCTAACTTGATCAGAGACATCAACAAAAAGCATGGTTACTTTTTGTGTTGCAGGGGTTTTGCACAAATATCTATTTTGTCTTTGGAAGCTTCTACGAGTAACAGTTAGATTTGAATTGGAGCGCGAGTTACTTCATCTGTTTTCATCTTCTATGTCGTCTATCTTCACCTTACTTTTTGTGAACGATGTGTCTTTGACAGAGAAGAAGAACTTTAACAGATAAAGCTCTAAGATAATGTTGTTTACCATCATTGTTGCATCGTCTGCTCTTTGTGATGAAACTCCTTTGAGAAGAATATGGGGTAAGATTTTTCAGATTGAGGAGTCACCTTTCTTCTATGGTCCTTACTTGTCTGTACTTGTTTCGTCTGTACATATCGTCTGTACGTATCATCTTTTTCTGTTTGCATCTGATGACTCTTCGGTTTCCAACTATTCAGTCTACTCTGTTTGCATCTGATGACTCTTCAGTCTGATGCCTCTTCAGTCTGTTCTCTTTAGTCTGCTCTCTTCAGTCTGCTCTTTCTTTAGTCTGCTGGCACAACAGACGTTCTGTAATTATCAAAACTAAAATGCTAAGTCATCTTGACTTAACAGCCACCACTCCGCAGAGTATGCATTCAAGATATATTCATTTCTGTAAACATTATCAACACACTGATAAAAGTCGATTGAAACATGTCCACAAACTACTATAACGTGTGAACAAGGATAATGGAAAGTCTTAAACCGTCCACACTGACAATATTGTTCAGATAGAATGACTGTCCATTTTTATCCCCCATGTTGTGTACGAGGATTGAATGCTTCCTCGATGCTTCATCTTGATATCAACGAATCACTTGCATAACTTTCGAACAATAAACTTGGTCGTCCATTATTTCTTGTTGAGCACGACGACCTCTTTCAACACAATACTTTCTACATCTGTGGCCTTAACTAAGGCATAGATTGGAAGATTTTTGCATCCTTTGAAAACCTTGTTAACACATTCAGAAAGATTTACTGTCATATGGCCAAACCGACGTCCATTTTCGTCATAGGCCACACTCCATTTCTCCTTCAAAATCCCTTCTATCCATGAACAAACCTCAGGGCTTGATTGACACAATTTTTCAAGATTTCTATCAAATATATGTTTACAGGGAGTATAACCTACAAAAAATTTATTTCTGCTAATTACAATATTGAACATAATTGAAAAATAAAGTAAATATAATTTAAGGAGAGTTGAAAAAATATTCATACCTAACTTGACCAACATGCTCTTTAGTTTCTAGTTCTTGAATTTGTGATTAAAATATGACGCAGTGTGTCTAATACAATACACATGATATGCATATGATCGACTCCAACCATTTTGTTCATTATCTACGACCGAGTTTATGCTTCAATGCCTATAAGAAATTATGGAGATTCGTAATTTGTCGATCACGTGTTCACGACGTAACCTTAAGAACCACGACCAAGTTGGTAGTGTTTCACCTTCAACAACAGCAAAAGCAAGAGGTAACACACTACCATTTCCATCTTGTGATGTTGCTATTAATAAGGTTCCCCTATATCTCCCATACAAGTTAGTCTCATCCACTTGTATAATAGGCTTACAAAATTGAAATGCATCGGCACATTGCTTGTACATCCAGAACACCGGCTCAAATTGTCTAAATTCATTACTACTATTGTTACCAACAAAATAATCATCATCACAAATTTCATAATATGAACTTGAAGAGTGTCTTCTTGTGTATTCAAGCCGTATAAGAAATTATGCATATGACTCAGCTCAATCGCCATATATCATGGTCATTGTTGTTTGCTTTCCTATTCATGCCTTCCATAAGAAATTTTATAATTGAAAATGCTAGACACTCTTTCTTGTACAAGTGCAATTTTAATTGATGAATCTTCCCTGATCATGCCTATATATATTAAAATAAAATATTAAGAAAAATTAAGAAATAAACAATCATTCAACAACAAATTTAATATATAACTAGTATGCATGTGCTGATCAAATCAGAATTCAGATTTACGTGGTCTTGACTCAAAATAGCATTTAAACAAGTATGTGGTCTTCCCCATTGAACGACTTTCCATCTTTGTGTCCGTTTGGATTGACTAGCTTGCATATAAAAAGGATATCCAACATCATGACATCGAACAACATACCTATTTGGTTTTGATTCAACCACTATCGCAATTTAATGTAAATTCATCATGTACAGTTTCAGTCCCTTTTGCACATTTTTTTTATCTTCAAATTTCAAACCCACAAATAACTCTTGACCTTCTTCCCAGCTTGAAAGACCACTTACACCCAACAAATCTTCTTCATCAGGGAGATCCCAATTTATTTGAGTATAATGCGGTGTATTATGCCAAAACGGTTGTTGGCTACCACCTACAACATCATTAATATTTCAGTTAAATATTTGCATTTAGATAAGTTAATTTCAAACATTCACAATTAATCTCACCTGTTACTATCTGAGCTAATGCAGTTGGTTTCACGTTCATACTTAAACTGTTATTATCGGCATTTAATTCATCATCATCTGATTCAGGTAAATGACCTTTAAAATCTTCACTATCGGAAGCTGAATTCCCATATGAATCTGAGACGATATAAGTTTCATCATCGTTGCTTGAATTTATTCTCGTACCACCTTCATCGTATGCCCTACTGTTAGATCAAGATGATTAACATGTCTAAAGTTTTGATTATTACAAGACAGAAAGAACATCAAGTCAGACGCAACGAGTATAGACGGAAGATGACCCCTCAAAGTTGAAGTCATTCGTTTGTCTCAAGTCAAGTTATCAGACGATAGGCTAAGACGAAAACTCTTAAGACTGAAGAAGTTCATCGTCTGCCAAAGAAGTGAAACAAAGTACGAGTCACTCGCGCCAAGATTTCAAATCTTAAGAAATACTCATTAGAAGCATCCAAGATCAGTATGAGGATTCACGCCTACATATGCAACCCGAAAAGGTCTTCACCTTTTTGTCAAAATCTCTGTACAAGTCAGAAAAAGTACTGCGCACGCTATCTATATCCGTTGCACACGCCATCAATCAATCAAGTGCCCTCTGACACCTTTTTTGGACTTCGCTTGGAAAGCGCTCAACGACTTTCTTCTATGTCTAACGGATATCTAAAGATTTTGTCTATTTAAAGACTTCGCTTCTTCAAAGTTCAGTTGGCGAACACGCTTCAATATTCTACCTTATTGTGAATTTGCTCTCTGTTACTTTTGCTCTTCTTTGTAAAACCCTCTCTGCGAAGAGGAAACTCTCTTTTTATAGAACTCTTCCAAATCCACTTGTGTGGTGTTTTAGCCTAAGGAGGCTGGTTGTTCAAAGAATACCCTTGTTGTTTAGCCTGCGAAGGCTGTGTTCAAAGAATATCGTGTTATAGCCAGAAGTGGCAGGGCGGAAATAATACTTGTAACCCTTTCACGATTTGTAGTGAAAACTCAGTTGTTATTGGATAACTGGACGTAGTCTTGCATAGACGAACCAGTATAAAAATACTTGTGTATTTGTTTTGTTAAGTATTTGACTAACGGGGATAATTAAACTATAACGTTTGTTCATTAAAATCAACCTTTGAAGATTAAGATTGTTTCGTCTGAACATATTTAAACGCACAGACAAAAAGAAATTTTTTTTTAAAGTAACACAATTCAACCCCCTTTCTTGTGTTCTATCTTTTACAGTTTGGTATCAGAGCTCAGCCTCTAAGGGTTGAGCTCTTTATAGCTACTAGAGGAAAAGATCCAAAATGGAGTCTCAAGGACCTTTGTTCTTATATGGAGGGTCATCCATGAACAAGCCGCCGACGTTCTCTGGTGATGACTATCCCTACTGGGCTGATCGGATGGAGATGTACATCAAATCCACCCAGTACAGACTATGGAACATCACAACTCAAGGAGACATCCCTATTGTCAAACCCGAGGTTGAATGGGGAAATGAAGAATACTCGCTTATGAAACTCAACAACAAAGCTAGATATGCCATCATGTGTGCATTATCAAGGACAGAATACAACAGATTCTGTGTCTACAAAACCGCTAAAGAGCTTTGGGATGCCCTCAAGATTTCATATGAAGGAACTGAGGATGTGCGTATGAGGAAAGCTGTCACTCTTCAAAGAGAATATGAAATGTTCTCAATGAAGAAAGGAGAATCCATTGACATGATGTTTGGAAGATTCCAAACAATATTGAATGGACTCACTGTGCTGGACATTACATTCACCAAGCCCCAAAACAACATGAAGATATTGGATAGTCTTCCTCCTCCATGGGAAGTTATATCCACTGCCATCTCTGTTGGGCATGATATGAAGACATTAACTCTTGATGAGTTAATAGGAGCCTTGAGAGTACATGAGGTACTTCTTTGTAAGAGAGACAAGATCAAAGTTCAAAAGCCCATAGCTCTTCCAACTGTCAACAACATGTCGAAGGAGGAAACTCCTAAGAAGGAAAGAAAGAAGAAGCACAAAGTTCTGAAAGCGGACACCATTGAGTCTGATTCGTCTGACGGATCGTCTGATGATGAGATTTCCCTCATGGCCAGACACTTTAAGAAGATGATGATGAAAAAGGGGAGAGGTCAACGCTTCTTCAAGAAGAAGGAAAAGAAGCTCACTGAAAAACCTTCGAGTAAGGAGGAGAGCTTAGAAGTTATCTGCTAGTAACGCAGAAAACCTGGACACATGAGATCAAAGTGTCCAAGATTGAAGAGAAGATGGATTCCTCGCAAAGACAAGGGAAAGAAGAGTTTGGTGACTTGGGAAGACCTTGATAACGAAAGTTCAGAGGAATCCACTGAAGAGGAAGAAACTACAAATATCTACCTCATGGCTGGAGACACTGTCTCATCAGAGGTAATTGAATCTGAAACTTCTTCATCCTCTTCATCTGAGTCTGAGTCAGAATCATAAGAAATTTCATATGATACACTTTTGGCTAACTCACATTTTATTGCTGAGCAATACAAAGTATGCAAAGCCAAGTTGAAGCAAACTTTGGAAGAAAATGCTACTTTGAGAACTGAAAACGAATTGCTGCAAAAGGAAGTATCAGATGAAAAATCATTTGAGTCTGAAAAGGATACGTTTATTTGTGAAATCGAAAGATTGAAGAAAGAAAATGAAACCTTACTCAAAGACTTAAAAAAGTTCACTAAGGGATCCTCAATGCTATAAAATATTTTAAAATATGGGAGGTCTTCGTCTGATAAGAGTGGATTTGGTTATGTTGAAGAGTCAGACAAAAAGAAAAATAAATTTGTTTCGTCTGCTCATAAGAAGAAGAACAAAAATTACAATAAGGTTCCAAACAACTATATAAAAGATAAAAGAACCTTAAACAAAAAGAAATCTTCTTCCACTAACAAAGGAGGACCCAAAAAGATTTGGGTACCAAAGTCACTTATTATTCCTGTTGCAGACATGCTTAATAGGAAAAGAGAGGACTTCAAGCTGGTACCTAGACAGTGGGTGCTCACGACACATGACGGGAGACCTGTCTATGTTCCAAGACCTCAGACCAAATAAAGGGTCTGTATCATATGGTTCAGGGAAAGGTAAAATCCTAGATATTAGGACTGTTGGTAAGACACCCAATCCTCTTATCCAAAATATGTCTTATGTTAAAGGTCTCAACTTCAATCTGCTTAGCATAAGTCAATTTTGTGACAGTGGATATGAAGTAGCTTTTAACTCTGATGAATGTATAGTCAAGAACAAAGACAAATCCATTCTGTTTGTTGGGAAAAGAAGGAATAATCTCTATGAGGTTTGTCTTTCTGACCTTAGTGATCAGAATGTGACATGTTTGATTTCAGCAGATGATGAACGAGATATTTGGCACAAAAAGCTTGGACATTTAAGTCTCAAGTATGTTTCGAAAATTTCTAAAAAGGATCTTGTGAAAGGTTTGCCAAAAATATCTTGGAAATCCAATCGTCTGTGTGAATCTTGTCAGCATGGGAAACAACTCAAAGCATCTTTTAAATCAAAAAATGTTGTTTCCATGACAAGACCTCTAGAACTGTTACATATTGATCTCTTTGGACCTACTCAGACTGAAACTCTTGTAGGAAAGAGATATGGATTTGTAATTGTGGATGACCATACTAGATTCATATGAGTATACTTCCTAGCACATAAACATGAGTCATTTAGTGTCTTTGAAATATTCTGTAAACGTGTTCAAAAAGAAAAAGGAATATGTATTGCGTTTGTTAGGAGCGATCATGGAACAGAATTTGAAAATTCTGAGTTCAATGCTTTTTGTTTTGAAAATGGTATTTTCCACAATTTTTCGTCTCCAAGAACTCCTCAACAAAATGGAGTTGTGGAAAGGAAAAATCGTACCTTACAAGAAATGCCTAGAACTTTGTTGCATGGAAGCTCTCTTCCAAAATATTATTGGGCAGAAGCAACTAATACTTCATGTTATATTCAAAACAGAATATTGATAAGACCAATATTGAATAAGACTCCACATGAACTATGGAAAGGAAGAAGACCCAACATTTCTTACTTCCATCCTTTTGGATGTGAATGTTTCATCTTAAACACTAAGGATCAACTTGGCAAGTTTGATTTAAAAGTGGTGAAGGGATTGTTACTTGGATATTCCAATACATCTAAGGCCTATAGAGTATTTAACTCTAAGACGCAAGTTATAGAGGAATCAATTCATGTAAAATTCCAAGATAACTCAAAGGCTGATAAGGAAATATCAGACCTAGAAAATTTATTTGATAATTTGTAGATTAACCCTTCTGGTCAAAGTTCAAGTTCAAATGGTCAACCTGGGTCAGACGCAAGAACTGACACAAGAGCAGACAATAGAAGTACAGACGAACCCTCTTCGTCTGATGCTCACCAACATGATGATTAAGCTCCTATAAGAACGTGGAAGTTTGCCTCAAACCACACAGAAGATCTTATCATTGGAGATAGACATCAAGGTGTTCAAACAAGATCAAGACTTAAAGAATCGTCTGGCTATGCTCTTGTGTCAAATATAGAGCCCAAGAACATTGAGGAAGCTCTACAAGATAATGACTGGATTTTAGCTATGGAAGAAGAGTTAAACCAGTTTACTAGAAATGATGTTTGGACTTTGGTAGAAAGACCAAGAAGCAAAAGAATTATTGGAACAAGATGGGTGTTCAGAAATAATCTTGATAAAGATGGGAAAGTGGTAAGAAACAAAGCAAGGTTAGTAGCTCAGGGCTATAACCAACAGGAAGGTATAGATTTCACAAGAGGAAGTATATGTAAAACAACCTCCTGGATTTGATAGTTCATCTCAACCAGATCATGTTTTCAAGCTGAAGAAAGCATTATATGGTCTTAAGCAAGCTCCTCGAGCTTGGTTTGATAGACTAAGTTCTTTTCTTCTTCAAAATGGTTTTTCAAGAGGAAAGGTTGATACTACACTCTTCAAGAAAAGTGTTTCAAAAGACTTTATTATTGTCCAAATATATGTATATGATATAGTCTTTGGAGCAACTAACGAATCCTTGTGCGAGGATTTCTCTAAGATAATGCAGGATGAGTTCGAGATGAGCATGATGGGAGAATTGAAGTTTTTCCTAGGACTTCAAATCAAATAGACGAAACAAGGCATATACATTCATCAATTGAAGTATACTAAGGAACTTCTAAAGAAGTTCAAAATGGAAAATGCCAAACCAATGAAGACTCCCTTGCATTCGTCCTGGAGCCGTCTCAACAAAGGCGAATCATGTAAGACCGTTGATTAGACGGTATACAGAGGTATAATTGGATCTCTTCTCTATCTCACTGCCGGTAGACCTGACATTATGTTCAGTGTATGTCTATGTGCACGTTTTCAATCTGATCCTAGAGAATCACATCTACAAGCTGTTAAACGCATTTTAAGATATCTCATTGGAACCACTAATCTATCTCTATTTTATAAGAAAAGTAGTGATTTCAATCTAAGTGGTTATTGTGATGCTGATTATGCTGGAAGTGGTGGATGTCAATTTCTTGGCTCATCACTAATCTCTTGGTCAAGCAAGAAGCAAAACTCCATTGCACTTTCAACCACTGAAGCAGAATATATTGCTGCAGCTAGGTGTTGCTCACAACTACTTTGGGTAAAACATCAACTTGATTATTACTCCAGGTTTGAAACCCAAATACCAGTGTTTTGTGATAATACAAGTGTAATTAATCTCAGCAAAAAATCCTATTCAACATTCAAAAGCCAAACATATTGAAATCAAATTTCATTTTATAAGAGATTATGTACAAAAAGGTATTTTCGATATACAGTTTGTTCAATGGGCAAATATCTTTACAAAAGCTTTAGATGAAACTTGCTTGAATTTCATTAAAGAAAATTTGGGAATTGTTTCTTTAATTGATTGATTAAGTTTTTCCGTTTGAGCATTTCATTTCGTCTGTACATATTAAGTGCCTTCGTTAAGACGAAACATTGGGTCTGATCAAGTTGAATCAGTCTGAGAAAATTCAACAGACGCAAGGTTATTATTTAATTAATTTAAAGTTAAGCGTGCAGGGACAATTTAAATGCAGCATTAAATGTGTCTGTCATTTATTGCACTATTCTTGGACTTTGAAGAGCACGTGCTGTGAATTGCAGAAGTCAAATCAATCATTAAAAGGGCAATGATGGGGCCACGTCAAATCAGGGACGGTTTCAACTTCTTTCGTCTGATGAATTATAACCGTTTTTGTCTTTGACTATAAATACTCTCAAAGTTTACACTTTTACCTCTTACTGCACTCTTACTATCTCTGAGTATTTTATTCACACATTTTTCTCTCTTTTCAAAATTAGAATAATGGCCGCCAAGAACATCAAAGCAACTGAAGTAACCTTCTTTGCGCAAGATCTCTTCTTGCCCAGCAAGTGGGTTTCAAGGACCACCATAGAAGGCATCTCTGACAGGTATCAAAAATGTTAATACACAATGGCTATATGGACTTCGCGGAGATGAGAGGCCCATGGTTGATGGAGGCCTACGCGGAGTTCTGGAGCGACGCGAAGGAGTCTAATGATGGTATTGTGGGTACCATTGACAACAAGGAGTATATTATCACAATAGACTCCATTGCTGAAACTAGAAGCTGCAAAGCTGAAGGACGCTTTTGTTGCGCTGACTAGATGAGGTTAGAGTCTGAGGAGCATGTAGACAAGATTCTCTATGGGAAGGCTCGTGACCCCGAAGATCCCAAGTTTCTGAGATCTGGGAATCTGTATCCCACAGGCAGAGTTATCCACAACCTTCTCTACAACATCTTCACACCCAGAACAGGCTCACGTGACAATGTGAGTACTTGTGACAGATTCTGCATCTACTACTGTTTGAGGAAAGCAAGGTTAAGTCTTCCTCACATTATTCTCAACAATTGGATAAATGTATTGAAGAATAGGAATATTCGTAGGAAGAGCAGTATTCCCTACGTCACTCTCTTCTCCAAAATCATCTTAAACCAAGGTTTTGATGTTACTGGTGTCGTATGGCATGATGAAGGAAAGGAGGTCAAAGGAAGCACCTTTGCCAAGATGCGTCTGAGTCCTAGCTTCCTTCATCACAATGGGAGTGAAGATGAAGTTCCTCTTTCTCCTATCACCAAAGATCCTCCTCATAGAGCACGCATCAAACGCGCTAAAATCCAAAAACAAGCCCAAAAACAAACCCAAACACCTATCCATCTTCCACCTGTGATTGTATCTGAAGTCCCTTTCGAGGATGTTCAAGAAGAGCCTCTTAGAAAGAAGAAGAGGACTATCAGAATAAACGATGTTGCGTCTAAGACGCAGGAGAAGGAGATATCCCCTGATGAAGATGAAGGGCTTAAGAAAAAATCTAAGGGTGTAACGTCTGTAAAGATTCTCACAGACGAAGAAAAGCAGAAGAAAGCAACTGAAGAGAAAGCAAAAGCTAGAGAAATTGCTCTTTAAAAGGTTGTCGAAGGCAAAGAGAAAATGAAGCAAAAGCTTGCGTCTGTGATTGTTGGAGAAACAGAGGTTAAGAGGGTCTCTATGCTGGTTCAAGCTGAAAAAGAAAGAATCTTTCTCGAGAGTATTAAGGGAATTGGATCGTCTGAAGCTGCGTCTGCACCAGCAACTTCAGAGGGCATGAATAGTGAAGAAACTACCCAGATCCAGAAGGACAATGCTTAGTTAGCAGAGTAATTGGAGACTATGCTTAATGAAGAAGCTCCAACTATGGAGGGTTCTGCACCAACACTCCAAGACGAACATAGGATAACTGTCTCTGATCCTATTGTTGCGTCTCCTCTCAACGTCGCTTGTGATCAGACGATACCTGCTGCGTCTGAAGAGGCATCCTATCTACAGACGATGGAAATTCTGTCTGAAGTAATAATCATTGAAGATGCATGTTCTTCGTTTGATGAAGAACATGTTATTATAAAGAAGATGGATGCACAATGGGTGAGATCTCACGCTGAAGTTTTAAATCCAGAAGATCTTCCACCTAAGCACAAGACTGACTATTCATTTCTTAACGAATTAGTCATGAGAAGATTTGCTGAGAGTTCTTGTACTAAAAGACCAATTAAGCCTGACTAGATTCTTGGAGATGAACTTGAAGATATCTCCAATAAAGGTGAATCGTCTGATTCTGATAAAGATGGTTACTCACAGAGATGACGAAGACTGCTTTGTAAAGGACACTCCCTATATTGAGTTGAAGAATCCTTATCAGTACAGAGGTAAGAAAGGATTCCAACTTGGGAGATTTGTCAACCCTATCATCTATCACAAACCCCTGATGCTAGTGGACTTCAAAGAAGATCTCATTTACACTCCTAAAGAGCAACGCGAATGACTGAAGTGTCTGCCTTAGGAAAAACTGGCCTCTTTAGACATCAAAGGTTTAAAAGAAATAAATAAGTACAAGGATCATCTAGCTGAGTCGGTGATTGAAGGACCAGCTCTTGGCTATGAACCCCACATTCCCTTTAGAGAGAATATCAAGTGGAAGGTTCAGCTTGAACCCAATGCCCCTGCATTTCACCATTGCAGGTATGGAGATCCCAGCTCCACCATTTATGAGCCAAAAGAGTGTTGTCATTGGCATCTGGACGCCATTGATCGCCTTGATCCTGTACCCTTCACAATTCCAATGAATCAAACAGAGTATGTAGGTCTAGGACATACTCTTGGAATTGTTCTCCCTTGGACAAGACCGCATTGTTCAGGTATTTGTCCACGCTACTCCATCCTCCTCCATGAATATGGAGACACCGAAGAGTTTGCTCATGCTCTTCCTGAAGATTACAACACAGCTTTCAGGCTGATGGCAAATGCGTATAGAAAGGAAGAAAAAGCTAGATTGGCTTCCTTCTATCAAATTGAAAGGAGAGCAAAGAAGGAGTCGAGATACTATCCCTTCACGATGGGATCTTAATTCTCTTCTCTTATCTCCAACGTCACCAAGTTCTTCGTTGTCTTAGACCGAAAACTACCTTGCTTGGTCAAGTTTTTGGCTAAAGGGAAAGAGAAGAAGACTTCGTCTGTCCCCAAAACCTTCAAGTTTGCAAGGCACATCCCCAAGAGACTTTCGTCTGCTGCATACTCGCACCTCAAATCCATTCAAGCCAAAGCCTCAAGGCCTATCAATCCCAAAATTCAAAGGTTGATAGAAGATCATGAAGCCACTTCTGCCTTTTGCTCCGGAACTTCATTTGATGAAGATTCCACAATCTGTGGCAAGGTGTATCCTGGAGAAGCTTTCGCTTATACACATCCGTCTGAGGAACATCCATATCTTAAGCTCTCTGTTCCTAACAAAGTGTTCAGTTGGCAATGGAAGAGAGACTACACTACATATCTCACACTTCCTCTTTTCACTCTGCGATTGTTGAGGACTCCAACTGTGTTAATTGAAGATGATGAATTTGTTCCTATTGTTGAAGATCGTCAAACGCCTCTTGTGGAGAATGATGACAACGTAGAGGTTACTGTTGTTGAGAGTGAAGTTGTGAACGCTGATGAGTATCATACTCTGAAGCGTAAGTATGATGCATTGGTGGAAAACTGCGAGCATCTAAAGAAGAATAACAAAGAGCTTGAGGACAATCAAGCCGCTCTCACATCTTAGATGCAACAACTAAGGGAGATCGTCATGGGGCTTGTCCAACAGAAGCCTAAACCTCCTTCTTGAAGAAGCTTTTGATGATTCTCAGCCCAAGGGGGAGAATATCTTGAAGGAAGGAGAGGTGGTGCTAAGCTAAGGGGGAGTTAGCATTTTTTTGTGTTTTTGTTTTTAATTTATTCTTTATTAATTTGTATAGCTTTATACATGTATTCTTAGAGCTTTTGTTTTCTGTATACCTTGTAATACTGTACATGGTTTACATCACATTGATGTAACGATTCTTATAAAGAGGTGTTGTTTCAGAAAACATCGTCTTGATGTAAATCTAACTTGTGCTTAAATTGTTTAGCTAATATTGTCTTTGTGAGATGCTTCCTTGAAGAAAGTTATCAGTATGATCTGTAATCATCAAAAAGGGGGAGATTGTTAGATCAAGATGATTAACATCCCTAAAGTTTTGATTATTACAAGACAAACGAAACATCAAGTCAGACGCAACGAGCACAGACGGAAGATGACCCCTCAAAGTTGAAGTCATTCGTCTGTCTCAAGTCAAGTTATCAGACGATAGGCTAAGACGAAAACTCTTAACACTGAAGCAGTTCATCGTCTGCCAAAGAAGTAAAGCAAAGTATGAGTAACTCGCGCCAAGATTTCAAATCTTAAGAAGTACTCATTAGAAGCATCCAAGATCAGTATGGGGATTCACGCCTACATATGCAACCCGAAAAGGTCCTCACCTTTTTGTCAAAATCTCTGTAACAAGCAGAAAAAGTACTACGCACGTTATCTATATCCGCTGCACACGCCATCAATCAATCAAGTGCTCTCTGGCACCTTTTTTGGACTTCGCTTGGAAAGCGCTCAACGGCTTTCTTCTGTGTCTAACGGATATCTGAAGATTTTGTCTATTTAAAGACTTCGCTTCTTCAAAGTTCAGTTGGCGAACACGCTTCAATATTCTACCGTATTGTGAATTCGCTCTCTATTACTTTTGATCTTCTTTGTAAAACCCTCTCTGCCAAGAGGAAACTCTCTTTTTATAGAACTCTTCCAAATCCACTTATGTGATGTTTTAGCTTGAGGAGGCTGGTTGTTCAAAGAATACCCTTGTTGTTTAGCCTGCGAAGGTTGTGTTCAAAGAATATCGTGTTATAGCCAGAAGTGGCTGGGCGCAAATAATACTTGTAACCCTTTCACGGTTTGTAGTGAAAACTCAGTTGTTACTGGGTAACTGGACGTAGTCTTGCATAGACGAACCAATATAAAAATACTTGTGTATTTGTTTTATTAAGTATTTGACTAACGGGGGTAATTAAACCATAACGTCTGTTCATTAAAATCAACCTTTGAAGATTAAGATTGTTTCGTCTGAACATATTTAAACGAACAGACGAAAGGAACAATTTTTTTTAAGTAACACAATTCAACCCCCCTTCTTGTGTTCTATCTTTTACACCTACAGACATCTAACTCAAATGCACCACTTTCATTACACGTCGACGCACTACCTGCAATAACTATTTCAACACATAGTTCTATATGCCCTAAACTCGGTTGTTCAAAATGTATTATCATAAGATTCATGTTACTATCATCAACTAATTCAAACAGTGTATATTTATTATCTATAAAATATCTAGTTGTAATACATCCTACAACTTCATTTTCTTGTAACTTTAATTTTTTTCGTAGTGTTTTTTTTAACCTTTTAAAGTTAATATTCTTTTCTATTTGTATAATCCTTCTAGATCCTTCGAATTTTATTCCTTCCTCAACTTCTGTGATTCTTCCCCTAGCGTATACAACAATAACAATTGTAGGCGCCATATAATTCCAATTTATCCACACAAAACAAATATAAAATCTAGTATTGCATAATATTAATTAATAATTATAAACATTGAAAATAAAAGTGTCTGGAGAAAAAACAAAAAATAACACATTTCATACTTGATGTTGTGTATAGGACATGTTGTTGTGTGTAGAACTCGTTGCGGTGTGTGGAATCTGGGGAGGGGAGGTAGCATAAATAAGGTTTTGCAGTCACAAACTGTACAGCGGGAGTAGGGGTGAGGTACAGGCCTGGTCGCAAAGGCCTATGCGACCAGAGCTAGTCGAGCAGATAACGCGGCCCCGTCCAGAGAAGGCCAAGCAAAATGCGACACGTTGCTGATGGAGGGCTGGTCGCAACAAAGCTTGTGACTCTGCCATGTGTCAAGCATGCATCTTGTTCACCTTCCATTGTGACTGCCACATTGCCAATGAATTCGCCACGTGTCGCCACCCTCGTTAGTCGCAAACCAGCCTGCGACTGGGTCCTCCACCTCAGCAATTTTGCCACGTGTTGCATTCTCAGTGGGTCGCATAGGATCTTGCGACTTGGTGGTCACGACAGCTTTTGCGACTTGCCCATTCTGATATTATGTTTCTAACCGAACCCATTTCAGTATTTACTTTGTACTAAATGTCTATGGAAGACAGAGGGTGTGGGTATATTAGACGTACACACACTGAAATTTTTTAAAAACATAACAAAAAGGTTATTTTTTTAATATGAGAAATATCTCTACTTTGTAGAGGCAAGAGGAAAAATTCTATTAGTTGTTAAGACTCAATCGATTAAAATAATGGAATCAAACAGAGTTAAGATTTTCCGTGCAACAACTCACTCAGTGTGAAGAAACATACGATAATTCATAACGCTTGTAGAAGAGGAAGAAGATTGTTATTTCCAGCTTTATTTTTGTTAAGTTTGTCCCCTTATTTTTTAAAATCATGAAACTATTTTTCTATTCTCCCTTTATTCCATTTCACTCTGTCAACAAAGCTATTAAAGATAGTAGAAAATAAGAACTAAAATAACGAAGATAAAGTTTAAAAGAAAATTTTTGAAACACATAAGAAATAACCTATTAAATAGGTATTACAAAAATGTTAAATATAACTGAATCGATTAATTAAAAAGTGACTCACTAGTTAAACAACTACTGATTAATATTATTGATTAAATCAAATCACTATCAAATAAATAAAATATCTTTAACAAATAATAAAATTACTCCTAACATTCATTCCTTTAAACTGAATTATGTAGAAATTAATTTAGGAAGTAATCTCTAAAATTGAGCAATTTCTATTGAAGAATGGACTCCAAGCATCTTTTGAAACTTAATAAAGGCATCTTTTGAAACTTAATAAAGGCTACTTGATCTTGACTTTTACAAAATTCTAAATCAATTGTTCCATTGTTGTGAAGATCACGAAAAAAAATGGAACCTAACATCAATTTGTTTGCTTCTTCCATGTAAAATTGGATTTTGGACAGTTTGATTGTTGAAATATTGTCACAAAATATTGTTGTGGAATCTTGTTGTTGAATTTGAAATGTTTCGAGCAATCTTCTCAACCAAATGGCTTGACAAAATCACGATGCAGCTGCTACAAACTCTGTTTCCGTACTAGACAAAGTAATAATTTGTTGTTTCTTTGGTGAACACGATACGACGCCAGTACCCATAAAGAAAACAAATCTAGATGTACTATTCCTATATTCAAGTCACCTGCATAATCACTATCGAATCCAATCAAATTTTCAATTTGTTTTTGCTGCATAAAAAATCCCAAAATCAATTGTGCCTTTCAAGTGACGAAAGATTCTTTTTGCAGCAAAGAGATGATTCTCAGTTGGATTCTCCATGTAACGACTGATTAAACTAACACTATACATGATGTCAGATCTAGTTGAAGTAAGATACATCAGGCTTCCAACAATTTGCTTGTACAATGTGGCACTTATCTTTTCCCCTCCTTCATCTTTCATTAACTTTAAGCCAAATTCAGATAGAGTAGAAGTTGAATTACAATTCTTCATATTGAACCTGTCCAAAATCTTAAGAACATACTTCTTTCGTGAAAGAAATATACCAGTTGGTGATTGCATAACCTCAAGACCAAGAAAATAATGCATTGGTCTCAAGTCACTCATATCAAATTCAGTCATCATACTCCTTTTGAATGCATCAAGCATGACTGAATCATTCCTAGTATATATCAAGTCATCAACATATAAACATACAACAATCATTAAATCATTATCACTAAGCTTAATAAATAAAGTATGCTCATAAGGACATTTCAAAAAAACCTTCTTTGGTAAAATAGGCATTTATACGACTATACCAAGCTCGTGAAGCTTACTTTAGTCCATATAAAGCTTCTTTTTTTTAAAAAAAAATTTTTATACCTTTCCTTTGCTTCCTGTCATCACATATCCAGGAGGTTAATCAACATATACTTCTTCTTGTAGCTCACCATGTAAGAAAATTGATTTCACGTTCAATTGATAGATAGGCCAGGACTTCTGAGCAGCCATAGATATCACCAAATGAATTGTATTCATCCTCACAACTGGAGCAAACACCTCATTGTAGTCAAGTTCAAATTCCTTTTTGTATCCCTTGACTAAAAGTTGAGTCTTGTACTTATCAATGTTACCATCTTGTTCAACTTTATTTCGTAAACCCATTTCACTCTAATGAATTTTTGTCCTTTTGACAACTCTACCAATTCTCATGTATTGCTCTTCTCTATGGATTTCATCTCTTCGTTCATGGCATTTTGCCATTTTGAATCTTTGACAACTTCTTGAAATGAAATAGGTTCATAATCTGCAAAAAAATGCAAAATAGGTTAGAGGATTTTCTTGTTGATCAACTCCATCAACCTCATAGTTTGTCATCCACCCTAGCCTTTTTTGCGATCGTTGAGAATGTGGCCAACAACTATTTCATGTTGTTTATCCATAGCTAGCTCAGTTTGCTCATTTGTAGGTACAATATTAGTTGGAACATGTTGTTCCATATGCTTAACTTCATGTATATCATTTTCTTCATCAAAGCTTGTTGGAATGTGACAAGACTTGACCAAACTTGACCAAACCTGATTCTCATAAAAAACAACATCATGACTTATCAAAATTTTGTTAGTATTAGAATTATATAGCTAATAAGCCTTTGATTGATCACTAATACCTAGAAAAATGCATTTTTCTCCCTTATCAGCAAGTTTCTTTCTATTCTAATCTAGAATATGGGCATATGTAACACACCCAGTTAATTTGAAATATGATGTAGCGGAAAATTAAAAGTGTAAGGATAGAGAAAACTACACAGGAATTTTATACTGGTTCACCTTCCACCACTGAAGGCTACGTCCAGTCCTTCGACCCAAGTCAGGGAATTTCTTCACTAACCAAACAATGTAGAATTACAATCTCACCCCGAGATCTCTACACAACCATCATCCAAGAAAAGCACCCATTTTCTTGATTTCAACTCCTTACCGAACACTACGGTAATCAAATACCCTTTCACCGAATTACAATGAACAACAATCTTTCACCGAACACTACGGTGAATTCACAACAACAAATGTTCAATATTGGAGAACAATGTACAATGACTGTTTCAATAGTACGTTGAATCCTACAAGAAAGGTTTTCTTATGATATGACGGCTCAAAAGCTTTTCTCACTTTTAGAATATAAAAAACATTGAAAATTTGTTTCAAAGAAGAAATAAGATTATTGAAAGTTAAAAGTGTGTGTATCCTTTTCTAAATTTGAAAACTTGTTTAAATAGGTAATTGTAACCTTTCAAAAACGTTTAAAAAAAGAGTCATTACAAATTTTCAAAAAAATAATAAAAAAATAAAGTGTCTATTACTCAACATTTAAAATTTGAAATTTGAATTATACAGAAAGACATTCCTTTAAAAAGAAAAAACTTTTAATTTAATTTTTTTTCATAATTTCAAATTTAAAAAAGAATTGTTACATTTTATAAAAAAAAAAGTGTCTGTTGTTCAACATTTGAAATTTGAATCATTTATTTTTTCATAAATTCAAATTTTAAATTTAATAAAAGAACAGTTATATCTTTTTTAAAAAAATTGTTGTTGAATCGTGAAAATTATTTCTAAGATAGTTTTAAAATTTAGTTTGAATAAATTCACTTGTTTAAATTTTTTAGACATATTTTATTTGATTTAATTATATACTTTAAAAGCCTTTGATTATAATATCACAGAGAACACTTACTTTTTCTAGGTGTAGATATGAACCTTTAAAACTAAAGAATATCTTTATCAATAATTAGTTCTTTGATTTCTTTTTGTTGACATCTTTTTGTATTCATCAAAACTCAGTCATGAAGTCAGAAAGAGATTTTCTCCACAGATTCCACAACGGAAGTCAGCGCGAGATCAGACTTTGACTGATTTGTTAAGAGATTTCATTGAAAAGTACCATTTACTTTTCGTGATAGAGGTTAAGACCAAATCTCTTTCCACCTTTAGAAGCTTCTGAGTAACGGTTTGATTTGAGATGATTTACGTGTTACTCAACGTCTGAACATTAAACTTGATAAACGAATGAATAAAGATGAGTTATATGTTGAACTCATTTGTCTGTCTTTTTTTTTTCTTCTTCTTCAACTACAGTCTGTATATCTTCACACTTAGACGCTTGACTTGAAAATGAGATGAACTCTCTGTCTTGTATTTGGAAGGTTCGTCATCTGATAAGGTTGCTTTGAATCTTGATTACTTGAACACTTGGCCTTGTACTTGTGCGTTTATGCTTGAGGGTGCATCTTTCAACTATGCTCATTAATGATCCGTCTGATCATACTTTCGTCTCGTCTGTTCTGTAATTATCAAAATTAAGATGTTAAGTTATTTTGACTTAACAATCTCCCCCTTTTTGATGATTATAGACCAGACCACCTTAACATATGCTTGATCTTTTTCTTATATTAGAGTTAAAAGATGTATCAAAGCTTGAAAGATGTAACCACATCTGGAGACTTAATCTTCGTCAAAATGAACTTGTATCAGAGTCAAAAAAAATGATCTTGAGTTCATCAGGGCAGACTTAAACATTTGTGATCAAAATCTGCATAAGACATGTTAGTTCAAAAAACGCACAGTATATTTCAAAGCATATAAATATTTAAATCACATCAAGATGATGTTCTTTGAAGTTCTCCTTTTATTGAGTTCATTACATCAAATGTGATGTAATTTATACCAGAGCAGATTACAGTAAGAACTTACAAAGATATGTATTGTATCAGAGCACTAAAAAAAATATATTAGAGCAAAATTTCTCTTATCAGAACATGAATTAAATTACAAAGAATAAAATACAATAAGAGTTATTCTAAGCTCCCCATCAACTTGTTCTTCTTCTTTTTCTTCTCTTTTCTTTTCTTCTTTTGCGTCTGACTCCCCCTCAGACTAATCTCTTATTTTCTTTTTGCTCCCTCTCAGCTTTTGCATTTTTCTCCTCTTTTTCTTCTTGATCATTCCCCCTTGTGTATGCACTCTTTTTCTTTTCTTCTCTTCCTCTTCTCTTTCCTCTTTCTTCGTCTCTCCCCTTTCTTTTCTCTCCCTTGCGCTGCAATCATCAAAAACATCTTAAAAGATATGTGAATGAGCTTCAAGATGTAGACGATGCGCCATTATCTCCTCCTTAGAAGACTGTCTTTAAGGTAGACAGGATAATAATTCCTGCATTATTGACTCAAGATAGTCAACTCTGTTTTGGAGAACAATTTGTTTAGACTTGATCGTTTCATTCTCTTGTTCCAACACAGAGTATTTCCTCTTGAGTGATTTGTAAGCACTTGTAGAAGGTACTTCAGTCTCCAGAAAGTGAACAGTGATATATGGGAGAATAACTATGAAAGCATAAGTTTCATCCTAAATTCATGGATAAATGGAGTAAGTTAAAGATGCTAAGAAGATTCAGCATGTCCATAGGTGAAACCAACACCAGGATAAACACGTCTACATACAACAATGTCTTGCATCTCAATCGTTTTACCAGAAGAATAAGCCAAGGTGACTTCATGGTTTCGAATCTTGGCAAGGGTTCTACTGTCAGATGGGTCTTCCGTCTTCAGACGTTCATACTCAGACGAAAATAGTAACTTAGTAATATGACGTGCCTAGAAGAACTTCTTAGGTTCATCATCTTTTATATTTTCTTTGCCTTTAACCAAGAACTTAATCCTGCATGGACGAGGTATGTCTAGACGAATGAAGAATTTTATTATTAGAATTACTTAATCGAGGACATAATTAAAAGAACTACTTAATCAAATAATAATATGATAATACTTTATTATTAAAATTTATTTCATAATAACTTTGATCATGAATATATAAATTTATTCCCACACGGTAAATTTAACAAAAACACCATGGAGGATATGGAAGAGATCACCAGAACTAACGAGTACGGAGACTTGCTTTCAACCATAAATCTTGCTGAAAAATCAAACTTCAACCCATGTTGGTTAAGAAGGAAATAAATAGAATAGGATGCAAAATGGTTTATATTTTTCTAAAATTTTATTTTAATTCTTTAAATTTTTTGCCTGAATTTTAACTCTTTAATCTAAAAATGCATCATTTTTAAGAAAAATTAATTAATTTAATATAATATTTTGATATGAATTTTTAGTGAAGGAAGACTTCAAATGGTTTAATTTGTTTAATTTATAAAGTATTTAAAAATGCAATTAGGCCCAAATAATATCACTACACTTTACTGTTGTATTACATAATTTTTAACGAGCCAAGGAATGTGTTTGATTTTTGCTTAACATAGATTCATGAACATGTAAATTAAAAAAGCAATAACTATTATATACTTTATGAAATAAACACATACTATTATTTACTTCATAGTTATAATAAAAATAAACATTTGTAAGTTCTTTTTCAACAACAATAATAATAATCACGAATAAAAGTAGACAGTTGAAAAGCCCGTTACATTAGAGAAAGCCAGTTACATGTGAACATAATTTTTAATTGCCCAAAGCAATTTTGTTGTTGTAAAAAACAAAAACCTATTCTGTTTGTCTTGGTAGAAAAGGAACAAGTGAAGGCCCAAATCCATGGTTCTAGTGTTTGGGCTAATATTGGGCTCTTAAAGGTGCATTGTGTACTGTCCTCCATTTCTCACGTAATGCATGTCCGTACACCTCCCTCTCACAGAATGCGCGGTTCTGCTCTATACGAAAAGAAAATAGAAACAAAAATAGAATAAGTTTCTGCGTAAGTTAAAAGTTTGAACTCACTTATCTTACTTAATCTGTTGCTATTTCGCAAACAAGTAAAAAAAAAAGAAAAATTGAATTCCATGTGGAATTTATTTTGGAGTTCTTAGATTATTTTTAATGGGTTTCACAATATCATAATATATAGAATATAGAAACTCTTATATTATTTATTCTGGTACTAAAAGTCAACTTCAATTCTCAACTGGCTCTTAAAGAGTCTTTCTACATTGATAACTAACTGATACTTACAAGTATTTATAGGAAAAAAAATAGATTTTTATGTGATATTTATCTCAATTCTCTTGCCCAATAACAAAAATTAAAAACTGACTCTCATTAAAAAAATCATTTTAAGAATCATTGACGTAAAACTCGTTGACTCTATGAAAAAGTTAAATTTCTTTCTTATCAACTCCCTCACACTTTTTATCCATGATACAAAATATTAATGATAAAAGAAATTGAGACAAAGCAGACAATAAACATGACAAGAGAGACCAAACGTTTTTACAAAAAGGATGTTGCACCTCGGGTGCAGAAGTAGAATAGTTACGCTGTTATATTTTTTTTCAAGTGATTTTATTAATTTTTGTAATATTTTTAAAAAAATATTTAATAAAAATATAAATAACATATTAAAATTTATATTTTTATTATATAGGTAAAAATTAATATATTAATATTATAAATATTCAAATTTTTTATGACTACAAATATAAGATGAAGTTAGATTTTGCCAAAAAAGAGTGGTTTTTTTTTTTTTTGCCTAAAAGAAAGAGTAGTTTTGCAGAGAAACTTTTATTACAATAAATAAATAATAACTACAGATTATCCAAATTGAAACGCTAGTGGTAGTGATACCTTAATCTAGAAAAAAGTGACCCACCTGTGTTGAGAAAAAAGGACCAATTAAAAGTCATATCATAGTCACTTTCGGAAAGAGATGCAACAACCGTACCTTTATGATCATTGCAAAGCGTTCTTGTCCATTGCCCAATACCATCTCAACACGGTTGGGACAGGAGAAAAGGATATCACAGTCACACTCATGTACTCAAGTATCTATGGGGAATAACATAATAGATCTGTTAAGGCCTAAGGGTATATAAAAAATAAAATTTGGTCGACACTGTAAGAAAAATTATAAAATATAAAAAGAAAATAATAAAATTAATATGTAATATATATATATATATATTACGTATTAAATTTGTAATATTGAATTTTGTAATATATTACGTATTATATATAATATTGAATTTTGTATATATAAAGAATTGACTGATTGTATATTAAATTTTGTTAGAAGGGTAAAATAAATTTAATAATAATAAATAATTTTCAATATCAAGGCACTAATTTTAAAATATACTTTGATAATAAATCTGACTCAATTCTCTAAATTCTCTATCAAACTGATTATAATATAAAAATTGTTCATCACTCATGTAAATACAACAAATTCTATTTTAAGATGTCATAGAATTTCTAATGATTACAAAATAAAATTATAAATCAAATATACAAACACTCTGAGTTAAGAGATTTCACAAAAATACTAATAATATTTATGTATGAAAAAACTAAAGTAAAATATATTTATGACATTAAAAAATGAATACATAATATTGAAATTCATTTAAAATGTGTAAAAAATAATAGAGATTAAAGTGCATGAAAGAATTGCTTAAATTATAAAATGTGAGAATGGCGATAGAACCCAATGAGATGTCGGGTTAACAATCTCTAAATAATTGACAATATTTAATTTGTTTTAGTTTTCATGTTTATTACTTACCGGAAGTAAGTCTTTTTATGATTTAGGATGTGTTTATTAAAAAAGAAAAAATAGATAAAAAACAGATAAGATGATATTAGGTAACAGATAAATAGGTGGGAAATGTAAAAAAGAATGAATTTGATTGACGAGAAATAGAAAAGAAAAAAGTAAAAAGGAAAATCAATTATGTTTCCGTATAATTTTGTGTATTCTACATATTGTTTAATCTACTTTGAACAAAAATCAAGTTAAATAATTTAATTCAAGATAATTAATATATTTTTTATTTATTTTAAAATAATTATATATATATATATATATATATATATATATATATATATATATATATTACACTAATTTTTTTTTTTAATTGGATTATTTAACTAAGGTAATTCATTTCGTTATATCCTTAAATATGGAAATTTATAACCACTTGTTCTAATCCTCCTTTTGGTGTGATAATTCGAAAAATAAACTTGACTTTATCTCATTTGAAATCTATGTCAAGTGAAGAGCGAACTTATTATTTTTGAATCATGTTTACACAAACTTACAAGATATAACTCTTTTTCGAGAAGTGAAGTAGTTGGTCTTTCTTTCATATTTTGTAAAATTACCAATAGAAGCAAAACTAAGAAATGGGATGTTCAGGAATACATAATTTTTGATATAGTGATAGTGAAATAAAAGATCATAGTGATGTTATGAATCTATCCACTTTATACGGATTCCTGAAATTTCCCTGCTAAAGCCTGTGAATTAAAGAATTGAAGGAAAAGATTGAGTGACCTTAGATTTAGTTTAGCAAGAGCCAAAATCAAAAAGTCGAGAACCTTGTGAGAATGTGTGGATAAGGCAATTAAAGAAAAATCAAGATTGTGTAAAGTAGGCAGATGGGCCATCATAATAACAAAGGAGACACTCTAGAGATTTGAATTTAAAATTCATGTATTCGCGAAGGTTTCTCTTTCTCCGATTCTGAATTTTTGTGATTTGTAGTCACGTTCTTTTAATTTTTTAAACTTTGAAGAGAATGAGCTTTGTAATCATCTCATAATGTTGTGTCTTGACTTTGATTGAAGTAGTTATATTTCATATGTTTGTAATGGTGCTTGAGACATGATTACTTGCTTAGATCAAAAGTCTGAAGCAGCTAAGGATAACAGTATAGAAGTCAAGAATAGTATTTTGTCAAGGTGGGAGGATATGATTAGGATCTCATCTTGTTTTGTTCTTATGTTACTTCTAATTTTGAGGACGAAATTTTTTTTAAGGGTGAGAGAGATATAACACCCTAAAATTTTAGATTTGAAATTCTTTTATTTTTTTCTTACTTGTGTACATTTTGGGTATGAATGTACATAGGAGTTTAAGTTTAGGATTAGATAGATCTAAAACTCATTTATGTATGTTTGTGTGAACATGAGTGTGTAAGAGTGATTATATTTAAAAACAATAAGTTTAAAACTCCTTTTTGCATAGTTGCTGTTTTGAGTTTTTCATTCAAGTGAGAAATTTACTTAAGAAAGTTTTATGTTGCTCTCTCACTCTAGTGCAGACTCCTCACTCAAGCAAGAGAGTGTCTTCTCGAAGAAGCCACCACTTCACTCTCTCACTGAAGCGAGAACCCCTTATTCAAGTGAGACAATAGTTGGGTTGACTCTATATAAAGAGGTACATGGTGGTGGTTTGAGTACATGTCGATCTCTAACGAATTTCTAGTCTTTTTTCTACCTAAACACATTCTCTTGACCTTTTTGTTATTTTATAGTGACCAACATTACATTTTGAGTAAATTCTCATCCTTTTAATTAATGTAGTCCGTTTTTAAATTAAAGGTAATGGGAAAGTTACCTATTTATAAGAAACCGGTCACATTTTCATGATCACGATATTGCCCTGAGTATGAATACGTGGTTGTTGTTTCTTCCCAATTATGTTATGAAATAAGACCTTTTTTAATTAATTTTTTTTTTTGGCTTCCAACCAAATTTTGAACTAATTAAATTTACCTATGCTTCATTTTCTTCATTTTAGACTGATTATTTTCATAATAAAAAGTGTAAGTTGGAAAAAGCATTTTCTACATGTCGTGTGTAAAAAATATAAGTTTTGTTTGTTTTTATTTACTTTGTTTGAGATAGTGGGAATTCTATTTTTAGCATATTTTTCTTTTAAATGTTCCTAAATTTATTTTGTATGTTTTGGGAATTTTTTGAGAAGAAAAATGGATAATTTGCTTAATTTTTTATATTATTTTAGTATATTTAATTGTATATTTATACTAAAATGAAACTATTTTGTTAGATCAAGGATGATTAACGTCTCAAGATTTTGATTAATTACAAGCAGACGAAACCAAGCTACCCAAGACTTGCTAAGACGAAACCAGCACAGACGAAACATAACTCTTCAAAAGTGAAGTTCTACGTCTGTCTAAAAGCCAAGCCATCAGACGATACATGCACAGACGGAAGAAGACTACTCAAGCTAAAGCCCTTCGTCTGTCCAAAGAGTGAAGTCTTAAGACGATAGGATGAGACGAAACAACAACAACTGAAGACTGAAGAAATACATCGTCTGTTCAAAAGTGAAGTCAAGTTGAGTCATTCGTGCCAAGATTTCAAATCTGAAGAAGTACTCATGAGAAGCATCCAAGATCTGTATAGGGATTCGAGCTTACACACCAAAGTCAAAAAGGTCTTCACCTTTTGTCACATCTCTGTACAAGTCAGAAAAAGTACGCACAATCTAGTCTGCTATATCCGCTGCGACTCTTCATCAATCAATCAAGTACAACTGACAAAATTTTGGAAAGCTCTCAAGAAGATTTCTCAACGACTCTCAACGGCATTCAAATGAGTCTAATGACTATTTGAAGAAGATGCCTATAAAAGGACTTCACAGCATCAAGAATCAGTTGGCGAATACGCTTCTCTTATCCCATCTTCTGAGAATTCGCTCAAATTCTGTGCTAAGAACTTTATTGTAAAACCCTCTCTACGAAGAGGAAAATCTTTGTTTTCAAACATCTTTTCAAATCCACTTGTGTGGTACTTTAGCCTGAGGAGGCTGTGTTTCAAAGAATACCTTTTGTATTAGCCTGTGGAGGCTGGGTTCAAAGAATACCTTTGTTAGCCCTAACTTAGGATCCACCAATAACTAGAAAAGCTGGTTCTTGTTGATGAAACAGCTAGATAGAAAGAACCAGAGAAGAGAGAAATAAAGAAAGAGATGAAAGGCAGAGAGAGAGGGAAAAACTGAAAAAGAGAGAGATTAATTGAAAGGCTTGCCAAATAAGGCAATGACCCAGGTATTTATAAACATACCTGGGTAGTACAATCAGTAACCTAAAAGCCTTCATAAAAGAAGACTTTAACAGAAAATACACTTAAACAGAAAAACTAATACATTGTAACAGAATTAGTACCATTCCTAACAAGCTCCACCTTAGGACTAATTCTATTGAAAAACATTCTAAGCTTTAAAATTAGAAACACCTACTAGATTTACACACTTCTTAAAATTAGTAGCTGGTAGCGGTTTAGTTAGCATATCTGCTGGGTTTTCTGAAGTATGAATCTTCAGAACTGAAATTTCTTCTCTAGCCACTATTTCTCTGATGAAGTGGTACCTTACATTGATGTGTTTAGTCTTAGAATGGAATGCATCATTTCTTGTCAAGTGTATAGCACTCTAACTATCTCGAGTAAACTTCCACTTGAATCTTGTGTAACTCCAAGTTCGGTGGCAAAACCCTTCAACCAGATTGCTTCCTTTACTCCCTCTGCAGTGAGACATATTCTCGCTTCGGTGGTGGATAGTGCTACAATAGTTTGTAAGCTAGAATTCCAGCTTATGGCACTTGAAGCAAATACGAAGATGAGACCGAGAAATTGATTTTCTCTTGTCTCTATCACCAACAAAGTCCGAGTCCACATAACCAGTGACTTTTAAGCCGGCTTTGCCCTTAGAGAATACCAATCCTAGGGTAGAAGTCCCCTGTAAGTACCTTAGGATCCATTTCACAAACATTCCAAGTGGCATTTTCTGGATTATGCATGTATCTACCGACCACACTTACCGCATATGCCAAACGGCCTTGAACAAACCATCGCATACATTAAGCTTCCCACGCACTTTGATAAGGAACTTTAGACATCTCCTCAAGGTCAGCTTCTGTTTTAGGACATTGCTCAGATGAAAGCTGAAAATGTGTAGCAAGTGGTGTGGTTACTGGTTTGGAGTGTTCCATGCTGAATTTCTCCAAAAGTCTCTTGATATAGGATTGTTGTGAAAGATAGAGCTTTCCAGAGATTCTATCTCTTTGTATTTCCATGCCTAGGATCTTCTTTGCTTCCCCAAGATCCTTCATTTCAAACTCCATGCTCAGCTGCCTTTTCAAGTCACTAATCAAAGACTTGTTGGAAGAGGCAATAAGCATATCATCTACATATAACAGTAGGTAAATATAGGAACCTTCTGCGCCCTTTTTGAAGTAGACACAACTGTCATACATGCTTCTATTGAAGTTCTGCTCAATCATAAAAGTGTCAAACCTTTTATACCATTGTCTAGGGACTTGCTTCAAGCCATAGAGAGATTTCTTCAACTTGCAAACACTATTCTCCTTACCAACAGCCTTAAAACCCTCAGGTTGGCTCATATAAATGTCTTCCTCTAGCTCTCCATTTAAGAAAGCTGTTTTAACATCCATTTGTTCCAACTCCAAGTCTTGTTGTGCAACCAAGCCAAGGATGAACCTTATAAATGTATGCCTCACAACAGGGGAGAAAATCTCGTTGAAATCCACACCTTCTTTTTGATGAAAACCCTTCACAACTAACCTTGCTTTCCATCTAGGTTGCTCAACACCTGGGATGCCATCCTTCCTCTTAAAAACCCATTTACAGCCCAAGACTTTTCTGTCCTTAGGCCTTTCACACAGCTCCCAAGTCTTATTCTTGTGTAGGCCTTCAATTTCCTCTTCCATTACAACCACCAATTTTCTCGAATTTGGACCAAAGGATGTGACTTCTTGATAGCTTGATGGTTCATCCTCATTGTTTATTTCTTGAGCAGCATGTAGGGCATATGTTGTTATGCCTTGTTCATCAATGAGTCTTACTGGTTTTCTTACTTCCCTTCTAACCCTATCTCTCGCCACTGAGTATCTTTGGACAACCTCTTCTCTTACAGGGGCTGTTTTAGTTTCTATAGGCTGCAAATCAGTTACTTGAATGTGAGGGTTTGTAACAGCATCTGTGCATTGTTGACTTGGAGTTATTTCAACTTCCACATTTTCATCTTGTGTCTTCTGAGTATCTGCACAAGGAATAGAGGAAGCAGTACCTTGTGTAGAGTATATAAAAGATAACTCATTGAAGACAACATTTCTACTAAGAATCACTTTCCTAGTTTCAATACACCAGAATTTATAACCCTTAGATTCAGATGCATATCCTAGAAACATACATTTAGAGGATCTAGGAGATAATTTTCCATCATTGTTGTGAGCATAAACAGTAGAACCAAAAATTCTAAGGTTTGAATAGTCCACTGGTTTACCTGACCAAACCTCCTCTGGAATTTGAAAATTGATGGTTGTATGTGAGGATCTATTTACCAAATAACAAGCTGTTGAAGCAGCTTCTGCCCAAAACTCCTTCTTATGCCACAACCCAGCAGTGGAAAGCATGCATCTAGTCCTCTCCAAAATGGTTCTGTTCAGCCTTTCAGCCACTCCATTCTATTGTGGAGTTCCAGGAAGTGTTTTATGTCTAACAATCCCATTTTCATGGCAGAGTTGGTCAAATTCTTTATTGCAAAATTCAAGGCCATTGTCAGTTCTGAGCCTTTTAATTTTCTGACCTGTTTGATTTTCCATCAATGCCTTGAAGACCTTAAACTTAGTGAGGGCTTCATTCTTGTGCTTTAAGAAATAGAACAAAACCTTCCTTGAGAAGTCATCAATGATGGTCATCAAATATCTATTTCCTCCAAGGGATGGCACTCTTGATGGCCCCCATAAACTGAAGGATAATCTAGAATGCCTTGTGTAGTGTGCTGCCCTTTTGAGAAACTCACCTTCTTCTGTTTCCCAAGGATGCAATGCTCACAGAACTAGAACTTGTTGAAACTTTGATCACCAAAAGAACCTTTTTTGCTTAGGATTTGCATCCCCTTCTCACTCATGTGGCCTAATCTCATATGCCACAACCTTGATTGTTCCTCATTGCTTGTTGAGATTGCTCGGGCAAAGAAGTGCCATGATCGAGAATAGTGGAAGCAAGAAAGAAATAAAGATTACCTTTTCTTTTTCCCCTCATAAGAGTGAGCGAGCCCTTAGAAATTTTGATTTCTCCACCTTCAGCAGAATACCTACATCCCAAGGACTCCAAAGCTCCAAGAGAGATTAAATTTCTTCTTAATTCAGGTACATGTCTCACATTTGTGAGTGTCTTGACTGCTCCATCATGGGTTCTGATTTGCACTGAGCCTTTGCCTATAACTTTGCAAACATCATCATTACACATCATAATAACTCCTGTATGAACAGGTTCATAGGTTGAAAACCACTCCCTTTTGGGACACATGTGGTAGGTGCATCCGAGTCCAAAATCCACTCTTCTCTATCATCGGAAAATCCGCAGCCACCAAAACATCAAGATCATACTCGAATCTGACCGCCACGCCAGCTTCGATTTAGGATTCTTGTACCTTTCTTCCTTTTCTTTCTTGTTCTTGAGCTTGTAGCAGTCATTTATCTCATGCCCATCGAATTTCTTTATGTCAAACCTTGTAATGGATGACATCTTTCTGGTTCTTGCTTGTTTCTTGGGGATGGCTTTGATACCACTTGTTAGCCCTAACTTAGGATCCACCAATAACCAGAAAAGCTGGTTCTTGCTGATGAAACAGCTAGATAGAAAGAACCAGAGAAGAGAGAAATAAAGAAAGAGATGAAAGGCAGAGAGAGAGGGAAAAACTGAAAAAGGAGAGATTAATTGAAAGGCTTGCCAAATAAGGCAATGACCCAGGTATTTATAAACATACCTGGGTAGTACAATCAGTAACCTAAAAGCCTTCATAAAAGAAGACTTTAACAGAAAATACACTTAAACAAAAACTAATACATTGTAACAAAATTAGTACCATTCCTAACAACCTTGGTTGTTTAGCCTGAGAAGGCTGGGAGCAAAGAATATCTTGTAATGGCCAGAAGTGGCTGGGTTCAAACAATACTTGTAAACCTTTTCACGGTTTGTAGTGAAAACTCAGTTGTTGCTGGGTAACTGGACGTAGTCTTGAATAGACGAACCAGTATAAAAATACTTGTGTTTATTTGTTTCGTCTGATTGACTAACTGGGGATAATCATAATCTAACGTTTGTTTATTAAAATCAATCTTTCAATATAAACGTTGTTTCGTCTAAACCGTTTTGAAACCCACAGACGAAAGGGATAAAATTTTTTAATTAACACAATTCAACCCCCCTTCTTGTGTTTATCTGTTACAGGTTGGTATCAGAGCTCAGCCTCTAAGGGTTGAGCGCTTAACAGCTACTAGAGGAAAAGATACAACATGGACTCACAAGGACCATCTTTTCTATCCGGAGGAGCTTCAATGAACAAACCTCCAGCATTCTCTGGAGATGATTATCCATACTGGGCTGACAGGATGGAGATGTACATCAAGTCAACCCAATACAGATTATGGAATATAATCACCACAAGAGATATCCCTATTGTAAAGCCTGAAGGAGAATGGGGAAACGAATAATACTCTATGATGGAGCTGAACAACAAAGCAAGATATGCTCTTATGTGTGCTCTCTCCAGAACTGAGTACAACAGATTCTGTGCCTACAAAACTGCTAAAGACCTATGGGATGCCCTCAAAATCTCATATGAAGGCACTGAAGATGTCAGAATGAGGAAGACCGCTACTCTTCAAAGAGAATATGAAATGTTCTCTATGAAGAAAGGAGAATCAATCGATATGATGTTTGGAAGATTCCAAACAATATTGAATGGACTCACTGCTCTGGGAATCACTTTCAAAAATGCCCAGAACAACATGAAGATCTTGGACAGTCTCCCACCTCCTTGGAAAGCCATGTCCACAGCTATCTCTGTTGGAAGAGATATGAAAACATTAACTCTATACGAGTTAATTGGAGCACTAAGGGTACATGAGGTACTCTTATGTAAAAGGGAAAAGATCAAGGTTCAAGAACCTATAGCTCTTCCATCTGTTAATAACATCCCTAAAGAAGATTCTGTCAAGAAGGACAGTAAAAAGAAAATAAAGATTTTGAAGGCTGATTCAACCGAATCAGAATCGTCTGATGTTCGTCTGAAGACGAAGTCTCCCTCATGGCAAGACGATTCAAAAGAATGATGATGAAGAAAGGCAGAGGCCAACGCTTCTTCAAGAAAAAGGAGAAGAAGCTCCCTGAGAAGTCATCAACCAAAGAAGAAAGCACAGAGGTTGTGTGCTATGAATGCAGAAAACCGGACATATGAGGTCGAATGTCCCTGACTGAAAAAGAGGTGGAGCTCTAGAAAAGATAAAGGAAAGAAGAGCTTACTGACTTGGGAAGACCTTGACAGTGAAAGCTCAGAGGAATCCTCTAAAGAAGAAGAAACAGCAAACATCTGCCTCATGGCTGGAGACCATGTCTCAACAGAGGTAAATTACAATGAAACTTCTTCATCCTCTTCTTCCGAGTCCAGTCAATCGAAGAAATGTCATATGATACACTTCTAGCTCACTCTCACTTTATTGCTCAGCAATACAAAACTTGCAAAACCAAGCTGAGACAAGCCTTGGAAGAAAATGCGGTTTTGAAATCTGAAATTGAGTTACTAGACAAGAAAATATCAAATGATGTTTCGTTCGAGTCTGAAAAGATTAAAGAAAGAAAAAGAGTCCTTACTCAATGACTTAACCAAGTTTACAAAGGGATCCTCCATTCTTGAAAATATTTTAAAGTATAGGAGATCACCTAATGATAAAAGTAGACTCGGTTATGTTAAGGAGATAGACGAAAAGAAAAACAAACCTGCTTCGTCTGCTCAAAAGAAGAGGAATCACAACAAGGTTCCTAATAACTACAAAAAGGCTAAAAACAAAAAGTAGCCTTTTGTAACTAACAAGAAAGGACCCAAAAAGATTTGGGTACCAAAGTCACTTATTGTTCCTGTTGCAGATATCCTTAATGGGAAGAGACAAGACTTCAAGCTGGTACCTGGACAGTGGTTGCTCACGACACATGACGGGAGACCTGTCTATGTTCCAAGACCTCAGACCAAGTAAAGGGTCTGCCTACGGTTCTGGAAAAGGTAAAATTCTTGGCATTGAGACTGTTGGTAAGACACCCAATACACTTATCCAGAACGTATCATATGTTAAAGGCCTTAACTTCAATCTACTTAGCATAAGTCAATTTTGTGATAGTAGATATGAAGTAGCTTTTAACTCTGATGAGTGTATAGTCAGAAACAAAGATAAATCTATTCTTTTTATTGGGAAAAGAAAGAATAACCTTTATGAGGTTTGTCTTTCTGACCTGAGTGATCAGAATGTTACATGTTTGATTTCAGCAGACGATGAACGAGATATTTGACACAAAAAGCTTGGACATTTAAGTCTCAAGTATATTTCAAAAATTTCTAAAAAGGATCTCGTAAAAGGTTTGCCAAAAATATCTTGGAAAACCAATCGTCTGTGTGAATCTTGTCAGCATGGGAAACAACTCAAAGCTTCTTTCAAATCAAAAAATGTTGTTTCCACGACAAGACCGCTAGATCTGTTACACATTGATCTCTTTGGACCCACTCAGACTGAAAGTCTTGGAAGGAAGAGATATGGACTTGTCATTGTAGATGACTATACTAGATTCACATGGGTATACTTCCTAGCCCATAAACATGAGTCATTCAAGGTTTTTGAAATATTTTGTAAACGTGTTCAAAAAGAAAAAGGAATATGTATTGCGTCTGTAAGGAGTGATCATGGAACAGAATTTGAAAATTCTGAGTTCAAAGCCTTTTGTTTTGAAAATGGTATATTTCACAATTTTTCGTCTCCAAGAACTCCTCAACAAAATGGAGTTGTGGAAAGGAAAAATCGTACTTTACAAGAAGTGGCTAGAACTATGTTGTATGAAAGCTCTCTCCCTAAATATTATTGGGTAGAAGCAGTTAATACTTCCTGTTATATTCAAAACAGAATATTGATAAGACCAATATTGAATAAGACTCCATATGAACTATGGAAAGAAAGAAGACCCAACATTTCTTATTTCCATCCTTTTGGATGCGAATGCTTTATCTTAAACACCAAAGATCAACTTGGCAAGTTTGATTCAAAGGTGGCAAAAGGAATCTTTCTTGGATATTCCAACACATCTAAGGCCTATAGAGTTTTTAACTCTAAGACGCAAGTTGTAGAGGAATCAATTCATGTAAAGTTCCAAGATAACTCAAAGGCTAATAAAGAAATATCAGACCTAGAAAACTTGTTTGATAATTTGCAGATTAACCCTTCTGGTCAAAATGATAAACAAGGGTCAGACGAAAAAAAAGCAGACGATAGAAGCACAGACGAACCCTCTTCGTCAGATACTCATCAACAAAGAGATCAAGCCCCTGCAAGATCATGGAAGTTTGCGTCTAACCACACTGAAGATCTTATCATTGGAGATAGGAATCAAGGTGTTCTAACTAAATCGAAGCTAAAGGAATCGTCTGGATATGCTCTTGTATCAAACATAGAGCCAAAGAATGTTGAAGATGTTCTTCAAGATAACGACTGGATCTTGGCTATGGAAGAAGAACTCAATCAGTTCACAAGGAATGATGTATGGACCCTAGTTGAAAGACCAAAGAACAAAAGCATCATTGGGACCAGATGAATGTTCAGAAACAAGCTTGATGAAGCTGGAAAAGTGGTAAGAAACAAAGCGAGGTTAGTAGCATAAGGGTATAATCAACAAGAAGGTATTGATTTTACAGAAACTTTTGCACCTGTAGCTAGATTAGAAGCAATCAAAATATTACTTGCTTTTGCTGCTCACAAGAATATCATCCTATATCAAATGGATGTAAAAAGTGCTTTTCTAAATGGTTTCATTGAAGAAGAAGTGTATGTAAAACAACCTCCTGGTTTTGAAAGTTTATCTCAACCTGATCATGTTTTCAAACTTAAGAAAGCATTGTATGGTCTTAAACAAGCTCCCAGAGCTTGGTATGATAGACTCAGTTCTTTTCTTTTTAAAAATGGTTTCTCAAGAGGAAAGGTTGATACAAATCTCTTCAAGAAAAGCGTTTCAAAAGACTTTATTATAGTCCAGATTTATGTAGACGATATAGTCTTTAGAGCTACTAATGATTCTTTGTGCAAGGATTTTTCAAAGCTAATGCAGGATGAGTTTGAAATGAGCATGATGGGAGAATTGAAGTTCTTTCTAGGACTTCAAATCAAGAAGACGAAAGAAGGAATCTACATCCATCAACAGAAATACACAAAGGAACTTATCAAGAAGTTCAAGATGGAGAATGTCAAGCCTATGAAGACCTTAATGCATTCGTCTGGAGCAAATCTCAACAAGGATGAGTCAGGTAAGTCCGTTGATCAGACGGTATACAGAGGTAAGATTGGCTCACTCCTTTATTTAACTGCGATCATACCTGACATTATGTTTAGTGTCTGTCTATGTGCTAGATTTCAATCTGACCCTAAAGAATCTCACTTACAAGCTGTAAAGAGAATTCTTAGATATCTTGTTGGAACAACTGATCTATCTTTGTTTTATAAGAAAAATAGTGATTTCAGTTTAAGAGGCTTTTGTGATGCGGATTATGCTGGAGACAAAGTAGAGAGAAAAAGCACAAGTGGCGGATGCCAATTTCTTGGATCATCACTAATATCTTGGTCAAGCAAGAAACAAAACTCCATTGCACTTTCAACAACTGAAGCAGAGTATATTGCTGCAGCAGGGTGTTTCTCACAATTACTGTGGATAAAACATCAACTTGAAGATTACTCCAGGTTTGAAAATCATATACCAGTATTTTGTGATAACACTAGTGCAATTAATCTTAGCAAAAATCATATTCAACATTCGAAAGCTAAACATATTGAAATTCGTTTTCATTTTATAAGAGATTATGTACAAGAAGGTATTTTCGATATACAGTTTGTACAAACTGATTTTCAATGGGCAGATATATTTACCAAAGCATTAGACGAAACACGGTTCAAGTTCATTAAAGAAAATCTTGGAATTATTTCTTTAAAAGATAGAAAATTGTTCCGTCTGAGCTAGTTATTTTTTTTTTGTTCCTTCTGTACATTATTTCGTGTTAAGATGAAACATTGCGTCTGATCAAGTTGAATAGTTACTGTGGTAAAATTCAACGAGCATTTAATCATATCGTTTAACAAGTTTATCTCAAGTGTGCAAGGACAAATTAAAAGAAGTAATAAATGTGTCTGTCATTTATTGCACTATTCTAGGACATTGATAGGCATGCGCCGTGAATTGTAGAGGTCAAATCAATCATTGAAAAGGCAATGATGCAGACACGTCAAATCAGGGGCGGTTTTCGAAATCTCTTTCGTCTGATGAATCACAACCGTTTTTATCTATGCCTATAAATATTCTTAAAAGTTCACTCTTTTACTCTTTACTGCATTCGAAGTTTTTGAACTCTCTAAACCTATTAGTCACTAAGCTCTTATTCTCTCTTTTTCATATATCAACAATGGCCGCCAAGAACACCAAAGCTGCGGAAGCCACTTTCTTTGCTCAAGACCTGTTCTTGCCTAGCAAGTGGATCTCAAGAGAGACTATAGAGAGCGTATCTGACAGAGTCGTCAAGCTTCTAACTCACACTGGCTGGATGGAGTTTGCTGCTATGAAAGGGGAATGGCTGATGGAGGCATACGCCGAATTTTGGAGCGATGCTAAGGAGTTCGAAGATGGTATTGTCGGTACTATCGACAATAAGGAGTACATCATCACCATCGATGCCATTATTGAAGCCGGCAACTGTAAGGCCGAAGGGCGTTTCTATAGTCAAGATTGGATGAAGATCGAGTCTGAGGAGCATGTAGACAAGATCATTTATGGGAAGACTCGTAACACTGAAGACCCCAAGTTCTTCAGATCAGGGAACCTCAGCCCCTCCGCAAGAATCATCCACAACTTGCTCTACAACATCTTCACTCCTCGTACAGGCTCTCGCGACAACGTGAGTACTCGAGACAGATTTTGTATCTACTACTGTCTAAGGAAAGCAAGGATGAGCCTGACTCACATTATTCTCGACCACTGGGTAAGTGCGTTGAAGAATAGAAACATTCGTAGGAAGAGCAGCATTCCCTATGCCACCCTCTTCACCAAGATCATCATCAACCAGGGCTTTGATGTCACCGGAGTAGTGTGGCACAAAGAAGGGAAGGAAGTCAAAGGTAGCACCTTTGCGAAGATGCACTTGGCACCTAGCTTCCTCCTTCATTCACCAAGGGAAGAAGAACCACTCTCACCAATAACCAAGGACCCCCCACACAGAGCCCACTTCAAGCGTGCTAAAGCCCAAACACAAACCAAAACACAACCCCAAACACAAACCGAAACACCATCCCAAACACTAAACCAACCCCAACCTCTTCCTCCCGTGATTATTTCTGAGGTTCCTTTTGAGGACGTTCTTGAATAACCTCTCAAGAAGAAGAAAAGGACCATCAGAATTAAGCACATTGGTGCCAAGCCAAAGGGTCAGACGATATCCCCTAGTGAAGATGAAGGGGTCAACATATCGTCTGAAGGTGTTCCGTCTGTGAAGATTCTCACAGACGAAGAAAAGCAGCAGAGAAAAAAGCAAGAGCTAGAAAGATTGCTCTTGAAAAGGCTGCAAAAGACAAGGAGAAGATGAAGCAAAAACTTGCGTCTGTCGTAGTTAGTGAGACAGACGAAGAAAGAGCGCTGAAAGAGGCCAAAAGGGTCTCCATATTGCTTTATGCTGAGAGAGAAAGGATCTTTCTCGATAGCGTTCGTGGCATTGGATCGTCTGAGGCTGCATCTGCTCCAACAACCTCAGAGGGCATGAATAGTGAAGAAACGGCCCAGATCCAGAAGGATAATGTCCAGCTTGCGGAGGAGTTGGAAACTATGTTGAACGAAGAAGTCTCCACAATGGAGGTCTCTCCATCACTCCAAGACGAACATAGGGTTACCCCTATTGTTGCGTCTCCGCTGAACGCATTCCTTGCACAGACGCTACCTGCTACGTCTGAGGAAGCATCTCACCACCAGGCGAAGGAGATTCCGTCTGAAGTCTATATTCTTATTGAAGAAGTTGATTCTACATCTGATGAAGAACAACTTGAAGTTATCAAGGTGGATGCTACATGGGAGGGATCACATGCTGAGGTGATCAATCCAGAAGACTTACCCTCAAAGCACAAGGTGGACTATTCGTTTCTAAATGAATTAGTCATGAGGCGCTTCGCTGAGAGCATCTGTGATGAGAAAACGGTCAAACCTGACTGGATCATTGGAGAGAAGATTGAAGAATTCTCCATTGAAGCTGAATCGTCTGAGTCTGCAACAGACATCTTGGCAGACAATGAAGACCTGTACATAAGGGATACTCCTTACATAGAGTTTAAGACCCCATACCAGTACAGAGGGAAGAAGGGTTTTCAACTAGGGAGATTTGTAAATCTCATTCTATACAACAAACCTTTGAAGCTAGTGGACTTCAATGAAGACACCATCTACACCCTAGAGGAGCAACGCAATTGGCTGAAGCGTCTGCCCTGGGACACACTGACCAACCTAGACATCAAAGGCTTAGAAAACATTCAAGCATACAAGGATCATCTTGGTGCGTCTGTGATTGAAAGACCAGCACTTGGCTATGAACCTCACATCCCACACAAAGAAAACACAAAGTGGAAGGTTCGGTATGAGGTAAATGCGCCTGTATTCCATCATTGTAGATATGGAGACGCAAACTCTACCAACTATGAGCCGAAAGATTGCACACATTGGCATCTCGACGCCATAGATCGCCATGATCCAATGTCTTTCACAATTCCACTCAATAAAACAGAGTATGTCGGTCTAGGACACTCTCTAGGAATTGTGCTCCCATGGACGAGACCCCACTGCTCCGGGATCAACCCTCGTTACTCCATCCTCTTAAACAAATATGAAGACCCTGAGAAATTCGCTCACGCCCTACCAGAAGATCACAACTTTACATTCAAGTTGATAGCTGGTGCCTATAGAAGGGAAGCCAAGGAAAGAGAAGTTTCCTTCTATCACATTGATCGTCAAGCTAAGAAGGATAAGAGATACTTCCCCTTCATGGTGAGTTCACAGTTCTCTTCGCTGGTGTCAGACGAAACTAAGTACACAATCATCTTAGACAGAAAACGACCGTGCTTGGTCAAGTTTTTGGCTAAGGGTAAAGAGAAGAAAGTACCGTTTGTCCCTAGAACCTTCAAATATGCAAGGCACATCTCCAAACTTCTTCCATCTGCTGTTTATACGCACCTCAAGGCAATACAATCACAAGCCTCAAGCCCTATCAATCCAAAGATACAATGGATGATAGAAGATCATGAAGCCACTTCAAAGTTTTGCTCTGGAACCTCATTTGATGAGGATTCTACCGTATGTGGCAGGGTGTTTCCTGGTGGAGCTTTTGCATATACACACCCATCTTAGGAGCATCCGGATCTTGAAGTCTCTGTTCCAACAAAGATGTACTCATGGCAATGGGAACAGAACTTCACGGCTGACCTTATCTTTCCACTCTTCACACCGCGTCCAAGAAGACTCCATCAGTGCTCATTATTGATGACACTGTACCTATAGTGGAAGAACCTCAAACACCACAAGTGCAAGTTGATGATGTGGTGGAGGTTGTTGAGGCAGTTGAGGTTGCTGAGGCTGATATTCAAGAAGTTGAGGAGTATAAGACTCTGAAGCGTAAATATGATGCCTTAGAGGAGAATTGTGAGCACTTGAAGTTAAAGAACAGAGAACTTGAAGAAAATCAAGCTTCTCTATCGTCTGAAGTGCAGCAATTGAAGGACATTGTGATGACCCTGCTTAACAAGAAGCTAAAGCCTTCTTCGTGATCATGTTTTGATGATTCAAAGCCCAAGGGGGAGACAAAGAGAAAAGAGATATCCCAAGGGAAAGGAGAAAGGTACAAGGGGAAAGCATTGTCTGAGGGGGAGTAAACAAATAAAGCTTTGTCTGAGGGGGAGCGACCAAGAGCAAGCAAATAAGAAGCATCATATGAGGGGGAGTCTTAAACAATAAGGGAGCCATGTATTATACTTGATTCAATGTATTTTTTTATTCTTTTTAGTATAGAAAATACATTGTAATTCTTTATTGGTTATTCTTTATTGGTTTTCTGCCTATACCAGTGTAATAATGTACAAAGATTACATCGCATTGATGTAACAATCTTTTATAAAGAGGTATTATTCAGAAAACATTGTCTTTATGTCAATCTGACTTTTTTTGAGACTGTTTGTTTCTGTCTAACCATGTCTTGTGCAGATTTTCTTGGTATGGTCTGTAATCATCAAAAAGGGGGAGATTGTTAGATCAAGGATGATTAACGTCTCAAGATTTTGATTAATTACAAGACAGACGAAACCAAGCTACCCAAGACTTGCTAAGACGAAACCAGCACAGACGAAACATGACCCTTCAAAAGTGAAGTTCTGCGTCTATCCAAAAGCCAAGCCATCAGACGATACATGCACAGACGGAAGAAGACTACTCAAGCTAAAGCCCATCGTCTGTCCAAAGAGTGAAGTCTTAAGACGATAGGATGAGATTTAAACAACAACAATCAAGACCAAGAAATACATCGTCTGTTCAAAAGTGAAGTCAAGTTGAGTCATTCGCGCCAAGATTTCAAATCTGAAGAAGTATTCATGAGAAGCATCCAAGATCAGTATAGGGATTCGAGCTTACACACCAAAGTCAAAAAGGTCTTCACCTTTTGTCACATCTCTGTACAAGTCAGAAAAAGTATTGCGCACAATCTAGTTCGCTATATCCGCTGCGACTCTTCATCAATCAATCAAGTACAACTGACAAACTTTTGGAAAGCTCTCAAGAAGATTTCTCAACGACTCTCAACGGCATTCAAATGAGTCTAACGGCTATTTGAAGAAGATGACTATAAAAGGACTTCACAACATCAAGAATCAGTTGGCGAATACGCTTCTCTTATCCCATCTTCTGAGAATTCGCTCAAATTCTGTGCTAAGAACTTTATTGTAAAACCCTCTCTGCGAAGAGGAAAATCTTTGTTTTCAAACATCTTTTCAAATCCACTTGTGTGGTACTTTAGCCTGAGGAGGCTGTGTTTCAAATAATACCTTTTGTATTAGCCTGTGGAGACTAGGTTCAAAGAATACCTTGGTTGTTTAGCCTGAGAAGGCTGGGAGCAAAGAATATCTTGTAATAGCCAGAAGTGGCTGGGTTGAAACAATACTTGTAAACCTTTTCACAGTTTGTAGTGAAAACTCAGTTGTTGCTGGGTAACTGGACGTAGTCTTGAATAGACGAACCAGTATAAAAATACTTGTGTTTATTTGTTTCGTCTGATTGACTAACTGGGGATAATCATAATCTAACGTTTGTTTATTAAAATCAATCTTTCAATATAAACGTTGTTTCGTCTGAACCGTTTTGAAACCCACAGACGAAAGGGATAAAATTTTTTAATTAACACAATTCAACCCCCCTTCTTGTGTTTATCTTTTACATATTTGATATTGGAAAATGGAAAATTTGTGATGATGTATTGTATTGTTTGTATTTGTATTTTGGAGTTTTTGTCCTAGTTTTATTTTTGGGATGTGTTTGACAATTATTTAAGTGTTTGAATTTTATTTGGAATAAACTATGAATGATGTAGAATGTAATGTTGATTGTCTAGGACTTTGAATTGGAATTTTTATACATGTTTCAAATTTTGAGATTTCTAAATTACATGTGAAACTCTGCTTGTTTTTCTAGAAAAGTCTATTTTAACTATGTTCTTTCTATAAATTGGTCAAATAGTATTTTTACTCAAAATCGTAGAGAATTAATGTTTAGTTAATAAAAGTTGACTCTTAATGTACCTTAAGGAAACTTGTATGTAAATCACAATTACGGTTATCATTGGTGTGATGTGATGTCACTACAAATGAGATTTTAGTGTTGGAATAAACTCTTTAATGCAAAAGCGTAGTCCAAGATATGCTGAATGATTGTATTATTTGGGAAAAGATAAGAGTATATGTTATGTAGTGAAATTAAGTTGTGGAGTTGTTTAATGTTCGTTAAGTGGCGTGGAACTGGGCCTTTTTTACGGGTATGCATTATCTGAGGTGTTACGTAGTTTTATTTGTCTATGGGGTGACATATCAGTGCATCAAAGTCACAATTAATTTATATTATTCGTTGTTGACACACTTAGATGGAAATTTTGGTGAGAAGAGGTTGTATAATCAATCTCCAGGAGTTATAATGATTACGAAGGTAATCCTAAGAGAATGTTGTGTAGGCTTAATTGCCTAGAGTGTGATGTGTCAATGTGACGATGACACAATCAATTTACTTTGACCGACCTCGACAGATTGCGGACATACTCGGTTGGTGAAAGCCTAACCCTGTGGTGGGTTGGTGTACTCTCTATAAATCATCATAATTTTTATATGTTGCAAGACCACCGAGTGATAAAACTCGAGATGACAACTTGTCAGAAATCTAACATCCACGCACGAGTCAAACCTTGGCGTGAAGGGGTGTGTCAAAAGTCCCACATTGTCCAAAAATATGTTATGTCACATGTATATAAGTGGGGAGCAATCCTGACCTTACAAACCGATTTTATAGGGTTGAGTTAGGTTCATCACTCACTCTGATCCAGAATAACTCCATCAATATGGTATAACTCCGGACCGGCACAAACCTAACATCAATATCAATATTTCACAAGTAAGAATGATTGGACAAACCAGAGGGTACGCCAGTACAAGATCAAGTGTGAGTGATAGATGAATTTACAAGCCGATTTTATAGGATTGAGTTAGGTTCATCACTCACTCTGATCCAGAATAACTCTATCAATATGGTATAACTCCGGACCGGCACAAACCTAACATCAATATCAATATTTCACAAGTAAGAATGATTGGACTAACCAGAGGGTACGCCAGTACAAGATCAAGTGTGAGTGATAGATGAATTTGCAATGCGACTCATAGGCCTACAATGCATACATTTGAAGATGTGATGTAATATTTATCCATATTTTAGTCTTTTTTTTTTTGTACTCTTTATTCTTTGAAAGAGGATTCACCATTGTATGTTTGCTTTGATGGATTATGCATATGATAATCTCAATTTGGTATTGGCGGAGTAAATTTGTAAGTGATGCAAGTTCTGTTGAGAATGAACATCAGATCAGATGAAAAACTTGAGAATTAGTGAATGATTAAACTTAAAAAACAGAATCAAAAAGAAATTCATGATGAAGATCTTAGATTAATTTAGGGAAAAGAGTTTATATAAATTGCTATGAATTTAGTTATGATGTTTTGTTGTATGAGTTTAGATAGATGTAAGTGAGTCTAATTATTCTTTTTTTCTTATACATTTTCTTTTTATACGTTGTAAATATTATATAGTTACTAATATGTATAGATGTTAATTATAAGATAGATGCATAGTACATTTTAAAGAGAAAATCCACCTTTCAAAATTCATAATTTTATAACGGATTGAGAATATGATTAAATAAAAAACTTTAAATGGGCTGTAAAATTTTAGACTGAAAAATAAAAATAAAATATAAAAATATTAAAAATGTAAATTAAAACCAGTTAAAATATTCAGAAATATTATAAGAATATAAAAAAAGTCATAAATACTATTAGGTTTCCATATTCCAGTGGCTGTGAACTTCTTCAAACCAATCTTTATTAAATGTCAAACATCATCCAGTTTTTGTATTTTTTTTTTAAATAAATAAATAAGGCTTTCATGTGAATCCCACCCCTTTTGTTCCCTGTCTTACTTATTTTTTATCAACTAAATAATCTTTTTATATTTTTCTTCTATTCTATTTTTCTTTCCTCTAATTTTTCATCTATACCAAAATAGAGGGTTAGATTTTATTTATTAAAGTTTGTAAATTTAAATTTGGTTGAAATTAAATATGTAAATTTAGTTTGGTTAAAGGTAAGTTCAGTGTTATTCCATTTATTTGAATATTTTTATTTTAAAATTGTTTTAACAAAATGAATTAATGAGTTTAACTTTTATACATAATTAACGTAAAATGTTTTATATGGTCAATTAATGAAATTATTGTTAATATACTTTGCTAAATTATTTACAAATGAACCACAATACAAAAAGTCTTTAATTTTTGGTGCTTACATTTTTTTCTCACACGTATATAACTACTAAAAGGTTAAAAGAGAATTCTGGTCTCTAGTTTTTTTTATTTTATAATTTTGTAGTTTTAATCTCGATTATATTTAAAGGAATCAAGTGTTTCGGTTCAAAGGAGAAGACTTAAATTACTGAATTGCAAAAATAAAGCGATTAAAATTATATTTTAACCTTAGTTAAATTTTAGAATGTTTTAGAATCTCGGTTATACTAAGCTGGTTTATTTCATTATTCTTCAAGTATATTTGGAATAATGATATACTATTGTTACATTTTCTTTAAACAAAAACTAGTGCTAATATTAAATTAGAAATAAAAACTTTATTAAAAATAAAAATATTATTATATTCAACAAAAAAATTGGATTATTTTTTTAATATTGGATCGAAAAATCAAAGTCTAAAAGAAAAAATAACAAACAAAGAAATAATTGTAACTTGCAAAAAAAAAAAAAAAGATATTCTCACTCACCAACTAATTCTCTTCTAAAATATAAACAATGAGAAAAAAAATTAATAATATATATATATATATATATATATATATATATTGTGAGATAGATAACTAATTTTCATATTAAATATCTTCTTCAAAAAAAAAATATTTCTTTTTACCTTTTTTTTTCTCTATTTAATCTTGTTTCTTTATAAAAAATAATAACCACATAAATAATCAAACAACTAATTATAAAATATAAAGAAAAAAAATACATATACATATGTTAATATATATTTTTACATGTGAATAAGATAACTAATTGACTTGTGTATATGATAGGTAATTGACCAAGAAGTAAAATTATTTCTCTTCTACTCTTTCTCTCCTTCACACTACCGATTCTACTTCTCCCACCCCACCAATGCTATGTAACTCATTGAGTCAGTGTACATACATAACTATTTTTACACGAAGAAGAAAACGAACTCTCACCTTTGGTTTGTGGGGTTTGCATGGAGAGGTATGTGTGTTGATTTGATGGCCGCAATGAGAGGTTATGGGCGAGGCCGTGGTCATTTGATAGCGACAATAGAGATGTTAGGTGCGATAGCATAGTAATTAAGGACAAATTGGAAAAGATAGGATAAAAGAAAATAAATAAATTCAAATTTTTAAATTTCCATAGAATATCTTCTCATATTCTTGTTTTTTCAATTTAATTGACTCTAGTTATCTTACTGTTATACACCAACATTCATCAGTATCATTTATTGTAAAGCACCAAAATCTTAGGAATTTATTATTTTCCCCATCGTAGGATTCGACATGGGTCTTCCAGAATGCGTTAACTTTAATTTCATGGTAGAAATTTAACTATAAATTTTAAAAAATATTAGATAAACTTTGCTCATAAATTTTTTTTTATATAAATTTTAAAAATGTTTAATTTATATTAAAAAATTTAATTAATTTTAGGTTAAATAATTTCAGATAACTTTTATAATGAATGAAAAATTTTACATTAAATTTTATTACAAGGTTAATTTTATAATAAATATATCTAATCATAAATTATATTATTATAAAATTTATTTAACCAAACGTGTGTATATACACACCAACTTGTGTATTTATACGCACACACAACTTGTGCTTTTAGTAGTGATCAATCATGCTAATATTGTGGATTGTATTGTCTGTCGCCTAAAAAATATGCAACTTTTAAAACATGTGTCATGGAGGAATATAAAAATTGGAATATAAATTATATTAAAAAAGAAATATTTATATTATAGATATGTGTTATAATATCATAGTTATTATTAAAAATATTAAAGCCATTATTTCTCAGTCTGTTTAAACAAGCTTAAAAGCTATACAAAATGACTTATTTAAGAAATTAATAATTCTAGTACTTTAGTAAAAATAAACACAAAATCAAAATATAACTTTAGAATAGAAACTAAATAAAGATGGTACTTGATTTGAGTTTTTATTTTATTTTATTTTACATAATTATTATAATTTTTATTTAATATTAGTATATCTTTCAGATAAATTTTTTTCATCTAACTTCGTAATATGTATGATACACAATTTATTTATTTTTATCACAATTGTTTTTAAAATTTTTTAAAAATTGGTTAAATTTTATATTTTAAAGCTTAATTTTTGTCAAAAAAATTGTTCTAATTTTGTGGATTTGGGATGACACTGCCTGTGGATTTCAGTGTGATTAAAGATTCGCTAAATTAGATGTAGTTTAAAATGTGGAATTTGTGGATGAGTTATACGAGTTGTCAATTTTGTGGGTGTGAACTTAAAAGGGATTATATTTATTATGAAAATATTTTAACAGAGAAAAAATATTAAAATAAAAAAATCAAAATATATATATAAAAAATTTAAAATATAAAAGTATTTCAATTAAAATTAGTAATAAATATCTTGTTTTCTTTTCACGCTAATGTATGTATATATATATATATATATAACTTTAACTATACTATTCAAACAATATTGAATTTTATGTTGTTTTACACATTTTCTATTAGTTTTATATATTTACTGTCATTTTTATGTAAACTATTTTTATTAGCACATAATTGATTATAAATAAATATTATGGTAAAAAATTATTTTAGGCGAAATAGATGTCTAAGAAGAAAATATTTCTTCTACAAATAAAAATATAAAAAATATTATTTAAGAATTTTGATATTTATTTATTTAATACATGTTCTCATAATATTTTTTGTGCATTATGTTTATTTATTTTAATTACATGATATAGAAGTTTTTTCACATAATAATTCATTATTCATCAATATAAGTCGTACTATAAAACACTAGTAATCCATTATAATCATATCGATCTTTATTTAGCTAAGTTTATTAAAAAAAGATTTTAGGGCATAATTTATTTCATTTGGGTAAAAAAAAAATCAGTTTTTATATAGAAAATTGCAAATATGTACGAAAAGAAACTGTTACAAATTTTGAGAATACGTTCATTTGGGGAGCGGGAAACTATTGAAAAATATTCATAAACTTAATTTCATATGCATGAAAATTAACATTTTTTTAAAAAGGTTTTCTTAACTAAATTTCAGCTTATGTTCTATGCATGATTATTTCTTGAACAATTTCTTTGTCACAAACTTACTTTTTTTCCATAAAGTCTGGGACAGTTGAAATTTGTCCATTTTCGTTGTTTTTGAAGAAAATGACGTTTGAAAAACCATGTTTGTAACCTTAGCTCAAATTTGGTATAAGGTTTTTTTTTTTTTTTTGAAATTGTTTTTACGCATATGAATGAAATTTAAAGTTTACGAATTTTTCTTAACATTTTTTCTACATGCTCATTGCAAAAATGGATGTTGGTGACATTGATTAGATAACAAAACGTGCCTTAAATTACCAAAAATGGATGTTGGATAGTAAACTTAATAAAAAATTAATCAAGTTGAGTGATCAACTATATTTCTACAACAAAATCTTTTTTAAATACCTACGAGTTAATATTGGAATTTTCGGTAATTAAATTATCTCAGAAATCGTTGTTATTTCATGCAATTAAGTTGTACGAACTAATTATACAATTAATGTTGATAAAAATGACTTAGTATTTAATATATTTTTGTGGTTGGAAGTTTTTCCGCGATTGAATACGAGCTATAATAGATTTTAATGATCACAAAAAATATTTCTTACAATTATTTTTCAGTTATAATTTAATTAAAAAAGAAAACAATTTAATATTATGAAAGGTGAAGTGTCCAAAGCCTTAGACGTGGATACGGTGGTTCAAATATGAGGGTTCTTAGAATCATTGATAACAAACAAGGTCTCTTACACGTGTCACTATCAAGATAGTGATTCGTGTGTGGCCTGGCTTCTGTTTAACCATTGGTTTCCCTGTCAAAATTGCAATTGCAAAAGCAATCACAACGCAAACGACTACATCGTTTATAAGTATATATATCACTGTGGATATGGGGATCAATTTAGAGGGCGACAATTGCTTGCAATGTGATGCTTGTATATGTGAACATTTACTTACATTTGTTTAAACGTTAAAAACATGCGTGCTTTCACGTCAACAGAAAATGTAAATGACTATACATAAAAGACGCGACGTATCATGGACACATACCACCATATTTGTTAACATGTGTTTATCGGTAAACACGATTAAATAAATAAAGCTTGCTTAAGAAAAAAAAATTTTGTTATTAAGTTCTTCTAAAAGGAAAACTTCCAAAAAGCTTTCATACGTTGAAAAAATTAAAATATATATAACCGTTGAAAATCTCACGTTGTCTAGAACATATTATATATATATATATATATATATATATATATATATATAAATATTTATAAATAAATAAGTGAGGAACAAATTTTATTATATAAACTGATTTTGTAAGATTGAATTAGGTCATATTTTTTAAATATGATATCAAAATTTATTTTAAGATTGTTGTATCTCATTGTCACAAACCATTTGTATTTTATTGTAGGGGATTTTTTGGGTGAGATTTATTATAAAAAAGAAATTTAATATAACTTCCTCACCTGTAAAATTGAATTAGACCTATTAAGCTCATCACCCGTATTTTTAACATTAATACCTAACTATTTTATTTAAAATTAAGCAAAAATTTTAGAAAAATTATTTTAGATCCCACTAATTATTGGGTAGATCATGCTTGATTTTCACTTATCTCAAACAACTTCGTATTATGTTAACTTTTAGCTTATTGATTTTCATTTATTTCATACAAATTCATATTATATTAACTTTAGCACAGGTGTTTTAAAAAATATTCTTAAAAATTAGAATAGCTTTCTAAGGTGATCTGAATTGAGTGAATTAAGGAATAATACTAATTTTAAGTGCGTCCTTAACTTTACAATTAAATTAAGGAACTTCAGCAAAGATAACTAAAATTATTTTCGTTTTTCATTGTTAATTTAATAATTTTTAATTAGTTTATTAAGTTCCTCTTTATATATAATTTTTAATTTTTTTTCATAAATAAAATAAATTTGCAGCATCTTAGTTTTTTTTTTTTTTTATAAATTTAGTTATTTAAATGAAAAAAAAAATATAAATGTAAGTATTATTAATATAAACAGTACGAAGTATAAGAAACTCACTCTTAAGAACCCTTGCATTAAAGTACAATAATATCATTAAATCACAATTTTGACTCTTCAAAATATGAGAATCAAAAAAATTAATTTTTAAACAATAAAAAAATATCAAAACAGTCTGTAAATGCTTTGAATTTGCGTGGCTAAATAGGTGGAATAAAATATCCATAATTTTATTTTTTTCACCGAATAACACTTCACTATATTTAGACTTCGTGCAAATTAGAATTAAACATGCATATATGCAGCTGAATACATGTTGTAAATCACGGTTAAGGATAGATGGGGACATTATTGATTGACCAAACAATGTATGTTTTATTGTTTAACGTCTTTTCTTCGAGGATGAGAAGAAAAAGTGGTAAACTTTTCTAATCTAAATTAATTATTTATAAATGTTTTTATTAATCTTAATTTTTGAGTCTTGATTAATTTGACTAGTATTTTTTAAGGACTAGATAAATGATATTTTTGGTTATAACATTATCATATTTAAATAATGAAAAGTAAAGATATTTCAACGCTCGAGTTAATAATGAAAATATTTTGAGAGAATTTATTGAGAATTATAGAATTGAGTGTGAGAATATTGAGAGTTTAAGTGAAGTTAAAGAATATTTTTTGGGTTTTATAGATAGAGATTGATGTTAAGATCTTGTCTACAAAGATTTGCTAACTTCACTTGAGTATGATGGGGTCTATTGTCAAACATCTCATCTTACAATTTGGTGGATGTGGGTGAGTTTCGTAACTCAATTATTCTTTGGGTAATGATGAGACACTCGGATGTTCAACGCTTGCAAGTAGTAGTTGGACACATGTCATGCCCAAACTGGTCGACCATGATTTGGTAGAAATTGATTGGTAAGAGATGTGATGTGACTCGCTGTGAATGGTGATATAAAATATATGTAATTTTAATATTTTAGAATATTTAAATTTTTGAAATAAAAAATAAAAATAAAAATTAAATGACACGATGGTGCTAAGTAATATAGAAACTATATCAAATATCTAAAATCATGATGAATGGGTTAGAGCTATGAAGAGATCTTTGAGAACGAGAAGAAAATGAAGTTTCATAGATAGAACCACAATAGAACATGAAGAAGGGTCTCCAGACTTGGAAGATTGGTGGACTATTCAGGTCATGCTAGTGTCATGGATTTTGTGCACAGGTGAATCAATTATGTGAACAACCATGTCACACTTGGAAATAAGAAAATATGAGATGACATAAAAGAAAGATTTTCAATTTTGAATGACCCACAAACTGATTAGCAAATATCATAACTAGCACAATGCAAACAAAAAGGGTTATCTATGGTAGTCTATTACGGGAAGTTGAAGGCATTATGGGATGATTTAGTTGTCCATGAACCAATTTTAATCTACAATTGTAAAGTATGCACATGTGGCCTTGCCGCAAAACTTGAAACAATGCAAGAAAGAAGAAATGTGTCACACCTTCTTGATGGAAATGAATGATGCAATGTATAGAATAATTCGTTCCAACTTGCTCGTTACGGACCCTATGTCATCCTAAACAAAATGTACTTAATTCTTGTACAAGAAGGTCCGGTGCAGAATATCACCAAAGGAAGATAAGAGTGTTTAGAAGTCATAACCTTAGCAGTTCAGACAATCGCGGAGATCAGAAAGTGTGAAAACAAAAGTAAAATTGTTTGCACACATTGCAATAAAACATGATATGATGGAGTACGTTACTCATAATGGTGGGGAGACTGTCCAAGAAATGATGAAAAAATAATTGCACGGGAATAAAATCAGAACCAAAATAGAGGACTAGGATCAACTAGGTCTCGTGTACCAAAAGGATCTAAATGTGTTAATGCAATACAAAGCTCCAGTTCATTCTTTACTTAGTAGTGATGCGGAATATGAAAGACTTCAGCAAGGAGCAATAGAAAACTTTGGTAGAAATATTTAATTCAACCAAAGTCACCCCAAATGAAACCATAATTTAGTAGAAATATTTAATTCAACCAAAGTCACCTCAAATGAAACCATAATTTAGTTGATCCTCAAGAATATTGATTGAAACGGGTGAACAAAAGGATACTGACTAGGAATCAACGAGTGTTGTTTTTAGGACAAGTTTAATGTCCTACAGCTAATCAACTAAGAGATATTTTCACAAAAACTTTTTGATAAACCTCAATTTAAATACTTTAGACTAATGTCATATTATTGTAACAACTGTTACTTAACCATTAACAACAACTGTTACTTAACAAATTATTAACAATATTTGTTAAGATAATACGGTAACAACTCCTCGTTAATATATTAACATTGTTTGGTATTATATAAAATAACTTCTTATTAATAGATCATTAACAATATTTGGTATTATACAAAATTTAATTAGTGTTTATTTTGTTTAAAGCTATTAGAGCCTAGGATATTTTTTTGAAATAGACTTGTACAAATAACAATCAATGTACCAGTAAGGAATAAAACAATGAAAAGAATTTAAACAGGTAGAAAATGCAACTTTACCGTATTGTTAATTTGTTATTAGAATGACAAGGTAACTACGTAAATTAGTGAATTTATTTTACTGTTGATAGGAAAAATTTATTTTGATTTTTTTACCTGAATTTGAATTTGTTCCGAACTGGGGTGACAAATATAAGAATCACTATTCGCCCTCAATCTATACATGAATCCGCCATTCTCTATATATAAATAAATTATTTTATTAATAAAAATAATATGTAAAATAATATAATTAATTAAAAACTTTATATAATTTTAAAATTTTTTATTTATTATTTTTACATATTATTTTATTCAAAATATAAATAATAATTTAATATATAATATATTCAAAAATACATAAATAAATTATTTAAAAAAATAATTTTCTGACAAATTAACATAAACACAATAAAAACGTAAAATCTTATATTTATTTTAAAAAACCCAGAAGGCAAATCAAACTCATCATTGGCATAAACGAGTGGGAAAAGATGTACCCACGGGACTAGCTACCACACCTGATTACTATTCTTTTTTATTGCGGCCAAAGAAGAAAGAACTCACTATGATAATAGCCATGTCTTTTTCTTTTATTTTTTTATTTCAGACTAATTCCGTTCCCTTGTCCGCTGTGACAATAAATTAAAAAAACCAACAACAGTTTGCACCCAACGAAATTAAAATGTGAATTTTAATATACAGATAGACCGTAGACGCGCTGATAAGAAACTAAAAATACAAATATAAATGTCTAGAATTAATTTAATTCCTCAAAAGTAAAAGATTGGATTTTTGTTAAGCGAATCTAGTCAAGTTAGATAAAGTAATTATATATTTTTTTAAAACTGGTATTTGACTTTTATAAATAAAATAATAATTATATTTTTAAGTATGATAAAAAAAAATTCTTTCAAAATTTTAATAAAAAAAATGAGACTAGACATTTTTTAAACAAATAATAATAATAGTTTAAACTTTATCTTACTTTGAAGCTTTTTCGCACACAAAATCATTTATTAAATTATAGTAATGAATTTTGTTTTATATATTCACTTTAATCGATGATAAAATCAATTCATCTTATCTCTGTTGATACATTATTTATTTTAGATAAAATTTTATCAATATATATTAGCTTTAGAATTTTTTTTAATTAAACAACTGTGGAAAAATAATTTTATTTTAAAAACAATATATGTTTTTGGAAAAGGATTAAATCTTTTTATGTAAGTATATCAATTATGTATCGTTTTCTTTGTGTATATTTTGTAGTTCTATACATAAATCAAATTTTGTAATACTTGAGTTGTCATTATGTTTTAATAAATGTTAAAGATAAAGAACTCAAGATATTCTTCTAAATTTTTATTTTCCAATGACTTTAATTACGCAATGCTAAATAGAAGACCGTTTTTTATACATTTTAAATTGTTTGAATCTACTATCAAATAAAGTAATTGTTTGATCTATTTTGACAAGAAATAATCAATTTTAAATATTCTTTACGAGAATTTATTCCTTTATTGAGAATAAAGTTCATAAAATTGTTTCTTTCAATGACCAGAGTGGTTTTCACAAAAATAAAGTTCTAGGTTCATTAATTTGATAAAAAATTGTTTGGCAAAAACTGTATTTTTGAATCCATCTTTCCAAAAAAAGGAAAAGATGCCATTTCATTTTTTCTATATATAGAAACATTGATGCACGCAGACTTTTATTGATTCAATTTATTACGAACAAAACATGTGCTGATAAAAACTATTTTAATATTTTGAATATAGAAAAATAAAATAAAGCAATTTTACTTAAGCTAAAAGGACAACTAAAATCTTACTAAGAAGTTACTTCTCTCATACTCCATTTATTTCCGAACATTCCAATTTATTTGCTTAATTATATTTTTAGTTTCGTAAATATCAACCCAATTACATTTCTTAGAGTTTCTATTTCTATTGGAATAAAATTATTCTTTATATATATATATATATATATATATATATATATATATCCAAATATCAGAAATATGTAATTTGGATTTCTTAAGTTCTAATCAGTAACTAGGCAAATTAGATCCTTCAAGTATTATAAATATATAATTTTTTAATTTGAAATTTTTAACTCAAATTACGTTCATCAACTATTATTTTTATAATTTTTTTTATCACTTATCAATCTTCAGGTAAATATTGACAAATTTATTTAATGTAATTGTAATGTATACGGGGCAGCGCTAATGAGAGGTAACATTTTTTCTTATTTCATTTTTCTATTTCAATTTTATTTTTTTAAAATTTTTTTAATCAGGCAATAATTTATTTTTAAGCTGGAGTTAAATTTTTTTTGAGAAGAACTAAAATTTACTTTTAATATATATAAATAAATTTGAGGAGTCACCACCCTCGTTGAGTGCAAGTGGTGGAATATATACTCCTTTTTATTCTAAAATAATGATAATTTTAGCTTCCGATTAAAATTTAGAAATGATCGTGATTCTCAATTTTTAAAATATTATTAATTTTTTCTTAATTTTTCATCACATAATTATTAAAAAACTGTGCAGCATATAAAAGAAAAACATTATAATGAAAATAAGAATTTTTTAATAAAATTATTTAAATAAGCGACAAATTTATTGTTGTTATTAGTCTATATAAAAAATTTAAAATTATAATAATTATATGATATAACAGATGAAATAACTAATAATGAATAAATACTATATTTCTATTGCAGTTTCAGTAATGGATATGTAAAAATCAGAAGTCTTGACCGTACGCTCAAATAAAAAGTAGGGTCAAGGTAAAGTCAGTAGAATTTATGCATATTTAATAAACTATTGACAGAGAATTTAAAATTATATAATTACGATATTTAATAGACCTATATTTTTTTTATAATTATAGACTTAATTTTAATAGACCAACATTAAAAAGAATAAATTTAACGATAGGTATATCAATAATTATCGTTTAAAGTTCGTTTAACGTTTGATATTGACAATAACAATTATAACAATAACTATCATCAATTTTAGCATTTCACGAATTGTACTGAAATTGTCTACAATTTAAAATTTAACCGCAGTTAAAATGACAACTATTGTTAACATCTAATTTTTTTTATGCCGATTAGACTAAACAATCATTATTATCATTAGATATTAGTCAAAAGTCATTATCTTTAATCACAATATTTCAAATTTCTTAAAAGCCTATTTTAACTATCGTTAAAACTCATTTTGTTTTTCTTTTCTAATGATTGTGATGATATCAATAAAAATAAATAAATATCAAATGACTTGCATAAAATTTAATAATTTTATTTGTGAATTAACATTTTTTCCTTAAAAGACAAATTTTATTGCAAACATTATTTATATTTAAAGTAATATTAAAATGTTAGTTAAAAGAGAAAAAAATTGAAAGGAAGTTGATAAAAATGAAGAAAAGACAAAGAAAATCTAAGATAAAACCATTTTTAAAATAAGAAAATGAAGATTAAAGCTACAGTAACGTGAGAGAATAGTGAGAGTCAATCATTTCCGTGTGAAATAAAAATTCATGTTTAATATATAGGATGAATTATCATATATCAAATCTCCTCATTTAATAATTTACTCACCGTAATAAAAAGGAGGTCCCCACCCCATCCCAGAAGTTTAATTAATAGAAATTATCAAAATGTGAAAAAAATTATTTTATCGCATTCTATACCAAATTAAATAACAATATCAATTTTAGAAATTAAATTAATTATAGTTTGTAGAATTTGGGACTAAACTTACTTAAGGATTGGTGATATTAATTTCATAGGTCAAATTGGTAATGTATAAATTTTGACATGTTAAATTATATTAATAATTTTCAAAATTATAAATTTATAAAAAAGAAATATTTATATAAATTTAAAAGAAAAAATTGAAGATCGAGGGCCAGCCTCGTGTTTGCACTTGACTCCATGTGTTCATAATAAAATCTATTTTATAAAATTAAACTCGAGTAAATTATCAATTTATAAAGAGTTTTGTGGAATTAATATTTTTTCTTATTTGGTCAGGCCGTAGCCTTTAGGTTATATATAAACCAATTTCTACCTTTCTTGTACAAGAAGAAGATTCACATAAATAGCAAAGCTAAACTAGGAAGCAAGTAAGTTAAGCTGGGAAACTAAATCAATCTAGGGAATATTTACAGAATAATTACAAAGATATTCACACGTTATTTCTATTAATAATTTAGTATTTGACTTTGTAAGGCAATGTTATATTAATTCTTAATAACATTAAAAAATGACAAATAAATCTTTTATCTTTATCATTGTCTAAGTTTTATACGATGTTACAAATTCTCTCGTGACTTTATACGATGTTACAAATCACAATCTATAGATTACCATTTTTTTTTTTTTTACAATCTATATATATTTTGTGTGTGTGTCTTTGTTATGCCTGAAAAATTTTATAACTTTCTAGGAATGATTGTTCGAACTTTGTAAGAGAGTATATATATCAGTGAAGTTTGCTTATATTCGAAGTTAGTAAATAATAATTTTATTTTCATACTGTTGTTGATTATGAAAAGGTCGAGAGTCCAATTCTGCATGGACTTGCATAGGATGCTTCAATAAGTTCATGAGACATAACGTGTTTATTCCTTTAATTGGTGAAATTCGTGCTTATTCTTTAGGCCACGTATGTAAAACGAATCTAGTGTGGAAATCTTACGTAACTTTCTACAAGATGCCTCAATTCATTGTGGGGACATTATATCTATCAAACTGTGGACAATGGATCCAATAATTTACACCCATTTTTAACTAATATTTTGCCTAGTCCCAATCCTTATGGGCTTTTCGGTCAATGTAGGTCAACAATGTATATCTGACCAATCAAGATCTGCTTTTTATTCTGGGACCTTCCCGGAAATGCCGAAGCTCTCCATGCTGCAAAAAATTTTGTCCCGGTGCTGCATAAATATAGTTACAAGTTCCAATAAATAGGAAAGTGATATTAACATTGATGTGAATATGTGGTAAGGTATAATTAGGAATTTCTCCCTTGGTTCCTCCTTCTCGTGTCATGAGGGGTAACTTTATAATTTTCATGAGTATTAGAACGTCAAACTTTATATACGCACGTTACTACATATATACCAAAATGAAAGCATAAACACTTTAATTAATTAACTTTGCATCTCTAAAGGTCATATTTTGTTGTTAATTTTCTTTTTCTGCTGAGAAAATTCTTTAGTTAAACCAACTAGTTTCAGCAATTAATACTGGAGAAAAATGCGTGTACTGTGATTCAGATGGTAGTGCAGTACTGGTTAATGTTACCCACTTTGCAAGAAAACGTACATATGCTTTTTGTGCGCGTTATTAATTACCGTGTTAGCAACCTAATTTTGATATCTTTATTCTGGTCCAAATAAAAAGTTATTCTGCCGGCCAAAACCATGCTCCTTCATGTGCAACATCAGCTTTGGTCAATATATATTCCAGGGAAAAAAGAAAAGAAAAAAAAAGAAGAAGAAGGGTTAAATTTATGAGGCAAGTTGGAATGATATTATATAATCGCCTTATGACGTTCCTCTCCTGCCAAAAGCAGGTGAACTTATTTAAAATTACAATAAAGTAATAAACACTAAATCTATAAAGGCTGCCAACAAATTAGCACATAAAGACAAAAGTATTCGTCAAGACTATACATATATATACATAATATATACCTAGCTGAATTTTATTCCACATTTACCCATACATAAAACTCAATTTTGACCTTGAGGAGAGAGAATATACACATGACAAGTGAGGAAGTTTACAACAAATTGAGGAATATGATTCTGAAATGATAGGGGAGAGGAGGTAAAATATACATAGATTATTCCATAAAAAACTAAAGGGGGTGGAAATTATTTGTCATTGACACCCACACGTCATGTTACCATTGGCATGGAGCATATTGGATAATTCAAGGTTCTAGCAAGTAGCTCAAAAGTGAAAGGAACAAAGAAAAAAGTGAGAGGTAGCACAAACATCAAAAAAAAAAATTGGCCTACTTGAGTAAGGAAACTTAATATGATTCCCATAGAAAAGGCTCTTCAAGCCGAAAACCAGCCGAGTCTATGTGTTCGGCTCCGGGTATGAGCCAAGCCGAGGAATAATGAAACTCATCAGCACCATGGCTCAAGTCTAGAGAAAGATCAGGAAGGTCCAAGAATGTGTCATCCTCACCCTTCAGTGATGAATTGGATGATGATGATGCTTGAGTGAGGCTAGAGGAGGAAACAGCTCGGCTAAGCTCAGACTCAGCTTCCAATTCGGCTTCATGGCTTTGGTGGCCGAAATCTAAGGCGGCGGCTCTGGCGGCCGCGGCTTGGATGTCCTTAGGGGAAGTGCTAGCGGGGCGTGGCAGCTCAGCTGCCAATTCGGGGAAATTGAGGTAAGCCGAGCTGCCTTTGATTGTGAGAGCCGCCACATCATGGGCTCGAGCCGCCATGTCCGGTGTAGGAAAAGTTCCAAGCCAAATTCTTGATTTTTTCCTTGGCTCTCTAATTTCGGATACCCATTTGCCCCATTGACGCATACGAACTCCTCTATATGTAGGGTGTTTCCTATCATTACTAACGCTTTTTTTTTTTCTTTTTTCTCGTCAGTGTTAGTGACATCTTCTATGGAAGAGGAAGAGGAGGTGGATGGAGTAATGGTGAAAGAAGATGATGAAGTAGTTGGTTGAACTTCCCTTTCTAAAGGGTGTGATTGTTCCATGACCATTTTGGAAGGGAAGGAGAGGAAGAATTATTGTGATTGAGTGAGTGAAGGAAAAATGTGGTGAATATAGAGGTTTGAAATAGAGGGTGGGTTGAGCTGTGAACTACTTAGTACTTATAATTCTTTAGCAAATTAAAGAAATGGGTCCAAGTGTAAAAGATAAACAGTTGCATTGTTTGCACTTAGCATATAGTGGCCCTATCTCTCACTCCTCTCTCTTTCTCTTTATTGTTCTTTTTGGCATTTTGATTCAGAGGTACAAGTCCCTACAGCTTTGCCTTAATGAAAAATGGTCCTATTCTTGAACTACCCAAGGATAGATGTTAATGTTTCTTCTGAATAAATTTGTTTATTAAAGTCGCAATAAGACATGTGTGTTATATTTAATTATTATTAATAGTTACGTCCAATCAAGTCTCTTGTAGGACATTGGTAACTAACTGTAAGTATCGATATCATACTATGATTTAATTTTTGTTTTTAACCTTTTGATTTGGTCCTAATTATTAAAGCTACTTTTTCTGTACTGATTAAATTTCAATTCATTGCTTGGCGTTACGTCATTTCATAATCAATGAAGGGATGAATAAATGAGGAGAAATATTAATCCCAAAGAGGTGGGCTCTTAGATAATAAGTGGCATGTCTTTGTATGATCGTCATAGCATAATTGATCATTACGTGAGAGATTAGGTGTCGCTCTGTCCTCATCTGTGTACTTATCCTTAATCCAAAATTAAAAGTGAAAACAAAGATAAAAAAAAAAAAGAAATGGACTGCAATGGTCGTGTTATATTCAATTTCACATGTTTTGTTTTTAGTCACAAGTGAGGATATTTTTAGTACGTACCAAAGTAGCTGGGCCCAGGTAAATTTGTCCATTATGGCAAAAATATATACTGTCGTTTAAAAATAAGAAAAAAAAACATGATATATACTGTCGTTTAAAAAAACAAGAAATCATTTATGCTGGGAGAAACCTTTTTTCACGTGATTAAAATATCAAAGTATTAACTTTCTCTAAATATATATCTCTTATTAATTTTTGGATTAATTATATTTTTTTATCTTTTATTGATATTTAGAGTTCAAGCTTTTTTAGATGATGTGATAATTTTTTATTATTACTATTATAAATGAAAAAATATAATTTTAGTATTTTTAGTGATTTATAACTCTATAAAATATAATAAAATAATATTAAAAGTCTATTTCAAGTATTTTCTAAAACTATTATAAAATAATAATAAAAAATATGATAAGATTATAACAAAAAGTTATCATATAATTATTTAATGACAATATTTGATACCAGATACTAAAAACATATCGATTTAAAAGTAGAAGAACTAAAGTTAAACGAAAAATATTTAAGAATTGAAATTATTAATTTTTAACCATTTCCATCAAAATATAAACTAAAATTATAATATTATTATAAAAATTACGAACTCCAATGTTAAAAACTCAAGTGATGATAAATTATAAAAATTAAATATTATAATAAAATAATAATTATTTTAATATTAAAAACTAAACTAATATAACAAAATCACAAAATCATAGCTCATTTTGATAATTTAGTCAGAAAAAAATATTATACATCCAATAATTTTATTTCTATAATAATTTTTCATATATTAATAATTAATCTTTGATTATTATGTGAAGAATATTTCGATTACAAAAGTTACCATATAATATATGAATAATTTGTGACTTTACATGAAAAATTATTAGTAAGTAATCTACTAACATTTTAAAATTTCAGGATCTATCTTTATAGTCTAAATTCATCTGAAAAATTTTTTTACTAAGTATTTAATTTATAATTAAATTCAATATCAATTAATCTATAATTTAAAATTTAAAATTTAAAGGCAGAATTTCTTTGTTGATAAATCAATCACGTGAAAAGAAGAAGTGTAGATGGGATCCTTTCCTTCTTCTTTGTCCAGATTGGGTAAACATTTTTTGAATTTTCAGAATTTAGGTATCACTGTTTTAGTCAATTTGAATAGAATGGGTGAAGTGGGTGGCTCAGTGTCAGTGACTGCAAATGACATCATTCATTTTCATATTCTCCAACTGTGTCTCTGTTATTAGAACATTCTCTTCTTTTTGTGCTCTTTTTTTTTTTTTTTTTTTTTTTTTTTTTTTTTCTTTTGAAGACATTTTAATATTATTAATTTTAACCTTGTTGTTGGTGTGTCAAATAAGTGTAGCAGTAGCACCCAAGTGCTGTATACAAGTGTACCACCCAATTTGGTATTTTTAATTTTATAGTCTTTCTCTTCAATAAAGTAAGAACCCTCTGTTAAAGTCTTAATAATATTCATGGGAACTCAATTAGTGTATTTGACATCAAGGTTTTGGTCGGATTGGTTTTCTCTAAATTATAACTATGGTATATATTATTACATGAATACTAAGTTAGATATATTTGTTCAAATGAAAATTAATTTTAATGTATAAAAAATATGCTAAGCAATAAAAAAATTATTTAATTGATAATTTATTTAAATTATATTTTATAAAAAATATTTTAAATGAAATATGTATATTTTTTATTAATATCTATAATATCAATTGAATTTTTTTTGACAAAGTTATAACTAAAAACATGAATATACTTCAAAATATAAAAAAAATTAATAAATATATCAAAAGTAATTACATTGAAATAATTATTAACACTTTATTATAAACTAGTTTTTTAATATACTTTACATATTTTTTTCATCTTAACCATAAGAATTCTAACTCTTTTGGTGATGCCACTGTTTAATATCATATGATAATCTAAGTATAAAAATATGTGTTTACTATATAAAAAATATTTTTTTAAAAAAATTATAAATAGAGTAAAATATAATATATTTGTATTTAACAAGACATATATTTTCATATAAAAATAAATATTATAATACTGGTATTTTATAATATTTTTTAATCAAATTTTAATAAAAATTAAAAAATATAACAAAATTTCTTGCACTAAAATTTATCCAATAAAGGAATGTATATTTTTAAACAAGAGAAGAGGATATGAGTGTGCCTATATATATATATATATATATATATATATATATATATATATATATATATTACTTAAAAAATATATGTAAATTCTAAAAAATTGCCGAATTCTAGAAAAGTTACTTATTTTTTATTTGGTTTCACTGATTCCCTTATTATTATATCGAACACACGATCTGTAGGTACCCTTTTATAAAATCTTGCTGCCCCACATGAATATATGGTGTTACTCAAACTCCCTCATATCTGGTTCATGTGTGAAGGGCTATTAATTAATTAGGTATAGAATATCCACAGTATTAATCATGGTAAACTTATTATCTACTTTCTTATTTACTATTTAGAGTATTATTTTATTTTACATTATTTTTTACCAGGTATAATTTTATATAATAGTAATAATAATAATAATAATAATAATAATAATAAAAAAGACGACGACAATATTATTACTAGTAGTTATAGTATATAAGATAGTTCAGAAAGTGGGCGTCAGTCACCTTCTAATCGGTAACCACTTTGGTTGTCTTTATGTAAACCATTTGGCTTAAACTAAAACTGTCTTGTAAGTAAAAACAGACATGGTTGGGTCTAGCACATACTTAATTTCAAAACTACCCATTTTAATTGGAATAAATCAGTTCGATTTTAACAAAAAATTTAAACAACACGAATCCCACTATCTCAGTTACATTCAGATCACACAATTGAGTGTCATTAATAAAATAGAGCTAATTAAGAAAACTGGGAAAAAATAGAAAAATGGGGGAAATAGAAAATCATTAAAGAACGAAAGAAATTAAGAAATATGTTGTGCTATCTCAAAATTTAGAATTATATAATTACACAAGATAAAAATTACATTTCAGCAAAAAAGATAAATAAAAACTACATTATTATTTTTAAATAAAATCTGGAATGGTATTTAATTTGAGTCGTGTGTAGGATTTTTTTTTTTTAAGGAGAATAGAAGTTAATCAGTAAATTCTTATATTCGTGAAACAAGATTTTTTCATAAAACAATTCTAATTGAGTAAGCGAATTAAATAAAATTATTACGAGGAATAAATTCTTTGTTCAATTGTTTAATTCACAATTGATCACCTGCATATGTAAAACTGAGACTCAAATTACGTTGCAGAATACTAGTTAAATTGAAACAATCACATGTCAGTTAGATTCACGTGCTCAGTAAAAAAATTCTCATATTCTTTGAATAGTTTACCTAAATTATGTATTTTGAAAATTTCTAACGAATTTTTAACAATATTTTATGAATAATATATTATATCACATTACTAATTTTGGAAGTTTTAGAATTATGAAAACCCTATAAAGTTTATACTTAAATCTTCATAAATTTTCAAAAGAATTATTAATTAATTCAACTTAATTAACCTTCTATTATGCTTTAAAGATGAATGAAGAAATTGAAGGCTGCAGACATGCATTTAGTTGGTGGGACATTTGGTACTTTTGGAGGATTAGAGTGTCTAATTGTATTGTAGAGATATAATGGAATTATGGAAGATATTCAGACCCCACAAACACAAAATGTTCTCTTTGTGTAATGCTTGTGACTTGTGAGGTGTAACACCCACAACACAATGAATAATTTTTTGCAGGTGCAATAATTATAAAAACAAATCATTCTTAGGACTGCTTAACTCTATTTTGTTTTTCTTTTTGTGTTAATTAGTTGCCCACCATTTGAAATGGCACACCTGATAGTTGTATAGGAGATCAGGTGATAGAATCCCTATCTCATGAAACAAAAATGTATTTATTAATTATGATTGATTAATATTGAGACAAAAAAAAAAGTTAAAAGAGGAATCGCCCCCAAAAATGTATTTTGTTTAAGAAAAATATTTGTCAAAAAAACTTTTTAAGAAAAGAGAAAGTTACACTTTTTCCATCTCCAAAAACTATGATGAATGTAGATAGGAGATTTTTTTTATAATAAATATCATCTTTGCGTGTCCAAATTTTTTTCTTCCTTCTCATGTATATACCTAAAAGGTATCCGGGAGGGGTGAATTCCCTATTTCCCTTCTCCTAAATCTACCACTGTCAATTTCGATTATTTTTTAATTTTAAAATATATATTTAATATTTTAATTTATTTAATTTTGTATCATCAAAATAAAATTACACTTTTCTTTTATCACAATACAGATATTTTATCATTCATTTTATGTTAAAATATATAATTTAACCTATTTAAATTGATACTATTAAAGGTCAATTTTGAAAAAAAAACTTAAAATGCATTTTTAAATATAGCATAAACTAAAGTAATTTTAATCTAGGATGTTTCTCTTCACTTAATGCCATATCATTATTTTTTATTTACGCATCAACGTTATTTCTCTTCAGAAGTCATGAAACATCTAATCTAATTTGTGGTTAATAATATATGATAATACTCTCTTCTCTTTATTTGATTCCAACGGTGAAAATAAAATTTTCATATTTAAATTAAGTATTTGAGATTTTATAAATTTAAATTATTTTATTTAAATAAAACATTTAGAAAAAAAATGTTAATTTAATGCAATTAAAATGTTAGCTATTTCAAAATTACTATAATCTTAAAATTCTTTACCCAAATACAACCTTAAAAAGTGTGGGTGAAGTGGGAACTATACCACTCTTATGTATTTCATACTCACAAAATTTCACAGGTAAATTCACATTCTCATCTCTATCCTTATTTAGAAGATAATTCTCCAACTCATTATTGATATTTTTAAAAGATTGTAAATTTGTTATTAAATAATTCACACCCTGACCAATTCTCCATAAAAATAAGCAGAAATTTCTCAAGTTAAATTATTTTTTCTCTTTAAAAATAGCTCTCCTCAAGTTAAATGTCAATTTAGATTAGTATTTAAATTCATCCCTGTATTATTTTTCATTACTTGGTATCAGAACCAGACTAGATACGTTTTATAATTTTTAATTCTAAAATATAATATATATATTTTTTCAACTTCTTTATACTTGTTTATATGACAAAGAAAGCCATTGTATTTTGAGGTGAAATTTAAAATTGACAAGGCTTCTTTTTTCTATATCTTTAATTAAAAATTCATTAAGAAAATCAAATGAATTTCACACCGTTTAAAATGTGAAAAGGATTTTGTGTCTTTAAATTTTCTTGTGTTATAAAATTGTCTTCTCAATTTAGAATTGTAAAATTGGTTGAGGGCTTTTTAAGGAAGGTAATTTCGAATGGAAGCCAATAAATAATTTAAGTTTTCATCAATAAATAAAGGAAATGTTTTCAAAATTGTTCTATGGGCATTCTACAATACAAGCACGATATTGTTCCTTCTTTTTCCTTGCTATAGTTGCTAATGTTTTGTGAAATTAGAAGAAGCTTATCCTCTATGTTTGAATAATGAACAAAATGCCCCAAAATACTTTCAATTTGATTGTGGCTTTGAGACCTTTGATCGAAATTTCAATAAATAAGAAGTAACCTATTATCTTATATTAGTCTCATCTATTACTCACTGAGAAAAATAAAAACTTACAGTGGTCTTTTTCCTTGAAGACCACGTTATTCTTCCATCCATTTTTCTCATTATCATTTATCATCGAGAAGAAAGAAAACCAAAACTTTCTCTTTGTCCCCTTCAATGAATAAACCTTAGGCTTCACTTCAAGCCCAATATCTTTGGAAAAAGTTCAAGGACATTCTTGAACATTTTAAAACATTTTTATTCATATTCTAAAATTTTATTTTATTTTATCATTTTTGCAATATAATTTCATGATATTTAGATTCCGTTATTTTCTTTTCTTTTTTAGTTAAACCAATTGAAATTGTTATTCATGCTTCACATTTTATTCTTTAATCAAAATTTAAATAAAAATATGTTTTAATTGGATTTTAAATAATATACACGAAGAATATAAAAAAAATTACATCATCATTAAATCATAAATCACAACTTATAATATTTTTATTAATTTTATGTAAATATTTTGAAAACCATATCAATAATTAAATGATTGTGTAAAAAAGTGTTTTATACCAAAAATAAATAACCATTAAACTCTCTTAATAAAGCAAATTAAAAAGAAAGTAAATAAGGAAATAATTAGATATTAAGAAAATGAGAATGAATGATGCATGGGAATACCCACTAAGTTTGTCGGTGGCTAGAAGCCCACAAAGCAGCCTGCAACCTACGGCTTTGCAGCAATGTTTTCCAAAGTGGGATCCCAACATTTAATTTGTGAAACATTTCAACAGTCCAACATTCAATTCATATTAATATGTAACTGCTTCAATAAAAAGTTCCATCAAATATAAAAACAAAAAAACTATGAGTTATTGAGTAGATATTTTTTTCAGCAAATAAAATGTGTTTATAGATTTTAGTTACAAGGGTACCAAAACGCATACAAGGATAGTAGTTTTCACAGAGCAGCAAAGTCTACCTTAGATTTGACATTAATAAAGGCATAAAATAAATATATTAGTTGCCAGTGAATAATGCAATTCTATCCATGAGACGTTGAATTTACAACAAGAACTTGTATTCAATTCTACCTTAATATATTCATTCTTGACAGTTTATATAATCAAATTTATAAAATAAATATTATTTCTCAAATAAATATTATTTCTCAAATACTGC